>OZ035826.1:24747414-25414914 GCA_964034765.1 Knipowitschia caucasica | reverse complement strand
ACCTTTTTAAATATTGGGGCCATTTAATGATGACTTGACATGGAAATATTACATATTGCTTCTTTATAGTCTTATAGTCTCTTCATAGTTTTATGTAGAAAGCAGTGATTTTTCATAAGCCTTTATGTATTGTAAAAAGAAGCGTCAATGACTTTGCATAGTATGTAGAATTTTGGTTTTGCTTTTACAACCCAGCGTATATGACATCAGAATATTGTTTTATGACCGTTGTGATTTAATTGATTTAGTTTAGTAATAACCAAACCCAACATTTGGTTATTTTGCCAAAATAATCTAAGTTGGTATTCTACGTTGGAATAATACAATAAACCTACGGTTGTTATTGGCCACCTACCAACAGAACTTAAAAAAAAATGTTTCCTGATAAAACACATACAAAATATGTATTTCCCACTTTTGCAATGTGTGTTTGTGTTATAGATAAGTAATAAATCAGTAAAATAACTTTTTCATATCAACGCCTCTGATTGGCCAGAAACTCTGCATAAGAATTACTAAAATAGAATGACCATTATTGATGTTTTGTATTTCCAGTCTATAAGAGCTCCAGCGAACTCCCAGATTGCAGTGGATTGAAGGATAGAGGAGCAGGCGGACTATCTGACACCTCTGTGTTCTGTCTTAGTCAGTGCAGTGACGTCAGCTTTTTAACAGCATTGGTGTCAAATCTGGCCTCCCTCATGTTTCCAGCCTCATAGCAATGATTTTTAATCCTGAAGCTTGTTTCCACGTTGATCATCAGCAAATGCATTTTGTAATATCAACAGCCCATGAGCACTGTTGCAGTTTTCTTGTACCTCTCAATAATAGTAAGTCATTATTGCATTTAGTGTGTTTGATTTGTTTGATTCTCTGATCCGGGTTTGACAAATCGACAAGTTTGTAAAGTTGTCCGAGATAACTGCTGTTGTGATTTAGAGCCATAACAAAAATAAACAGAATCAAATTCAATAATCCCCTCTTTTAGAACATTCGGTGTTCCTGGTTAACTTGAAGTATAAAAGACTCGGAGGCTTTCAAAAAGGCAAATATTGTTTGTTTTTTTAAAGAAAAGAGAGCTTATATGATAAGAAGTGCATTATGTTTAATCATGATCATTACTGCATGTGGCTATGCCTTGCATTGGGTCTTGAATAATTAATATGACATAAAAAATTTGCTCCACTACTTCTAGTGCGTAAACATTATACACAGAGTAACAGCTTATATGTAGGGGCCATTACACCGTTGATTTAAAAGTATAAAATTCAGTCATTTGTCATCTTCATTGCTGCCAATGACGGATTCAGATCCAAATACATATGTATTGTTTAGATGTCCAGATGAGGCATAATCACTTTCATTCCAATATGCATTTAAGCTGGGGTACCTATAACCACAAAAATTTAATCATCAATTGTTTGATGAAGCTCGATCCAACTAGTTCCTTACTCTCTCTCACTATCACTAGTTTATTATGTATATAGCTTTAGACTAACTATCAGACAGAAAAGGTAAAAAGAAAGGACCACTTCGTTCAGCTCTTGATAAGCTTTACGCCCAAATATGACGGCAGCAGACGCAAAGCTATCTTCCCTCAGGTTTAACTTTAACTAACCACAGTAATCGTTTGCTACATATGTGGTCTATAATCCATTTTGTGACAAAATACATTTTGAAATACATGGAAAAAATTGAAAATTTGAAATGGCAAGAGCAAAATAAAATTTCAAGGATTGAAAATATGTCCATATTTAAACATGCATCCTTCCAGAGAGATTGGTGGTTGTCATCAGCGCTGGTACAGTAGCTGCTTTAAGCAGCTTGGCACATGCAGTATGTACAACCTAAAGCCACTCACAGAGATAATGGCTTATTGTCTACTTCCCCTCAACCATCAACAGATTAGAGCCGTGTCGACATGCTCTCCCTCTCCCATTCTCTTTCACTCCTGTGCACACCCCTAGACACTCCTCATCATTTCGTGAACATGCCTCTATTTTCAGACCCCATCTTTGTCTTTCTGCTACAAACACAGGAAAAAGTGCAGTGTCAGCTAGGCCGCCCCCGTACACAATACAGTCCCCACCAAAAAGTAACAGGAGCTGATGTGGCCATCTGACATTCAGACAAATGATCTACGGAAACTGCAATTGAATTAGAGATGGAAGAAAGGCTTGGAAGGGTTTAACACAGACTAAAGAAGAAAGAAAGGCAAGATGCATTGACGAGCGCAGTCTTTCTCGACCTGTGATCTAATTTATAAAAGTGTGTGTCAAACTGTACTTGGAGCATATACTCAAATTACAAACATTATAGTATACAATAAAGCAATAAATTCATGCATGAAGCAGCTGTGTCAGCGCCCAGCTCATACCCTGGGCATAAATATATCCTTTAGATAGATAGATAGCTTTATTACAGACTCGTAGTCCAGAACAAAACAAAAAAATAGACAACTAAAAAAACAGACAACATAAAACAATAAAAGTCCCCAAATCTCTTTAGAGGAGGCAACTATACCAGTGTTTCCACAGTGCAGAGGTAAAACGAACATCACTGTAAGCTCTGCTCGTCAACACTAAAATCATCATATTTGCACTAGTGTTCAGGCGACACATAAACTTGTACATTAGGTTCCTCAAGTTGGCCTGCAGTGTGTTCACTTGAAAGGACACAAAAAGTTCAGGAGCGCTACTTCATCTGGGCCTTTTTAGCAACAGTCTAAAGGCATCATTGTAGGCCACTTTCAGTCACTGTAGGCTGGATTTTTTAAAGTTCACCCTAGGGCTGGGCAATAAATCAATTTTGGCAATTAATCGGCTTTTGAAAAAATGGAATTCGTGAAAAATGTGAAAATCGTTAAATCGAATGAGGGAGATTGTGAGAGTTCCAGCAGCACATCAATTAGGGCTGGGCGATATGGCTGAAAACTATATCACGATATAAGTCATTCATATCGGTCGATAACGATATATATTGAGTTTTCTTTTTTTTTTTTACCTAAATAAATACATTTGTTGTGTGGGCTAACCAACCTTAGCAGCCTTGTTTACAGTCACGGGGGAATGAGGCTGGAGGAATATGTTCACACTGTGTCCCTCGTTGTTAGTCCTGGTTTAATCCTGGTTTAATCCTGGTTTTTTATTCCTGGTTTAGCTCCTGGTTTAGCTGTTTTCGAGGGTCTTGTGTCCCCGTGACCGCTCCGTGCGGCTCTCTGTGCCGCACATGCTTCCCGAGGAAATAGTTAATCTCTTGCTTTCGCCGAATACATCGGGTCTGTCCACTGCCTCTGCCGCCGCACATGTTATTCCGCGCACGTACGTGCATAACCATTGACACGGGATTGAAACACGAGCTATAGATCCATGGACGCTACGCATGGTGCGGTTGTTGGTGTTTTTGCATTTCCCACAAAGTTTTGCGGTTCCTGCTCGGCTGTTATTGGTCAAGAAGCCTCTGCCTACATCCCCCACAATGCCACGCGCTTATGAGTCGGCTTTACTTCCGGTGTTTTCTTCCTGTTTTTCCTGACGGAGTTAAGTTAAACTATCGAACATTCTATCGACCCCATTCTCTATTGATATCGAACACATGTCTATCGCGATATATATCGTTATCGTTTTATCGCCCAGCCCTAACATCAATTATACTTGCGATATCAGCACAGTCTGTACAAGACTTTTATAAAATGTATTGGGGGAAACAAATAAAAAATAGTTTTGAAACTTAAATATTGAGCGGGAAGATAAAAAATATTTTAAGGGCAAAGTCTGTCTTGAGTGACTTTAATGAAAATCGATTTAAAATCGACATCGTCCAAAGCAGGAAATAAAATCGAGATTTTACTTTTTTGCCATATTGCCCAGCCCTAGTTCACACACAGATGAGTGGTGTAAAGCGGGGTGCAGTATGCCCGAAACAAAGCCACTTTTACTGCATTAGAACAGGACCCAAATTTTCGCAACAAAACATTAGCCTGGGCGTACAGCATAAGGCACTGTCGATACATATCCTCATCGTCTGAAAGACCATCTGTCAGGATATGACCATGATATTTCACAGAGTTTTCAGTTTTTAAGATATTTCCAGAGAGCTTAAAGTCAGGAAACACCAGGGCTCGGTCCTCTTTGGTTCGACAGATCATGACACTTTTCCTTTCGTTATATTTGATATTTTTTTGTTCACCTTACGCCAAACACCCATTAAGCAGCTGCTGAACCAGCTGACCTCGGACTGAGCATCACCAGGTCATCAGCATACATCAAGTGGTTGACGATACTATCTATAGCAACACACCCAGTTCTACACCAGTTCAGTTCTTTGGAAAGGTCTTTCATATAAAAATTAGGGCCAGGACTTTAGCGCGTTAATTACGATTAATTAACGCCACAAAAATTAGTGGGTTAAAAAAAAATTAAGCATTTTAATCGCATGTGTTTTATCCACCGCGGAACGTTCCTCACTGGAGGATATGTTTCAGACGGACCGATTATACTGGCGCACCAACTGAGCTCCGTGACTTTTGTTCAAAAGTACATTATAACAAGCATTATTAACTAACATTATTCAGCGAGTACAACGGGCATTCAGCAGGCATCTGTCAATACTTGTGTCTGTGCCATGGATCTATTATGGACACATTTGAAGAGGATCTGATTATGGATATAGGTTGGGTATATAAATGGGTAACTCACCGCTGATGGTCAGAATTCTTTGTTCAGTTTTCATGTAGTTCCAGAGAGTTTTTGAACTAGCTAGCTTAGCTGTTATCCGCCTAGCACAGTAGATCCATGGCCTAGCTACATCACAGCGACACCTTTGGGAGCTATTTATTTTATTTGTAGTCATTAAATACACTTCGAATATTAAGGGCTGTCTACTATTCGTTCGAATATTTTTTTTTTTATATTCAAATTATATTCGAATATCGGATTCCGAAGTCAAAGTCCTAGTGCTCATTGTTAGTACAGTGGATTTTGGTTATAAAAAGCGTCTGTTGTTGTCAGAGTGTGTGGAGGCGATAGCAGATAAGTTATTTGATGGAAAGAAGTCTGCTCCACTTATCATCCTCAATGAAAATGTGTTGCTTAAGCTTATGTATTCATTATTCAATGGTAAACTTAAAATCCATGTGAAAAAAAATTACTTCTTACTGTTCTCAGGACAAATATTTATATGCGATTAAAATGTGATTAATAGTGATTAATTAATCACAAAGCCTCTAATTAATTAGATAATTTTTTTTAATTGAGTCCTAGCCCTAATAAAAATTAAATTACACAACCGTTCAAAAGTTTGGGGTCACATTGAAATGTCCTTATTTTTTAAGGAAAAGCACTGTAGATAACTTTAAACTAGTCTTAACTGTAAAGAAATACACTCTATACATTGCTTATGTGGTAAATGACTACTGTATTCTAGCTGCAAATGTCTGGTTTTTGGTGCAATGTTGTAATTGCTGCAAATGGAGGATTCTTTGACGAAAGCAAAGTTGGATGTAAAACAAATCTTATTTCAAATACAAATCATTATTTCTAACCTTGTTGTTACGCGCCCGGGCGTACACCTTCTCCCCTTCTAACCTGACTTTCTTTCAGCTCTGCCCTGATTGGCTGGCGGTGCGCTCAAAAGCAGCAGGTGTCCTGTTGGCCCTCTCTCTCTCCCTCCAGCCCTCTGACACTCTGGTCCCGGCCACGTCCTGGGACAGACGTGTCAGGCCACGCCGCTCGTTTGTCTTATGATTTGACTTACACGCATTGCACTCAACACGTACATTTACACAAAGGTTATCATATTGACTATCATTCGCACCACACGCACCTCAGCCCACCTTTCACTTACAGAACATGCCAACAGTAACACATTCTCATCCAACACTCCTATCTACACATAAAGTTATCCTGCTGACGATACTTGCATGGCACGCAGCCACTCACATTACACTTACCCTGATCGCAGAAATATACTATTATTCTTTATCAATAAAATGCCAAACATGGCTTTAAAACTGGTCCTAGTGTCGTTCCCCCTTATTCTTTGTTGCAGCCACAGAGCCAGGCTGTAACACTTGTCAATGTCTTGCCTCTATTTTCTATTCATTTCACAACGTATGGTGGTGAATAAGTGTGACTTTTCATGGAAAACACATTTGAACGGTAGTGTAAATTGGAGACAGCAAACTCCCTTGTCTCACACCATTGCTGACCTGAAAGGGTGCAGATACACAGTTGTCCCATTTGACCTGCAGAGTCTGATGGGCATATACCAGTAAGACAGGCATCGGACTACATATTTAGGAACATTGGCTTGACACAGTTTGAGTAACAATTTGGTATGGTTTACACGGTCAAAAGCCTTGGAGGCATCTAAAAAACACATAAAAATAGTGGATTGTCTATTTTTATATTTACTTAATTCTTTTAAAGCATAAATACACATGTCAGTACCATGATGGGCTTTGAAGTCAAATTGATTGTCTGTGGAGCTAATGTGAACACTGAGCCTACTCAGAAGGATTTGCTCAACTGTTTTTGACAGTATATTCATATATTTCATACACTTGTGGCAATTATTGATATTAAGATTTATTGTTGTATAAGGCACAAACAGTAACCCAACATTTCTCTTACAGATACTAAAAGGAATGTAATTAATTGTGAATTTGTATAAAACATAACCAAATTCTATATTTACAATATAAAGACAATTTTGTATAGACAAATTAAAGGACACATCAAACACAATGACTCAAACAATCTCACTAACTGACTAAATCCATAAATAAATGTTTGTGTATATGTGATTTATTGTTTGATCATTTGACACTACAGTATATGTAGGTAGTTAAAGTGCTAGTCTGGAACTCTAAATTAATTACACATTTTAGGAATTGTATTATATTTACCTTCTGGGCTTAGATGTTGATTTAAAAAAAAGTCAATTTATGAATCATAATATCACGGTAGGGAAGTCCCGCCTTCCCTAATTTTAGCTATAGCACAAAATCCACGATGCCGTCCACTTTAACTAATCAAGTTATGCCAAGGGCTGTCAATCATCGCGCTCATGCTTGTATATAATTTAAATATTAAATATATATATAGAGAGAGAGAGGGCCTAGCTGTTATCCCAGACGGGTAACAGCTAGGCTAGCTAATTCTGAACATCAGCGGTGAGTGACCCAAATATAAACTTAACATAAATCCATAATCAGATCATCTACGGGT
Source organism: Knipowitschia caucasica (assembly GCA_964034765.1). Classification (NCBI taxonomy): domain Eukaryota; kingdom Metazoa; phylum Chordata; class Actinopteri; order Gobiiformes; family Gobiidae; genus Knipowitschia; species Knipowitschia caucasica. The sequence goes on along the minus strand of OZ035826.1, from coordinate 25,407,685 downwards.
TTACCGCAATAACTTTTTGACGCATTAAAACAGTATTTTTGTCATGAAAATGTTAAAAGATAATTCTGAAAACCTCTGTGCATGTGTGTTAAGAATGTAAATGTAAAATGTATTCTCCGATTAACATTTAAATGTGTTGATAGAGTGATATCCAGAGTAATCTTAGTATTTTACACACCTGAAGTGTGCCAAAGGACAACTGTCATTATTGGTTCAAGACGTCCGTTATCAAGAAATAATGATCAGTAGAATGTTTTAAAATTATATTCAAATCAATTGAGCATTCTACTGCTGCTGTGAGGAGCTGTATAATAAATTATGATTAAATATACAAATATTAAAATTAATAATCTCTCCTCCGGCGCATGCACAGTAAAGTAGGTGCGGCTTCAAGACCAATCCAAAAGGAAGGGAGCTTGGGTCGTTTTTTTCAAATCTTGTACTTCTCTCTCTTTTTTCTGACAAAGTCCAGACAATCACTTTAATATATTCAAGTAAAGTAACCACAGTCAGTAAACTATTTTCTTTTTCATAAATTCATGAGAATTTGTGTACTACAGACTCAGCAACTCAGTGAAATAAGAAAAAAAAAAATTAATTATACACTGAAATTATTAATGGAAACTGTTTTTAGTGTTTGTAATGAAAGATTAATGCTAATAATGGAATTCATGATGCAACAATTGAATTCCTAGTAACCTAGGTATGTTTTTTTTATTTTATATTCAATCCAACCCAGATGAACTTCTGGCGGTACATGCGCAGATGAGGGCCAAGCTGGGCACTGACAACCTGGAATTCTGCAGCCATGATCCTGCCTCCCATCCCGCCCTCTTCACAGCTCCCTTACATGCAGTGCGACTTTGTATTTTAATTCATAAATGTAATTCATGAGCACCAATGAGACCTCAATTGACACATTACAAGTTCAGAGGGAGGGGCTAAGAGGGAATTGCCAAAGACAGAAGAGAGGAACTTAAGGCGGAAAGTGAACACCAGCAGTGTCTTGACTTATAATGTGCATTATTTTTAAGTGACTGAAGTTTATGATCAGAAAAGTGCACTGGTAATTCTATCACTTTGTGCAAATGAAGCTCTTCGCGAAAGTTCACTGTGGTAGACCCGGCCACTGCTGCCAGATCTACAAGCCTGCTCATCCTCTACTCATTACACCAGCAAAACGCCCACATCTAATCCACCAATCACCCTTAGGACAGCAAGTTAAAAGCCGGAGACGCCCACTTTCCCGGCCTTCTGAAGTTTGCAAGGTGCATGTCGCTAAACGCACCTGTTCGCAAATGCATGCGTTGTTCTGGAGGGGTCGCTTCTGCTCACGTGTTGCTCGTGCGCGTGGCCCGGCTGTCCTCAGTCTGGCTGCTTGTGGTCTGCTCCTCCTTCGCGTCCCTGCACCTGCTATGGTTCGCGTGTCTCCACTGCTTTCCTCCTCTGTGGGCTGATCCGCGGGGCCCCTCCGCGGGGCCCCTCTGCAGGTTCTGTGTTGCTCGTTCCTCGTGGTCTGCTGCCGCGCACGTCCCTGCCTCCGATTGGCGGTGCCGCGTTGTCCCGTTGCTTTCCCAAGTCTCCTGGCATGTGAGTACAGTGAGTGTGCCGACCGCGGACGGATTAATCCCGGAGTCTAGGCTGCAGGCGGCTGGTTTTTGCCCTACGCACTTGACTGCAGGCTCCGTTTTCACACGTGTTTGAGCTAACTGAGGGGCAATGCATATTAAATGGCATCAATCTCTATTGTCTGAGGGATATAAGAGGAGCAATGTGCATAATTCAGATTCATGTTCTGCCACTTGCAGTAAAACCACGTTGGAAATATGTGCAAAGACTACCCCATTGTGCTCCAGACGGCACACACCAGAACTCTTGCCACGGCGCCATCTTTACAGCATTAATCTCATTACTCGCAGGTCACTATTGTTAAATGGATGTATTTAAATTTGTCTATCTGCAGGAGGAAGGAGGGGTCATGCATTTAAATAGCTAGGTCACTAGTATTAAATTGGGTAACTAAACTGCAGTTGTTGCATTTTGAAAGTGCAGCAGAAAGAAAAAGGGCCCAATGTGAATCTGCAATGGGTTTGAAGTGGAGTTGGAGCTAATGAACGCATGGATCAGTGATCGTTCATGCGTTCTACCATAACCAAAGCAGCAAGATGGCTCCAGGGGACGTCTGTTATTCGCATGGGAATGTTCGGATTTGGGTTGATTTATTTCCTCAGGCTCTTAAACAACCATGGGCATGGTTCTCTGACCGCCGCTGCTGCGGTCCCTGCTGCCGTTCCTACTGATGCCTGATCCCGCTGCTGCCTGTTCCCGCTGCTGCCTGTTCCTGCTGCCGCTCCTGCTGCTGCCTGTCCCTGCTGCCTGCTCCTGCTGCTCCTACTACTACATGTGCCGCTGCTGCTGTTCCTGCCGCTGCCGCTCCGCGGGCTCCCAGGCTGCACCTGTCTCTACGGCTCGGCTCTTTCAGACACGTATGTAACCTGGCTCACGGAGACAAGCGGCGCACGCTGGCGTGACACGTCTGTTGTTCGTATGAATCGCATTGTGGTGCTACTGCTCCTGCTAATGCTGCTTCTGCTGCTTCATACTGCTACCGCTACTGCTGCTACTGCTGCCGCCAATGCTGCTATTGCTGCCGCTGCTGCTTCATACTGCTACTGCTGCCGTGCTGCTGCTGCTTCTTTTACTTTGACACCTCTCTTCACTTCGCATCTCTTTTACTGAAACACTAAACAGCTTCAACAATATTCTACTGCTGTGGCTTTGATACAGGATTATTGCTGTTATTATCTACGGATGCTGCAACCGCTGCTGCTGCTGCTGCTGCTTCATACTGCTACTGCTGCTTCTGCTGCTTCATGCTGCTACCGTTACTGCTGCTACTGCTGCCGCTGCTGCTTCATACTGCATCTGCTGCCGTGCTGCTGCTGCTTCATGTACTTTGACATATCTCTTCACTTCGCATCTCTTTTACTGAAACACTAAACAGCTACAACAATATTCTACTGCTCTGGCTTTGATACAGGATTATTGCTGTTATTATCTACGGACGCTGCATCTGCTGCTGCTGCTACTGCTGCTGCTGCTTCATACTGCTACTGCTACTGCTGCTGCTTCATACGGCTACTGCTGCTACTACTGCTGCTGCTGCTTCATTTACTTTGCCATCTCTCTTCACTTGCATCTCTTTTTCTGAAACACTGAACAGCTACAACAACATTCTACTGCTGTGGCTTAGATACAGAATTATTACTGTTATTTCTAAAGGACGCTGCTGCTGCTGCTGCTACTGCTGCTGCCGCGGCTTGATACAGGACTATTGCTGTTATTATCTGAGGTTACTGCTGCTGCTGCTACTGCTACTGCTGCAACCCACTCTCTCAGAAGCTTTCCTGCTTCTAATGGATGCAGCCCGGCTGAGTATGCCGCGCTGCGCTGGACTCGCACCTATGCTCCCAGGGTCGCTTCGGCGGTCATGCTTCATCTCTCCACCTAATCTTCTGATCTATCAGATGCAGCTGGCCAAGTAGCTGCGCTGAGCCGTCTATCGGACTCCTAATCAAAGGCATCCATACCTGTATTCTTCACTCTTCTGATCGCAGGCTCCCCATCACGCTGCCCATCCTGCAGCGGCGCTGAACTCCGGCTCATCTTCCAAGTATATGTCTGCCCTCCTCGCGGCATCTTCCTGCTCTCCTTCCGTGGCTTCTCTGCATAAGCGTCTCACCATTGCTCACTCAACCTTCATGCGGTCCGAGATACGGCTTTCCCGACCATCCTACTATCCTGATTATCTACTCTCCAACCCAAGATTCTAAGCGTAAGGGCGCCTGCATCATCAATGGCCCTCTCCGATATGTTTCTGCCCCTACAGGTCTCCGCTTCTACACGGACGCTGCCCCTTCCGTGGGTTTTGGGGGATTCTTCCAGGACCATTGGTTTGCCGAGCGTGGCCGCTACTTTCCACCGGAGCATCTCCTCTGCCCTACACGTGATATTCCCAGTGGTCGTGGCCCGCGCGCTGTGGAATCACACGTGGCAGAGAAAGAGGATCTCTGTCATGTGTGATAATCTCGACGTAGTGGAAGCATTAAACAAAGGTCGCTCTTTTTCACCCAACATAATGTCCCCTGACCATTTCAACCTCCGTCTCAAACATTCAAAAATCAAAGGAGCCTGCAATATAGTAATAGCTCGCTCCGACACATCTCTCTGCCCCTACAAATCCTTTGTGCGTTACACTCGCCTCCGCTGCAAAAAGGAGATCTTAACGGACCTCTATTTCTCACTCCAGACATTCTTCTAGGGCTGGGCGATTAATCGATTTTAATCATTAATTCGAGTTTTACATTTAGGGCGATTTCTTTTTTTAAAAATTTGATTTTTATTTTCTCCATCGCAGAACTACAGCACTAACGCGCTAACCGCGGGTCTATGGTGTTGAGCAGTCATTTTGAAGCTAACCTAATGCTAACAGTCTCCCTCTGGCCTGATGCTCTTTCTCACAGTTGGTGCTGTTGCAATAACACTTCAAACGTTCAAGAATCAGACTTTATTTAAATCGCCAGAACACACACACACAGGCTCCGTTCGTACGCCACATCTTTCACGCTCTCTCACGCTCGTTATTCCAAAGCGCACTCCCGTGTCCGTGGCGCGCACACACTCGTGTCCCACTGAGCCGCTGCACTTTGGGGAAAGACACGTCTCACACATTGCTCTCATTGCTCTGATACAAACAACGTGTTCCCCGCTGTCTTTTAGCTACAGTAGCTGCTACAGTAGCTGTTAGCTACAGTAGCTGTTAGCTACAGCAGCTGCTACAGTAGCTGTTAGCTACAGCATCAGAATGTAAACAGGAAGCTCGCACAATGCGGGAGTCACTGAAGTTAGTATTAGCGCCACCAGCTGGACCGAGCGTTGTACTACAGCACAGTTACTCAGGCACAGTTGAAAGAACAAGCATGAAAACCCGAGGAGGCTTTTGGAAAAGACTGTCTGTTACAACATTTCTATTTTGAGTAATCAGTTTTAAAAATGTGATATTTCATGTAAATAATGCATGTGTTTAATAGGATTGATATATTTGCGATGGGCCTTGTTTGTGTGATTTAAGTTATTTTGAAGGTGCATAGTGTCATTGTAAAACTGTTAAGCTACATTTTCACTGTTTACAATGGCAGAGCCATCTCGTTTACAAGCATGTTTTAAGGCTTAATTCCTGTTACACTTATGCTCCATGGGGATTTAGATTGAACTGCATAAAGGACAATCTATTTCTTTGTCAGTTGTAGTTTGTTTTTAAATAGAAAAAAATAAATCGATTAAAATCGAAAATCGGATTTGCTGTGAAAAAATCGGAGATTTTTTTTTTTTGCCATATCGCCCAGCCCTACATTCTTCCCATGACAGCAACCTGGTTCAGAGCTCGACTAAGATCCCTACTGCTCCTCTGTAAATTGTCTCCCCAGCTCTACACAGCCCACTCCTTCAGGATAGGCGCCGCCACGCGCGCGGCCTCGCTGGGGTTCCCCCACACCTCTCTGCAACAGCTGGGGCGCTGGTCCTCTTCGGCTTTCTCCACCTACATCAGGCCAGACGCGTCCGCTATCCTGGCTGCACAACGGCTACTGGCTTCCTCGTAAGCTCCCAGCAAAGCAATACAAAGCAAAGTAAGTGAACCAATAAGATTCTGGTGGCGGCACGCACTTCTTCAAAGATAACCCTGTTGCAGCGTCCGGTTGATCGTGATGCGAGCGCTCACGTCCCGGCGCTTAAAGATAACTCCACTGCAGCGTCTGGTACCGATCGTGATGCGAGCGCTCACGTCCCAGACAGCGTCCGGTTGATCGTGATGCAAGCTAGAGCCCTGCACGGGCCTATTATCTGGACCCGAGCCCGGCCCTGGCCCGAGGGGGTGGCGCCCCAGCCCGGCCCTGGCCCGACATGGTTTCTGAATTCTCAAGCCCGAACCCGTATCAAGCCCGACCTTTATTTTTTCTTTAACCTCTAATAACAATGTGTTAGCGTGACAGAACGCATATTCATCGGGTGCGTTCGTAAATGTAATCTGCCGCTCTGAAAATGGGATAATGCTCTGCAGTTACAAAAAACAGCTTTCTATTTTTTCTATGAATAAACAAACGTTTCTGACAGATCAAAGTGGACAAAAAGAGCATGTTAAAATATGGGCTCATGTTTCGATCAGCAGCTTGAGAACTAGTAGTGGAATTGTTTCAATTATTATTTAGTTTTTTGTTAATGAGCGGACAGCAAATCCAAACATAAGGTAGGCTAAAAACAACAAAACGCTTAAACTTTATAAAAGTGTTTATTAGTAGGCTAAACGCAGCAAAATTCAATCAATATTTTTCTTCTAAATAAAGACAACAGCTAATTGCCTGGGCGGCGTAGGCCTATAACAAATCTTCACCTGAACATGGCGATACAGAGCCGCTTAACATGGCAAATGTCCTCCGTTGTTTGAACATCACAAAAGGAACAGTCTATTTGGCATCATGCAGAAAAAGGACTGCATCCACCGTTTCAGGGGAAAGTCCAGTCCTCCTTTCCTCTATGACTCTTCCAGCTGCGCTAAAAGCACGCTCGCTGCTGCTGCTGCTGGCCGGGACACTGAAGACCATGCGGGCCAGACGTGCCAGTAACGGCAATGTGGTCTCGTGTTGCTTCCACCAGCTCAGTAGATCCCTTCCATCAGCTTCCATGGTGGGGTTGAGGCTGAGGTAGACCTGGATTTCATCAGTATCTTCGTTGTCCACTCTGACATTTTCCCACGCGTCCTCAAACTCCGCCAGTGCTCTCCTCTTTGGTGCGGGACCAGCAGCTGCTGCTACTAGGGGTGTAAATCGCGAGTTTTGTCACGATACGATATCATATCGATACAAAGAACCACGATACGATATTTGCCGATATCTTAAAGTCTGCTGTGATTCATTCACGATACATCACGATATAGTGCTCCACGATCGATATATAATATCCTGATTTATAACAATTCATACACAATCAACAAGGTACTGCGAACTCTTTATTTAGGCAATTAGAGTATTGTAGTATACAAAGTGCTTATTGTAATACTGAACTTTTATTTCCCATGTAAGTAAAGTACAATGAACTCTTTTTTTTTTTGTAATACCATTACACTTTAAAGTGCCGATATATATCGATGTTTACGTTTAGCATCGATGCCAACAAATCGTAGAGCATTATATCGATTAATCGATGTGTATCGATTAATCGTTACACCCCTAGCTGCTACTGCACCTGACCCTGCGTAAATCATAACACAATTAAGCTATTTGTAAATGTAATGTAACTGTCAATTATAGGCTAATAAAACACAAATACCTGATTGTGTAGACTGCTCCTGCTGACGTGCATCCTCTCCCTCCCTGAAGCGGTTTATCTGGATTCTGACCTGTTGCTGGATGTCGCTCCTCTCAGCGAGAGTAAACATTCGTAGTTGGTTGAACTTAGGCCATAGGAAGATGGCAATTTTATGAACTGGCTGGATTTGGATTTTTTTCATTAACCAGTCAAGGTGTCGTTGGCGAATGACAGCCTGGGAAGGAGTATCAGCCACGTCTGGTTGGCAGTGGCTTTTCAGCTTGTTGGCCCAGAGCACGACAAGGTGCAGTGTTGGGTATTTGTCCCCTTCTAGCTCCTTTTGCGCATCGCTAAATGGGCGCAGAAATTCCACAAGGAAGGCTAGAACATCTGGGGAGACATTGCGCAATCGCGTGCTCTCACCACGGCTCTGAAGAAGCTCCTGCAGCTCTCCATGGACTGACTGGATTGACTCCAGTGTGAGGAAGACTGTGCTATACCTGGTCTCTGCCATTTGTTTCACAGTTTTTGGCAGCTGACTGGCCAGACCAGATTGTTTAAGATAGCGGACTAAAGCCTTCGCAGCCAACAGGGTTTCTGCTACTTCTGGGACTACTTCAGCCAGCTCATCTGTGTTCAAGGCATGTCGGAGGACTGTGTTATACAGGTGATCTTGACAAGCCAGGTGCCTGTATGGACGGAGAGCGGCCACCACATTTGCACCCTGGTCAGTTACCCAGACAACATTGTTCAAAACTGATGCATCAAAGCCGAGGACTGTGACTAACTGCTGTTGAAGCTCTATTCGGATATTATCTCCTGTTTTGGCATGATTTGGGAAGCATGTTGTGGTGAGTAGCTTGCTCTTCAGTTCAAATGTTGGTGTTACATAGTGACATGTGATCGCCATGTAGCTCATCTTACGAAAATCATCCGTCCACATATCTGTTGTCATGCCAATATTTATCAGTGACATCACCCCCTTTATCTCCTCAACTGTCCCTCCTCTCCTTTCACTCGCCATCATTTTGCACCTTCGGGAGACTGTAGTGGGGTCGGGGAGAACTTCCTTGGCTGAAATGCGGCCATATGTTGCACCGACATTTATTAATTCTTGTGCTAACTCTCTGAAACCGACTCCAGCAATCGTTTCAAACGGCCGAATGTCCATGCAACATAAGTTCACACATTTATTTGTGACGTCTGACTTCACTCTTTCTGGTGGTGGTTTTGCGAAATAATCTCCCACACTCATTTGTCTGTGACCGGACTGACCGCTGCTGCTGGATCCGCCACATGACCGTTCAAAATGTCTATGGAGATGTGATGAACCTGTTTTTTTGCTGTCATATGACAGAACAGCTTTGCATACGACACACTGAACAAACCCGGTTGGCTCATCTTGAATGGTTGTAATAAGATTAAACTTAGTCCAGAATGGAGCTTTTCCCTTGGTGTTGTCCATTCTCTTCAATTCGCCATTTTCAATCTTTTTCTTTATGTCGTTCTCCATGTTGTTTGTGCGGTGGGAGTCGGGAATTCGCGCGGATGTGTAAGTGACAAGTGTAGGCCTAAAGAAGGGTGTTGCGTGCGTGCCTGTGTGACAGAGCATCTGTGTGTTAACTGTGTTTCCATTTAAACACACCAAAAAAGGTTCTTTAATTAGTAGCAAAAAAAAAAAAAAAAAGGAGAAATTAATTAAATTGAAAAATAACAGTGCGTGCCCGAGCCCGGCCCGTGTCCGAGGTAATTATACGGTCATCGGCCCGAAGCCCGGCCCTCGGGCTGTCGGGCTGTCGGGCCCCCCGGGCCTAGGGCTCCAGTGCAGGCCTCTAATGCAAGCGCTCACGTCCCGGCGCTTAAAGATAACTCCACTGCAGCGTCTGGTACCGATCGTGATGCGAGCGCTCACGTCCCAGACAGCGTCCGGTTGATCGTGATGCAAGCGCTCACGTCCCGGCGCTTAAAGATAACTCTGCTACAGCGTCTGGTATCGATCGTGATGCGAGCGCTCACGTCCCAGGCAGCGTCCGGTTGATCGTGATGCGAGCGCTCACGTCCCGGCGCTTAAAGATACTCCACCGCAGCGTCTGGTACCGATCGTGATGCGAGCGCTCACGTCCCAGACAGCGTCCGGTTGATCGTGATGCGAGCGCTCACGTCCCGGCGCTCAAAGATAACTCTGCTACAGCGTCTGGTATCGATTGTGATGTGAGCGCTCACGTCCCAGGCAGCGTCCGGTTGATCGTGAAACGAGCGCTCACGTCCCGGCGCTTAAAGACAACTCTGCTACAGCGTCTGGTATCGATCGTGATGCGAGCACTCACGTCCCAGGCAGCGTCCGGTTGATCGTGAAGAGAGCGCTCACGTCCCGGCGTGCAAAGATAACTCTGCCCGTTTTTGGGGATTATGCGTGCGAGCAAGCGCCGCACTCATCAGCATCTCTCCCGGGCCTAGGGCGCCAAACATACTCAATCAACAAACTTCTAACTGCATTTTCCCTCTTGGGTCTCTCCAAAGTGAAATGAAGCTCTTCGCGAAAGTTCACTGTGGTAGACCCGGCCACTGCTGCCAGATCTACAAGCCTGCTCATCCTCTACTCATTACACCAGCAAAACGCCCACATCTAATCCACCAATAACCCTTAGGACAGCAAGTTAAAAGCCGGAGACGCCCACTTTCCCGGCCTTCTGAAGTTTGCAAAGCCTCCGCCGCCCCACCTCCTCCTTCTCTCATCGAAGCGTGCTTGCCTACTGCCTCTGCCGTCACCAGTGCCTAGGCCCCGGGGGGGATTATGCGTGCGAGCAAGCGCCGCACTCATCAGCATCTCTCCCGGGCCTAGGGCGCCAAACATACTCAATCAACAAACTTCTAACTGCATTTTCCCTCTTGGGTCTCTCCAAAGTGAACTGAGATATGCACAGGTATGTTGGAGGTGTCATGCCGGTCAGTGTCCACATGTGTGTGAAGAGCGTCACCGAATAGAGAGGGGTGGTCCGCACTTCATTACGTCAAGTATTTGTGCGTACAGGTACAGCGCTATAAATGTCACACTAACAATTCAATTCATTAACAATTCACCAGGGATATCACTCTTGAATAAGATTACACATAATAATAATTTTGTTCTATACCACAGTAACTTTAGCCTGGTCGTACCACACCATAGTACAAATTACATTTAGTACTAAGGTCTGACGGTGCTCCATTGAGCTCCATTTACATTGGATCTGAGTTTACCGTGACGTATGTAATGCGCCCGAGTGAGTCGTTAGCCTTTTGCCTAGCCATCTCCTTTACCGCTAACGGAGCCCATGGGGAGTAGCGCCACAATTTATTCTAGCGATTACTGTACATTTGCTGAACATTCCTATTGCACCGGCTTCAATTTCTTGATAGAAGCAGACTGGATTACTTTACTATCGCATTTTTCGCCATTGCCAAACTACAACCGGCTCGCTCGACGCAAACTCTTCACCCACAACTAACTACAACACCCGCCTTCCGCGCTCGCTGGTAGGTCGGTCGAAATTCAACCGGTTGTAATCGCTAACCCAGGGACCAGACCCAGACGTTACATGCAGTGAAATGATGATTGAGCGGAGTGTACGGATGGCTAAGGCCAGGCAACAGTAGCTTAAGAACTCATGTCCAGATTCTGATCCTCGAGCTAGAACATTTTTATCTATGCTGTATGTTTTGGGTAGGGGGGAAACCAAAGTCAAGGTACCCAAACAAACAAAGAAAGAAACATGAAAACTCTGCAGGCTAAAGTTAGAATTTACTGGACAAAAGAAGTGTGAAGACATTGTAGGACATGGGAGAGGACTACTGGCATGAGAAAGCAAGATATAAAAAAGGGGGAAAAGGAGAAGGTAAAGATGAAAAAGAGCCCTGCAAGGAGATAGAGGCCAGACGAGGGTGTGACAGCAGAGTTATTTCACTGGTCAAATAGACATCTCAATGAAAATGCCAACAACCTAATCAAAGAACTCCAAAGGGCACTAGCAGAGAAATAGAGTGAGGAGGGAAAGGGGACTGAATGTCTGAATGGGTGCAGTAAAGATCAGAGGAAGCAAGTTTAAAGATAGCATTTGGGTGAAGATGAGGCTCTGGCTGTTTACAGAGAGACCAAATATGCTCAGTAGACTACTATAGCTGCAGATAACCAAAAACAATTATATGTTATTATCACAACTGTACTGTATAAGGAAGAGAGGGTATGATAGCTTTTTAAAATGATATTTTTCAACAAGATTAACTAACTGCTTTCTGTTCCACTCTGGAGGCTGTTTCTAAACGCAATCGTTTTCACCTGAAACACTTTCTCTGTGTGAATGAAAGGCCAATTCGATGATTGTTTTACTGTTGCAGCATCTTCGTGTAAACAGCCTGTAGTGGTAGTAATTAAGTGGTAAGTCACTGCGAGTAATATCAAACATGTGCCTACCTCCGCTACAACCCTCCCTAACCCTAACCCAGAGGTTTCTGAAACAACTCAAAAGTATCAGCAATATATTCCTTTTATAGGTATGCTACACACTACAACAATAAACAGAAACACGACACAGGCCCCAAACACTCCAACCATACACCCCTTTGCCCCATACAATACATGATAGACACAATGATAGTACTCAAAAACAGTACTCAAAAGGAGTAGTTCCAATCACAATTGCACATATTTACAATAAAGTCATTTACAGTCTTAAGCACCTTATACCTTATCTACCAAAACGCAATTAGTGATGAATAATGAATTAATACAAAATATTACCTTTGGTTTCAATCTGTTGCAATCCAAGAGTTTTCAAACTCAGTGTTGTTCAGAAAAAAAATCTGCCTAAGAAAATGTTTCAAACCCATTAAAAATATTTTAAAATTGTATAATCTCTTTCTTTAATAAACCAATTCCAAACACTATCAATATCAACATTGAAAATGTTGTAATTGCTAACTATCATTTTAGCCTTAGCCCCAATCATATATATTTATCTGCAAGGCCTTTTAAATCGGCCAATGGCCAGTCAAACTTTGATAAATCAGTTTTCACCTAAGAAACCCATATCGGTTGATCTCTAATCAAGGTGCACACCGATCTAATCAAATATCCATAATATTTATTTAAAACTACTTCCACCTATTACAACTCAATTGAAGAAAAATAAATAAAGTTAAATGGCAAGGCAAGTTTATTTATATAGCACAATTCATACACAAGGCAATTGAAAGTGCTGAACAAAATAAGAAAGTATTAAAATCATAAATAATCACAGAACATTAAAAGAAAGATAAAAATATAAAATCCCTCAGTTTTATGCACAGCTAAACAGAACTGTTTTTAACCTGGTTTTAAACATAGTCAGCGAGGAGGCCTGTCTCACATCTTCAGGAAGATTGTTCCAGATTTTAGCAGCATGAATCTGAAAAGCTGCCTCCCCATGTTTGCAATTTAAATGCAATTTATGTACGATAAAAAACCTGAAATATCAATGTAATTCATTAAGCTTTTTTCCCTCACTCCTGTCTTACTCATCAAGAGTAATAGTGTAATAAACAAATAATACACATTTCAGTCCCAACACTGGCAATGTTCAGTCTCCGCAGGTCCTCTGGTAGAGACAGACCATAGACCCATACCATACCTTATTATACCATAAAAATACACTTTTTTTTCACTTTTTACTTTTTAACTTAGACACTTGTCTCAACTCTAGCAGATGGCCAAAGGCTATCAATCAGAATAAACCATAGAAGATTGAGTCAATCGCACACGTGGCATAATGTAGACAGATAAAGCTTTATCTGACTCAAAGGTCTTCAGAGGAGAAAAAGGCAGGCTCAGTCATACACAACCCTGCAATGTTATTTAGCCATCAGTTGTTAGACAAAAGTAAGCGGTTGGTGTTGTTTGGATTAAATGGCCTGTAAAGGACACTGCATCATCTATTTTCATACAGCTGTGGGAGTGAGTTTGTGTGTCTCTGATTGGAATAAAGTGTGTGCATGTGCATATAGCAGTTACAGTGAGAGTAGTCTTAGATCATTTTTACAACCTTGCTTTTATCATTTCCTTATTATCGTGCTTTAAATCCGACTTTAACATCACTAACCCTGGTCATGTTTGCTCTACCTGCTCCTCTTGCATTGTCAATCCGTCTGGAGCCTCTCCTAGGCAACTGACACTGTGACATTGCAGTGTTTACACAAGTTTCAAATGTCACTGGCATAAACATACTGCAAATGTTAACATATTGCATTGAGTTTTCCAGCACATATATTATAGTTTGGCTATTTTGGATTCACCAGGAAATTTGAGGTTAATTGCATGATTTATCCAATGAATTAGTGTTGGCCATTCAACTCTACACTTCAATCTACAAATATGATTGAATCCATAATGATTGACCATGCAAGGTTAACACTCAACTCTCTTCGAACAAACCCATTTCTCATAGGCGTGTCCTGAATTAAGAATCCAAATGTTTTTGTTTTGCCTTTCTGAACCACATTATTATGAGGATTTGACACTTTCTTTTTTCTTGAAGGAGATACAAAATGGCACTGGGGTTCATGGCTCTTTGGCTCTGTCATTATTACAACCTGTCTCAAGAGGACGTACGATTAGATGATTTTTTCTTATTTCTTGGAGCTGTTGAATATTAAAACTCCTGAAACCAGTGTGCATGTGGTCAGTCCTGTGTAGAGACTGTGTGGAGATTGTGTGGAGATTGTGTGGAGTTTTTGCAATCTGATGAAGCTATAATACAACCCTGCTGTGTATGTGTCTACTTCTTTGAAATGTAGACTCCTAAATGATCTGTGGCAAACAAGATGTTCATTCTCCAGGACATTACTTTTTGTAATGCAATCGTGGATTGATGTAGGTGAGTTCACCGCATTTTTTGAGCTGCATGGTTCCATCAACCTGCACAGCCCCTACTACATTATGACACATGTGATCAGATGTAGGAGGGTGTGGGTGTGTGTGTGTGTGCGTGCGCGCGCACGTACGAACGTAGTGACGCCTTTTTCCTCCATTGAAATGTATGTGTTTCGCAGACATGGGCAGATTAAGGCCCTGTCCACACAAAGTCAAGCTCAGGCCTAAACGCAAAAATACTTTATCAATCCAGTGTATCGTCCATACGAGGCCGGCGTTTTGGGGGGGTGTAAACGAACATTTTTGAAACTAGGTCCCAGAGTGGAAAGATTTCAAAACTCCGTATATGCCGCTCCGTGGTTACTGCCTCTCCGCAATGTATCTGAGAGGCTTGCGTCATCGCCCCGCCTCTTGTTAAAGCACGCATGCGCCGCACTCAGAAAATAATGACAACAACAATGTAGCTTGTTGGTTTTGTAATCCAGTGTGACCCGAAGCAACAGTTCAACCTCATCGTCCGTCCATACTAATGTAGTAGGGCGGCACGGTGGCTGAGTGGATAGCACTCTCGCCTCTCAGCAAGAAGGTCCTGGGTTCGAATCCCGGTCGGACCAGGGCCTTTCTGAGTGGAGTTTGCATGTTCTCCCCGTGTCTGCGTAGGTTGCCTCCGGGTACTCCGGTTTCCCCTACCACTAAAAATATGTCCAATAGTTCTAGCATGCGCCTCCTGTACTGGCGACCCCGCTCCCATCTCTATGTGGAGTGAGAGACTAATGCACAAAAAATTAACAATTGTAAACCGCTTTGAGACTCAGATCTGCAGTGAAAAGGCGGTATATAAATAAATACTTACTTACTTACTTACTACTACTGTAGTACCAGCTCGCCCACTCGCCATGTTGTCTGTTTACAAAATTCCACGCATGCCCACGGAAGTTTGGGCTTGATCCCGTCATTGCGTCACAGCGCCACCAACAGGTCTGGCATAGTTTCACAGCGTTTTCAGGCGTATTGACTACATTCATATGGACGCACACATTTACTGAGCCAACTCCGTGTTTACAGAAAAAGTTTCTGAAATTATAAGCGTTTTGTCTTCGTGTGGATATAGCCTAAAAATGGCAGAGGGCATAACCCAAACCCTTTGGGCAGCATTTGGAAAGCTCAAGATCAGCTTTTGAGAAAGTCCAGTTTCATGGTAAACAACCAGTCTTTGGTGAAGTGTCAGTCGCAGAAACGCAGATTCGTCACAAATTTCAAAGGCAGATCTGTGTGAATATATAATATACATTCTTATAAGTCCACCTTCACTCACGCATTTCTTGTCTTCGGGCCAAATTCAGATAGTTACATCCAAAAACACATTTTCTCCAAGATTACATAATGCTATCACTTTTAGTCACTGTCAATAGCAGAAAACGGTATAGAAACGAACACAGACTGTGGTAGATGTGAGACCATACCTGGTGCAGTGCACACTGATTTGCTGTTTTGATTTCTCTCACCTGTCAATCACCTCCTGGAGGTGGGCTTCTGGAGCTTGTGCCACGTAAGAAAGTGATGCTACTTAACAAAGGGAATCAAGTCGTTTTTGTGCCTCTCAATAATGAAAGAGAAAGATTGCTCTCTAACTGAAGATAGAGGGAATCAATGACAAAACTACTATGAACTAGGGCTTTGACTTCAAAGTTCAAAATTCGAATATTAAAATATATATATTAGCAGGGTTTCCTCCAGAGGGGGGGATGGGGGGGATCAGTCCCCCCCTAGCCATGGCCCAAGGGGGGGATATCTCCCCCTCAATTTTCTTACACATGCATGTATACAATTCTCACATCATAAAGTGCAATAACATTATTTTCATTGGGATATATCTGATCTGGCTCACTGTCTAATCTATAATCTAAAACATGATAGTAAAAAAATTACTTGCAAACACCAAATCAGAAACTTCCGTACAGGAAACATTTTTTATTCTTTATTCTGAATCTGAGTCTCCTCAGATGAATAGCGATTCTCTTTTCGCGGTCTTGTAGATTTATTTGTAGGCTGATTTTCACTGTATATGAACTTGCAATGTTCAGCCTGATTGGCTAAGGAAGAACCAGCGTATTGTGTTCTGCGTCCTGATTGGCTAAGGGTTAATCTCTGTGCCGTGTTTCCTGTACATCACAGGATTCAGACTGACAAATGTAAATCCATGTCTGATTGCTAGCAGTGTGACTGTAAGTGCTGTATGCTAATTTTCTCCTTGACAAAACCATGGTTAGTGCTAAAAAGTTGAACTTCTGGACATGTTGCAACGACGACAGCAAAGAGGAGCACGGTGCGGAACCCAGGCCATTGACGAGGGATTTTCATGCAGCACTAAGCCCATTTCTTTCAAAAAAAATTACAATTTCGATTTCAAGATTTTAAAAGGCTATAACTTTAAAGTAGTTTGAGATGAAGGCATATTGTAAATGAGAAATATCTTCAGTATGAACCAAACTTTGGGATGGATGTTGATTCGTCATCTAATTTGTATACTGTGACGTCATCAAGGTGGTGGCCATTTTGGAAAATGTTTATTGTATAAAGATTTCAAAAAGCTGTTGTTTGAGAGTGTATTTTGAGATCTGGGAATACTGTCAACAGTCAATGTGAAATATCTTTAGTATGAAAACACAATGTGGGATAGGAATAAATTCACTGATCCAATTTATATAGAATATTTTAGCACTGGTCAGCAGCCATATGGAATTGTATTATGTATTAGACCTTCAATGATCAAGATGGCACTGCTTATAGTTTACCAGTCATGAAATCTGCAGTTTGGTTTCAATATTACCCTTTCAAAAGACCTGGTGGAATACTGTTTGTCTCAGTGGAAATGAGGCTCCAGAATTCATCGTTTAGAAACAGAGTGATTAAATTAATGGGCTCAGAACTTGTCAGATTGTCTCAGCAATAAACAGGCTCTTCAACACTTCTGATCCACTTTTATGGATTTTCTTCCTCTCTGCCTCCATCATCATCATCGCCGTCCGTAAAGGCAGATTAGCGGTGTGTTTTCTTCCGCGGCTTCTGCCACGTCTGCCGCGTTCTCCGCGGTTGTTTATCCCCGCTGCATTCACCCACATGACCGGTGTTTGGTTTTCGGAGTCAGCGGTAAAGAGGTCCGCACATTAAAAGCGGGTGGCCGCTTTATTTTAAAACGTGCATTGTGGCGGCTCATCCCCGCGTCTTCTGTTTCCAATGTTACCGTGAGTAACAGCATAAAGCGGCTATCCGCTTTTAATGTGCGGACCGCTTTACCGCTGACTCCGAAAAGCCGGACCTCTTTACCACGGGGCCACACGGAGGACGTAAACTGTGGCTGACTGTGGACTGTTATGGCGCAGACTCCTGTCATTAATCATGTCTGTGTCTGCTTCACTGGACGCCTGCGTGTCTTCCTCCTCTGAATCTGAGTGAGACAGTACCAAACACTTCTATGATCTCTGGAGACCTCTGGCTCTGCTCTGGCTCCGCTCAGAACTACGGCTCCTGCTTCGCGTCGCTGCGCCGCAGGTGTTTTACAAACTCATTTTACTCTAATACATTGAATATAACCATTCCCACAAAGGCCGCTCATATTAAAGGCACACATGTCCACTAACTCCTCGTGAAAAATATTAACAAAAATTACTGCAATAAACGTGTGATTCTTTGTCACACACTTTGTCAGCTGAGGTCGAGCTGTTTTAATTTACATTGAGTTCTATGGGACTGTTTTCTGGGTAGCCCTTGTGAATTTAGTCTGCAGTACCACGGGCGCCCCCTGTGACCATAGGTGGGACAGCTATAAGCTAATTATACCCTATCCAGTTATTATTATAGATCCATGGCGAGATGGCATCAGAGCAGGTAGGCCCTCTGGGAATTCAAGTTTTAAAAGAATACGCGCGTTAACGCAGGGCTGTTATTTGCTGTGAACTGAAGTCCGCCTCCTCCGTGGCCGCTCTGGTTGTGAGCCGCTAACAACAACACGGCTGTGAGCAAATGGCGCCGCGGTAACATGGTCATATAAGACATAACACGCCAGAGAACTATTGTCTGCATGTTGTGTTTGTGTCTTTGCAATCTGTGCGTAACCTATCCATGCAAATACACCGCGAAAGTGTCCCTGTCTCCTCCTGAAACTAAACTAAACTCGCTGATTTAAAGCTGGGGTATGTAAATTTCCCCCTTTCATTAACAGCTCATTTTGGTTGTGCCCAAAAGCAAAAGGTTGTGAGCAAATCTAACAGATTGAAGTACATTTGGTATGAATGACAATGTGTCATTATATTTGATAATCTCATTTAACTTAAATTGGAGTGGATTTGAATTAGAATGTTAAAAATGCGATTAATTGTGAGTTAACTCACCATTACTGTGCAATTAATCAACTAAAACATTTTAATCGTTTGACAGCCCTAATATATATATATATTAGGGCTGTCAAAATTATCGCGTCAATTCACGTTAATTCACGTTTTCATTAACGCGTTAAAAAATAATTAAGGCATTAACTGCCATTGACGTGTTAACACTAGGGCTTTGACTTCATCAATTGCGTTTCCCGCTATTTTTACGTTCCCAGATGTCTTTTGTATCAAATATGTAAGGCTTGAGGCAATATTTTATCGAGCCAGCAGATGGCAGCATTGCTCTATGAATGGTTTGAAAACAGCTAGATGCTCATGTGCCTCTTTTTTCTCAGCTTTCTGGTGATTTCAATAAAACTTACCTCTACTCGACTGGGGATTACAGGGGAACGAAACAAGCTAGAAACAAAATTATTTTTGCTGATGAAAGTAGACAGTCCATTCTTTCATTTTAGATAGATAGAAAATTTAGGATTTTAGATAGTCATAGTACACAATATTCTTTGGGTCTTAAAAATTCAGTAAAAATCATCAGAAACGGCTGGCAATATGGGAGTACCTGTTCTGAAATAGGCTGGCAGTCAATGAGTTAACGCATGTCCAAATGACCCGCCCATTTATAATAATATCACTCAGAATGCCACGGACACGTGCGTGTGTGATGGTGACAGCGGTAACGTGGTCATATAATACACGCATATATATACACGCACAGGGGCCATTCTCTGATGTTGTGTTACACACGGAGGAGAGGAGGAGACACGCTGAAATGCAACGTATATATATATATATATATTAGGGCTGTCAAACGATTAATTTTTTTTAGTTGATTAATCGCATAGTAATGATGAGTTAACTCACGATTAATCGCATTTTTAACATTCTATTTCAAATCCACTCCAATTGAAGTTAAATGAGATTTTCAAATGTAATGACACATTATTATTCATACCAAATGTACTTAAATCTGTTTGACTTGCTCACAACCTTCTACTTTTGGGTACAACCAACAAGAGCTGTTAATGAAAGGAAAAATGTAGGTACCCCAGCTTTAATTTCGCGAGTTTGGTTGCATTTCAGCGTGTCTCCTCCTCTCCTCCATCATCAGAGAACATCAGAGAATGCCACGTGTCCCTGGCATTCTGAGTGATATTATTATAAATGGGCGGGTCATTCGGACATGCGATTGACTGCCAGCCTATTTCAGAACAGGTACCCACAGAATATTGTGTACAATGACTATCTGAAATCCAAAACCAGATTCTGAAAGAATGGACTGTCTACTTTCATCAGCAAAAATAGTTTTGTTTCTAGCTTGTTTCGTTCCCCTGTAATCCCCAGTCGAGTAGAGGTAAGTTTTATTGAAATCACCAGAAAGCTGAGAAAAAAGAGGCACATGTGCATCTAGCTGTTTTCAAACCATTCATAGAGCAATGCTGCCATCTGCTGGCTCGATAAAATATTGCCTCAAGCCTTACATATTTGATACAACAGACATCTGGGAACGTGAAAATAGCGGGAAACGCAATTGACGTGTTAACACGTCAATGGCAGTTAATGCGTCAATTATATCCCTAATATATATATATATATATATATATAAAATAGTTAGTTCCCAAAGGTTGCACCGTGACGTGGTTAGGCTAGTAATAGCTATGCTAGTAACAGCTACGCTAGCTAACTAACTAGAACTCTCTGGAACTACATAAAAACTTAACCCTATATGCCCGCGTGCATCGGCGCCGATGCACGCGCACATGTTTTACAAATAATCAATTTACTCGCGAACGGTAAAACGTAGCAACTTACTTTTTTTCCCTCTGTGAAGTACGTATTCAGGGCTTTCCGAACGTTTGTCTGAAAGTCCGTGTCCAAATCGTGACCCGTGATGTACAAACAGCTGTGAGATACAAACACACGGGGACTGCCAAAGATCGTCAGAGAGTGCGATCTCTCACTCCTCTGTCTGTACTTGTTCTCCCACAGTTGAAACTACAGCTGCGATTGCAATAACCAGCTGAAGAGTGCGCATTATTGATAAAGACGATAATAAATACAGTAAAATGACATTATGTGTATATGATGTATATAAATATATGTATTATATAAATAATTGATGTTTTTTTTTTTTTGGCTCAGTTTCTTATGTTTTACGTTTTTTACAGCTGTGCTACAGAAGCAACCCCAGCATTATAGACAAACTGCTTCAGGAAGGGCATCAGGAGTACAGAGTTTTTTGCTTTTATAGTGGAATTTTGTAAAAAGTATAATAGTTAGAGATTCAATTTTTTTCCCCATTATCCCCAAGACCATAAATAACATTTCTATGCAGTGTAAAAAGTTGTTTATAGCATTTCATTGTGTTTTTTCAATACATTTTTGTTAAATTGATTTTCCGTTTGATTTTTTTCTTTGTCTTTATGATTCCATAATGTTTATATAATTCATATGACAGCTTTACAATATGAATATTCTAAAACCCCAGGTTGTACTGAAAAAAACAAAGTATACTGCTTGACTCTGCATCAAAAGATGACTGTTTTATGAACAATTATACACAAAGAAAACCAGGCGAGGAAAGTTCCCCAAAATGACCCATGTGCATAGAGGGTTAACAAAGAATTCTGAACATCAGCGGTGAGTTACCCATTTATATACTGGACTTAAATCCATAATCAGATCCTCTTCAAATGTGTCCTAAAATGTTCCACTAATGTTAATTGTTACTTCCGAGTTTTTCGCGATCGTTTTTGGTCACATTAAAACAGTATTTTTGTCATGAAAACGTTTACAGATAATTCTGAAAACCTCTGTGCATGTGTGTTAAGAATGTATATGCATAATATATTCTCCCATTAACATTTAAATGTATTGATTGATTGATATTTGTGTTATTGAGCATGGCTAGGTCCGATAGCTTCCCTGCACAGACAGAAGTAGTGACATATTTGAATATATTCGAATATTTAAATTAATAAACAAACAAACTTTGAATATGATTTTTGTGCAAAAGTCAAAGCCCTACTCTGAACATTAAAGAAGAAAAAGTCAAAAAGTGTAATATGGGACTTTTAAAATACAGATGATAGAAATGTTTGTACTGTTCAAGGCACTGTTGATAAAGATGACAGACCGTCAGTCAGCCAGCCAGAGTTGCTGCCCTCTCCTGTGGTGTGTGCTACAGAACCAGCAACTAAAGACACCAGCTACAATTCTCCTCCTCCTGTGCTCATATTTTCAAAAATGGGAACCTATATAAGAAATATAGTTTCAACACCACTTGCTATAAATACACATAATCAATAATAAATAGTTCATGAACAATGCTGTTGTAGCATTGATGGCCAATGGCAAAAGCATTTATCACAGAAACAAACTCTTAACATGCTAGCGTCTCGGTTAATACAAATACAACATCTCAATCGTACACATGGATTTACTTGCATAAATCTGGGCCAAAACAATATAAATACATCCTCGTATGGACTGACAGCTAAAAAGGGATATTACTGTCATGCAAATAAAGTTAAAGTGAATGTCAGTTACTTTTCAATAAAAGCGTTAGACCAGCTTAATTGCCCATGCTCTCCCCAACAGCTTCCTGATTGGTTATAACCCTTTATTGACTGGTGAGCTCTTTCCTCATTGGTCTAACTATTAACCAGCAAATGTGTTTATGCCAATGGGAGAGATTGACATAGAATGTTTTTGAAAAATACATACTTTTTATCATTATATAGTTCAAGGCTAAGTGGTAAAGAAATGCAATTTTTTTTACTGCAATTGAAGTGTATCACCTTTAACAAAAGGTTATAGCTAAGTATGATACAACTGAACATGTCTGTCTGTGCTTCTCACTGTTTGACTCTCGCTAAAATCATATTAATGGCTGAAAGTAGCTGGTGCTACTACTGCTGACTCGTGGCTTTGAAATGGAAATGTAACTCATTTGCTCCATATGTAGAGTGAGTACACACACATGCTGTAGATGTGGTGCAGACACACAATGCCCTTAAACCACAGAAGAAGTGAGAAGGGAAGAAACACTAATGTAACATTAGCAGACACATTAGGCTGCCTAACGTTGGCCCACTAGCTAGCTATTAGCCCACAGCTTGTAAAGAATGTCAGAAGTATAAGGCATGGCAGAAATAACAACATTACTTAGGTTGCACATTAACACTATTAACCCTTCTAATTACTTAATAGCAATATCTATGATTAATGAATGCTTAATTAGGCAGAAGGTTCTTACTAATAATGCTTCTGAAGTGCTATTGAGCAAAACCAGCACACTGCTACCTTCAATGTAACTCTCTTCTATCTTGACTTCCTAATCACCCTATTATTTCTGCCAGTGTCTCTCGGTAGGCTGGCCAAGGGGTATGAGACCATAAGTAGCGAGACCAACATAAAAATAAGCATTTTTCATTTCAATAAAGCCAATGTGCTGACACAGCCGCTGCAGCAGGTGCTGGACTAAGGTGGTCCAGCCTTATGTTGTGGTATCTCTGTTTCTGCCATATGTTTCAATACATTGCTGATACATCAACTCTATAAATGTCAAAGAATTTATTGCAATTATCCCAGTTATCCATAAAATATGATAAATTACATAAAGATATGCAATCATCTCCCTAGAGATGGAACCCTTAAATCAAAAAACAACAGCATAAAGCTTCATACACCTTCACACCTACAAGAAAGGACGTGGTTTTGCCATATATCAAACTGAATTTCCTCAATGCAATGGAAATTTCAGCAACACTAAAATCCATATAAATGTGTTGATGGACTGTGTGATTTCTCAAATTAAATGTGGACGTTAGTTTTCATGGATGGCTTGCCCTTATTTGAACAGATCTATTCTGATACCAGTCAAGTACTTCATTTCATGCCTATTTTTAGCATTGACAGCTGAGTAATGCAGAGTTATTAAATACTTCTGCTCTCTCACTGCAGTGAGGCGTCTACTAGTTTCAGGCAAACCTGAACAGACAATTCTTCAGTCCCCAACTTTATTAAATGCATTTGGGGTGTCATGGTTTAGAATTATTTTACTGTCATGGTTTAGATTTATTTTGTGGTTTGTTAAATCCCTGTGTCTTCTTTGGTTGTACTTCCTGTGTGTGCCCTGCCCTCATGTGTATCACCTGTGTGTCGTTAGTCTTTTATTTAGCCCTGTGTGTTCCTTCACTCCCTGTTCCGTCATTGTCATCCCTCATCTGTTTTAATTTTGTCCTCGTTCCTTGTGTTTTTTTCTAGATCTTGTTTTGTATTACTTTTTATTAAATCCATTATTTAGCAGTTTGGCATTTTGGGTCTCATTTCATTTTACCCACGTGACATGGGGACTACTATACCGGTAAAAGTATGTTTTCAATATCTATAGGCTAACATGATTGCTATAACGAGGCTCCAGACTTGGTTGCACTGGTGTACCTAACTTCTGATTTAGGTACACCCACATGACTTCAACTTCAACTCCAAAAGAGCCGTTCTTTATCAACTCTTCTTTCATATAAAGTGAATTTCTTTACTAAAATTATGTAGATAACTAAATAAACTACATACATTGAACAGAATATAAAATATATAATAATATACTCAAATATATACTATAGACCTCTGTCATTGCCAACAAAGGGCAATGACAGAGGTCATACTAGAGCTGTTTTTTTTCTAACAAATAACCCAATTGATAAAGTGATCAAACAACAAATATTTTGGTTTTTAAGGATTAATTATTAATAAACATACTATATCAAATGACAAACCACTTAATGAAAATTAAATTTAAAAAAGATACATTATTTTATACAATATTATACTTGCTTCTTTATAATGCTAAAGTGAAGGAAACAATATGAACTTCTGATAAAAGCAACAATGATTACATTTATCCACTAGACGTCAGCGTTATAAGCTAGTCTGAGCTAGTGCAGAGGCCTCAGTCTGGAAAGTAGAGCCTCTGTGTGTTACGGTGTTAAGGGGTTTCAATTGTCCACTACTTTTGTGGTATCCCAGCTCTTTCTGCATTGTCTTCCATTGTGAGCTATGCACAGTCTATGGAGCTATACGTGGGCGAAGAAGTTTGACAAATACAAGCAAAGCGAGTATTTAAAGGACTGGCGCCATGTAGTGCAGGGCACGTAGGATTTATGAGGTAAACGCATTGTGTCACGTGAGCTTTGACTACGATTTATTAAACAAGACTTTCCTCAATTTCCTCAATTATTTTTCATACTGGGGCGACAGTGGCTCAGTTGGTAGAGCATTGGCCTTTGAGCCTGAAGGTTGTGGGTTTGAGCCCACCACGGGTCCTTCTCCACCGGTCTCTCACTGGTCTGCTGTTGTTGTGTCCTTGGGCAAGACACTTAACCCCACTTTGCCTGAAGCACCAAGGCTATAGAGCAGCTGTCCTCCTGTGGACTCCTGCAGGAGGGATCAGAGAGGGGCTGGTGCAATGTGTACTGTGTGGCATCTCTTCCCACCCCCCCAACCCAGAAATGGATTAAGGGGTAGAAAATGGATGGATGGATGGATTTTTCATTCTTTAATTACTCGAGAAACTCAAGGAATTGTTTCAGCTCTAGGTCAAACGCTTGCTACTGTATACATCTTAATGAAGAACTCTCACACTTTTGCTGGTATTTTGGCTCATTCCTCCATGCAAATCTCCTCTAGAGCAGTGATGTATTGGGCAACACGGACTACCTACAAAGATTTTGTATGGGGTGAGATCTGGAGACTAGACAACTCCAGGACCTTTTGAAGCCTCGCCGTTGTTGCCTGGGTGATGTGTTTGGGGTCATTGTCCTGCTGAAAGACCCAGCCACGTTTCAACTTTAACACCCTTGCTAATGGAATGACGTTTTCACTCAATCAGACATTAGCTATTTTTTGGTTCATTTACACGGATTAATTGTTCTGGTCCCTTTGCAGAAAAACAGCCCCAAAGCATAATATTTCCACCCCAATGTTCACAGTAGGTATGGTGTTCTTTGGATACAACTTGGAATTCTTTTTCCTACAAACATGACGAGTTGATTTTTCACAAATGTTCTATTTGGATTTTGTCCAACCATAGTACATTCTCCCAATCCTCTTCTGGATTATAAAAATGCTTACTGGCAAACTTCAGACAGGCCTGGACATAAACTGGCTTAAACAGGGGGACACGTCTGGCACTGCATCCAAAGAATAGCTCTTATTTTAGACTACAATTTGCAAATAAAGCCTTTAAATCCTTTAATTTTTTGAATGGAGAGTGAGAGGCTTCTCTAAAACTTTTGGAAGCGACAATATATTTCTCACAAGGCTGGTAATCAGAACAAAAACAATGCAGGAAAATTAAATGTGGTTAAAAATAATAACTGCTTCATTTTGGGGGCCACAAAAATTAATGTTGCCCGAGAGCCATATTTTTGACCCTCCTGGTTTTGTTCATAAGCATATTATAAATGAGGCCCCCTGAGTTGCAGCACTATCTTTCTCTGTTGTTGTTGGAAAAAGATGAGAAAAGTCCCGTCAATCGGTAAAGTCACAACAATGAGCTTTTAACCCTTTTTTTTATGTTTCTCATTTTGTCAGCCATCTGCAGATAAAACCTCTGTTTAAAAACAGCAGCAGCTGTTTTAAAGCCTTCAAAGAGCTCTGCTCTGCAGGATTCAGTAGTGTGCTGCTGTGTGATTGACGCCCGTCAAATGACAATAGTACAGTTTGTAAAATATAGTGTTTAGTTAATGTAATATGTCATATACACCATCAGGCATTTACATTTTGATGCCAGTAATAGTGTTTTGTTTGCTCTTATATCCTTTATATTACCATCTAAATCAGAATCAGAATCATTTTTATTGCCACGTAAGTAACAGGAGGTCACAGACTTGGAAATTGCTTTGGCTCAGTGCAACAGTCAAAAAGAGATTATAAAAATAAGAATAAAAAACACTTCTAAAGAATAAATTTAAATTTAAAATAGAGTTACAGTTACTATTTACAATATACAAGTGCACATGGTGCACACAATGTAAGGTGACAGCAGTACAGTGAAGTAAAGTGACGTATGATGGGCAGTAAAGTGACTTTATAAAGGGCGGGGGGACAGGTTAAGAAGTGTTCAAGAGTCCAACAGCAGAGGGGAAGAAACTGTTCTTGTGGCGGGAGGTTCTAGTCCTGATGGACCGCAGCCTCCTGCCTGAGGGGAGTGTTTGGAATAGTCCATGTGCAGGGTGAGAGGGGTCGGCTGTGATACGACCAGCCCGGCCTCGAGCTCGGGCGACGTACAGGTCCTGCAGCGATGGAAGGCTGCGGCCGATCACTTCCTCTGCAGAGCGCACAATGCGTTGTAGTCTCTGCTGGTCCCTGACTGTGGCTCCAGCGAACCACACGGTGATGGAGGAGGTGAGGATGGACTCGATGATGGCCGTGTAGAACTGCACCAACATCTGTGCAGGCAGCTTGGCTTTCCTGAGCTGCCGCAGGAAGTACATCCTCTGCTGGGCCTTCTTGATGAGAGAACTGATGGTCGGCTCCCACTTGAGGTCCTGGGTGATGGTGGTGCCCAGGAAACGGAAGGACTCCACAGAGGTGATGGGGGAGTCCATCACGGAGGGTGGGGGCGGGGGGACAGTGCTCTTCCTGAAGTCCACAATCATCTCCTCTGTCTTCTGGGCGTTCAGCTCCAGGTTGTTACCACTGCACCAGGACACCAGCCGGTCCACCTCCCTCCTGTAGGCGGACTCATCGTTGTTGGAGATGAGTCCAATGAGGGTGGTGTCGTCCGCAAACTTGATCAGCTTCACGGCGTCGTGGCTGGAGGTGCAGTGGTTGGTGTACAGGGAGAAGAGCAGGGGAGAAAGAACACAGCCCTGTGGGGCTCCTGTATTTATAATCCGAGAGTCCGAGACATTCTTCCCCAGACGCACTCGCTGCTTCCTGTCCGTCAGGAAGTCAGTGATCCACCTGCAGGTGGAATCGGGCACGTTGCGCTGGGAGAGCTTGTCCTGGAGCAGGGATGGCAGGATTGTGTTGAAGGCAGAGCTGAAGTCCACAAACAGGACCCTGGCGTAGGTCCCCGGGGAGTCCAGGTGCTGTAGGATGTGGTGGAGGGCCAGGTTAATGGCGTCGTCTACAGATCTGTTGGCTCTGTAGGCGAACTGCAGGGGGTCCAGGATGGGGGAGGTGAGGGACTTGAGATGGGAGAGGACCAGGCGTTCAAATGACTTCATGACGACAGACGTAAGTTTGCTTTGCTGACGACAGACGTAAGTTTGCTTTGACAGACGTACAGTAAGTGCTACAGGTCTGTAGTCATTGAGTCCTGTGATACTGGGCTTCTTCGGGACGGGGACAATGATGGAGGATTTGAAGCAGGCCGGGACATGGCAGGACTGCAGAGAGGTGTTGAAAATATCAGTGAAGACAGTAGTTAGCTCACTGGCGCAGTGTCTCAGAGTGGCCGGAGACACGTGGTCCGGGCCAGGAGCTTTGCGGGGGTGCAGCCTCAAGAAGAGTTGTTTAATCTCTTTAGAGGCTATTGTTAGGCTGGGGGCAGGGCTGATGGGTGGGTCGTTAGAGTAGTAGGGGGTGGGGGAGGGAGAGGTGGCATCAAAGCGACTGAAAAATAAGTTCAGTTCGTCAGCTAGCTTGTGGTCGTCAGCACAGGGGGGGGCTTTGGGTTTGTAGTTGGTGATCTCCCGTAGGCCCCTCCAGACAGAAGCAGTATCGTTGTTACCAAACTGCTCCTGTAGACGTTCTCTGTGCCGGGACTTGGCTGCTTTCAGTTCTTTCCTGAACTGATATTTAGCTGCTTTGTAGCCGCTGCGGTCCCCCTCCCTGAAAGCAGACTCCTTTGCTTTCCTGAGCTGCCGGAGCTTAGCAGTGAACCAGGTTTTGTCGTTGTTATAGATGACCCTGGTCCTTGTTGGAATGATGCTATCCTCGCAGAAGTGAATGTATGACGTCACAGTGTCCGTGTATTCATCCAAACTATCTGTGGCAGCTCTGAAAAGGTCCCAGTCTGTAGATTCCATGCATGCGCGCAGCTCTTCCACAGCTTCATCAGACCACACTTTGGAGCTCCTCACTGCAGGTTTCGAGAGCTTTAGTCTCTGTCTGTAAGCAGGAACCAGATGTATCATGGAGTGATCTGAGAAGCCGAGGGCTGGCTTGGGAACAGCGCGAAAAGCTCCGCGCATGGTGGTGTAACAGTGATCCAGAGTGTTCTCCTCTCTGGTCGGGCATTTGATAAACTGTCTGTATTTGGATAATTCCTGGCTCAAGTTTCCCTTATTAAAATCCCCCAGGATAATAATCAGAGAGTCCGGGTATAAGCGTTCCATACACAGTACTTGCTCTGCGAGTGCGCGCTGAGCCTCGCGCGCGTCCGCGCATGGCGGTATGTAAACAGAGGCAAGAATGAATGAAACAATTTCACGAGGGGAGTAAAATGGTTTACAATGAATGAAAAGATATTCCAGAGCAGGAGAGCAGTGCTTGGAGATCACTGTCACATCGTTACACCAGTTTGTATTGACGTAGAAACACAGCCCACCGCCTCTGCTCTTCCCTGAGAGCGCACAATGGCGATCTGCGCGGAACAGCCCAAAACCCTGCAGCTCCAGAGCGCAGTCCGGGATCCGCTCATTTAGCCAGGTCTCAGTGAAGCAGAGGACACAGGATGTGGCGAAGTCCTTGTTTCTTCTCATGAGCAGGCTGAGTTCGTCCATCTTATTGCCCAGTGAGCGTACGTTGGAGAAAAAAATGCCGGGGAGAGCCGTGCGCGCTCCTCTCCTCCTGACGCACGAGCAGGCCTCCGCGCTTTCCCCTTTTACGGGCCCACACTTTTTTGGCTAGAACATGAACTAAATCAGCCGCAGATGCCAAGAAAACAGGCAATAGGTCCATGGGGACGGTGGGTCGGATGTTCATAAGTTCCTCACGGGTGTAGGAACAGCCAGATGCACAGTTAAAAAGTAAAAACAAAAGAAAAAGAGAGCAGCAAAGAGCCATGTCGACCGTACGAGGCGCCATCTTTGGTCTGGCACAAATGTATTTGTACAAAAAGTCCATAATTGCGTACATAATTGCGCCAAATTATATTATCAGCAGAGAGAGACCTGTTGGTTGCTGCCTTAAGTCAAGACTAGTGAAATTCTCTTCTAAATTTCACATATATAGAATCAGAATCAGAATATTTTTTATTGCCACGTAGGTAACAGGAAGTCACAGACTTGGAAATTGCTTTGGCTCAGTGCAACAGTCAGAGAGATAATAAAAAACACTTCTAAGGAATACATTTAAATTTAAAATAGAGTTACAGTTACTATTTACAATATACAAGTGCACATGGTGCACATAATGTAAGGTGACAGCAGTACAGTGAAGTAAAGTGACGTATGATGGGCAGTAAAGTGACTTTATAAAGGGTGGGGGGACAGGTTAAGAAGTGTTCAAGAGTCCAACAGCAGAGGGGAAGAAACTGTTCTTGTGGCGGTAGGTTCTAGTCCTGATGGACCGCAGCCTCCTGCCTGAGGGGAGTGGTTGGAATAGTCCATGTGCAGGGTGAGAGGGGTCGGCTGTGATACGACCAGCCCGGCCTCGAGCTCGGGCGACGTACAGGTCCTGCAGCGATGGAAGGCTGCGGCCGATCACTTCCTCTGCAGAGCGCACAATGCGCTGTAGTCTCTGCTTGTCCCTGACTGTGGCTCCAGCAAACCACACGGTGATGGAGGAGGTGAGGATGGACTCGATGATGGCCGTGTAGAACTGCACCAACATCTGTGCAGGCAGCTTGGCTTTCCTGAGCTGCCGCAGGAAGTACATCCTCTGCTGGGCCTTCTTGATGAGAGAGCTGATGGTCGGCTCCCCCTTGAGGTCCTGGGTGATGGTGGTGCCCAGGAAACGATAGGACTCCACAGAGGTGATGGGGGAGTCCATCACGGAGGGTGGGGGCGGGGGGACAGTGCTCTGAAGCACTGTCCCCGCTCCCCCTTGAGGTCTTCAGGACCTAGTGATGGACTCCCCCATCACCTCCCCCATCACCTCTGTGGAGTCCTATCGTTTCCTGGGCACCACCATCACCCAAGATATAAATCCTAGTGCCAGAGTTATTATGTCATTACTTAATGCTAGACATCACTAGCACCACTAGCACTGAGCACCACAAGATGGAGAAGTCATTCTGGATTAATGGTGTCTGCTTAGGAATACATTTTTACTTTTTTTCTTAGACTACCCCTGCTACTTGTCTGTTTTGTCTTCCTCTCCAATGTCCCCATCTTTCATCCAGCACTCTCAACTCCCTCTCTATTCTGACCAATTCTTCTCACATAGTTCAGTTGTTCCAGCATTTTTTAACTTTAGTACTTTTCTTCGTGTCTGTATCTAGGCCAGCTAAAAGTGCCGGTTTAAATATAATTATATTTATCTCAATGTTTTGGATGCCATTCTTTCTGTGACATTTTGAAAGCAGCTTTGGTGTAATTAGCTCAGTGTTCGGCAGAGGAAGATCCAGGAGTGTGTGTGTGTGTAGGGGTGTGTGTGACTTTTCCCATATGTGAGAGATTAGTATGCCAGGCAGGGGGACAGACAGCTAGTTCCAATGTCTTGTTGTTTGGCATTGATTCAGTGTCAGCCAATTGTCACTGGTGCATGAGGATGGTCTCTTTTGTCCCGCAGAATTGTGTTGCATACTGTACGAGTGTTAAAAAGTAAAGGCTCTTACATGTTACAAACAAGAACATGTTTTAGTCTTTTAATCATTGTCTCCTTTGAAAAACCATTAAAACAGTTTGTAGTGAGGGCCTTTGTGTGTCTGTGTGCTAAGAGATTAAAGCGTGGCTTTAGAGGCCATGGGGAGTCTGAAGTGAACTTCTGACACATGTTATCCTCCACTGCTAATGTTTGCTTGGAGTTGGAGCATAGACTGTATATTAGGAGTGGACGGGCCAAATACAGACCACCATAGTACTAGCCTTGATGCGGAAAAAGCCGATTTGAATATAAGCTAGCTGGAGAAAATGTCTTTATATGGGCATTTCTTCCGCAACGTTAGATATGCGACGTAACAGATGCAAACATGTTACTAAGGCAAGCTGGAGTTTCTCCACGAATTAAGGCCCCGCTTCAATGGAGGCGATGCGCAGACGTTGCAAAGCAATTAACAGAAACAACCAGGCTTATGCGCAGCGTTTCGATGACACAACACACACGACCCCCAGCCCCCCCAACAGTATAATCACTTCCTCAACAACATCCTCCCCAGGCCACCTACTCCTTCTTCTTGTAGTGCTCGAATCACACGTAGCAAGTAACTGTACCCGCCACCATAGTTGTTTCGTTTGTTCTCGGCAACTGCGCATGTCCAAATGTATGTGCGGGGAAGGGGGGTCAGAGCAGCAGCGAATTCACACTTTTTTCTTCAGGCAGATGTGAAAGAGCGCCCTGCTGAGCAGCGTATCTGAGCTGTCCCACTCTGTAGGCTAGATCTCAACGCTTAGGTTTTTACCTCCCTGGAACACAGTTTCCATGTGAACGGAGGTGGCAAACAACACCCAACTATCCCGTTTTACTGCAGCAGCATCTCCGTCTAAACTGGGCCTAAGATGAGTGTGTTACTGAGATAGAGGAGTTTACTTTTCAATGTCAATCAGAGCCAGGGTGAGCGGGAGAAAACCCTTGTCCATGAGCACTTCCCTATTGGCCTTCATTAAGCTATAGGGTTAGCATTGTCCATCTATATACAGTCTATGAGGTGGACGTGCCAGGAAAAGTTGGAATTCCTGCAAAGTACATTATACATTATCAATTATTAAGGTACCAAGTTGGGGATAACAAAATTATTGTGAAAGTTGGATGCAAGTACATTTTGAGCAACCACAGCCAGTTAGATAAAAATTCAGTTTATGCATACTCATAAGAAACAAATACCAACGTTGGCAAAGCAAGTAGAAAAACACAGGGAGCATTTCAAAAGCCTTAAACACATTTTGAATGAAAGACAACAGCAACAATATTAACAACTGCCAGTTTCACTTTATTTAATATAAATAACTCTTAACTAAACAGTTAGTCAGATATTACCAGAACCATGTTATGCTCCACATCCATTTATGATTCTCATCCATCCAAACATTTTATTTACCAAATGCGATGTACTATTTGTGAGGTTTTCACTCTGGGGTCTGGGGTTGAGGGCTCACAGATTGGCTATTGATAAACTGCATAACACTCACACAAAATGAGGAGGCTGCTAACATCCTCTAGCCTGTATCTCCCCATCAGACTCCACAAGCCAGCTTCGTCACCACTGCAAACAGGCTGCTGACACACTGCATCAGTGCCCTGTCATACCATCACATCCACTCACACAACTCATCTCCAGAGGAATCTTGACTTAGAGATGATGAAAGCTACAATTTCCAACAAGATACATGCATTTTGTGTATTTTGGCTTGAATAAGTAAAAAAGTAAGAATCAAAACAGATTTCATAGCTTTCAAGTCAAGTTAAACAGGAGAAAGTATTCCTTTTTGAGAACAGGCCAGACGCATGGTTTAATTAATAACACATAGTTCATAGAAAAATAACTGTTCAATCCAAAAAGACTCAAAACTAAACCAAACTATTTCAGGAGATGAATGGGATCAATTGGAATCAATTGGATACAAATAGACCAGACTGTTTGATATAGCAAATCCAAATTGGAGAATCCCTCTATTATTCACAAGATGTACTTATTTCAAAGTTGGGGGCAATTTATCATTTTGAGACTTGATCCATCGTCTCTCAAAGCTTTCCTGATGTGTGCACTCGCTGCATGTGCCAACAGCTCTCAAAGCGAAAACACAGAGACATCAGTATGAGGGCAGCTCACGGTTCCCAGCCTTACAACCACAACCTACTGTGATAGAGCCGTTCTGATTCATTGAGAGTGTTCTGAACTCACCGTGTGTTGGTGACAGAGCCCCGAGAAGCAGCCCCAACAGCAGCAGTGGAAGAAGCGGCAGGTCGTGTCTCAGCCTTGCCTTCACGCGCAGTGCTCTCCTGGCCGGCATCTCCCCCAGCGTTCCCAAATCCCTCATTTTGCAAGTTCAATAAATCCAAAGCTGCCTTAATTAAAAAGCCTTCTTCTTTTCAGCCTGGTTGAGGGGGGAAGCTTGGAGGGGGGGGTGCAGGAGGTTGGCGGCCCCCCTCCTCCTTTCTTTCTGCTGCGTTTTCC
Source organism: Knipowitschia caucasica (assembly GCA_964034765.1). NCBI lineage: Eukaryota > Metazoa > Chordata > Actinopteri > Gobiiformes > Gobiidae > Knipowitschia > Knipowitschia caucasica. Next base: position 25,373,823 of record OZ035826.1, on the reverse strand, counting down.
TACAAAAACCAGAACAAGCACGGAATCAATCGCAAATATCCCAGACGCACTTGTCCATGTTAATGCGCGGCCGGGACGAGCGGCGGCCGGTGTGAGCTGTCATAGCCGGAGACAGAATGAGAGCAGAGGAGGAGGAAGAGGAGAGACAGAAGAGATTGAGCCTATAACGGTTAAATGAGATGCGGGGGTATAGGTCCGCGCAGTTCTGCGAGCTGGCGAAGACTGAGCGTGCAACACCGGCAGTGAGGAGAGCAGAGAGAGAGAGAGAGCGACGGCACAGTACAAGGTGAGTGAAAGAGAGGAGACGATGGAGATAATACAGATCAAGCATGGGTGACACTACAGTTATATTCACAGTTAAAATGCATGCAAAATGCAAAGCTTTGATAAGAGCCTAAACATGAGAAGTCATAATTGATATTCTATCATGAGGCAAATAAAAAAGTATTGCACATATCTTTTTACTATGATAATGACACAATAATAGTAATATCTAACTCAACTGAATCTAAGTAATATTCGTATATACAGTCACACATACATAAAAACTAAAGCAAGAGAGTTTTGGAATTAACGTCTGTGGAGGAAAAAAACATCTGATCTAGATGGGGTCTATGATTTGAAAAACGGTAAACTCAACCACATGCCAGTTATTGATCCTAGGGCAGTCGTGGTGTGAGCAGATCACTCTAACAAGATTAGAGAACAACCAACAGCACAGAGACTTAACCCGCCAAGCTCCAATCAAATGGTTCACTGCTTTTCAGTGCATTACAGATACAGTGAAGCGCTTACGGGTGGAAATGGACATTCCCTTGATAAGGGATTTCATTCATCAATACCAAGCAAATCCATCTATGGAATGTTCAGCAACAAATAAATAAACATTATAATATAATACTTTTGTTTGTTTGTTTTTCTAATAAATATGTTTTCTTTTGATTTTAGAGGTTTGAACAGAATTTTAAAAAAGAAAAAAATCTATATCACGATATACATTCAATATATATAAAGAGTGGAGGCAATGTACATTTATAGACCTGGTTTTGACTAAAGTGTTTTGTGCATGTGATGTGGTCTGAGGAAAGTGTGTGTCAGTGCAGAGTTCACAAAAGTGTGTACGTGGGTTGAGTCATTTCACAACATTACTGTGAGTCATCCATCGAGCTGTTGCTGAAGCTCTGGTATTTAAGGCATTTTACATGCATTTATAAAAAATAAACCAGAGAAAAGGCCCGTAATCTCCGGCCAAGTTATGCGTGCATTTTTTTTTACACTTTTTAATTAATGCACAAGTGGTCAGAGAGTTCAACAGACCAAAAGATATCCTTCAAACACAGATCTCTTCAGAGCAACCTCTCAGGCCGCGCAAAATGACCTGATCGATGCAGCAGTGTAGTAAGGGTGCCATCTAGTGGTCATGTGTAGCGCAGGTGTAACGCAGGTGGGAGGCAAGACATTTCCTAACTACACTCATGCAATGAACAACAAACACATAAAACAAGCAGAGCATGAAGTCTATCATTAACAAGGCATATTTTGAAATTTACAAAATTTACAGAAATGTATAAATGTCTATGAAAACAATTACGTTCAAAGCTTGGAGCAAGATCTGAGCATCTCAAGGAGGAGAAAAACAAAATTGAAACCAAATATCTGACTCAGTGTGCCTTTGTGTGTCCTGTTCTAAAGACCAATTAACTGAGTCCGCAGTTACTTAAAATGCAATGAAAGGCATCCGCTGGTTCTAACTGGGTAGACTTGTTTTAATTAGTGTTTATCAGTTGAGGTGTGTAAGAGTTTATTATTTATTTTTCTAAGCTTTTCTGTCAAATACTAAATAATTTTTCTTGTACAGTGAGTTAATGATCCAGCATTCACATTGCCTCTTCCTCCTTTAAAGGAACACAGTGGAGATAATATTGATTTAGCTGGATAGTTAGATATCACATTTAGTTCTGATTTATAAAAGCAAACTTATTTGACAATTAAAACGCTTGTGGAAAACACATTCTTACAAGGAACATCAAATTTGACAGATCTAACTTGTCAAACTTGTCCTGATTTAGTAATGATGATGCAAGAAAAGTGAAAGTTCAGGCTGGGAGGCTGCCAAACATCCTGCATTTAAACCATGGACAGTAAATAATATGTATGGGATAATGTATCGTACACAGGTCGGAAGCAGACCAGTCCGCTTCGCCCTGTTGGTACTTATTTTCCGATAATGACCTGTGTACGATACATTATCCCGCTTATTATACGGCTTTGTACCAACAGAACACAAAAAATAAACTTCAGTCCACTCTTAGGAATGCCAAAAGGTTTATTTAATGACAGAAAATGAAATAGTTCCCAAAGGCTTTCCCGTGGCTATGCGAGTAACAGTTAGGCTAGTAACTTCCAAACTAGAACTCTCTGGAACTGCATGAAAACTGAACAAAGAATTCTGAACATCAGCGGTGAGTGACCCAAACATAAACCTAACCTAAATCCATAATTCGATCCTCTGCAAATGTGTCCTAAAATGTCCCGGAATCTACTTCCGGGGTTTTTTGCGATCGCTTTTTCTCTAATTAAAAAACAGTTTTTTTGTCATGAAATCGTTAACAGAAAATTCTGAAATCCTCCATGCATGTGTATTAAGAATGTATATGTCTAGTGTATTCTCCTAATAAAGTAGCAGTATGTAATATTTGCATGTCAAGTCATCATTAAATGGCCACCATATTTCAAAAGGCGTTCTTAAATTATGCTCTTTTCGAATACATCTTTAACTGATAACAGTAGTTCAGCCGAGATATTTGATTAACAAAATTAGTTTTACGACCCGTAAAAGTTGTTATTGTTTTGATTTTGATGTCCTACCCTCCGCCGTTTCGCCAATCAGGAAGTGTCATGTAAGTCCGTGATCGGGTTGCCAGAACTCCGCGTGGCTCATTAATCTCAGAGGTAAAATAACATGTGGCCGCAGAACTAAAAAAGGTCTTGTTATGACTCTCAAATCATTAATGACAAAACATAGACTAAAACGAGGATTTATATCGGGAGGCCTTTGAACAATTGAGACAGCTGATAAAAGTTTACGTGTGAAAAAATTTGGTGGTTTGAGTCCGTTCTTCAGAGTAATGTGTACAGCGCGAATCGGTGGTCTAGTGTTTAAAACTACGCGCTCACGATGTAGTAACCCGGGTTTGATTCTAGGCAGGGTCTTTTTGTATTTAATTGCATGTTATTACATTCGATGACAGAAGGTCATAGAAAGACGAAGGTCAAGACGTTTTTTTGCAGATTATAGCTTAATTGTAAAAAGAATCATTTGAGACCACATGTACCCAATTAAAATAATGTTAGTCTCTTTTTGATGTGGGACTTATACATGTTTGTCTAAAAAATAGGGAATAAATAAAATGTAAAGGTCATATCCTCTGGAGCAAACCCTGATGTTGATACACTGAAGAAATATGTTCCAACATCCATTCTTCCCACTCCTATTTTGGACATCAATTGCTTATTTATTTTGGATAATCTATAATTACATTGCTTTTATTTTGTTTTTTGTTTTTTATCTCAAATGTCCAAATAAAAAATAAAAATTAAACATTCATTCAACATTAGCACGGCTCATGGCAATGTGAATGGAGACAGACAAACAACTGATAAAATAATTCCCTGTATTTGCTGCTGGATTTGGTGTGAATCTGGCAACCTGAGTCAGGGGGAGTGGGAGAGGACTACAAAATATTGACTGTGACTGCAGTACCACTTTTGGCCAGATTTTTACATATTGTTCCTTTAACATTTAATTGTGTTGATTGATTGGTATTTGCGTTTATTTAGCGTGGCTAGCTCCGGAGTGGCCGGAACTACTTGCGGAGCAATCTACACACATGAATTACAGCAGAGAGTGCGTTGCCATGGGCAGCGGCCATTATTGTTTTGAGAGGTCCGTTATAAAAAATAATGACCGGTAGAACGTTTTGAAATGACATTCAAATCAATGGAGCGTTCTACTGCTGCTGTGAGGAGCCGTGTAATAAGGACTGCTAATGGCCTATCTTTCCCAGTTGTATTAGTATTTATTTGTTAATTTGGATTGGGCAGTGAATCACATTAACTGTGTTTTGAACCAGGCTCAAAAAAGCCTGTTTGACTCGTGGGTTTCACAGTGTATTTGTTTCTTCAATCAGAAGTACAGGCATAAGTAAGTAAGTAAGTCATTATTTATTTAGCGCATTATACAGACCAAGGTCACCCAAAGCGCTTTCACAATGTTCAGAGTTCAGATATTGTTCCAATCATTCCACACACGGTGATGACGGAAGCGAGTCGCGTGAGGCAAAGATTCCATGTACACATGATTGGAAAGCCATCTGCTCAAAATGTTTTAAACAAAGGCCTTGCTGAATCTATGTCAAATATTTCTTTATTTGATAGGGATTTAGCACAATAAATGCATTGTTCAGACCTGACACAGCTCCCAGCTGATTTTCATCTGCAGTCCCTGGGCAGCTAACCCTAACAGCTTCAGCTCGTGCCACAACCCTCTTCCTCCCTGTCACGGATGGAAATCTTTTCCATTTCATTAGCTCATTACTTCCTTATAGTCTAAATCCTGAAGTAAGTTAATTTGCATATATCTTTTTTTATTTCCTCCAATATATCTGATGTCAATACATTTTTGAAAAAAAGAAATCACACTGCACTTGTATTATTTAAGGCACAGTTTCAGCCAGTCTCCACTGTCACAGGTTGGATGTGTAAATGTTACTACTACATACCACGACATTGTGGTGGTGGACAAAGGGCGGAGGAAAGCCGTGGTGGACCACCACTGGTGGTGGAAGTGGCATTTCTAGGTGATGGTAGAATCAGAAAAAAAAAGAACACGAAAAGCTTGACGACTGCTCAGAGAAGAGTCAGAGAGGGTCTGAAAGGTAAAAGTGACAGTAGTGCACAATTTCTACCTCCCTAGTGTTCAGGCCCAGACCTGGTCTAGCCAGGTCTCAACAAAGAAACACAGAAAGAGGGACGCAATATTTGCCTGCTGGCTTCGGTGAAACTACTGTCAGCCCCACGTCTGCATGAAGCACTATAAATAAATATGCATATACATACACACACAGCTTTTGCTTATTTATTTGGATGGAACAGTGTGTATTATCGGAAAGTGATGCAAATATGATTTTGCCTTGGGCTGATTTCCATTTCTTGTTTGATTAATCAAGTAGGTGTTTTATATCCAGACAGATCAGTGAATAAGGGATTATTTTATACATTTGACCAAAATAAAGCTCAAGTGATACCCCAAGAGAACATCTTCATAGAGATGACTACACATTGATGTATTACATTAAATACTTCAAACACATTTTCATTTCCTTCTACGGTTATTATAGAATTATCTGATTAATAAAACCTCTTTTTAGCATGTTTAAGTTTGGAGGTTCAGAAAATGATTCATTGATTACTAAAGGAGTTTTATTTCAATAACTGATTAGTTGTGATTAATTTATTAACGTGATACAGCCCTATAGTATTATAAAATATATTGTCACTGCAGCACATCTTTGTCAGGCTCTGAGAAGTTAACTTTTTCTTGATGCAAGATGTGAACTGGATTTTGTGATAATGAAGTAAGCCTGTAGAGATGATGCCGGCACAGCGTTGAAGAGAATCGTTTGGAACATTGGCACTAATTCTGACTTTTGTGTCATTTGAGAGGAGAAAATGAAAAAGAAATGGTTTGAAAAAAATGTGTTAAAAAATATCTGTGAAACGATGCTGCGGGCTCTGAAGTGGGGAAGTTGGGGGTGTAGCACGTCAACATATCAGGAGGAGGTGGGCTAGAGGTTCACTGTAAAACAGGGCAGCAAGGGGGCGGAAATTGTGATGACGATGCCTGATGAGTCGCTTGAGAGAGAAATGATTTTCACGATGAAGAGGGAAAGAGGATAGAGGAGCTCTTTTGGTGAGGCTCCAAGTTTAAGCATGGAGGAAGAGGAGAGCAGAGAAGGCACTCCACAGAAGAGCCCACTGGAGGCACAGAGGTGGTGTGTGCAGGGATGGGAGGCACGTAGGGGGTGCACACAACGCATTATTGACTGAAGGCTTTTGGCGTTAATTGCATATTCCCTGTGATTGCTCTGTGAATTGCTCCGGTGAATGAAAATAACTGTTTGCCAAAGCTAGAGAGAGGAGAAAAAGGAGTAGAAAATGACAGAAGAAAATGCATTTTAAATAAATGAAAAGGTTTGATATGTACATGAATGCTAGTCATGTGAAGAACTTTTATGAGTTCACAACATTCTTGTATTTTTAATGATTTGAAAGGGAGGCGGAAGCACAACTCTAACAGTAGGAAATGTGCTTTATTTGAATCTTAAGTACATCATATTAAATGTTAATCTACTTAACACAGTCATCTTGATTATCTATGTTGTCCCACATACAAAAGACCAGTAGCCACTTCTTGTACTTTCAGTAAAAAATATACCAATGTAAACTCTGTATGTAATGTAAACGAGAGTCAAATTTCAGAGTTCAGGTTTTAGGTTCAGAAAATGCTAGTTTGGTATTTTGACAAACATCACAGACCCACATAGATATCAGTGGCCCATGTGTCGAGAATCTATTTCAATTCAGATTTGGGGAACATATTAGCTAAGCTATTGACCAGACCATGTCACTTTCTCATCATCCCTCACTTCCCTCTCAACGTCATTCATCTTGTATCTTCAATTCAATGTTTTGACTGTTGAGTAGACATATTTATTTTCTCTATATTTTCCCTCATTTCTGCACATTACCAATACGACTGACCCAATCCTAGATCCACACACACCTCTTTAAATAGAGTTAATTTCCAATCCATGAAAAGCTATTGACCCTGTGCAGAGGTTTCAGACATTGTCAATTTGTATTGAGCAGTGCATTTTTGTATGCTTGCCTGCCTCTCACTTTGATCAGCCATCCACCTGTCCTGCCTCCTTCTATCTGGCTCTCTATCTAAGTCTGTCTCTTGGAAAAGGAGTTTATTTACCTAAGCTCAGTAATCCAGAAGTGTTTTGGCTTTTTAATCATAAACTGTCACTGCCAGGATGTTTGCGCTCTCCAAATCCCTTGTATCTCCTGTTAGTCAGTATGGAAATACAAATTGATGTCTTCTACAAAAAAGTCACTATTGAATACTAAAAGTAACTTTAAAGGCTGCAAAATATGTAACCTATTTGTGTTCCATCTACATCATCCGACTGCATAACGTAGGGGATCTTTATAGCCTTTATACTCCTCCATCTTGGTGTTGTATACATAATCCCTTCCTGATCAAGGCACCTTCTTTATTATCCAGGCCCAGCACAAGCAAGTGGCTCCTAAACGCTTCCCTTAGATGTGAGAGAAAAACACACACCACAAAATGATAAAAATGCATAATAAGTATGTAGTGTTATTCATGACGCCGATGCATTTGCACTATTAATGCATCACATGCACTGTGGTGGCCGTCCAAGGACCATCTGAAAGTGAGGGTCCATCAAAAGCGCAACTTTTTCTCTGAACCCAAAAAAATACCATAAGAATGACTTGAAATCAGAATAATTAAAGACAAGATACTTTTCAAGGTCTCTTGAATGCGCTTTAATCAATTAGTTAGATATAGTACATTTTGTCTATTTAACTCATTGCCTGCCAGCTGTTTTTGATGATTTTCACAGATTTTTCAAGAACCACAGAATATTGTGTACTACGACTCGGTGAAGATTCTGAAAGATTGCTTTCATCAGCGAAAGAAGGCAAGGCAAGTTTATTTGTGTAGCACAATTCATACAAGGGAACTCATAGTGCTAAACAAAAATAATATAGAAGCACACAAGGCGTCAATAATCACAGTACATTAAAAATAAATATAAAAACGTAAAATCCCTCAGTTGTATGCACAGCTAATGTTTTTTAGGAACATTCTTCGGAAGATTGTTCCAGATTCTAGCTGTATGAATCTTAAATGCAGCCTCCCCATGTTTAGTTCTGACCCAGGGCACCAGCAGGAGTCCAGTCCCTGTGCACCTCAGCGTCTGAGTTGGTTCATATGGCTCTAATATGTTACTTATGTACTTTTATGCAAGGCCATGGAGAGACTTTGAAACTAGACTTTAAAACAGCTCTGCTTGTGTCCGTTTACAGTTTGCTGCGACTGTTAAATGCAGAATGATGTTGGTGCATTATTTCACAACTTGGCCTGAGGATCCGCAGCGCCCGATGCCACGTCACAGATTGCGTTTTGCTGCCTCTCGAGAATGAAAGCGAAAGATTACCTCTTTGAAGTATATTGGGGCAGTCATGCGCAGTCAGTAGTCTCACAATTCCAATGTCATCGTAATTGTAAACGTAATAATATTGTTTTTGGGTTTGTAACTTTTGCTGTTGTTTTTATATGTCTACATGTTATTATTGCACCTGCTCTGTAGACTGAACAAGCTGGTCAGGAGGTCCAGCTCTGCTCTGGGCTGCTCCCTGAACTTTGTGGAGGATGTGAGGGACAGGAGGGTGCTAGTCGAAGTCACCTCCATCATGGACAACACCCACGTCACAGGACTGTAGAGGAGCTGAGGAGCTCCCTCAGTGGAAGACTGAGGCACCCTCAGTGCAAGAAGGAGCGCTTTTGCAGGGCCTTCATCCCCACCGCTGTCAGACTGTACAATAAGTCACTTTAAGTCACTAAGGCACTATGACTAAAAAAAACTGCACTGCTATTGCCACTCTTTCTTTTATTGCCACTATATATAGACTATATTTTTAACCTTTAACATGTTTGCTTCTGAGTGACTCTATCTATGCCCAATGTGACATATAAAATTCTCCAGTATGAGATCAATGAAGTCTATCTTATCTTATCTTATATTATCACGTTACATCCACATCCACCCCTCTCATCTGGGCTTTACAACCATGCTCAGATCCAACTCTCCTAACCGTGTCCAAGCACGAGTGCAGCAATCGTGCCTATGCGCAGTTGCCGTGGTCACACGACACCTAAAGCCCAGCTCAAATCACAATCGGCCCACTTTAACCAGGCTTTAGGTTGTGCTTGTGACAGCAGCCTACCAAGTCCTGCTGATATCCTCACAGTGCTCCTTGTGGTGACCAACAGCCTTGCCCTTAGACATGTATATGCATGCGTTTCTGGCTTTACAGTATAGATAGATGTGTCAGACAGAGAAAAAAATGTTTGCCAAACTTTGATGATTTTTCCTAACTTGTCCAGCCCTGGGTCATGTAGACCCTTTTAGACCCTAATTTAAGGCATTTTCCTTATACTTTGAATCAATGTGGCAGGTCATTTTAATCAGAGGATAGCACTAAGGTGTGATTGTGTTAATACAATTACATAACTCGACCGTTTCTATGGTAGGTTTATTTTTTAAATAGAAATACAAAATACAATAGATGAGATGATAGAAAGAGGAAAAACAATAGCAAAATGGTAGAAGAGGGTGAGAGAAACAAACTGATAAACTGACCTTGAGGAGGTTAAACCCAGAGTATATGCCCAGAAAAGATGATAGTATAAAGGCTTGAGAGAATGGAAGCATATTTCATTATGAAAAGAAGCCACAAACACTAGGATGAATGTCTTTTACCTGCACTGAGAAACAAGCTAATTGGTTCGACAGCTAATTAAGCCTGTTTGGGTCCACTAAGTCACCTTGACCCACGCTAAGACCTATTGGAAGAAAATGCTACTGAGACACACCAACATAAAGAGATACAATTTGCAGAAAAGTCTCAGTTTTCAAATATCACATTAGTAAGCAATACTTTACTACTACTACTACAACTACTACTTTACAATAGTTTATATCTTTTGCCAACACATTCTAGCTTGATTCCGCCATGCTCCACCAGAGGCATTTGGCTGAACACAAGGGTCTGGGATTGGCGCCAATGCAAGATCCTTCAGGAGATCAAAAAATAATCAGCCAATCCGGACCGCCGGTGTTACATTCTCGTGCGTGTCTCACGGCAGCTGAAACAAACCAAGATGGCGGGCATAAAGTCCGTGAATTAAATTTTTTATATATTTAAATACGAAGGAATCAAGACACAGATGTCACTTTTAATGCAATTTGAGGCAAGATGTTAATGGTTCCATGTTGTTATATGTGTGTTTCAAGAGTCAAATGTTCGTCTAAAGCTTGGTTTAAGCACTGGTTTAATGCCGCGTTCAGACCGGATCGTGCGTTGCGTCGGCTTTCAATGCAAAGTCAATGGTGACGCATGTTCAAGCGTCAAAACGCACGAGCGTCTCGGAATGCACGTACGGAATGCGCGGGAAAGTCGAAGGGGAGGAGCAAGAGCGGAAAAATTGACACGCACAGGAGATGAATTTTGCTCAACATTTCCTCGGGACGTGCAGCAACCAGTCAGAGAGCCGCAAAGTGGTCACGGGGACATTAGTGGTCTGAGCGAGCAGACTGAAAATACTCGTAAACAGCCAAAACAGGGGCTACATCAGGACTAAACCAGGGTTGACAATGGGCAATATAGTGCTTATGCTTATGTGAGTTCTCATGCTCCTGTGACTTTATGCAACTGCTTCAAGTGTGTTCGCCGATGCGGAAGTACCGTTTAATAATAAAATAAACTTATTGCGCACCTCCATGAACACATACTACTGTTATATAAAGTCCGTGGAAGGTCTCCGAACACAGACACGCTGCAAAGCTGCATTATTGGAGAAGAAATTTACACAAGAAGCTGCTAGCTAAACTCTGTTAGCATCAAAGTCCGCCGGCTACTTGCGCCACTTCCGGCGCGCGCCAAGACTTCTGGTCTAAAGACCCCTGCGTCTGAAAACTAGAGAATGTGCGTTTCAGCGTTGGCGGTCTGAAAGCACCATTAGTGCTCCTGTCACAACACGATGCAGCAGGGTTGCCAGGTTGGGTGGTTTCCCGAATACTTTTGTTCCAAGCAACTTGTAGGCAATAAATAGACAGAAAGACAATAAACACGATAAACAGAGCCCAAGTTGATTGCACTACGTTTTTAGCCAAAAAATCATTCTGGGTGGTTTTTTTGGGCATTCTTGCGAGTTTTGGGCTGGAAAATCTTGCTGGCCTTTGGCCACCCTGCAACACAGTGAGGAGTCGTGTGCTGGATTGTGTGCTTCGATGTGAGTGGTTGAAGGTTAACAGACAAGTGGTTTATCCAATCACACACAATGATTTTTTTACAAGGCCCCGCCTTCTGAAAATCAAACGCTATGGAATAGACCCAGACCCTTCTGTGAAGCTCAGCGAACTGAAAGGGTCTGGCGAGAGTCAGACTAAACACATTATGCCATAACTTACAATGGCACAGATTCTAATTTAAAATCTTGAAAGTAATTATTTAGTCAAAGGAATACCAAAAAATAAATACTGGGGAATCGCTGATTTGGAAATTATGGAACCAAAATTAATTTCCCTTATAAATATTTTTTCATATATATATGTCAAATTTTTGAACAATAAAAGCTTGCCAAAGTTTTATTTTCACTCTATTGAATATAATAACAAGAAAACAACAAATTGGGCTTAATTGTCTGAGAGATTATTGCTTATTTTTGCACTAAATTCTGATACTGAAACTGAATTCTAGAGGTTCCACGCTTTAAAGTGATGCATGGCTTATTTATATTAGCCAAGGTTCGCATACAGTTGTCTAATTGGTAGCATAAAACAATCAAAAAAGTAGTGGTCACAATCATAGACATATAAAAAGTAGACGCCGTATTGGCGGCTGGGGAACGAGAAATGTGGCCGCCATCTTGGACCGGTCATCCTGCAGCGCGATGCCTGAGCACTGTGTGGCGTATTGCTGTCAAAATAGGCGGACTATTCATATACAGGGTTTTATCATATATAGTATATTTTTTTCCATAAATGTCACCTGAAAGTCAAGTGTCCCTAACGTTTTGTGAGTAAGTAAGTGATGTTTATTTATAAAGCGCATTTTACAGACCAAGGTGACCCAAGCGCTTTACAATGGTCAGAGTTCCGATACTGTTCCAATCATTCTACATACGGTGATGATGGAAGCGAGTCGCCAAAAACACTGGCGCATCAAAGCCCCCAATCAACACCATCCATTCACTCTCTCATCTAAATTCATACCTATTGAGCATGTTTTTAGTGGTAGGGGAAACCGGAGCACTAGGAGGAAACCTACGCAGACACAGGGAGACCCAGGGAGCCCTGTTCTGACCAGGATTCGAACCCAGGACATTCTTGCTGAGAAGCGAGAGTGCACTCAGCCACCGTGCCGCCCTACATACAAGTGTGTGTTTTGCAAAATACCTATCATACATCACATACAGTAATCATTTATCAGAACATTCCATTACTGTTCAACCAACTATGAATATTAATGTACGCCAAACCATGTGTCCTGTATCATATCTACATGTGTGACGTTTACTGTAAAATAAAGTGTGAAAAAATCAGTTAAGTATTCAGCGAGTGATTAAATGCGCTGACACGTCACTGCAACTGCTAAACAGATAAAACTGAGAGGAGCGGGTGACCGGTTCAAGATGGCGGCCCCACGGCTCCTCAGCGCCAATAGGCAGTAGCGGTAGAGGCGGCGTCTACTCTTTATGTCTATGGTCACAATGGTGTGTATGCACTTGCTCATGGAACCATAACAAAACAATGACCACATAGCACCCTCCTATGGCAGAATTGGATCACTGCAGCAACTAGAAGTATTCCTGTTACTGTTTTCAACACAACAGAAGCATACTCTAACACAGGCATAATGATGCTGATGAATAAAGAACTGCACACATGTGAAAACAATAAGACAAATCCGTATAGAGCAGAGATCTATGTACTGCTGACTTTGCTATAGCAGCACTTTTTTATAATAAAAATGTTATCAAAATGTGTGCAATGAAGCATTAGACATCAGACAGACTACAGAGGGCCTGCTTAGTATTTCATCCAAGTAGATCTCATGCAGAGGTAAATATGTACCATATTTTACAAGTTTAACAAAAATACAGGTGACTCTTTCAGTTTCCTTTTATAATATGTTCAGGATGATGACGTGGCCTGTTGGGGCTGTGGCCTTGACTGACTGGACAGGCAACCACTCCCACTGATAACAGCAGACACTCTTGGAGTAAAGCCAAAGAAGCTATGATTAAAACAGGAAATCATAAATATTTATATAAAAAAGAGAAATGTGTTGATTTTGTTAATTGGATGATTTCTGCTCTGGTTCACCTTACCATGACAGACACGGATGTCACGGTAAGGTGAACCACTCAGCGGACCGATCAGCGAGCCTCGAGCAGTGTGTCTCATTTCCCTGCTTTTCATTTTAACCACGCGAGCACATTTCCATTTCAGAACTTGAAGCGTACTAAATACAACACCAACAATCCTGCAAAACAATCTTACAATGTTCCAAACCAGCATCTTTTTTGTTTTTCCTTTTTTTATTGCCTGTGTCTGCATTCTCTCCTTTCGACATGTTGTGAATGATGCAAAGTTAATGAGTGAACTATGTGTCAATCCTCCATAACACATTTGTATAAAAAATAGGGATCAGGAACAACAGTTTGCGATATTTGTAATACAACAAAAAGTAAATACAGGAGCAGTATGTACAAAATCTGGCCAAAAGTGGTACTGCAACCTCTCCCACTCTCCCTGACTCAGGTTGCCAGATATGCCGACTAATCCAGCCGGGACCATAAAATCTGAATGATTAATTAATGATTTAAAAACGTGACGAGACCTTTTTTAAATCTGCAGCCAGGTGTCACTTTACCAGTGAGATTAGCTCGACGACGCTGTGAGTTCTGGCAACCTGGATCACAGACTTTCTGGTTGGTAAACCAGAAAACAATAACAAGATTTACGGGCTCTGAATCTCATTTTCAAATTTGAATATCTCAGCCGAACTACTATTATCAGTTAAAGAAGTATTTTGAAAAGCAATTTATTAATGCCTTTTGAGTCATATTAGGGCCATTTAATAACAAATTGCAACTTTAAGTATTGTTTTAAGCCTAATGTATGGGTTAAAAAACAGATGAATCAGCTGTATTAAGGTTAAGAGCTTTGATATATCAACATAATGATGTACTTGCTTGATGGAGCTGAAGTTATCAGAATTAGGATTTCTTAATTTCTCACTAGCTCCTAACTAACAAATGGAAATAGTGTGGATTGTAATCTAATAAGTGAATTCTGCAGATTATGAGCTTTAAATGTCTAAGGTATAGATGGTTTTCCATCACGTGCTTATTACCCATGATGCTTTGCGCGAACGCCATGTTGTGGGTCTGGCTTATATTGCACGGATCATTTGTCACGGATTATTTGTCACGGATCATTTGTCCCCAAGTCATCTAAAGCCACGAATTCGGCCGACGCTGACCGCGTTAAGTATATTGATACACTGGAGTAATCTGTGAGGCAAGATCCTTGGAGAAATTGAGTGATCGGAGATTTGGATCCGTATGAAATGCGGTGAGACCAGTGGACTTTGCCAGAAATGGCTTACTTTCACTTAACAGTTTTACAATTAAAAAGGTCATGATGTATATGATGCAATATTTATTTAAATCAATATAAGCAGTTGATATCACAGGCCGTAAATCACTTCTGTCTACCACCCTTTCCCCCTCCTCCTCCTCTCATTCATTTAGAGGGGGTCGCTTGATGCCCATATATACTGTACATGGTATCACAGTCAAATCGCAGTTCTGAATATAAACCACACGCGCACAGATTTAGCTAGCTCTTACCTGTTACGAAATGGTCAGAACAGAACTTATAGTGTCGTTTTTCAGGGGGTTAGGGTTGAATCTCTCTCAGTTGATTCTTGCCAACTAAAGGGTTCTTCTCTCCGTCCAGAGTTGCTCTGTGTCGCTCCCCTGGCTCATAATAACCTTCGGAATCTCCCCACAATCTGCACGGTTACTGCACCCCAAAACGGCGCAGGTAGTCGGGATGTTTTAGCGCAAAAAAAGTGATGTGTTACGCGTTGTTTACCTACAACTATCGGCGGCTAGACCCACAAAATGGCAAACTGTGGAATTGTGGGAAGTGCGTGACGTCAATGGAAAACCATCTATATTAAGTGGGCTTGTTCACACTAAAGGGCACAAAAGTGTGACTAAAGGCCAAAAATTAGATTTTAATAATCAGAAGATATTTTATGTTTTTCATGTTTCCAAACACCTCCTCTGTTCATTAGAAGTTGCTAGAACATAACTGTTTTATACATTAGACAAGTTTCCTATAGCGGCCCTGTTTATTTTATGTAACGGACGTGATGATTTGACGGAATGAGCTTTGTTGAAGTTTGATAGGTATTTTCAGATGTCCACATTTGATTCAAAGATTCTATTTTTTTTCACAAAGTAGATGCAAAGTGATACTTTCATATTGTCAAGCAATTAAATGTGAAAACAGACCAGATTTTTTTTTTCTCATGTTTAATTTTTAGAGAAAAGAGGACCATCCTCATCACGTCCGTTATACATTTTTCAGGGGTCATTTAATTAATTAATTAATTTTTATTTTTTCACGATTCCTTTTTATAATCAAGTGATTTACTTATGTTGTGTTAACCATGTAAATCTTGTGGGATTTCATCTTCTGCTTTTTCAGACTGAGGACATTTTATTTTCTATGTAACTGGCGTCACAGTAGAATGGTCCAATCAGAGGCTAATTTGGTCGTTTAAAATGTTGCTGAACATTTTTATGTCAATCTTTCCTTTTGATTTTTTCCACACTATCTCTTCAATGTGTCTGTGTTTGAAATCTTTTTTCCAATCTATGAAAGTAATTTTAGTTTTTAAGTTTTAACCTTTTAAAGTCCAGATACTTCAATTGTCACTTTACTGTGACCACACTCACGTCTAGATTGGCAGAGCTAAAATTTGAGACACACAGAAAGACAATCTAAAGGTAAAGTGTTGCCTCATTAAAAAATGTCATTGATACATCATTACTATCTGAACATTGAGAGTGCAATGTCTTCTTTGAGCTGTATGCATATAAAAAAGCTGTACACGAACCAGCATGTAAACTATGATTCAACTTTTCGCCTGGATAGACATGAGAGACCCTTCCATCTGATTTCACTCTTTCATTCTGTCACTGTGGCTCTTTCCTTCCCTCCGTTCTGCCCTGCACTCCTAATTTGTTTTAGCTCTCTATCGCAGTCTTCCACACCATCTCACTAACACCACAGCCTGGACTTTTCTCCCTCACTTGCTTTCAATTAGTCCTCTTGTCCATTCCTTATCAGGTGACTCTAATCCCACCAGTTCTCCCTTGATCTCCCAATTTCTCACTTCCTCTTTTTCCCATGAGTTTTTGATTGCTTTTGGTTGCCAACAGATTTCAGCACATTTTTGTTAGGGATCATCTTGTCCCTCTCTGATACACATTCCCGGGGCTTCACCTTATATACAATGCTGTCCTGCCTAGCATTCAAAACCCCTACAGTGACTTGGTTGTAAATTGTTTTAGTTTACAAAGAAGTTTAAAAATCAAAAAAGTTCATATCTACATTGTAAATGTATACTTTTATTGTATCTTAGCGAGGCTTTAATGCAAACCAGTGCCCTACAATGCAAATGCTTTTCCTTTCTCATTTACAGAACCAAAATGCATCCTTTTTGATACATCAAAAATAATATAAGGATTAGCAGATCATATTTTCAATCAGAGGCAAAGTTGTGTGTGCATGGAACCCTAAGGGTGGCACGGTGGCTGAGTGGATAGCACTCTCGCCTCTCGGCAAGAAGGTCCTGGGTTCAAATTTTGGTCGTAACAGGAACTTTCTGAGTGAAGTTTGCATGTTTTCCCCGTATCTGCGTAGGTTTCCTCCGGGAGCTCCGGTTTCCCCTACCACTAAAAATATGTACAATAGGTATGAC
The DNA here is from genome assembly GCA_964034765.1 of Knipowitschia caucasica. NCBI lineage: Eukaryota > Metazoa > Chordata > Actinopteri > Gobiiformes > Gobiidae > Knipowitschia > Knipowitschia caucasica. The sequence goes on along the minus strand of OZ035826.1, from coordinate 25,356,879 downwards.
TGTAATGAGTGAGTGAATGAATGGTGTTGGTTGGAGGCTTTGATGCACCAGTGTGTTCGCTGTCTTGCTTCCAGAATCACCGTGTGTGGAGAGAATGAAACAATATCTGATCTGAACATTGTAAAGTGTTATGGGTGAACTTGGTCTGGAAAATATGCAGCATAAATAAACATGACTTACATTACATTACTTACTAACTTTACAAAGCAGTTCCAGACACAGGGCAAGTACGGCCCTGTGTCTGGAACCACACACAAAATCTCTGAACAGGAGTCATGGCCTGCATATATACTACATTACGTCACTACTGCTCTGACTGACTTTGGTCATAAATACAACTCTCATTTAACAACTAACGGTCAATCACTCTCGGAATTGACCAGTACTGAAGATAAATTACTAATCGGTTTTGGAAAAAATGTCATTGGTGCGTACCTAATCTTCATTGATCCAGCAGGTGCAAAAGAACCAGGTCAAAAGTTCTGAAAAAAACATTAATCAAAACTCAACACAACAACACATCCTCCTCTCCTTCAATCTTAAATATGGGAGATAAATGATACAGATGTTATTTCAGTCATGACAATCAAACAGAATACTAGTGCCCCCAACTGGCTTTATGTGACACCTGCAGCATAAAAGGAGGAAGAAAAAAATCTATGCACGCTGATTAGAGGTCTGAGTTAATGAAAAACAGCATTTTAGTGATAGACAGTGAGGTCAGAATTGCGTGAGTCTGTTTGTGTAAACTCGTGAGAATGATCCTTGTACCTTTTACTGCCTCTTATTGCTCCTCATAAAAAGTCAATCTACAAATTAAATGTATTTGTCAGTAAGAAACTTTGATTAGTCCCACACGCAATCAAACCCAACCCTGCATTGAGACATAATAAGGGTGGTGTATTTATATAACTGTTACCAGGCAATGGAATTGTAAATGTGTTCTTCCTGATTGACATGGGTTTCATAAACACGTAAGGGGCAGTGACTGTCTATTCTCTGCATAAAGATAAGGACAGACAGGCGTTCACAGCGGTGCTTACGACCGTTTTAACTGTATATCTCTTTTTGCGTATAACAAGATATATTTTTGTTTGGATTAACTTGTTTGCTTGTTTGGATTATTGTTTGGAATATTCTCTTTCAACTGATTTGTAATCATGACACTCCCCTGGTGTGGATAAAACTGGATATTGGAGAAAAAAGGTACTCTCTTTTGGTGTTTTTTGCTTGAAAAGTAAGGTAAATGCTTTGTAATATAATGGCTTTTGGTTACAGGAAAAGTGTAGCTGTTAAAGGCCTTAAAAATGGAGAACTTGAGAGCAAGAAAAAAAAACCTAGACGATCGGCACAAGTAAGGTCCAAGGTCTATTGTTCAAAAGATTGTTTCACTTTGTTTTCTAAATACTATTTTCGACTTTAAAAAAAAATAGATCTAAATTTCTCAATTACTCATTGAGAAAATTATACTTATTTTAAAGACAAGGATTAGTTATAATGGACTTTTTTTTTTACATATATCCTTCAACAAACAAACTACTGTATTTCTAGATTTCACTTTATGCTTACCTAGTGAGCATAAACATATGCTCACTAGGTAAAATCCTCCAGCTCCGGTAGTCCTGACCAAGCCGAGCATCAACACCTGGAGATGGGTTCCCGGGCGCTGTACTATGGCGACCACTGCTCCTGACGTAAGCCTTAGTGGCATCAGGATGGATCAAATGCAGAGGACAAATTTCCCTACAGGGACAATAAAGTGCACATTTATATTTTGAAGCAATGTTATAGCTAAAGAAAAAAAGTAGAATTTCCCATTTATAGTCTACAAATGTGATGAGAATCACATACTGCCCCTGACACTGACCCTAACCCCATAGTGTACTATTGATTCTAAATGATGTGTAATTTATTTAAACAGGTACATGGATTGGACTGAACTAAACATTTTTGAGATTTGAGTACAATCAATTAACCAAAAAACGTAATGGAAAAGAAAGTCATGACAGGGAATTATCACAAAACTCATTATGTCAACATACTTCTGTGCATATAAAGTAATGACAAAAAAATCACAATGTCATCAGAAATGTATGGCTAAATATGTTAATAATTTCAAATTAAATCCAGTATTTCCAGCAGCCCCCCCATTACAATCTCATCTAAAAAGGAAATATCTATACTAAACAAAAAAACATTGAAACAAAAGTGCTTTTTAGTTGTTACATATAAAACGCAAGTATTTGACGGCAGGTGCTTGTTTGTGGTTGTTGTGAATCGATGCGTCAATGCCAGCACTTAATAATAATAATGCATCGGTTTTATATAGTGCTTATTCTGGACGCTCAAAGACGCTTCACATGTCATTATTCTTTCACTCCATACACTGTGGTGACAAACTACTACTGTAGCCACAGCTGCCCTGAGGCACACTGACAGAAGCGAGGCAACCAGTATGTGCCATCGGCTCCTCCGAGCACCACCAACCATTCACACACACACCAGACTCATTCGAGGCAATGGGGGTGAAGTGTCTTGCCTAAGGACACAACAGCAGTTTGGCACTTTACAGGGGGGGTATTCCTGTGGCGCCAAAGTAATTGAGGAAGGATTCATAATTCACATCATAAATACTGTTGACTGACAGTTGCAATGGTTATATGGTTATATATCAAAGATCAATGTTGTGTTATCAGTTCACACCCACTTTAGAGTGACATCGAAGATTACATCAAGTATCTATAATATCAAGTAGAAGACATTTTTTATTTAGTTTACAATATAGGTAAACAAAACAAAAAAATGAAATAAGGTTTGCAGTCTTTGCACGGTTGTGTGTTCATTTGTTGACATGTCAGTTTCTCTCAGAGTCTGTTTTGGCATCCAACTGACCAAGACAGGGCTTCCGTTTTAAAATCCAGTTCTAAAACCATATTTATGAATTTGAAAAGGATTGTTGTTTTTTTAATCCCCTGGACGGACACCACTTTAACTAAGACATTATTTGAGGAGAAGCCTGCATGTCATTATTTTAGCCACATCTAAGATGTAACTATATTTTACCTAGCCACATGTGTATACTGTAGACTGAAAATAAGTTTGTTTGTTAGCTTAATTAAATAGTATTTGTTTACTCCAATGTCTTCCTTTTGCATTTGTAAAAGATCCAACCATGTCTTGGAAAAATCATTTGCAATGTATAACATATCACCTGCTATACTTTTCTCCAGAGGAACATGGGATCCATTCTTGTTGAACCCAGCAGGATCAGAGAAGGAGGAGAAAAGGACATGCTTCCGGTTGGCTCAATATCTAGTGACAGTGTTAGTGGGCTTGGCAGTACTGACCAGTGCTGTTATTGCAAAGGTACATTCCACACAACAAGGATGAATGAAGGAATATTATTATTTTTAGTCGTCAAGTAAAAGGTGTGTAACCTCAAATTTTGGTTACATAATTTTAGTAATGTTTATTTGTTTGTTTGTTTGAATATGTTTATGTGGCCATACCAGCTTTGTTCTTGTCAGATCTCAAAGTTTAAGAAAGATTTGCAGTCCATTAGAGAGTGGTGGTCTGTTTAGTGATCAGCACTAGTTCCACCGGAAAACTAGTTTGAGCTATAAGTTTGATTATTATTTCAAGTATGAAAAGGAATTATTACATATATTCTGTCTATGAAAAATGTATATTCGCAGGGCTCCTTGATTGTGCTGTCCACGCTGTCCAGTCCCCATTCTCTGCGCAGCGAAAAGGAGCAGCAGTTTTACATGCTCATGTTGGTCTTCTGCATCATCTTTCCAAACGTTCTGGTCTTCCTCAAGTCTCTCTGGAGATGTGCCTTTAAGAGCTTTGTCAAACCAAATCTTAAAACCATGTCTCTTGTAAGTTTCTTGTGTGGTAAATCTGCTTGTTTTTATATAAATGTAGTTTTGTTTGTCTGTAGTGTTAGTTCAGTATAACATTAGAGTTTATGAAAACAAGAACAAAAATCAACCAGATACAATCAGAGAATATCCAGTTCAAAAATAAAAAATGAAACTTTTTGAAGGGTCTCTATAGCAAAGAAAAATCTTAATTATTACTTAAGTGCAGCTGGCTGACAAATATGAACTCTGTGGCCACAATGTGGAAAAAAGCTACTAAAACTAGTAAAAGATTTATTTTGTAACATCAGCCAATGCTATTTATTTCCTCATAACCCTCCTATTATTGTCACTTTAATTCAATATTAGACAATAAATTATAATATATTATATAATTTTATACATTCTCAATCTGTTTTGCTCTATTGGCCTAACTATTGCGCGTTTACACAAATGAAACTGGTTTGAAGATTGCGCACGAGATACTCCACTGCAGATATAGAGCTTTTTGTACACTGTGTTTACGCCATAGACTGTATATATTTGGAGAAATGTGTGCGTAGTCATTTTCAAAATGACTCTTTTTGACATGGGTGATTGTTTAAAAAGTTGCAGATTGGAGCAACAGAAAATTAACGTATAGGTTAGCCGCAAAATCAGAGTATTGAGGAAGAAAATGCTCTGGCAAGAACGCTTTTGATTTTAATCAATTTTATTTTTCTATTTAAAAATAAACTGACAAAGGAATAGATTTTCCTTTATGCAGTTTAATCTAAATTTCCCCATGGAGCATAAGTGTAAAAGGAAATAAGCCTTAAAACATGCTTGTAAACGAGATGGCCCTGCCATTGTAAACAGTGAAAATGTAGCTTAACAGTTTTCTAATAACTTCTCTTACAGTGACACAATGCACCTTCAAAATAACTTAAAAACGCACAAACGAGGGCCATAGCAAATATATCAATCGCATTAAACACATGAATTATTTACATTAAATATATATTTTTTTAAACTAATGATTACTCTAAATACAATTGTTATAACAGAGAAAGTCTTTTACAAAAGCCTCCTCCTTCGGTTTTCATGCTTGTTCTTGCAACCGTGCCAGAGCAACTGTGCTGTAGTACATCGCTCAGTCCAGCTGGTGGCGCTAATACTAGCTTCAGTGACTACCACGTTGTGCGAGTTAAGTTTCCGTTTCTCTTCCTGTTTACATTCTGCTACTGTAGCCATGGATCTATTAGCAAACTACTGATCGCGTTGTTTGTATCAGAGCAATGATAGCATTGTGTGAGACGTGTCTTTCCCCAAAGTGCAGCAGCTCAGTGGGACACGTGTGTGTGTGCGCGGGGGCGCCGCTGACAATGGAGCGCGCTTTGGAGCGTGAGAAATGAATGAATGAGAATGAAATAATAAAAAGTGTGGCGTACGAGCAGAGCGACCGGAGCCAGGCAGGATATACAAGTGTGTGTTTGTGTGTTCTGGCGATTAAATAAAGTCTGATTCTTGAACGTCTGAAGTGTTATTGCCACAGCACCACACTGTGACAGGGTCAGGACAGAAGGGAGACCGTTAGCATTAGGGAGTTTTCAAAATAACTCAACACCCGCAGTTAGCATGTTAGCACTATAGCTCCGCGCTGGAGGAAAAAAAAAGATTATCATTAAAAAGAAATCGCCCAAAACGTCAAATTCAACTTAATAATTCAAATCGATTTATCGCCCAGCCCAAGGTTTACAATATCTATTGTGCAGAACTTGTGGCCTAAAATATACTTAATTAAAAAACGCAATATTATACATATACAATATACCTAAGCATGTAGAATTTTGATAAGAAACACTTGATCAATACATCATTTTAAGAAAAATAGAGTGATCAGTAGTGTGTGGTTAACTCGCTTTTTTTCCTCATCAGATATGGGCCATCGAGTGCCTGGTGTCTCTGGGGACCTCCATCTTGGTGCTGATTGTCATGCCTCAGTTTGATATTCTGACTAATCTTTTCATCAGTGGAGGAGTTTGCATGGTATCAGCACTTCTACAGATTGTGTTCAGACTTCAGGCCCAACCGTGGAAAATTGTGTTTCCACTTTGCTCCCTGGTTCTCACAGTAGCAGGTAGGAGAGCACAATATTGATGATAGTAAAAAATGATTACATTTCAACAATCCATCCAATCCAATCCAATGCTGATGATTAGAAGCAGCATTACTTTTAATACTACTAAAAACACACATATAAAGGGACTAAGTAAGGTTCAGAATATTATTCATCAGATTAAAACTACATTGAAGTAATTCCAGTGTATTTACGGAAGTAGCAGTTCGTTAATACACACTGTCTGTCCCACTCAAAATAAAATAAATAAAATAACTGAAATAAATGGTATGTTATTGATATAGAATTACAGATCGAAAGCATGTTTAGTGATTAAAATAAGGATCAGGGATTTTTGTTGTTTTGTTTTTCATCTGTAGACCTGTAGAAAGAAATGTGTCATCCCATTTAGAGCAATAAGCAACATTTTATATTGTAATGTTTGCAATAAATATATTTGACTGTGAATCATCTACAGGATACTCTTTTTTGGGGCTTGACTACTATGTCCGCGTAACATCATACGTGGACGCACAAGATAAGAGCTGCTATGCTTACATTGGCGTCGGAATTTTTTCATCTTTGCTCATCTCTCTCTGCTGGTGGGAAAATCCAATGCAAGCTACTAACAACAGTATGCAGGTAAATATAATGGATTTGAACTTTGTGGGATGTGGAAAGTAACATATAACTGTGAAGTGAAAGCAAAAGTATACATGAAATGTATTTATTTTGTTTTTTATAAAAAGTCATGCTCAGTATATTTCATTGCCTTTGGCCTCATCACTGAATGATCACATTTTGCCCAAACCATTATGGATGAGTGGGAAGAAGAAAGGCGTGTACCATTTTGATTTCACTTCACAGATGTTTGTAATTGTGTTACTGTGTCTTTGATCAAAAATCCAAAATATTACTTTTGTTTGTGTTCACACACATGACAAAATGTGCTAAATCAAGTTTTTAGTACATTTGTAAGCCTCAGTATACTTTATGTGAATGGTTTATATGATGTATTTTCATTATCTACCTACATTATGATAAGTGTGCCATCTTTCACTTTTCTCAGAGGTCGCTGAAGGAACTGGATGGATTTCGAGACTTTGTGTTTTGTATCAGCAGCGTTCTAAGGATCATTGTTATAGGTTACTATCTTGCATCATGTGACTGATACACAAAAGCAGCCATTTACGATTTGTTCTTCTGCATATTGTGTTATTAGGAGGCGTTTATCTGTTCTACTATTACCTTGTTGTCGAGAATAAAATTGTGTGGGAATATTTTGTAATGGAGGATGATGAGTGGGAGTTGCTGCAGATTGGACTAGGACTGTTATTTTTACAGGTAAATTCAATGAGGAAGACCCGAACCATTAGAAGGGTGAGGGGTAACCTCCATTGTATCAACACTAACATATATTTTGTCTAGGCCTTTTGCGCAGCTGCATGCCACTGGTTTGGTGTAGTAGCATGCAAAATCCATGCGGTCAGAATGGGTTTTGCCTTGCCAGTGTGCTGTGCAGGCCCCACTGTGCTTCTGTTGGGAATTTTATTGTTCATTACTCAGTCCAATGCACTGGCTGGAGCAAATGAAGATAGCATTTTAAGTGAGTTGTTTTTAATACATTAATGCAGTTGGATATACTGAACATGCAGTTTTAATGTGTCTTAAATACATTACAGAGTTTTGTGCAAGTCTTCCGGATCTCAATGGAAAAAACACAACTTCTTTGGTAATGTTAGAGATCTCCCGGAGCATTTGCCGCACATCACTGAACAGGTACAAAACATTGAAATAGTTTTTCATAGACTATGAAAGTCCCACTCACTTTTTGACGCTTTGATTGTTTCTCTACAATAGTCCTTATGGGAAGTGGCCGTTTGTTATACTGGCTATGGAAGGAGTGTGCATGTGGTGTGGATTTGTCACCTGCACTCACTACGTGTGGAAAACAAAGGTACATCGCAATCTCTATCAAAAAGATCTGTGCAATTTTAATAGACATTGATTTTTCCATCTACTCTCAAATATCGATGGTAATTAAAGTTGGTGACATGAGATACAAAATTCAAACTTCTAAGAACATAAACATCGTAGTATAAATTGATACAAAATACTGTAATATGTTTTTGGTCAGCCCAAAATAAATTCAAACAATTATAGATAATCCGATTTTCTTTCAATATGTGTCATTGTCCTGAATCCAACTACTGTCCACTTTGCTCCATCACCAATGTACAGCAACTTTTATTCATACTTATTACTCTATACCTGTGACGCGCAGATGTTTAGCTGTGTCACTTGAATAAATGAATAAATACCTTGCTGATGTGATCCATCTCTACTGCACACACACACACACACACACACACGTTTGACATTGAACTTCTATAACAAAAAGTACATCAAAACCTAAAGTTATGTAAATAAACACCAGGTCCAGCGGATTGAAAGAACATCACAGCTCTTTGTGCGAAGGCTGTACGAATCTTGCTTCATAGACCTGTCCCTGTTACTCAACACAAAGATGAAGGTGGCCCAAAACCAAGATGGGTAAATCCTGAATGTAAATAGTAAGAGAATAGTTTCCACAAAATGTTTTAATCCAAATTTTCCTCAACAGCCAAACCAAGATCGAAAACTGTGTTATTTACCTCTGTGCAACAATGTGGCATGAAACCTACGATGAGATGCTAAAGATAATCACATCAATGTTTAGGTATAAAACATCATCATGCAAATAAAAGGAATATCGTCAATAATAACGGTGAATGTTTCAGGCTAGATCGATACCGAGGCGATCCGGAGAAGCAACACAACGACTGCTTCAACTTTGAAAGCCATATCTTTGTGGACGATGCTTTTATGACTGACGAGGAAACGGGAAAAAGAGTGGTCAATTCTTACGTCAATGACCTAATTGACGTTGTCATTGAGGTTTACAGGTGAGGCGTATATATCTAGGGCTACAGTAATTGTTGTCAGACCAAACAAAATGTGAAGCAAATGATCCACTCCAAGGGCGCTGGAAGAGCTCTCATAACTTTGAAGTATCTCTTTGTTTTAATAATGCATATAATGCAATGTGCAGATATAGGATCTGAAGCTCATTTGAGTTCTTATAGAATATATAGAGAAAAGTATTGAGAATGCTACGCTCATGCCCTCAGTGATTTGTCTTATCTTTAGTCTGTTTTGTAAGGACAGCGGTGCAAAAACTCAGTTGAGACCATAAACTATCATTTAAGCTGCAACACTCTCACTGTACTAGAGGATCTGCTGTACTATTTCGACATTATTACATATTCTATTCATCTGATAATTCTGTTAATTTACTAGTCACTTTACCTGCTGCTATTATTACTATTGCTCATTCTGCTGCTAAAGTACAATATAAACATTTGTGAACACCTCATGATGTTGCTAACTACAGTGTATACTCCATTAGAGTACTTATGGAACAAAGTGCAATCCAGAGTTTTATTTTTTTATAATTTTATTGTTTGATGCAACATGAGAACTCTTATTTCCTCCTTACTGTATATTCTGCTGTATTGTGCAGGACAAGGACACTGAAATTTCCCCACTGAGGGACAAAGTTTTATTTCATCTGTTATCTTATCATAAAAGGAAAGCAACGAGAGCAGACTCTCTTACAGTGGACTGACCGAGTGCTGACATCACCCATACTGTTGCTTTAATGAAAACAGCCAATTTCCTTATACAGTCATCTCTTCCGCATCATTAGCTGATCAATGTTCACAATCTTTGTCTTCTTTGGTGATTTATAAATTGTGGCTCTTGATACACACGGTTTGTATATTTTACAAACCTAGGATAAAACCAAAGTCCTAAGCAGCACAAAGTGTGGTTACGCTGTGTGGTACAGCATCGCAGACCATCATGCTCTCAAATTACTTCTATTGTCCAAATGAATGTTGTTGAAGGATATTTAAAATCAAACAATTAGTCAACTAACAAAACAATAATGACTAATTTATTTGTTGGCATTCATTCAGAGTGTTCACTCACAAAGAGCCAGATGATGTTTCAATCATTGACACTCCGTATGGAGGCAGGCTTGTGGTCGTGCTGCCACAGGGAAACATGCTGATCGCTCACCTCAAAGACAAGACCCTGATCCGAAACAAAAAGAGGTGGTCACAGGTACACATGATCAAATGGTTGTAGGAGAAAAACATGTACTTTTTATCAAATGTTAATAATTCTTTGTATTTCTCTTTTAGATCATGTATCTATATTACCTGCTGGGCTGGAAAGGATATATTGCCAAGAATCCTCAAAAACTAAAAGTAGGGAAGATTTGTGTTTATTTGTATAGAAAATGGGATCTTTAATTGCGCTCATGGAAAGCCTTTCATGTTGTTTGATTACATCATCAGCTAAAAACAAAATTTCTCCTCTGTTTAGTACAAAAAGGAAAGTATTCGCTCTTTGGACCGTGAATGTTTTATCATGGCTCAAGAAGATGTTGAGATCAGCAGGAAACACATTTCAGATGAACACACTTACATCTTGGCTTTGGACGGAGACACTGATTTCCAGCCTAAAGCAGTGATTCTTCTTGTGGACAGGTAATAAAGAGAAGAATGCCCATGTTGCTCTGCTTCATTTAGAGCTGGGAACCTTTACAGTTTGAATAAATCGTTTTGATATTATATGAGGAAATTACCACATCAACTCACTTCTGGCTGTACCTGTCAGACAACAATTTTATGGAAACTCCACAGAGAATGTTTGAAGCAGACTATTTCACAACATGTTTTTATTTATTTATATTCTACTATGCAGTGATTATTTTTTTGTTCCACCATTTTCTTTGGTAGTAGTTTATCTTTTTGATTATACATCCGTACCAATTAAACAAATTCCAATCATAATTTAAATCATGTTCTATAATTTACAGGTTACGTATGTATGAAAATGTTGGTGCAGCATGTGGTAGGATTCATCCAACTGGAATGGGTAATTTTCAGCCTCTTTTTGTATAATGTACAAATTCTTTCATTTATTGATACCCTTGACTACCTTTGCATCCTTAGGTCCAATGGTGTGGTACCAGAAGTTTGAATACGCGGTGGGCCATTGGTTACAGAAGACGTCAGAACATGTGTTTGGCTCTGTGCTGTGCAGTCCAGGTTGCTTCAGTCTGTTTCGAGGCTCGGCTCTAATGGATGACAATGTGCTAAAAAGGTACACCACTAAGGCGACAAGAGCATCGGAGTATGTGCAGTATGACCAAGGTACTTACAAAATGTTAGGACAAGGAGGTTCATTTAAAGTCCTCTTAACGTTGTCTTAAACAGATTGATACAATATTTACTTCAATCCCTTTAGGGGAGGATCGCTGGCTGTGCACGTTGTTATTGAAGGAAGGATGGCGTGTGGAATACAACGCTGCGTCAGATGCATACACAAACTCCCCTGAAGAGTTTGAGGAGTTTTATAAGCAACGGAGAAGATGGGGTCCTTCTACATTAGCAAACACACTTGATCTTCTGCACAGGTTCATCTTCGTTTCACAACTGTTTTGTAACGTTTTAAAAAGCAACTCATTAGATATGATGGTTTGTTCCAAAATGCAGTGGTCCAGAGACTGTGAAGAAAAATACGTCCATCTCAAGGCTTTACATTTTCTATCAGATGTTCACTGTCAGCTCCTCAATTCTCGGACCTGCCTCAGTCACATTGATGATAGCCGGTATTCAGCTCGTTCCATAGATGCAGTTATGCCAGGATTTGAAAATGTAAATATTGCAGATTCTTTTTTATCCACAGGTGCTTTTCAGTTTATCTTCAAAATTGCTGGAACACTCTCCATCATCATAGCAAGCATTCCCCCAGTGTTTTATATCATCATCTGCTTTGTTACTAAAGACAGCACCCAATTAATCATCGCTGGGATTATGAGCGTATTCTATGCTTTTCTGATGACGGCTTCTTTTTTCTCCATTATTGGTCTGTATACAATACCTTCCATCAACATGAATCATGTTATAAAGATATTAATATAGTGCATGGTTGCAGGTGACATGGTTGTACAGGAGACATTCTTGACGCCAACTGGGATATTTTTGGTGTCCATGGCTATCATGTACTTGGTGACAGCTATTCTACACCCAGAGGAGTTTGGTACGACATACTCGCCTTTCAAGCCATTTTTTTTCTTCAAATAACTGATATTGGATTTAAACAACATGTTATGTATCTCTAGGGTTGATAATCTATGGCCTTATGTACTTCATCTGTATACCCAGTGGATACCTCCTTCTGACCATTTACTCACTGGTCAACATGAACAATGTGTCATGGGGCACAAGGGAATCCAGCAAGTAATGTATCAACTGTTTTAAAATGCCATGTCAAACGTTAGGCAAGGGTACGCAGGTTAATTTTGCACAAAAGAACAACAGAAATAGATGAGTGACAAGCACATACAAGCACATAAACATTGTCACTCTTTAGAACGTTCAGGAAAATCCAATAAGACCTCATTTTAGACTCATAAAACATAAAGATTTCTAACCCTTGCCCTTAAGAAATGACATATTGAACTGTATGCCCTTTTTCGAGACAAGCATTATCTGACACTGATGTCTTTGTTTCAGGGGAGCAGCAGAGGTCAAAACACTTCATAACGTCCTGTGTGACAAGAAGTGTCGTCTGTGCTGCTGGGACATGAAAATACAGGTACACCATAGCACCCTAAATATGTTTTCCAATCACCTAACTTCAACCATCTTCTTTTCAGGTAACGCAGGAAGCAGAGAATGTTATGTTTCAAAGTATCTCAGGACATCCCACACTCCTTGCCCCCGCACTCCTTGTCAACGACCAGTCAACAACACAAGAAACAGCCTTGATTCAGCAGAATGACAACTCACCAAAAGACACAACCGAAAAAGAAGAGGAAAAACCACTTAATTTTGAAGAAAGGAAATACAATCAGGTATCTTCCATTTCCAGGTAAGCAATATTTACTGACCATTCACTTCAACAACCTGATGAATATTATTTATTTAATCAACTTGTCACACTGAGTTGTGTTTGTGTATGTCTTTAACAGCAGTGATTACAGTAGCGATAAGAAGAGCATAATGTCATCCGATTTTGACGACGACGATTATGATGACTACATGTCCGAGCTAACAGAGAAAACACAACTTCCAATCCGTGGTAAGAAACTAGAAATGAAACCCAATTACACAAATAACAGAGGATGTTGTGAATTTTGTATCTTGTTTATACAGATTGGGTCAATCCTGTGAAAGAGAAGTTCCTAAAAAAGCTTACTTGCGCAAATATGGTGGTAAACCTGAAAGAGCAATTGAGGCAAGTAAACAAAATCAAGAAAATCTAAAAAAGACATACTGTACATCTTTCTTGCAAGGATTAAACAAGGAGACAGAGTGTGCTGTACAGTTGTATACGACACACTTTAGTATGCTAAATGGTTTGGGCAGTAGAACAATCCAGTGTTGTTCTTAACCAGAAATATTATTGTGTGTAGGTATGTAATTTCCTCTAGTGACGATGATCTCTATGAAAATCTGGATGTGACATTAAACGACACGCTCACCAAAGAGCTCAGCAGAGTTGGGCCTGAAGACATTCCTTCAAACAGCCAACAGGAGGAGCTGAGAGATGCACTCAACAGAAATGTAATAACACATGACCTGCTTTCTAATATCATTTTAAAAGACAACGTACTGAAAAACCTTCCTCTATCAGGCACGTCAAATCCTTAAGACCAACAATAAGAAGAAACTTACAGACAAAGTCTTGGGTGCAATCAGGAAAACTCTCACTGCCCCACAAGTCAAACAACTGGACGAGGTACACACACTTTCCACATACACACAAACGTACAAAGTCAAACTTGAAGTCACACAGAACAGTGGACGAGAAACATTGTTGTTGTCCTTAAAGGAATAGTTCACCGTTTTTACATACTGACATATGTTCTTACCTTACCTTAGACTAGTTAATACATACCTGTCTGGTCTTAGTCCGTGCGCTCTGTCATGCAAACGGAGCAAAAACGGGAGCACAACCGAAGCCTCCTCTGGTCACTGTGTAGGACCAAAAGGTAGCTCCCGCTAGAAGCTACCAAACTCTTCCAAGTGTTCCCTATTAAATGTATATAGTTACGTGACGTGTTACACTGCAAAGTATAGTAACACAGAAATGCGCGGACGTAGCGCTCCTCGTATTATTACTCCTCACAATATAGTACCCCTTTTTATCCGCTGAGAAAATTGACATGTTACATTTCTGTGTTACTATACTTTGTAGTGTAACACGTCACATAACTGTATTTAAATAGGGAAAACGTGGAAGAGTTTGTTAGCTTCTAACGGGAGCTGATTTGGAATTATACAGTATGTGGAAGAGGCTGCATTTGTGCTGTTTGCATGACAGAGCGCACGGACAAAGACCAGACAGGTACATATCAACTAGTCTAAGGTAAGAACATATGTCAATATGTAAAAACGGTGGCCTATTCCTTTAATGAACACGTCCCTCCGGATTGTAGCCATGGGCTAATTTGCATCCGTTGTCCCACAATTATGAATTGGGGTGGAAACCACAGAAATCACAGGTGAAAGAAAAATTAAAAACTCTCTAGGAATAAATGTTTGTTTTTTGCTTCTGGACATGTTTCAAATGTGTACGTAGGAGAAATCAATGGTTAAAACAGGAAACGCAATTGCAACATTTTTCAGAAAAAATCCATACTCTATTAATCTTGTGTTTCAAAATAATTGACTTATAGAAACAACCAAAACAGTAAAGAGTATAAGGTTATGTACAAGTATACTGTTGAAGGATTGGTTTCATTATTTGCATGGTATGATATTATATAAATTAATCAGATATTTAATTATTAGGATGAAAAGGACTTCTGGATTAAGTTATTAGACCGGTACCTGAAACCAATCAATGACAGCAAAGAACATCTAGATGAAGTCAGCAGAGAGCTCAAATCCCTGCGGAACAAGGTATTTTTTTATAATAATATTATGCCAAATAAAAACATATATATAACCTTTTTCTCTTTCACAGGCAGTCTTCCTATATTTCATTATCAACATTTTGTGGGTAGTCGCAACATTCTTTCTACAAGCAATAGGAAGCGACGTGATAAGCATTAAAATCCCCAAATATTATACTAATGGAACTTTATCAGGCGAATATCTCAAGGTGAGGCAAGACAACTTCTAAATGAACTGGAGTTGAGACTTTCTGTGTGTATGTGTTTTTACTCACTGTTGTTCTGTAGGTTGAACCTCTGAGCTTGATGTTCCTTCTATCCTTTGCCATCTTACTTTTGATCCAGTTCTTAGCGATGTTGTATCACAGGTACTTATGCGTTCTCGATCTAACAAAAAAGTTATAAAATTGTTAATTTCCTTTACTAAACTGCTCTTTTAATTAAAGGGTCTACACGCTTATTCACATTGTGTCTTATCGAAGCAAAGAGAAGGACTATCTCGAGAAGCCATCAACATATGTAAGCAGCATCCTCATGAAGGGAAATCTAAGCTGGGGTCCACATATGTGACAGAGGAATGGATGTAAAAACTAGAAATAGAACCAAACATTGTTGATTATCTACGCGGATTTTAATACATAGATTGTTAGGTTTAACATTTAAGTTACTCCAGTTTTAAAGGGGCATAGTGCTTTTTATGTGGAAACAAAATGTATTTTTATTGTACTATACCTAGTATTGACCCAGTGACTCAATACAAAGTATGAAATCAAATGTATGTGAAAAAATGTATGTTAAACTTCATACATTGCGTTCAGCTGGATCATACATTTAAAACAGAGCTGACTTCAACTATGGTTACCAGCCAACTACCATCGACTAAACCAACTAGCGTTACATGTTCGAGGGAGTTAACTAAGGCGGATTAATATGTTGATGACATTTGTAAAACAAGCCTACGAAGTGCACCTTAACTTCAATATTAAAAAACGACTGTCGATCCATCCATGGCTCCCAGAGACAGCACGTTTGCTCAGGTGTCCTGCTGACGGTGTCCTGCTGACGGTGTCCTGCTGATGGCGCGCGCGGGAGCTGTTTAAATGGCGGCTGCACGTGTCTAGATAGATCATACATATTATTTTGTTGAGATGGCACTTTACAGTCTGTGGATGGCACATTCAGATGACGCCGTACAACGTATTTACTCTGATTGTACACTTCCTGTTTAGTGATGGTCTACATGCTTTCTCTGTTCAGGACCCAGAGAGAGATGACTGCTACGTAGAAGAAAACCAAGGCTTCGAACTCACCGTCACAATGGATGATCTTCAGTCATAGCCATGGTCAACACACAAAAAACCTTTCCTTATAATCTCTGAAGTAGTACAAATTAAACGACTTGTTAATTATTGTGTTTGGATGTATGTTTTTGTGGGTAATAACAATAGAAAGAATACTTGAAGAAAATACTGGCATGAACAATTATTCTATTACTTAGTTTTGTCAAACTAATGCATAAAAAGTACATGATTTGTTAAGGAGTCATAAGATGAAAACCTGTTTAGCTAGCGTGATGTTATGCATTAGAAAATACATGTTTTAAGATGAATAATATATTAATTAGCAACTTATTAAATAATATACAAATTCGTATTATGAATGCATATTACTGGTTGTTTTGAAACAAAAAATGTACTCCATGTAATTGCAAATAGAATTGTTTTCTTCTATGTTGTCTAAAATGTTTCATTTGTGCATGAATAGACCATTAGCTTGACAGTATGACAACACTATTAAAAATACCAGACTCTTGAATTTTATTATTTTCTTTGAGGTTTCATTGCATTTATCCTTAAACACTACATATACACATCACTTTTACATCGAGATTAAAGTGAAGTGTCCATGTGATTTTCATCCCATTATAGTTTGTTTTGGAATGTAAGGTTTATAAACTGGTCTTTACTTAAAGATCATGAGGGTTTGTTAATAGTTAAAAATCAGAACAATACAATTCTTATACAAGAACTGAATTATGCACATGGTAAAAAGGAAGGTGGATATTTGTGATATTTTATGGTTATCAAGTTGTACAGAAAAATCAGTCCACAGATCAGTAATTAAAGGCTTGGCTAAAGCTTCGCTTTTGTCCTCCCCAATTGTTGCCGCCTCCACCACCACCGCCGCCGCCACCGCCGCCACCGTTCCGAAAGCTGCCGCTCCTGAAGTTTCTGCCTCTTCCTCCTCTGAACCCACCGCCTCTATCACCGCGGTTGCCGCCGCCGAAGCCCCTGTCACCACGATTGCCCTGCTTCTCCTCCAGTTCAGGGAGCTCTGTTGCTACGGTCAATTGCCAGCGTCGACCGTCCGTCCAAGACTCCTATTGAACAGCCAGAATGTTAGAAAGAGCCTCCGCATTTTAACTGACAGTTAACTTTACAGGTCCTACCTGAATATGCTTGACTTTGTCTGCTGGTACGTCAAAACAAACTCCCTGACAATTAATACAGAAAACATGAATTGTCATTGGTTCTATCATTTTATAATCTATTGCAAAAAATAAAATAAACATACCATTTTTCCTTTAAGGAATGTCATTCTTTGGATCTGATTCTCAAACTCCTCTCCAAGTTGTTCTTTAATGCTCCTCCATGCGTAACCAAGATTGTGCATTTCTTGTGAACAGACCATCTGCATAGTTGTGAATCCCTAAAAAGACAGTATCAATACTAAATCTCTCACCTATGACAACAACATTTTCTATTCTCTTACAGCATCAGAGTTGAGCAGTGAACGCTGCTCTAAACTCGTAGCTCCAGAAATATGGGCTAATGCTGCTGCTAGTGCTTCAACGGCTCCTTTTTCTTCAATCAGCTTTTCAGCCGATTCTCTGAAATAACCAATTGCAGCAACAGGTACTGAATCTAAAAATCTGAATATTGAAGAAACACAAGCATGAAAATTTCTTGATCAACAGTAAATTTGATTATTTTTTCTGGTTACTGCAGCACGTACTTGACTGCATCCTTACTGGAAGACTTGATAATTTCGTTAGCAGTTGGAACACCTACACGTCTAAATGTGATGCACTGAAAAGAAAAAAATTACATGTTAATGTTTGAGGCTTGTACCCAGATCACAATCCATCATTATATTTAACGGACAGATCAATCAATTCATCAATGTAGTTGCATTTATACACATCTCATGTATAAATGCAACTATAAATGTTACTTAACATTTCATTTTGTGTTATTCTAAACTACTAAGAATAACACAAAATGTTAAGTAACCAAAAGGAATCCAAAGTTCTCTGATGTCTGAAGAAATAAATGCAAGAAATCGAAAATAAGCAAAACTTACAGCTTTGTTTTCTACATAGCGCAATTGGTCCTCTTCTCTTCTCTGGTAAAAACAAATGCACACTCCAGTTCGGCCAGCCCTGCCTGTACGGCCAGAGCGATGAATATAAGACTCCACATCCTAAAAGACATGTTGAGTTTACATAAACCTGACATTGTTTGTCATCAGCTGGTTGAGTCAAAATAAATATCTCGTACCTTAGGAGGAGAACACTGAACAACAAGATCCACTTCAGGAATATCTAAACCTCGTGATGCAACATTTGTCGCAACAAGAACTTCAAAAGACCCATTCCTGAATCCTTTCAGTGTTGTCTCCCTTTGTTTTTGCGGAATGTCTCCATGGAGAGATTGAGAACTCTGACGAATAAATAAATAGAATATTAACAAAGGGAACAAGATTCCAGCTTTAGTAGCTTTCATAAGGTTGGACGATTACTCTGGTAATCCTCAAAATGTTACATGAAACAAAGCAAATCCTTAAAATATCTAAAAAATTAAAAAGACACTCAGACATCCAACGTCAGAGGCAAGACATTTTTGTGTAATGGGTGGGTAAAACGCTTGCCCAAAGATTTTAGGTGGCAGTTTGATTTGTGCACAAGATGTGTGTGTGTGACTAAATCCATATATTCTAAATTTAGAAAAAAAACATCCAAGCGCTTAATGTCTTATACCTGTTTGATCGATGTATTCATTGCAAGCTCAGTGGCCTCCTTCTTTGTCTCACAGAAGATAATAGTTTTCCCGTGTCTGCCGCTGTAAACTTGGATGACATCTCCTATCACAGCAGCTCGTTGTGACCAATGACAAGCAATAGCCAAATGCTGTGAACAAGGATTTATTTAAATACGTAATATAGTAGTTAAAAAAAATTCAAACAAATCTAAATGCTTACTTCAACTGTTGTTGCAGCCTTCTGCATTTTCTTGCCAATCAAATCGACATGTTTACAGTCAGGCCTCATGTATTTCTTTGCAACGTCATAAACCCATGGAGGGCAAGTGGCTGAGAACAGCAGTGTCTGTGGATTGGAGTCGGAATCTACCAAAACAACGTATAACAAAATGCTTACACACAGCAATACTGTACACAGGAACGTCACATAATAACTACATTGACTGCATGCGCACGCATATATATTATAAATAAATATAAAATCTCCCTGCTTGTTTCCAAGTGAATGGATATCACTGCTAATAAAGAGCAGAAATTAAACTGTTGAGTAAGAAACCTTATAATCTGTATTGAAATTACAAAACATAACATAAAACTAAAATTTACTGAATTAATAAAAAACACAACCCAGTCCACGACAAGAAGACTTAAGATCGGTGCACCTCAGACCAATCATGTTAACAATCTTCTATATTTTGTATCGGCCAAAACCGATCACATGGACTGTGGCGGCCTAACAGCACTATTTCACTGTCTATCATTGTGCTGAACAACAATGTCTCTTAAATCACTTGAGAGAACATTATGATTGTATTGAACATCTCCCATATAGATGAAAATACCTGCATAAGAAACTAATGCATACCTTTTTTATAAGAAGAAGCCAGTATCTCTTCAACTTGTTCTGTAAATCCCATGTCCAACATTTGGTCAACTTCGTCAAGGACAGCATGTTTGAGTTTTGACAGGTCAAGTTTATTGTTCTGAATATGATCTTTGATGCGCCCTGGCGTCCCAACCAAAATGTCAATACCGTTTCGAATAGCTTCGACTGTAAAAACACAAAATTATATTGATGAAGAAATTATATATACATACTGCTGTACAAACATAACTACCAGTATGATGATTTTTATTTTTACAGGGATAGTGTGCAATCCACATTAGCCAAAAGGAGAGATGCATTGTTACAGGTGGTAGCAGGAGTGACAAATTACACCTGTAGCTCCAGTAGTTAATAGTTTGCAGAAGTGATCTATTGAAGAGCAGTTACAAACATACCTTGTGGGTTGTATGAGCTCCCGCCATAAAAACATGCAATAGACAGTCTCTTTGCAATGTCTTTGAAGTCTTTTGCAACCTGGATGGCAAGCTCTCTGGTTGGTGTCAAAACTAAAACCTATAAAATCAATAGAATTGTGGTTTATTTTAAGCACAAGTCAATGCATTTTGAGAGTTTCATATTAATTACCTTTGGGGCACGGCCACGGGTTTTATCAACTCCATCTTTCTGGAGCTTCTCCACCAAAGGAAGAGCAAAGGAGAATGTTTTTCCTGTTCCTGTCCGGGCTTGAGCAATTACATCTCCGCCATCATACACTGAATCAAAGGTCTTCACCTGAATGTCAAACAGGTACGAAACACCACGAGCTAAATTATAGGGAGAAGAAAAAATTACCAAAATGTGACAGAATTAAAGATGGTTATAAATTGAGGGGTAGAAGTATACTTTACAAATTACCTTTGAGCTTATCTATGGTGACCTGGGATATTCTGAAGTTCGAAAAGGCACCTTCTTTCTGTTCTAGCGTTTCCGTTTCCTACATCATGAAAGAAAAATAAATCATTATAATTTTCCTCCTTATCAAAGAGACTTGTGTCAACGTGCTTACAACAGTTTCTTTCTCGTTGTCACTGGGAGAGTCACTTGAATGAGATGGTGTTTCAATTGGCGTCACAGCAGGGCTACTCATTAGGGAGTGACCATTGGTTTCTTCAATTATAGCAATCTTTTTCTTCTTTTTTTTCTGGAGCACAAGCAGCAACCAATATAATAAGTATTAATAATAACATTTACTAGTATTATTACTAAATATATTATAGAATAAATTGTTAACTTACCTCTGAATCTGACTTTTTCTGTGGCTTTGCAGTTTCTTCTGAATCAACGTTGCCATTCATGTCTACGCATTCATTACTGTGGTCCTTAATTTGTTTATCTTTCTTCTTCTTCTTCTTGGGTATTGGAGAGTCAGCATCTTCCACCCGTTCCTTCTTTTTCTTTTTCTTTCCCTCTTTGATCTTATTCTACAAGAGAAAAATGCCATATGGTCATCATAACAAGCTTTATTGGTGGTAAAAGAAAGAAATGAGGACTAAAGTGCATATAAAAATTCCCGTACGTACAAATAATGTGCAGTATAAATGCATAAACAAAAATGCAACAAGTTACGGTGAAAAGGAAAATTATATGCCCCATTTGTTTTGTAAATACTTGGTCAGCTGTTTTGTGTCGCGTCATCAATGAGCGACAAACATCGGCATCAACCGTAATAAATACTGTTATTACAAAGTTGTCACCAGCAGTTAACATCATTGCAGTAGTATTTAAGTAATTCATAATAAAGTAAGGTATTTTAATCCCATAAAATTCATTATATATCTTTTTTGTTGCCACGTGTTAAAGAGGCTAGCCTATTAAGCTAGCCATGTCGGATTTTCCATATAACAAACGCAGTAGAACATTTGTTATTAGTTACTTCAAGTCATGCGTTTTTCTTATAAAACATCGCGTATACTTTAACAACGACACGACTCAGCGATGAGCAACAGCTTCATCCAGTGTCTCTTATATACTTAAGTAAAGCACATGTTCATCAGACAGCCTGACCGCCAGTGGTTTGGGGATTTAAGAAGTTTGGCAGGTTATTTTACTCACATCAGAGGGATTATCTGGTACCGCGGAGTCTGCTTCTCCTTCCATTGCTTCGTACGCGTCTTCAAAAATAATTTTGGTAGGCATTACTCTCTTTTTCCTCACTTGATGTAGTCCACCTAATCTGCGGAGTTACAGACAACCACGGGCTTGAGACTGAAAGGAACTCACGCGAGGGTTCACGGGACTTTGGGCTCGGGATGCTGGTTGAGGCCGCATCCAAATTCTTTTTTTTTTTAACTCCTTCCACCATTTCCGTTCTCGTTTTATTGACCTTTGTAGCATATATTGTGACTTCAGTGCAAGGATTTAATAGCTGTTATAGATGGATCATCTATAAAATATCTTACATTTCATTTGACCAAACCCAGTTCTGTGTCACAGACAATCCGTTTTAAACCGCACAAATGGATGAAGATGGTAGTTTTTCTTAACTTGGATGTAGAATGAGTATCCTGCATATCTGTTTTTTGTCATTAATAATCAGAATCAGAATCAGAATTATTTTTATTGCCACGTAAGTAACAGGGGGTCACAGACTAGGAAATTGCTTTGGCTCAGTGCAACAGTCAAAAAGAGATAATAAAAATAAGAATAAAAAACACTTCTAAAGAATAAATTTAAATTTAAAATAGAGTTACAGTTACTATTTATAATATACAAGTGCACATGGTGCACACAATGTAAGGTGACAGCAGTACAGTGAAGTAAAGTGACGTATGATGGGCAGTAAAGTGACTTTATAAAGGGCGGGGGGACAGGTTAAAGCTGCACTAACTGCCTTTGGGATTTTGAAGCCGTGGACTCGCTGGCCTCTCTCTTTCTGCTCCCCTCCCCGCACCCACGAAGCTATCGCCCCCCACACACACTCACTGTTGGGACGGAGCTAGTGTCTCCCAATATGGATAATACATGAATATGGATTTGCACGTGGATGGCGTGACCATAAAACGATAGAACCGGGAAGCGCGGAGGAACGGGACTGTCTTTTGGATGGCTGTTTCGCTAAGTAAGCAGTAACCGGCGATGAAGACACGAAGCTTCAGGTTAGCTCCTCGGCTTGTTGTGCTAACTCAGCTGTCTGTGCTAACGGACCTGTAGATTTCTCACGAAAGTGGGGGCCAGTGGTCCGTTGTGATTGGTCACAATCTGCGACCCGAAACACATTCTCTTCCTTGTTTCATCAAAACTCGATCTAAAATATAATGTCACGCCAGCATAAATCTGCGCTAATTATTCTTCAAAAGGACGTATATCCCAATGCACTACATGGACATGGATTGAGAATGAGGGATCACGTGATAATTTGGGCGGGGTCTAATCCGGTCGGCCATGTTGATAGGATCCTCCATCGGTTGCCAGGGGCAACACCACTAACGCTAACGCTCCAGAGGTCTTTAAATTGAGCACGTTTATTAGTTCGGCAGTAGATACATCTACGATTACAACACTAGCAAGACAGTTAATGGAGAAAGTGAAGGCGAAAGGAAATGGACCGTACAGGGAAAAGCTTCTACCCACGGCAAAACAACGTTATTTGGAGAAGCTCTCAGACATACAACAGCTAGACCCATACGAGCTTCCTGCAGCGGAGTGGCAAAAAGACCTAGACTTTTTGCCTCCGTGCACGTACATGGATATAGTGAATTACCTTGTTTTCGGTGTTAGTTATTACACAATGCAGGAGTTTAGAAGTCACAAGTCACTGGAGAGAGTTACGAGGCTTTCTGCTGTGGTTGGGTGCAGGACATGGCCATCTACAAGCCTCCAGGCGGTGAAAACACCGTTGTACTTGCAAAGGTAACATAAAGATATTTTAGGACGTACCCGAGTGAAAATGCAGAGAACACACTCTCATCGACTGGGGGTGAGATCGAAAGTAAGGTCCTTTCTTCTTATTGCAGCCAACCAAGCCATCCGGCGTCTCTTTGTCAGGTCAGACACTTGCGCTCCCTGATGTTGTATCCATTTTGGTGGCCTAAAAAATTGTTAACCGTTGTTCCTACGTTTTCCTTTCTTATTGTGTGAGGTACTGGAGCAGTTTTTCACACAGCAATGAGCTCCAGGCATGGTAAAACAGAAATAGCGATGACCTCCTTTGCTACCGAGTTAACAACAACTGTTTGCCGCTGGGTGGGATCCTACCAACATGGCGGAGACGGGGAGGGGCTCTGTGCTATGACGTCAACTCCTCACTCTCAATAGCATTTTCGTAATGAATACGAAAATGAAGTCAGTTAGTGCAGCTTTAAGAAGTGTTCAAGAGTCCAACAGCAGAGGGGAAGAAACTGTTCTTGTGGCGGGAGGTTCTAGTCCTGATGGACCGCAGCCTCCTGCCTGAGGGGTGTGTTTGGAATAGTCCATGTGCAGGGTGAGAGGGGTCGGCTGTGATACGACCAGCCCGGCCTCGAGCTCGGGCGACGTACAGGTCCTGCAGCGATGGAAGGCTGCGGCCGATCACTTCCTCTGCAGAGCGCACGATGCGTTGTAGTCTCTGCTGGTCCCTGACTGTGGCTCCAGCGAACCACACGGTGACGGAGGAGGTGAGGATGGACTCGATGATGGCCGTGTAGAACTGCACCAACATCTGTGCAGGCAGCTTGGCTTTCCTGAGCTGCCGCAGGAAGTACATCCTCTGCTGGGCCTTCTTGATGAGGGAGCTGATGGTCGGCTCCCACTTGAGATCCTGGGTGATGGTGGTGCCCAGGAAACGAAAGGACTCCACAGAGGTGATGGGGGAGTCCATCACGGAGGGTGGGGGGGGGGACTGTGCTCTTCCTGAAGTCCACAATCATCTCCACTGTCTTCTGGGCGTTCAGCTCCAGGTTGTTACCACTGCACCAGGACACCAGCCGGTCCACCTCCCTCCTGTAGGCGGACTCATCGTTGTTGGAGATGAGTCCAATGAGGGTGGTGTCGTCCGCGAACTTGATCAGCTTCACGGCGTCGTGGCTGGAGGTGCAGTGGTTGGTGTACAGCAGGGGTGTCAAACTCATTTTGGTCCGGGGGCCACTGTTGTATATTTTAAATATAGACTAAAGGCAGATGTGAATTTGATTGACCCGGAATTGAACTCTTGTCTCTTTCCCAAGCAAAAAGACCTGTGCCCTCAGGGATTAAGTCACAAGGACACAGGATAAGCAGACGGGAATTATAAAAAGATATCGCCTTTGAACAAGGCGAATTATTAACGTTCGATAATAAACATTATCTGCTGACAGAGCAAAAGTCCCTCACCATCAGGCGGAAAGGGAATTTACCAACAGCATTCTAACGCCTCCCAGTGGACAAGGGACGTCAGCACACCCGAAATGAACATTCGGGAGACGCCCACAAGTGACGTCATCAGACGTCTTGATAAAACTGTTGGTTTGAGTTCTGGGGGTTAGGTTAGCGCAGGGTAAGAAGAGAGGGACAGCATAGCATAGTTTAGGAGCTCTCATTTGTTTGAATATTCTGTATCTGATTGTAAAGATAATTAAATGCAGATGTTAAACTTGGAGAATCTTTTTGTCTGATTTCTGTATCAAATTGTGGACACGCCAGCCAAAGGGAATTATTGGCTTCATTTGGTGACCCGAGACGTGATTTGATACAGAAAGAAGACGCAAGATGAGCTCAGTTATAGAGACTGGATTTGTGGGTTTGGAAAAATCTCTCTGCTCTTCAAAAAGGTCGCTTCTAAGGTAAGCGGATCACAGTTTTGAAAATCTGCACATTGTTTTAAATAGAAGAGAGAGAGATTTTGGCTCGACAGATTGCAGTGTGGACAAGACCGCCGTGATGGGCGATTCTATCGGACGCGATAGAACAATAGTCAGGTTTTTCGACGTTTTTGAACCTTGAGGGATGCTGGTCTCTCTCTAAAAAAGAATATACGGGAAAAGAGCCACAGGATTTATAAGTGCGAAAGAGGCACACCGTTTTAAGGTGCAAAAGAGGCACAAGTGTTTAGATAAATAGGATTAGAGAAATAGGGACAGTTAGGGTCAGAAGTTATAGGATAATAAAAACTCCATATCCCCCGGGGGCGGGGAAAAGGGCACAATTAATTTAAACAGAAGAAAAGCCAAGTATTTAAAATGTGGATTCTGATAATAATGATCTGATTAATGAGAAAAAAGAGAGCCTCTTGGCTGTAGTATACGAGTTTCATGTGAAGAAATGATCACTTATGGAAGTTTTTCTCTTATCCTGATGTAATGTTTAATAGTTACAGAGAATCAAAAAAAAAAAAAAAAAAAAAAAGAGATTCTGCTGGGACTATTAATCATGTAGCAAATAGTAATGTTTTCCATTACTGACGTATTTAAGGATAAAATGTAAAGTGTCGTTTGACGTGAGCAAAACTTTTACCAATGATTTAAAACCTTGTCACGAGAAAAACGAGGAAAGTATTTCAGACTCCATGCTTCCTTTGTTCGGGAGGCCCCTCTCTCTCTCTCTCTCTCTCTCTCTCTCTCTCTCTCTCTCTCTCTCTCTCTCTCTCTCTCTCTCTCTGTCTCTCTCTGTCTCTCTCTCTCGTGAAGAAAGAATTTTTTGTAGAAAATTACATTTATACACACGATAATGTTACTGACATGGAGTCATAGGATCACAGAACTTTGAGTTAGATTATAAAGAGGCATTATTTTATATTTTATTTTTTATCTGGACAAGTTTTTTTCCCTACATTTTGGTGATATAAAAGTTAGAATGATCTTAGAGAGCATTATGCTTTTGGAAAAATAGGGCTCAGGATAGCAGTTGAATGCAGAATTGGTTTTCAGAATTTAATGTTTAAAATGTTAATATTAATTATTTCATAGGTTTATTTTGAATTGTAATTAATCATTGGTTTCGTATGGTAATTAACACACTTGTTTGTGCTTCTTGTTTGTCTGTTTTTTCCGAGAAAACTTCTGTCTGTTTCATTTGGCCAAAAATCGTCTCTGCCACAAACCACAATCGGGCGCCATCAGCACGGACCATCAGCGTCTCCCCCAGACCCACAGGGGGCACCAAAGACAGCAGCATCGGCTGCAGCAGCTAACAGGAACTCTCGAAGAAGACCTCTCCGGCCTCCATTTCATGGAGAAAAACCAGACTTTTGCACAAAACCGAGTGGAGTTATGTGCACGGAGAAGAACGTTGTGTAAACCTAACAAGAAGAAGAAGGACACACGCTGGTGTGCGTCAAAAAATGAGACAAAGAAAGACATGAGAAAAGTTGTCGAAAGAAGAAGAAAATAATTGAAAAGAAAAAGACATTGCAAGGAGAAGAAAGTGATTGAAAGAAGAAGAAAGAAAGTGATTATTGAAAGAAGAAGAAAGAAAGTGATTGTTTAAAGAAGAAGAAAAAAGACATTGAGACAAAGACATTGGACACTTTGAGACAAAAGACATTGAAAGACGCCATGAGTAAAAGAAAGACATTAACGGACATTTGAGACGTGGCTGGCCTAAATGAGACACACAGAAGGTAAATATACAGACAGGCAACAAACGCACAGAGACATATTAAGTCATATTTACACATTTAGCTAGGTCATTCGTTCATAACACCACATTTAGCTGCATGAAAGAATACAGGACAATCGTTAAAATTAATTAGACTCTTGCTTTAGCATGAGACACAAGGAGATTAGAACAGCAGTATATTTAAAGTAGAGGAGCTCTATTATTGAAACTAGTATTATTATTTAAAGTTATAGACGCGGAGAAGTTTAGAATTATTGATTTTGACTGCATGATCTTGGTAATACGGATATTTAAAGCAGTGTTTTCAACCTCTGAACCGTGGCTCGTTTCTCATTTAAAAACAGTCACATGCACAGTTGAAACTGGTGCTAGAAAGAGAACTGCAGCTTTTAATGGACGCTGCATTTAGTACAAAATGGTTTGTTCAGACAATTAAAGTTTGAAAAATGGTTTAAAGCATTTCTAAATTTTGGCTAAAGGTGATATTGGATCATTTCTGATAACACATTGACGCAACACTGTTCATTGGTTGAAAACACGGATGTAGGGACATTTTATGAAATCTTTTATGACATGTTTCTCTTCCAAATAGCTAAATTAGAAACAATTAGGACAATTATGTCTTTGATATAACTGTTGGCCGTTCATCTGAGACATGATTGGTGCAAGTACAACAACACACATAAAACAATGGTCTTTTCTCCACATGAACGTGAAACAAAGGTGAAGTATTAAAGTTTGAAACTAATTTACATTTTTAAGGAATCCGAACTGGCTTTAAAAAAAAAAAAAAGGGAAAAACATTTATTGCACGTGCATGAGTTTTTAAGTAACAAGAGCTCATTAAAAATATAGGGGACACAGTCTGTGACAAGCCCGAGTACAGACCACGTGGTTTAAACACTAAAGTTTGAAATGGATCCTTTTAGGAAAAATCTCTTAAAGCTCTGCATGTTCTGCAGGCTCTGAAAGTTGCAACAATAGAAATAGCTCATGAGACAATTGTAATTGGACATGGAAAAATATAACAAAGTTAAAATTACAGGCCTTCTGTGTTATATGTTTGTGTATGTTATATGTTTGTGTATGTTATATGTTTGTGCGTCATGTCAAGTACACTACGTTGACCTTAACAAACTCTGGACCAAAATACTAACTGGGGAGTCGGCCTGTGTGAGTGATGCGTGTGTGATGCGAGTGTGATGTGAGTGTGGAGTGAACGAGGAGTGCTGAACGGAGAATGGAATAACAAAAGTTTTCTGTAATGTTTTAATGTGATCATGGAATAATTATTTTTTGTCAACAGCATACGGTGTAAGTACTATAGATTCAAAGATAACAAGCTTTATTGAACAGGTGTAAAAGTGAGAGTACTCTGAGAAAAGTACTCTGAGAAAGTACTCTGAGATGAAATACCTTGTGGCAGTAAAACGGTATAGTTGGATGTCGGTTGCTACCAACCGTTCATACGAAGACAGTGTTCCAGGGGGGTGAAAACGTAAGTGTTCAGATCCAGCCTGCAGAGTGGGACAACTCAGATACGCTGCACAGCAGGGAGCTTCTTCACACCCGCGAGAGGGGAATAGGTGTGAAATCCCCCTCTGCTCTGACCCCCGCCTCCGCGCTGCTCCCCGCACGTAAATTTGGACATGCGCAGTAGCGGAGAACAAACATAAACAATAATGGCGCCGCCCACACAAACTAGCTACGTGGGCTTCCAGCGCGGCACAGAGGATAACTCTACTCCTTCGTTCGTCCAAACGAGACCACGCGAAGCTCTAGGTTCAGTTCCCATTTTCACAGCTGCTGTTAAAATGCAGAATGATGTTGGTACTCTCTGAGGGTCTGGCACAGGAAGTGAGTACACTGCCGAGAGGGGGGCTGGGCACGGGGCTCGGGGTCGTGTGTCGTGTTGTAAAGTTTCTCTGCCCACTACTGGCCGGGCGCTAGAACTACATCTTTTTTCAACCTCATGTGAACGCTGAGAAATTTGCATTAGGAGCCAGGTCGTTTCTGTTAATAGCCTGGAAACGTCTGCGCAGCGTCTCAGTATAAACAGGGCCTAAGTCTATATAGGCACCTCGAGCCTCCCATCTAAATGAATGAGAGGGGGAGGAGGAGGAGGAGGGGGGGAAAGGGTAGTGATTTGTGGCCTGTGATATCAACTGCTTCGTTCAAAATAAAATATTGATTGAAATAAATATTGCATCATATACATCATGACGTTTGTTTTATTGTTAAACTGCTAAGTGAAAGTAAGCCATTTCTGGGAAGTCCACTGGTCTCGTCGCGTTTCATATGGATCCAAATCTCCCGATTCTCAAAGGATCTTGCCTCACAGATTACTCCAGTGTATCAATATACTTAACACGGTCAGGGTCGGCCAAATTCATGGCTTTAGATGACATGGGAACAGATGATACGTGCAATATAATCCCAATATGTCGTTCGTGCAAAGCATTATGGGTAATAAGCACGTGATGGAAAACTATGTATTTCAATATTTTTACTGGATAAATAACCTCCCAAAAATTACTCAAATAACAAATTTGGCCATTTCCAAAGTATGCCAAAGGGGAGTCGGTTCAAGTAGAAACAACGCGTTTTTTCCCACATATCCTGAATTTCCTGTAAACAAAAATGATCATTTAACTTTAAAATACATGAGCGTTTGCGGTCTGAACCGGATCATGCGTTGCGTCTGCTTTCAATGCAAAGTCAATGGTGACGCGTGTTTGAGCGTCAAAACGCATGGACCTCTCGGCACGCACGCACGGACTGCGTGGGAAAGTCAAAGGGGAGGAGCAGGAGCGGAAAATTGACGCCCACAGGACTCAGGAGATAAACTTTGCTCAACCTTTCCTTGGGACGTTCGTGCAGCAACCAATCAGAGAGCCACAAAGTGGTCACAGGGACATTGATGGTCTGAGCGAGCAGACTGAACATACTGTTAACAGCCAAAACAGGAGCTACATCAGGACTAAGCCAGGACTAAACCAGGGTTGACAATGGGGGACTGTGTGCTTGTGAATATATGCGTTGTCATGCTCCCGTGACTTTATGCAACTGCTTCGAGTGTCTTAATTTGGTGTAAGCCAATATTTTACATTGGCTCGAATATAAGAAAAATGCACGCATTTCATACAAACTCTTTTCTGAATTTGGTGTAAATAAGAAAACTAAATTGGCTTGAGTTTAAAAGAAAGGTTTTTACAGTGTTGATCTCAATTTAGTTTTATTCAATATGAAATATGTATTTGTTGCAAGTGTATTTTTATTTTCCATCTGAAGGAAGTTTGTTAGTTATTGTAATCACCATATTGTAAGGTCATGGACTTAAGTACTCTCCTGCTGAGAAGTAAAATGCTTGCAAATATGTTAGAACAGAGTTTCAAGGAAGCAGAATGACCTAGTAGCATCTGATTGTAATCAAGGGAACCCAGGGAGTAAAGGAATGCTTTGGCTTGGCCCTGTCGATCACGGTTGGTAAAAATAAATACAATTACTTATTTGATCAAATTAGTTTATTCAAAATGTTGCTCAATTATTTTGCTTTAGGACTTACTTCATATTCACGCTTAAAATTAATGCTCAAATGTAGAATTTTATATATAGTTTATATTTTGTTCTGCAATGCATTCTGGGTATCGTCACTGCTTTGCCAAAATTTGTTTTCAATCAACACAAAATATTTGTTTGGTCATTAATTGACCCCCAGGCTTACAAAATAAATACATAAAGTGTTTTCACTTAAAGCAATAAAATCATTTTTGGACAGGGTGCTATCATAATATTATACAGTACTTATTTGTCAACCAAAAATATGAATGAAGTATATAGTAATTTGATCGAATGTGTAATTTGAATCTTGTTTTTATTTGATACTTTTATATTGTATCAATCTACAAAAATAGATTGAAGGAGACATAATTTTTACAAAATCAAATTTTACTTAACAATTTAATATATTTAGGCTACTAGGATGAAAAAAAAAACATCAAATGAAACACAGCAATGTTTTACTTTTTTAAGTGTACATACATACAGTACATACACATACATGTCTTGTACTCAGTTCCTCTCTAAATACAGTCAGTGTAACTTTACTGTAGTTTTCAAATGGCTGTACAGTGTATACTGCTCCCCAAGTGTCACCAAGATCTGACTTTTTTGCATTGAAAACACAGAGATTAAGGAGTCACATTGAAAACACACAATGAAAACACCGAGAGAGTAAACTGTCACAATGAAAACATTTTTTCTCGTTAGAGGTATGTATTAAATTGAAAGAATTGTTTCCTGATCGTAAATCACCTGCGTGAAGTTGGCCCCCCACCCCACGCAAAAGTCAGTGAAAATAGCCCCAATCGTTTGTGCTGCGTTAGTGCTGGTTTGTGCAGAAAAAAATATCGTTTGTGCTGTTTTGGTTTTTAAGATATTAAATAATCTTTTAAAGGTCAATCTAAGTTCACGCAGCCCCCCCACATCGTCCAAACTGGACGAAAATGGTCTCGTTCGTTTGTGCTGCGTTAGTGCTGGTTTGTGCTGAAGAAATTTTCATTTGTGCCGTTTTGGTTTTTAAGATATAACAACTTTATAATGACGCGATGACGTCACGCAGCCCCCCCACATCATCCAAACTGGACGAAAATGGTCTCGTTCGTTTGTGCTGCGTTAGTGCTGGTTTGTGCTGAAGAAATTTTCATTTGTGCTGTTTTGGTTTTTAAGATATAGCCTAATAACTTTATAATGACACGATGATGCCTTGGTTTACAATATATAAAACTTTGTGTAGTTGTTGGCTCTTCCTATTTATTACGGATCATCACCGTTTTCTTGGACCCCCCCTCCCACCAGTAAAAATTGTGTTTTTACTGCAGGCCTATATCCTAATCATAATCTCAACATCTGATTTAAAAAAGGTAAGTAAAATTTCAAAATATTCTCAGGTAATACAAGAGACTTTAAAGAGCAACATTCCTCTCCTAATTTAGATTATGCTACAATGCAAAAACCAATGAATGCAAAGACAAAACAGCTAGATTTACACATGAATTTGCATATATTTGGTATATTAAAAATATTCATTGACTGAAAATTGTTAAATATCACATTTTCAGACACTTAAGTGTGAAGACATTTGGGGAAAAAAAAAGTAAAAATTACAGAATCATGTCAAATGCAACACCATTCAATTTTATTTTGCCTTTCATGCAACATCAGGCCTCCTTTATGCATACACGCAGAATGTTTTAATGAAGCCCTCAAAATTGATTGCAAATTAGTGCAAATATTACAGTGATTGATACTAATTGGACACTTCTCCTTCAACTAGATGCCCAAACAGCCAGCAATAGACAGAGATACCCTTCTGGAAGTTCTCTGCTCATCAAAGGAGGCCATACTACTGGAGAAGGGAAGGATATAAAGCCAGAGTCTGGACAGAGCTGAGTCAGCAGCTGGAAAACAAAATCTCTGCAAAGGCCCTGCATACTGTTGTCAAATTAAACAGATACAATGTCTGGTCATCTTTAGGTTTCAGTGCTCAGACCGAGGATCCAGAAACAAGTGACACAGACATAACTGAGTCTCCCAGAGTAAAAGATGATCAGGAATTTCAGCTGCTAGTTCCATTTGAAAAATGGATACAGTTTATTCCTGAAGAGGTGGAATACAACGACAAGTGTTATACTACAAAAAAAGGGATTATACAATTTTGAAGCCTGGCACCTGGACTCATATTATAAATGAGTACATTTGGAAAGAGGTGAAAAGCCCATGCACATTTGTATTTAAGAGAGCCAAGGTTTATCCCTCACAGACAACCAATTACATAGTGATAAGAGGCCACTGCAAAGAGTGTCTTAGCCTGCTTGAAATAAAATGCCAGAAAAAGCCTGCACTTAACAGCCCGATGGTCTTAAAGTGCAATTTAAAAAACATAGAGGACACAAAACACACCGGTCATTCCAAACGCTTTATGTCTGGACACTTGCGTGTGCAAGTAGCAACAGAACTGTGTGAGGGCAGGAAGGAACCGCATGTGTGGCGAGCGTCACAGGCAACCACACTGATGGACTTTGGAGATCCTGAGCCAAGCCATCTACCAAATTTGGCTACCCTGCGGAAAGCAAAACAGGAGAAAAAGGACTTGGAATTAGGGGACAAAGATCCAATTATATCACTGCAGCTGTTAAAATACAGTGCTCCGCACAGTGGCAGCATCAAAGACATTGGCCTTGATAAGTTTTTCTGCCACTATTGGAGTCACACACAGATGCACAATTACAAGACATTGTCTAAGCAATCTCACCAGACAGTGACTTTTGATGCAACCGGTTCAGTGGTGAAAAAACTAGTGCGACCAAACGGCAAATCTGGCCACATATTCCTATATCAGAGAGTTCCGACGGGACCGAACAGCTCCAGTATCCCTGTGGTCCAGATGTTGTCTGAAAGACACAATGCTGTTGCAATAGCACAGTGGCTCACAGAGTGGATTCGTGCAGGGGCGCCAGTGCCAAAACAAGTTGTAAGTGATTTTTCTTTAGCTTTTCTTAGTGCTCTGGTGAAGGCTTTCACTCCCCATCCTGACCTGAAGTCTTACATCAATGAGTGCTTCGGTGTCCTACAAGGGAACCAGTGTGCAAAACTGCCTCCCTGTTTTGTCCGTGTTGATGTCGCGCACTGCATCAAGATGATCTGCCAGTGGGAATGCCTGAAGAGGAAAACACCCCGGATTAAAGATTTTTTTGTGAGGGCAATGGCACAGCTCATTAAATCACAGTCCCTGAAACATGCTAAAAAACTAATACATGCTATCACCGTTGTGGCGCTCAGTGAGGCAGAAGGCAGCGACAGCTTTGGAATCCCTCTCACATCTGAATTGTGCAAAAAATACCTGAAAGCCCAGATAGCAGAAGAATCTGTCGTCATTCCAGTTGAAGAGGGAAAATGACTGGAACACGGAGATCCATGTGATCCAATCCACACTGACCTAAGACAGTGGGTAACAGATATTTGTGAGGAAAGCAGGTCAGTTGCCGCGGCTAATGGGGATCGAGACAACATCCACTACCTCCTCGAGATCATTCCTCAAATAATAAGACGTGTGAGCTTACAACTGTGGACAGGAGTGATGGTCCCTTTCTTCAAAACTAATGATGTCACTGCTAGCTCAGCTGTTGTTGAAGCAGAATTCAAAAACCTCAAGCACGGCCTGTTCAAACATGAAAAACTCCCTATACGGGTGGATCGTTTCATTGCTTGCCATCTCTCCTTTATTGAAGGCAACATGCGAATTTGTGCTGCAAAACACAAAGAGGATGCAACTTCAGAATCAGTGGCTGAAACACCAGCCAAACCATCACCCATGTATCCACAAAGTGTAGAGAGCAAAGAAAAAGATGCTGCTTGCCCTTGTGAGAAGTCTGATGCTGCCATGAAAGTTGGTTGCACACAAGAAGAAGAACCAGTTGAAAACTGGAGAGGCCTTGCTCTTCCACCCAAAAAGAGGAAAAGGACTTCCTACCTCTCTCCTTGTACTGAATGGCTCCACGTAGACCCATCTATGAAAAGGAGAAGAGTGAGTGTGGGACTATTAAAAAATGGTAACAACCAACAACCAGTAAAACACAGCAAATCCAGCATCTCCATGCTTAACACCTGCGCATTTGATGCTTTTTGTGAGTGCTTATGTTGCGCTTACTGTGACAGTTCTTCTTATGACAGGCAAGGCAGCTTTTTGGTTCATGTAAGTCCCTAATTTTCCACGTAAGGCTCATGCACTGCTTGGCTGAGCTGACACGACAACACGATCAATGTTGATTTAAAGAAATATCTAAAACATTCAAGGAACAAATTATTAGTCCAAAACTTTAACTTGTAGCCTACATTAGCTCATAAGACAAAAACGCTACTTTATAAGAAATAAATAAATGGCTACATTCGGATCTGCTGAGCTACGCCTTTGTATGTTGAAACAACGGTGATATAAGGCCAAATAGATTCACTTTACTCTCCACTAAAATAGGCAAGCTAACGAAACGAAATACTCACTGCAGCAGCGCCGAGATCCCTGAGTGGTAAATGGCTAACCAATGTTTTGGCCACCACAAGGGGGCGCCTCGAAGTGGCCAAATCTGTGGCTAACGCACCTTTTGCCACAGTTTTGACGCACTTTTTGCCATTTTGGAGACGCACTTTTGGCCACAGTTTTGCCGCACTTTTGAGAGCGGACAAAGAAGTGGCCAAAATATGGTTTGAGTTGATAATTATAATAAAAATATTCACAATGTATATACTATTTTTTTATTTTTTTTTATTTTTTTATTCATTCCAACAAATACATACAAAACCCAAAACAAACAGGTAGATGACGGTACAAGACATACAAGAATACATATAATACAGACAGGGACAGTGAACAATGTTTTGTGTAGATGTGTTTGTATGTGCATGTGCGTGATGTGCGAGTGAGTGTGTGTGTGTTTACAAAATATTTCTTTTTTTAAATAATGCGATTAATAGTAATAATAATAATAATAACACTAATAGCTTTACACAAGGTATATACTTGTAGATTATTAAGAGCAAATAGTCATTATCCATTCATAAATTGTCACACAGAAAGAGCAACTATTGCTTCTTGTGTAGTAAAAGTCAATATCGATGGCTGGTAAATGTTAAATTACTGTTTTGGCCACCACAAGGGGGCGCCTCGAAGTGGCCAAAACTGTGGCTAACGCATCTTTTGCCACTTTTGAGACGCATCTTTTGCCACTTTTGAGACGCATCTTTCGCCATTTTGAGACGCATCTTTTGCCACTTTTGAGACGCATCTTTTGCCACTTTTGAGACGCATCTTTCGCCATTTTGGAGACGCATCTTTTGCCATTTTGGAGACGCTCCTTTGGCCACTTTTGAGACGCATCTTTTGCCACTTTTGAGACGCATCTTTTGCCACTTTTGAGACGCATCTTTTGCCACTTTTGAGACGCATCTTTTGCCACTTTTGAGACGCATCTTTTGCCACTTTTGAGACGCATCTTTTGCCATTTTGGAGACGCATCTTTTGCCATTTTGGAGACGCTCCTTTGGCCACTTTTGAGACGCATCTTTTGCCACTTTTGAGACGCATCTTTCGCCATTTTGGAGACGCATCTTTTGCCATTTTGGAGACGCTCCTTTGGCCACTTTTGAGACGCATCTTTTGCCACTTTTGAGACGCATCTTTTGCCACTTTTGAGACGCATCTTTTGCCACTTTTGAGACGCATCTTTTGCCACTTTTGAGACGCATCTTTCGCCATTTTGGAGACGCATCTTTTGCCATTTTGGAGACGCTCCTTTGGCCACTTTTGAGACGCATCTTTTGCCACTTTTGAGACGCATCTTTAGCCACATATGACACGCTCCTTTGGCCACTTTTGAGACGCACCTTTTGCCATTTTGGAGACGCTCCTTTGGCCACTTTCGAGACGCATCTTTTGCCATTTATTGCTGATTATCTTGATAATTAAGCTTACATTCGTGTTTTGACAATCTTGAATACTTTCTCATGAATCATGGCATGATTTGTTCAAAGCACCCCCTGCAGAGTGCTCACCTCTTGGACATTCCAGGTGTGTTTGTCTACATCTCTTTTCCCATCCTGAGAAGGTGTGAAAGTCACCTTTTGACATGTGTGTGAGGCCTTTGGAGATAAGCCTCTGGATCTACAAAGGCTCACACTTTGTGCAGCTTCCCCCAATAGCTGGCTATTAATATGTCATTCTGTAGTCCGATCCCACTTCTCCCCATTCGTATTGTCATAGAATATTATGGATGAATTTACATATTTTTCTACCTCTGGAATGAAGATTAAATACAATTTAATGTTTTAGAGTACCACCTCTCCCGGATTGACAAGCTGATCCATAGAGCTGGACAGGTGATTTACAAGACATTTACAACAGTGTGAGACAGAAGGACACTGGAAAAACTGCATCATGGACAATCCAACACATCCACTCCACCGGAGTATATAGGGGCACAGGAGCTCCTTCTCCAACAGACTCCTACAGCTCCGCTGCCACAGTGAACAAGAGCGTGTTCATGTCACACTCCATCCTGCTATTTAAAAAGTCACCGCTCTGTGACAGATAACACATTCATCTAAACAGACTTCAAATGTATCTGCTTTGTCTGTGTATATCTTGTATATGAACAGATGTGTAGTATTCTTTTTTTTTCTGTATTTTATACTGTAAATGTAACCAAACCAGTTTCCCTTGTGGATCAATAAAGTCTGTCTAAGTCTGAAGGCTGTAAACTAAGTGTATTTTTAGAATGTAGGAATTGTATCGACTTTTATAGTAATAAAACCCAACCAGGGACAGGAGTTGTGAATTAGCATCTGCTATAAGCTCTATTCATCACATTAGCTGCAAGCTTTGTATATATATATATATATATATATATATATATATTAATATTGAAAGAGAGCATGGAGACTTCATTTTGAAAACTCAATACATTTAATAAATATCAGGCAAATCCAAAGCACACATTGTATATCTTTCAAAACACAAATCAGAGAATAACACTTTACACTAGAATAACACAAGAAATGCATTGATAACAAAGAACCATTGCTCCACAAAGAGCAGACCAAATGTCCATACATGTTGTAGAATGTTAAAGTGTCCTGGATCATCACCACAGTCCTTCTAGTTGGACACTAACTGTCCAACAGACCCTCCTGCATTGGCAAGGAAAAACTCATAAGAAAAACCCAGTGAGAAAAAAGTGAGAAACCTTGAGGGAGACAAGATATTGAGAAAGGGATCCGCTCCTCACGGACAGACGGGCTATAGATCCAGAACCTAAGCTACAGAACATGGACCAAGGCCACGTGGGGCGGGACTCGGGCTGCAGAACGAGGACTGAGGCAGCTCCCAGGCAGGGAGGGGGTGCAGCCCACGAGTCGGGCCGGGGAGGACAGTCAGCAGGTGCAAATGATCTCGTCGTCACACCATGAAACAGACAAAGGGACATAACATTTCAGTACATTACAGTACATTACAATAATTAACATACGTGTCCTATTCCGCAGGCGTCTCAGATTTGTGGCGTAGTGAGCTGGTGCTGGGGACCCCTGGGAGCCAGAATCAGGGGGTCATGTCTGCATGTGATGTGCTCAGGACACGCCAGGAGTTCCCAGATCCTGAAGGCCAGTATGTTGGCTTTCTATCCTGGTCAGCCTCTGTAATAATATATTTTTAAATTATTGTAGTGTAAAATATTTGTACAGTGTTATTTTTTTACCAAGTGTTGGCTTTGCTGTTGGCTTTCCTTTGATGTACTTTGCGTTGGAAACTTTAAAGACTGCCCTTTTGAAGAATCTTGCCCACGTTTGACATTTTCATTTTAGTGCATTCCTGCCAAAAACAACCTGCAAAAAACAGTTTCAATCTAAACAGGATTTGTACACTTAATTATTACAAAGAATAACGCTATGAAACGCCTCCAGCGATGATGTCTGGTGCTCGGAGACGAGTTTCTGCACATCTTTAGGCAATCTCTTGTTCATGTAGCTCGTCTTTGTACAATGGGGCATACCCTGAGAAAACAATGAATTGGTTTCTTCCTGGTTTAAAGAACCATAATTTAACTTTGACAGAGTTCTGTGTTCCTGTTTACCATGTGCTTGACTCCTCTGGACGAGCATATTTGGGAAATTCAGGGTTGTGATGAGTGTAAACATTTTGAATGTTGGATGTCCATTTTTCCACTTTCTCAGATCCTGTCTTAGATGTTGATGCAACCCAGTATGTATTTTTTTATGCCTGCAGCCCTTTTTTTCACCACCTGGCACCATTTCTCTTTCAACAACTTGTCCCAATTTTTGGATACACCTATAATATACAAATCTACATTTATAATAGATAACACCTATACAGGTATTCTATTCACCCAAAATCAATTCCAAACCTTTCTCCAGATGCCAGACATCGTAGTATTGGGTTACAGTAGAAACGTTTTGACTTGTGTGTGACAGTCAGTGGCACAATAGTCCACTTCAAGACTCTTCTTTTTCCATGTAAAAACTCCTTCCTACCTCATTGCTCTAAGGAAACAATTTTTTATTTATTTGTAATGAAAATACAATAAATGGTGAAATAATTATTATTAGACATACCTGTACTGTTTGTATGTCAAGCACCTTCTCACTCTCATGTTCCATTAGGCTGTAGCTGTCATACTTGGCACAGTGTCCTAAAAACTTTGAAAAAACGTTACATACAAAGTAAATTATTATACTGACATAACTTTCTGTACCTGGTAAATCTGCTCTTTTGCCCTTCTTCAAATCCTCCAAAAGCCTCTTGATCTTTCCTCCATTTTTCCCACAGTGGGAAAATGTCCATGTTGCAGTTTTACTTATTTACAGATGAGATGACATGTACAGACTCAGCTGTTCTCATTGCACAGTCTGACAGCAGCAGGAAGGAAAGACCTGTAGAACCTCTCCTTCACACATCGAGGATGGATAAGTCTGTCACTGAAGCTGCTCTCCAGAGCAGAGAGAGTGTCCTGCAGGGGGTGACAGTCATGGTCCAGCATAGATGTTAGTTTGCTTAGGACCCTCCTGTCCCCCACCTGCTGCACTGTGTCCAGGGAACAGCCCAGGACTGAGCTGGACTTCCTGATGACCTTGTCCAGCTTCTTCCTGTCCCTCTCTGTGATGCTGCTGCTCCAGCAGACCACACCGTACAAGTGGCAGAAATCCACCTCCATCTCTTTGGTCTTCCCTGCATTGATGGTCTGTTGATGGTCTGGTCTGTTGATGAGGAGGTGGTTCCTCTCGTTGGTCTGTTGATGAGGAGACGGTTCATCTCTTTGGTGTTGTTTTGTACTTGGTTTTGTATGTTCACACACACAAAACCAGGTAGTGAGGTGCCACAACGATGTGGGCTTAAATGTTCATTGTTATTGAATTGCATTGATGATCCTTATGGTTATTGTGACTGGTGTGTGTGGAAGAGTGTGGGAGTGGACAACCTGCAACCAGCCTCCACCTGACCGCAGGAGGTGCCTGAGGATATATTAAAGTGATCCAGAAGTTAGATTTTAGTACACTTTTTTTTTGGTAAACTAGAAATGAATATTAATTACCTGTCAGAAACCCTTCGGCCACAAGTTCTTTGTCTAGGTTTGTCCAAGCCTTAGCAATGTCAACACTTAAGTCATTCTCTTGTTATATTGCTGAGGTCAGGCCTTCTGAATGTTCCAACTACGGATAATGATACACTATTAGCATATTTCATCTCATTTGTCTTACACAGTACTTACTGTACATACCAGGTATTTCGAATGCCAATTTCCAGTTAGCATCAGCAATCATAATTGGGGGATAATATCCACACTGGTTGCATGTAAATCCGAAGTGGAAGTCAACAAGGGCCATAAAGTGGTGAAAGGCCTTTCTGACTGTTTGATGGTGGAAGTGGCTGTCATTGAAATATTTTGTTCTGTAAAAACGGTAATATGCATTCTGTTATACTGAAATGCACATATATGTTAATGTGTAGCAAGAGATGTATGGAATTTACTTACAGCTAGTGCTGACAGTAACAGGTGACACAGAGGTAGTGTTAGTAGGACGCGATCGTTGAAATTGTGGAAACCAGATGTGTACTCCTGCAGCGTACTTGGAGGTGGCCCGCAGGACAGGTTTTCATGGCAACAGAAACACCTGATCCAAAATCAAGAAATAAAGCATGGTCACAACATTGTGTGCTGCAACTACAGTGTGCATTTACATTAAACTTAAGTAGAATGATTAATAAGTATTGAAATTGCAAACCTTTTTTTACATGAGTATATCCATACACTGTAGCCTGGTTTGTTATGATTTGTGGATTTAATAACGTTGGTGGAGTGGGCCCTGGATAATAAGGGCATACAAGTTCCTTTGGGGTGAAACATGCTGGTGGTTCTCTCTCGTGGGATTTAAGATCAAGTGGTATTTCTTCCGATGGTGGTATCTTCTTATTTGTAAACAAATACTCATTTTCTCTGCTTTTTCATGGCTGTCTGTGTAAACTGTTGCTTCTGCCTCCAGCATATGTATTTTGGTGTCCAAATCATCGATTGTGTTCTCCTCCACACAAGAATGTCCCTGCAAAAGTTCAGGTGATTCTTGAAAAAGCCACCACATGGCCATCATGCGGTGTATGCACCGATGGGTCTTGTTTGCTTATGCAGGGGCAGAGCCATTGTCCAGATTCAATATCAAATGTGATGAAGACATGTTGAAATTTGCTCCAATTATCAACAGTGTCTGTATACACAGACAAATACCTCCATCTTTTGGAGTAACCCATATCACCTAAATAAATGTGACATACCGGGTCAACTTGATTTTGCAGCAGCTTCAAATAGCTGCTCACATTTTCTGCACCAATCCCTTGATATGACACATTCGTTTATCATGTCAGTCAGTGTATCCAGTAGGAGGGCTGCTGGTGGAGAATATGGGACAGCATCTTTGAGTTGTTCTAGGTGATGGCATTCTTTTGCTGGGTGACCTGATGCCGTCCCCATTTTCATAATGTGTTCACAAGTGTCAACCTCACATGCAAACAGTGGGATTCTTGTAGATTTAACCACATGGATGGGGATGAAGGGACCATGTTTAAATTTGGCTGTGACATATATTCCATTGTTGCTGTCAATGCACACCACTGGCTGTGTGTTTTGGAATCATGAATCTTGCGCGTTTTCGGTAATTGCTACCAACAGTGAATGTGGCTGTTTCCTTTATGTCTATGTAGTTAAAGAATAAACAAACATATAATTAGTGTAGGCCTACACCTGAAACAATATGTTTCTGTCTACGTACCAGTTTTGTCAATTTAAGTTATATCTATTGACATAAATGGATTGATTATTACTTACATATATAAAAGGAGAGACATATGACATATGTCAACTGATATAATTTCTTACCATGTACCTTTTGCAGATGTACCTTAAAAACATCTTCTCGGACAATAGGCTTAAAGTTACAGAAAGCGCAATGATAATGGACTCTTGTGGTTGTCTTTTGGCCCAATTTGCAATGACATGCAACTGTGAAACATTCTACAACACAGCAAAACAAATTATATTGGCTAACAAAAACAACAAAAATTAAGACGTTCATATGAATTATTACAGTGACACAAATGTAATATTTAAAAACAAAAACATAATATTTCAGCTATGACAAAGAACTCAGGTCTACCTTTCTGTTGATGAAAGAAGTAAACAGCTTTCTGAAGATGTTTCCTTCTTAAATGCCGTTCATTGCTTTGTTCTTTCTTTGTGCAAAATTCACAAACATTTTTAGTGCAAGCCAAGAATGCATTCACATCTGTGAAAATTTCACGAGGACCTGAAACAGCGTAAAAGTTAAACAGTAATTACTACAAAAATGTTGCATTCCAAATAAACGAACAGGCTACATCTTTAACACTACCTCTTATGTGGGGTTTGATTTAAGTTATTGGTTCAAATAATTAGGCCCCAGAGATCATGTAAATACTTTTGCGTTTTCATCACACTTTGATACAACTGTGGTTAAAAT
Source organism: Knipowitschia caucasica (assembly GCA_964034765.1). Classification (NCBI taxonomy): domain Eukaryota; kingdom Metazoa; phylum Chordata; class Actinopteri; order Gobiiformes; family Gobiidae; genus Knipowitschia; species Knipowitschia caucasica. The sequence continues at coordinate 25,313,855 of OZ035826.1, read as the reverse complement.
TAAACTCATCATTCTAACAATGCACAAGGCAGTACTTTTCCACTATATGTTTTGTTTATCAATCCATTAGCATCGGCAAATGCTGAATCTCTGCTCGTGTCTGAACCTTGTCACTACACATGTCTGAAAGACACGATCCCAGTCTATTGTTATTTTCTTCAATCCCTTCCCCCATCCAGGTGAAGGCTTCAAATAGCCCACTCACGGGCCTAATATGCTGTAGTTTTGAGCTTGAATATTACGTTTTAGCAAGAACATTGTAAAAGTGGTTGAATAGGCCTACTGTACTTATTTAAATCTGAAACACAAATGAAAAAGACATGCGGTTGATAACTGAAAACATAGGATTTCACCGTGTAGCGTACTGCACAAAAAAGCGCTGTCCACCAATTTCACCTGACATACATATACTGTCTTTACAAAACTTAATTAGCCTATAAAAGGCATTCTCACCTGCCATGTTTTCAACCCAGGATCAATAATCGACAAGTGCGCAAGCAATTTCTTCATACAGGTAGTTGACTGCTGGACACAGGTCTCGTTCCAAATAACGGCGTTACGAGTCAGGAGCTTACGCAACACCGCGGACTAATTTCCGAGCGAAAGTTAATGCGTCTTCGCGGAGTTATACATTGCCTATAGATCTGTTGTAGGGTACCTATACAACATTATTTGTGTAAAGAAATAATTATAAGCAGAACAGAGGGACATAGGCTATTCATGGCCATTCATGGCAGATAACACACACCTTAAGAACATGTAAATAGGCGAAACGTTGACGTGAGTTCCCTGTGTGTGCAAATGTGCCAAAGCGCGGCTCACACAGCGTGGATGTGTGTGCGCGCTGTCACCATGTGACCTTTTCTTTGTATTTCACTATTTGGTGGACCAATTGTGTCTTTGCATAATAAAAAAGGATGTAGGCTATCTTTGCTCTCTTTGATTATAGAACAGTGAGACGTGCAATATCATAACAGTAGTCATCATATATATATATATATATATATATATATATATATATATATATATATATCATCTGAAAATAAACATCTGTAGGTTCTATTTAATTTGGAGGCATTTGTGTAAGTGAGGAAAAAACAAGCATCAATTGGTTAAAAGTTTTAAACTTCAGGTTATTATTACGCTGAAGTGTAAAACGTTTAACCATTCATTATCTAATTTACTAATCAGTATATTTCTGAATAATCTATGTAAATCCTGGTAAAACACACGAAAAGACGCGAACGGCATTTTGGCCATTCTTTTAAACAGTCGAAAATGGCAAAAGGTGCGTTAGCCACAGATTTGGCCACTTCGAAGCGCCCCCTTGTGGTGGCCAAATCATTGGTTAGCCATTTACCACTCAGGGATCTCGGCGTCTCTGACTCACTGGTTGCATGGACTGGACGTTCACGGTCTGAAAACAGAAAACCTCCGAAAACAGGGACCCGTCTTACTTCAACCATAAGACAGTTATTCCACCGCTTCACTGTGCATCAACCGCGCTCCTACAACAACTGAATGAGTGCAGCGCAGGTCCACGGCTGGCCAATTAACTCGCCAGTAATTAACCGCCAGTAAGGCTGATTGAAGTAAATCAACGGCCCATTTTTAAGGTCAAACACTTTTCTTATAAAGTTGCCTTATAAATCTGAGTCAACAGCACCAACAGTAGGGGATCGGTAATAATTAGACTGTTTTAATCTATTTTGTTCAGTTTGGACCGTTATGGACTGTGACGTCATCGCGTCATTATAAAGTTGTTATATCTTAAAAACCAAAACGGCACAAATGAAAATTTCTTCAGCACAAACCAGCACTAACGCAGCACAAACGAACGAGACCATTTTCGTCCAGTTTGGATGATGTGGGGGGGCGGCGTGACGTCATCGCGTCATTATAAAGTTGTTATATCTTAAAAACCAAAACGGCACAAATGAAAATTTCTTCAGCACAAACCAGCACTAACGCAGCACAAACGAACGAGACCATTTTCGTCCAGTTTGGACGATGTGGGGGGGCTGCGTGAACTTAGATTGACCTTTAAAAGATTATTTAATATCTTAAAAACCAAAACAGCACAAACGATATTTTTTTCTGCACAAACCAGCACTAACGCAGCACAAACGATTGGGGCTATTTTCACTGACTTTTGCGTGGGGTGGGGGGCCAACTCCTCACCGCCGCGCGCTCCCACGCACACGCACACTCGCACACGCACACACAAACTGCACATAGACAGATCTCACAGCAACACTGGATATGTTGAATCGGAGTGCTTTTCTCTTTTCTCTCACATTTTTCCAATTGCTGTCAATAAGTTTTGCCTCATCCATCGCAACGTCCTCGATGCTTGAATATGCCGTGCTTTGCATAGATCACAGCCACAGCTCAAGCAAAGCACACACCACTTCTTCTATTTAAAACAAATGATAAACGCACAGCCAGAGCCGCGCGCTGCTGAAGCCGGTTTGGTCACTATTCCGTTTTACGGACGTATGACGGGCAGCAGCCAATGCGCCCGGTGTTGTTCATAAACATTGGTGTCAGGACTTATTATTTTGAAACACAAACAGTTTCATTGACATGAAGACTTGCTTTTGAGGAATTAATCTTTCTTTTTGAGAAAGTGACGCACTTTTGGAGGTTATCCACAAGGTTTGGCTCATGACCCCCCCAGGTACCTATCCTGAGATCGCTCAACCTTAGGATCAGCTTGATTTAGTTATGTTTCGAGGTTTGTGGTTCGAGCCCAGGTCTTGCCATTTTTTGATTTATGTAGAATGTACTTTTTATTGCTCTTAGTTGCGTCTTGAGGTTTGTGGTTCCAGACCACATCCACCCGTTTTTATATTAATGTAGATTTGACCATTTATTGCTCTTAGTTGCATCCAGAGGTTTGTGGTTCGAGTCCAGGTCTTGGCATTTTTTCATTTATGTAGATTTTACCATTTATTGCTCCTCAAGGTTTGTGGTTCGAGCCCACGTCCACCCGTTTTTATATTTATGTAGATTTTACCATTTATTGCTGATTATCTTGATAATTTAGTTTACATTTGTGTTTGGCAATCAAATAGACTTGAATACATGAATTGTTCAAAGCACCCCCTGCAGAGCTCTTACCTTGTGGAGCACGTTCATGTCACACTCCGTACTGCTGTAGAATAACACATTCATCTAAACAGACTTCAGCTTTATCTGCTTTGTCTGTGTATGTATTGTATGTGAACAGATGTGTAGTATTCTTTTTTTTGTATTTTATACTGTAAATGTACATATTCACAAATATGTATATTCCTGAGCATCTACTTCTAGATTATTCTATTCTCTCAATAAAGTATAAGTCTAAAGGCTGTAAATTAAGCGTATTTCTATAATGTAGGAATTGTATTGACTTTTATAGTAGTAAAGCCCAACCAGGGACAGGAGTTGTGAATTAGCATCTGTTATAAACTATATTCATCACATTAGCTGCAAGCTTTGTTTATGACTGTGTCTGCATTGTCCCTGTCAAATAATGCATGGATAATATTGAAAGAGCATCGAGACTTAATTTAAAAAATTTAATAAATATCAGGCAAATCCAAAGCACATAATACATTGTATAGCTTTCAAAACACACATCAGAGAATATCATTGTGCTTGTGCTTAAAGTGTTAAAAACACAGAACCATTGGTCCATAAGGAGTAGACACAAATGTCATACATGTTGTAGAATGTTAAAGTGTCCTGGATCATCACAGTCCTTTTTGTTAGACACCAACTGTCCAATAGACCCTCCTGCATAAGAAGAAAAACTCTAAAACCCAGTGGGAGAAAAGTGAGAAACCTCTGGGAGACCAGATATTGAGAAAGGGATCCGCTCCACATGGACGGACGGGCTATAGATCCAGGACTTAAACTATAGAACGAGGACCAAGGCCTGAGACACCGGGGGGGTCAGGGGGTCATTCTTGCAAGTGCTGTGGAGACATGCTCCTCATCCAGGACATTCTCTGAAGAGAGGAAAAAACCATCACATTTGAATGTCGATATGGAAGCTGCCATCCCATATGCTAATTTGTTAATAGTTTGTACATGTACGCATCATTTCCACCTGTAACAAGGCCAGTTACAATAATTATGTATTGACTTATTTGATAACTGATAAATAAAACAATATGGTGGTTTAATATCTATCAATTTACCTTGCAAAAGCGGAGACATTTGGACAAGGTTGTAGCTGTAGATCTGTAGATTGCACAATGACTTAATATTACTTAAACAGGGGAATTATTTCCATGAGTTATGCTTTTTAATGAAAAGGACAAAAAGTTTTAATGGGATTATCCCGCTTTAGTGTACTAGTAACTAGCAGTATTCTGCCAGCAGCCCACATCATTCTCCAGCAGCCAGCTGAAAGAGTGGCCAGAGTATTTGCTAAAAGTGAACACCAGTGTCCTTCCCACATGTCTCCCCTGGTCTTCCTGGCTGCAGCCTCTGCCTGGTCACAATCCAGCCACAAAGGCTCAATCTGGCTGTCCACACACATCACACATGTGCTCCTCTTGTGCCGTGTGGAGCTGCATGTGGCGGGTCAGGTTTGACTTGAGAGAGAAGCTCTTGTCACACACACTGCACTGGTGTCCAGGCGCCTGATGTGGGAAAGCACAAACACTATCATGATCAACCTTACATTACAGACATGTGTCAAGTGACCAATGTACAAGATTATGTCATTTCATTATTATCATTATCATCATTTTTATTATTAGTCCAACCCGTTAATTAACATAATTATTGATATCACTTTTATTATCTATTATCTTAGATTGCACACCTTACAGGATCTATTTGAGTGCTTAGCTCCTCCTTTCTTATATTCTGCTGTAAAGTGCAACGATGACAGTGAAATGTCCCTTCTGTGAGACAAACAAAAGATTATCATATCTTCTGTACTGTATATTACAGTACACTGTCTGTTGCAGACTATTTTATACAGAAGCCTCACAGAATAATTCATTATATATTCGTGCACCACTCAACACACATGTTGCACGGTTTCAACGGGATATTTATGGCGTTATTCATGTAAATATTTACGTTTTCACATCATTGCAAGCACATAGCGTTACCCGGAGCTAGCAGTAGGCTAATGCTAACGCTGTCTGTCAGGTTTGTACCGCTACAGATCTAGCGCAGAGACGGACTTAAAAACAATCCACAGACAATGTGCGGCCACAGACACAGAGGAAACAAGCGCTGCTTCTGAAGAAAACCCCCGAAGAGAGATTAAAATAGTCCAAAGAAATGACGGAAAGTACCGGTATAGTTGTGACAACAGTGGAGTAGCGGCAGCCATCTTGTTTGCTTCAGACTGCTCAATGGTTGGTCCGTTGAGCAGCTCAACTCGCTCAACCATTGGTCTGTTGAGCAGCTCAACTCGCTCAACCATTGGTCTGTTGAGCAGCTCAACTCGCTCAACCATTGGTCTGTTGAGCAGGAAACTCGCTCAACCATTGGTCCGTTGAGCAGGAAACTCGCTCAACCATTGGTCTGTTGAGCAGGAAACTCGCTCAACCATTGGTCTGTTGAGCAGCTCAACTCGCTCAACCATTGGTCTGTTGAGCAGCTCAACTCGCTCAACCATTGGTCTGTTGAGCAGCTCAACTCGCTCAACCATTGGTCTGTTGAGCAGGAAACTCGCTCAACCATTGGTCGGACCAGGGACTTGGAGGAGCATTCGCCTTTGCAGTTTGTACTAATTGTTTTGAGAAATGCACCAAAGCGACAGAGAAAAACTGTGAAACCAGATTTAAAACTTTTTGGCAATCTTAATTTGTTCAGCACTTTTGAGTTGCCTTCATATTTGCTAAACAAATAAACTTGCCTCGCCTTATATACACTCACCAGCACCAACACTGGATCATTTGGACAAGCTCCTCCCTTTCTTTTCCATCGGAAGCTATGAAGTATAAAGCATATTGATGCATAGTGGACAGAGAAGAAAGATGCGGCCTAACAAGATAATGTTTTTTACATGGGTTGGAGTTTGTCTGGTGCTTTTGGCGTAAGTTTTTATGCACTGTGTTAAGTTAAATTATTTATTAGCCTATAATGGAGGTCTGAATGAATTAGAATAAGAGTGAAGTGGTGAAGGATCTGTGTGGTATATTTTACATTTAGTACATTAGAAGAGGTTTTAAGAATTAATTCAAAGATTTTCCGTTCAAAAAGGCAAATAATGTGTGCAAAGAAGTACGTATTGGTTTTTTTTATATAGCGCAGTTTACAGACCAAGGTCACCCAAAGTGCTTTACTATGTTCAGAGTTCAGATATAGGAATGGTCTAACCGACTCAGACCACTCATCTTATGTCTTACGTATAGTTACAAATGTATTAAAGTTCGAGAATTTAAATGACAAAACATTCCCTCTATTGATCAGGTGTTCCATATTGTTCTCACATTGAGCCATGCATTTTATTAGTGGTTTCATGTTTATTCTGGGTTACATCTACCAGAGAGTTTCTAGTAAAACCTTCAACTCCATAAATGTTAAATAATGTCCTTACTTGAGCAGTTTTGTGCCATGCATTTTATTGGTGCATTCAACTCCATTACTGCTCAACTCTAAAGTCCTTTAAAGATTAAGATGTTTAAATTAAAAATAGTTTCTATCCAACTTTGAATATGTTCTTGTTTTGGAAGGCTTGTTCTGTTGTGGGGAAAGCCTACATTCCCGACGAAGAAGCTTCTCACTACAAAAGCACCTGAGCTTTTCAACGTTTGCCACAATGAAGATCTTCTGATGAATCCAGCGTAATGGATTTCGCCTCTGTCTATTCAATTTAATTGAAATGAGCATATAATGTTTTTTAAATAAATTTCACTTAATTGGAGCTAAATTCCTTCACATGAAAATAGATACTTAGTTTCATATATCCAGGCAGACTGTAAATATTAAGGCATGCCATAACATCAAGTAGGTTTTGATCTTACTATGTTTTAAGATAATTAGATAATAATTATATAATTTGATGATTAGAGTAGTTGATATTGATAATAATGTATTTTATTTTTGTAAAAGAAAAGGTGTGTCAGGATCATTTCAGGATTTTTTTAGCTTCATAATAAATCCAGATGGTCAGGAGGTTTTTGAAATGTTTTTTTTAATTTAAAAAAATAAAACAATTCTGTCTATTTCAGATTAAATTATACTCAACCAAGCACTCAGATTGGGTAACGGTTAAATGGAATTTTTTTTAATCTCTGAGCCATATTGTCTTTTCATCATGACATGTCTTTCTTTCTCAGCCGCAGTGATGTGAACACAGTGACCAACTGGAACGTTCCCCTGGTTTGGGAAGGAACTTTTGATCCAGCTGTGATAGATGATATCTATAAAAGCATCAACCCCAGAATTGCTGTCTTGGTTTTAGCTGTTGGCAAGTAAGAAAAAAGCCTCATGGTTCATGAATCAAATAATGATTGCTACTTGCTTCATATATTGTTGCTCAACATTGGTACGTGTGTGTCTGTGACCAAATAGATACACAACATTTATAAAAGGTTTTTTGGAGTCAGGGGAAAAATACTTTTTTGTTGGATTCCGAGTGACATACTACATCTATACAGACAATAAAAAGGAGGTTCCAAAGGTATGAATCAAAAAACAATTTAGGGTAAATGACTTGATGCACGAACTGTATCCATTCTGCCCTGCAGGTGAGCCTGGCTCCTGGTAGAAACATGTTGGTCTTGAGTGTTCCCAGTGCAAACCGCTGGCAGGAGGTGGTACTTAGCAAGATGCGGTGGGCAATTGATGCGATTGAAAATTGGGTAAGTAATGACACAAAAAAGTTACTTGCTTGGAAAAGTATTTAATTTCAAATCATGTGATGATTTAGCTTCATAAAGACGCTGACTACCTTTTTATGATGGACATCGACAGTGTCTTTCGATATCGTTTTGGAGCAGAGTCTCTCAGTCGACTGATAGCTGTGCTTCATCGTGGTTATTACAAGGTTGATTTCTTTAATGTCATTGATTGTCTGTTGTATGTAATAATTCAGCAATTTTAAGAATAAGAATAAGTTTGTATACTGTACTGTGGCATCCTAGGCCAGTGTTTCCCACCCAGGGTACAATACTCCAGAGGGAGGGGGTTCTAATGATCATAATAATAATAATTATTAGTATAATTGTCATCTTACAAAATTTGAGATTAAGTTGTTTATATGTTGAACATAATTTTAAACCTGATCTCTTCAAGAAAACCTCTGAATTTAGTCAGAAATGTATAAATTACGAGCTACAGGTTCACATACTCTTTTTGTTACATAAACTGAAAAAAACTGGTTGAGTAGACTGTGAGAATCAGTTGAATCATGTCATCTGGTCTCACAGGACGTCATACCGTCATAATGTCATTCATTGTATTTGACTATGAATATTTAACCAGGATGCAAATGCTAGTAATACTTGATCTATCAGGCTGTATTTCAACGTAAGTATTTCTTACTTTTTTCCCAAACATGTTCTATAAATTTTAAACTCAATCACTCTAATTTAGTGTTAGATGAATCAACTGGTCTTATGTAACTCAACTAAATACAAAGCATGCCCTAAAATAAACTTTACTTAAAGGAAACAATAGGACCAAGCTGTAACTCTGAACCCTACTGGCTTCCTGTAACCACTTGGGAACCAGTGCTGAAGGCTTCTTTAGGCTCTATGTAAATATTACTGTACTTTCTGCTCTTTAACTCAATAGGATACACACCGTGACAGTTTTCCATATGAGCGCCGTCCTGAATCTCGTGCTTTCATACTATATGGAAAAGGAGACTTCTACTACACTGCAGCTGTGTGGGGTGGTTACACAGAAGATATGTACAAGCTGGTCAAGTAGGCTTTTTGTAGATATACTTAATGTTTAATCATGTCTGCAATTAATACTCTGTCTATACTTGGTTGGTATAGACACTGTAATGACAAATCCTTGGAAGATGCTGATAACGGAATAGAAGCTGCATGGCAAGAGGAAAGTCATCTCAACAAGTAAAATTCCAGTTCAGCATTTTTTACACAAGTTATTATATCTCTATATGGTTAAAACCAATTTACTTGTTTGCTTTTTGATAGATACTTTCTATACAACAAACCAACTAAAGTCCTATCACCAGAATATCTGTGGTCGGACTATGATGCTGTTCCCAAGGACATTCACGTTGTCAGGATCTCTCAATTAATCAAGAATTATGCAAAAGTGAGACCAAATGGTGGACAGTGATAAAGTCAGCAGAGAAAGTCAAGGCGTGTAAATGATTGTTCCCTACATATCTGAACAAACACGCAATCTCTGGACACTTGAACAACTTCACCTGCACACAATAATCTATCCCATAATACATCCATGTGTGTGGTGTGTGTGTGTGTGGTGTGTGTGGTGTGTGGGCGTGCTTGTGTGTTTGGATGCGGTACACGAGATTATAGAGTGGGCATGCACCTGTGGGGGCACGGGAAAAAGAGAGGTCTGTTTTGGGAGCCCATATTTTTTGTTGACCGCTATTATAGTTTTGTTTGATTTATTTTTGCTATTTTTCTGGCTTAAGTTTAATCACTCATTTTTTCTTTATATATTCACCACGCATTTTGGCCTGTGACCGCAGCGTTTAGTATGAATTAAATGTCAGCGCAACTGGATCCAGCCTCTCCGTTTTATCTGACCCAACTCCTCTCCGCGGCTTTAGGCAACAGGCAGTCGCTATACCTGGGCTTTTATATATTCTATTTGCTTGGTTTGATCTTTATATGTTTTATTTTTTCATTACACATATATTATCTGCAATCCACCTTTTGAATGTTTTGTTCAATTCTGTTACAGAATTATATTATTTTAACAATTATGGTATTTTTCATTATTACCGGGCTGTTAATCTCTTGTGTAAAAATAGTTGAGGGCTAACCCAAATAGTGAGAGCAAACCCAAGGTAGGGATGGCCAGGCTGGTAAGTGAGGTCAATAGTGGATTCTTCAGCCCAGCGGGGCAACTGAGGGGAGGGCAGTGACCAGAGAGATCCGGGTGCTGTGGTTGACTCCGCTCCAGGTAAAGCGGGCCGCATCGGGGAAAAGACGGTGCGAGTTTTGTTGACAACTTACGGCGATAGCAGCACAGCAGCACAGAGTCACCTTTTCTCATCGAACAGAAAGCGCGCTTAAATGGACTGGTCTCTTCCAGGGATCTACAATAATAACATGTCACCGCTCGGTTGCAGCGGCATTAGCCGACGGTGGGGGGCAGCATTGTGTATTTCAGCATTCAGCAGCATGTATCTAAAAGCAAAAGAAGACTTTTTTTGCGACGAAGCAGTAAAGTGGAACGCTGTTTGTGTTTTGTGTGAAGTGTCCTCTGCGCTTGGAAAAAACTGGTCGCCCTTCAAACTTGAAGTAGGACGAGACGTATATTTGTTGACACAATGGCTGGAACAATTGCTCGTAAAGCTATGGACCATTTGAAGAGTAAGGAGTTCAGGGATTATTTAATGAGGTATGCGTTTCGCCTTGTTTTGTAGTAATATTTAGCTTACTGATAGCACCCCTGCTAGCAACTAGGTAGGTTAACGTGGACAGGTGCATAATAACACCTTAAACATATGATGAGTGCAATCTATACTGCTAAATACAACACTGGATAAGCAGCATTACTGCCATTTTACCAGCTAAACGAAATGCTACGTCCCTTAAGCAAGTGTAATGATTTTTATTGCTAATGTAGTTTTACCAGTTCCAGATAAGAAAGTGCTTAAAACTATAACCTAATATTTATGTTTAAATGACACTGAGGTTTTCCTATTTCTCTCATTGATGCCCGGCCAACTTGGATGTTTATCAGCACGGTATGGAAAGGACTCATGAGATCTCAATATAACAGTATTTAAACGTTTTAAAATCTGGTTGTTTTGTTGTGCAGCATTTTTGGGGACCTGTGGCAAACTGGGGTCTCCCTATTGCCGCCATTGCAGATATGAAAAAGAGCCCTGAGATCATCAGTGGCAGAATGACCTTTGGTAAGGCGCATTTTAAACTGGGGCATGATTACTACTGTTTACCTGTGCGTGTCTCAATGTTTTGACTCAACATATTGAGATTTTGACATTGAGAACAGATGTTAAACTTTTTTTGATTTGTATTATTATTATTTTTTTCATCCCTGAATGACTTTAAACCATCAATAACCTGCAATTGCCTGCTTGATCTGTGCATCCATGTGTATTTCTATTGTGTATAGTGAAGTTATTCCTGAGCTTGTTAATCTTGAAGATTTTCAAGACTGATTTAATTACATATTTTAAATGGTTTCCAGAATTCTTCTGGACATATTAAATAGCCAATCTACATACAGAAACTTAACCATGCTTAAACTGTGTCCAAATGTATTTCTCCACTGTGGAACAAATAAAGAAATTGTATTTGAAGCTCATACGGATACTAATGGTCTTGATCATTAGTATCCGTATGAGCAGATCCGTATGTCTTATCAGAAACGTAATTAATCATGTATCTATTTAGCGTTGATTAAACATGTTTAAATCATCAAATGTATAATTGTTAATTATAGCCACATTTTTTAATGATTCATTTCAGTCTTGGCTGGAGATTTAATACAATTAATATCATGTCAAAGTGGCTTTACCACAGACTTTAAAAAAAATATTTATTTAACCAGAAAAAAAAATCCCATTTCAAGGAAGTCCTGGCCAAGAGGCAGCAAAGTCGCACATAAACACAGCAGACAGATAAAACTACATTAAAATGACAAGTACACACATTAAGTAAAACAATTACAGGTAATTGAGGCAGTCTCAATAACTGAGTTTTGATCCAAAAACATTCAATTTATTCTGCATCAAATGTATGCATTTCTAAGCAACGAATCAGTTAAACGTTATACTGCACATAGTAGTAACCATAAATGTTGGTTTGGAACCCCTACTGCTAATTTGCATTGTGGACTCTTTTTAAAACATTAAATATATTTTTCAGGATTATTGCACTGAATCAAAAATCATGAAAAACACTTACAGGTGCTCATCAAACCTGTGGGCTTGAGATACAATGAAAATAACTGCCCTGACAAAGAATTATGTCAAAATGCTCAATTTTATATTAAAAACACAGTTTTCAGATTGCCTCCTTCCCTATTCATTTTTTTTATTGAGTGTAGGATAGGTTTTTTTTTTACTTTTTAAAACCTCAGTAATTTTTATATGAAGAAGAATAAAACAAAATGTATTTCAGTATTTACAGCAATTTATATTTTCCTGTCTGTGTGCTGCAACACCTACATGTTTCAATTGTCGAACAAATAAATGTACTGTGTATAGTTTAATTTGGGTTCCTAGTTTCTTTGGTGAAATACAGTTTGGTCAAAACCTCAACCACCTTCAGCTGATTAATCTGAGCAGCAGATACATGTGTCCTATTTGCAAATAAACACACTGGCGACTGATTTTAGAACCTTTAAGTTGATTCTTACCTTCCCCGTAATTCAAATTTAACAATGTAAATACAATAAGATGCAAGCAAATTCAACTAATGATGGGTTTTTCTGTCTCTACAGCACTCTGTTGTTACTCACTTTTGTTCATGAGGTTTGCCTACAAAGTGCAACCCCGTAACTGGCTGCTGTTTGCTTGCCACATAACAAACGAAAGCGCTCAGTTAGTACAAGCAAGTCGTCTCATCAAATACAAGTAAGTTTTAGTATTTGTACTTTGATTTATATTATAAAGTTTGCAAAACTGGCTATGTTTCAATAATGCATGTCTTTTCTTTTTCAGTCTTGAGAAGAAGTCATCATAATCACTTTTAATATGAGTCAGAACTTCAAAATTCAGTTTTGACCGAAGATCCCCTTCAGAAAAATTGTAGAAATAAGGTCAAGTCATAGGGTGTACTTCGGTTTTTTAACACATCTGAGTAAATATCATAGACTGTATATATTAAAATAAATAGTCAGTAATTGAGTGATTGTTGGACACCTGAAATACTGAATTTTTTGCTGCACACATCCAATATGATAGAACTACAATTACATTGGTTACATTAGCATCAGCACTGTATGTGCATTTCCACTGTTTGTTACATAATTTCTTTAACCTAATTTAATTGAAGTAATAAAATTATGTCTAACAATTTGAGGTTGAGCACCCCAATTGGTCAAATTTTTTTTGCATTGTATACAATGAATATATGTATAGTCAATTAAGTTATTACTTTTTTGCCATCTCCTTTTTTGTTGTCGTTGACCAAATCTGTGTTGACTCATTCTGATGAATATCTCTAATCTGTTGCATTTTCTCTGAACACACGTAATGGGTTTCATCAAATAAAAACGTTTAATAATCAAGTGTGCTTACTAATACATGATGCTAAAATTAATATCGTAACTGGCAACGGATAAAACAGAAGAAAGTGGATGGAAATATAATCTACGGAAGCTTGTTAGCTTCACTTGTGAGTGTGTTTTTTTCTCTCGCTGGTATCATGTTATTTCATGAAACACAACTATCATGTTATTTCATGAAACACAACTATCATGTTATTTCATGATACCAATTTATCATGTTTTTTCATGATACACAACTATCATGTTATTTCATGATACCAATTTATCAGAAGAAGCTGACAGCTTCTTCTTCTGTATCTACAGTATCATGTTATTTCATGATAAACTGGTATCATGAAATAACATGATAAATTGGTATCATGAAATAACATGATAGTTGTGTATCATGAAATAACATGATAGTTGTGTATCATGAAATAACATGATAGTTGTGTATCATGAAATAACATGATAAATTGGTATCATTAAATAACATGATAAATTGGTATAATGAAATAACATATTTATCATGTTATTTCATGAAAGTATCATGAAATAACATATTTATCATGTTATTTCATGAAAGTATCATGAAATAACATATTTATCATGTTATTTCATGAAAGTATCATGAAATAACATATTTATCATGTTATTTCATGAAAGTATCATGAAATAACATGATACCAGCGAAAAAAAAACAAAAACAAGTGAACCTAACAAGCTTCTGTAATAATCTAATCTATCAATCTTTCTACTATGTATAATGGATCCATTGACATGTTTCCATGAGCTCGAAATATTGCGTGAAAAATTGAGCTAATGGAGTGACCATGTTATAATCATAGATCCATGGTTATAATAGAATAGATCCATGGGAGCGACTGAAGTGTCACACCAGCATGTATCCAGAAGGTGGCGCCAGAGAAGCTGGACAGTGCAGATACAACAAACAAGAAGACATCCAAGATGGCGTCTGTCAACAGTGAGCAGTGGAGAGCCATCTATGAAAAATTCTCCAACGCCCAAAATCTTACTGACGTTAAATCGCTAAATGATCCTAGAAATGACCCGTTCCGCTCCAAATACCAAGCTAGAGAATTACTCAGAGAAATCTATTGCTCCCTGAAGAGTTTCGACAATGTTTCGGACCGTGGTCTTGAGATCAGTGAGCAGCCGCAGGAGGAGGCGGTGGACGGACTTCGTCAAGATGTGTCCACGGAGGCACTGTGCGGGGACTCCTGTGAGGGCATGCGGGTCGCTAAACTCGCTGCAGTAGAGTACTATCTGGGCGTCAACCACATCGACACGGAGGAGCTGCCTGCTGGTCAGGAACACTTGGGAAACTGCATTTCAATGCTAGAAAAATGCACAGTGACGAGCTTTAACGTGTCTCTGATTATTCATGTTAGGGTATGATTACATCATTTGAGTTCGAAATAATCGGTATCGCCCGTGTATATGCATATGCCAATAATGTGTGTTTGCAGAATCAGCTGGGTATCCTTTGGGCTGGCTACGATGAGACCGAGAAGGCTCAAGACTTCCTTGAGGTAGCCGAGTCCAACTACCATCACTATATGAAAGACGTAAGTCTATATAAGTATGTAGTTATTGCCTTTTTAGATAGTTAATTGGGATAGTCAATTTAATTTTTTTGAAAGACACTGTTCTTTTATTTCAATATCGACACTGGCATGAAACTGTACCACGGGCTTCTCTATGTTTATAAACTCAGCTGTCTTTGTATTTTAAGTGGATCAGCCATAACTTGTTTTCATTTGTAACACAAGTTGTTTGTAAACCTTGTTTCATTTGTCATGGTGGTAGCAGTTAAAGCAAAGACACCCAGACTTTCCGGGAATCTCGAGGTGATCCCAGGCCATTGTGCAGCCTTTGCTAAAAAAGCACAATTTGGACCCATCTGTCTTGTCCAATTTTAGGCCTATTTCTAAACTGCCTTTTCTATCCAAGGTTCTAGAAAAGGTAGTTCTTAACCAGCTCCAGTCGCACCTTAAATCAAATGATATTTTAGAAAAATTTCAATCTGGGTTTAAATCCTTGCACAGCACAGAAACTGCACTGTTGAAAATTTTTAATGATCTTCTTTTAATCTCTGACTCCGGAAGCCCCTCGGTGTTAGTGCTTCTAGATCTGACAGCAGCATTCGACACTGTCGATCATAACATTCTTATCTCCCGCCTTGAGTCCTGTGCTGGAATTAAAGGCACAGCACTCAAGTGGTTCCACTCGTACCTGTCCGATCGGGTGTTTTCTGTAAATCTCGGCTCTTGCAGCTCAAAGAAAGCCTCCCTTGACAGTGGTGTACCGCAGGGTTCCGTTTTAAGACCAGTTTTATTTTCACTGTACATGTTGCCCTTGTGGCTCGATATTCAAAAAGCATAACATTTCATTTCACTGCTTTGCTGATGATGTTCAAATCTATTTGCCTTTGAATGTGAATTCCGATTCCGTCCAAGCACTGCAGAAATGTCTTGACGATGTAAAAGACTGGATGTCAATCAATTTTTTAAACCTGAATCACACAAAAACAGAAATTGTACTGTTTGGTGAACCTGATCCGTCTGTTTTCAACGGTGTGTCTAGCCTGTCTTCCTACTGCCGCCCACTTGCAAAAAACCTTGGTGTGTATTTTGATGGTGCTTTTAAAATGGACAAACAAATAAGTTCAGTTGTCAAAGCCAGCTTCTTCCAGCTGAGACTGTTGACCAAAGTTAAAGGCTATCTTCCACCAAATGACCTTGAGAAGGTTGTCCACGCCCTCATATCCACACGGCTGGACTATTGTAACTCTTTATACTATGGCCTTGACCAGTCCTCAGTCCACAGACTGCAGCTGGTACAGAATGCAGCAGCTCGGATGCTGACTGGCACCAGACGACACGAGCACATCACTCATGTGCTGTCGTCTCTACATTGGCTTCCTGTCGCTTTTAGAATTAAGTTTAAAATGTTATTGTTAGTATTTAAATCTCTGCATGACCTGGCTCCGTCATATCTGACTGACTTGCTTACTTTGCACACCCCGGGAAGAGCACTGAGGTCCTCTGACCAGCTTCTTCTGCACTGTCCCAGGTCTAGATTAAAAACCAGAGGAGACCGAGCCTTTGCTGTGGCAGGGCCTAAACTCTGGAAAGCTCTCCCTTACTCCATCAGAGCTGCCCCCTCTGTAGAGAGTTTTAAATCGCAGCTAAAGACACATTTCTTTGCTTTGGCTTTTTAACACAAGCAATGTTGAAACATTTATGATGGTGTCCTGCATTTTATTTTATGCTGAATGTTATTTGTGTCTTGTATTTTTACAATGTCTGGTAAGCACTTTGTGACAGTCCTGTCTGTTTTTAAAATGTGCTATATAAATAAACTTGACCTTGACCTTGCTTCTTTGGGCCTTGCACCAAGGAGGCATTCGCCCCTTGAACTGGCTCCTCTTGACGTGGAGTATTGTAGCAGCGACTCTACTCTGAGCTCTTCACCCTTCACCCTTTCTCCATGATTCTGATTATTCAATTAGTTGACCTTGGTTCAACTGGATCTCTAGTTCAACTGGATCACTTCAACCACTCACCATCATGACCTTTGGACTCAAATGAAACAACATTCTATATGTATTTATTTATTGACTAGACGCCTAACCACCCTGTGTTTTCCCCAGGATGGGAGTCCTCCCATTGACATGACTGATTACTTTTGTGCTGAAGAAAATATGTTGACACACCAGGAAAGAGTCAGAAGGTAGTCCAGTTGTCTCACTTTGTAAAATGAAAAATATTGTAAAAAATATTATGTTGAAGAATATTAACTGGAAAATCTTTGTTTAACAGATTTGAGCTGGCTTACACCCACACAATGTATTACCTCGCCCAGGTATATAAAAACCTTGGTGAGTTCATGAATCTTCTAATCTTGTAATATTTTAAAAACTGATGTGTAAATTTAATGACACATTGTGTTCAGGTCAAACTGAACGAGCCGCCACATATTGTCACAGTACTCTGCAGAGACAACTCAAACTAAATCAATACAATCCGATGGAGTGGGCTTTAAATGCTGCCACGCTGTCACAGTATTACATCACAAAGGTATCTGACATTTTCTTGCCGTTTTTAAATTTCATTATTTGTCATGTTTACCCTATTGTTTGGTCATAGGGCCGCTATCTTGAAGGAAGACATTGCCTTTCTGCTGCGACTGTTATATCTGGTTTAGCTGCTGACATTCCCTCTGAGGCTGCAGCACAAGAAAGTAAGTATAGTCTCCCTCTGAATGTTCTGAGATAATTCAAATGTGTTCTTCTCGGATTTCTCCAATGACTCAAATTGCCCTTCATCCGTTTCAAAGGCGAGATAGAGAGTGAACGTAGAGAAACACTCAGACAGAAGAGATCTGAGATTGCAAGATGTTGGATCAAGTATTGTCTGAATTTGCTGCAGGATGCTCGGAAACTCCTGGAGGTACATTTGTTTTGTTCTCAAATACTAAAAACGTATAACATTATTAAAATAAACTTAATCGCATTGGCACTCCAGAAGAAAAAATCCTCTGCACTGTGATATAAACTGTGCTCAGATATGCCATCTTTTGATACAATTTGCTAATCTTGTTTTTTTGTGGCAAGGACAACATTGGTGAGCTAGATTCAGATCGCCAAGACGAGCTGAGAAATTCAAGACGACGAGCGGAAGAGGAGGAAGAAAAGGGAAGGAAGAGTACTCTGCTGTTTGACTCTGATGACACTTTTGAATCTATTGCCAGCCTGGAAGAAAAGGTGCAGACAACATGACAGGATTCCACTCATTTTACCTTCAGCACTATAACTCTGTTTCCTCTTATCAGGTACAATGTTTGTTCCCTCTGGATTTTACTGAGGCCCGTGCTGTATTCCTTGTGGGACAGAACTATGTAACGCAGGTAGTTATTTTGTATTTGCTATCTATTTCTCCATCAAAGACTATAACAGGGCTTTGATTCTGGGAGCAGGTTTTACCTGGAACCTTTTATAAAATGGTTTAGCATTTTAAATTACTTATTTCATGGTCATTTTCAAGGTAATCTCTCGCAAATTAATCTAGCCTATTTTGTTCAAAATGCAAAAACGATGGACATAATGGCCATATTGCCAAGCTTGGTTTCCATCTAGAGAACAGAATTGACATCTCACAAATCGTGTGTGTGTGTGTGTGTGTGTGTGACAAGTAGGGCAAACCATTGGCAACAAATAATTATAATTAAAGTAACTTTGTAAAAATCACTTTGATCTAAAACTACATACATTTGTAAATTTCTCCTGTGTGAGATCAATAAAGTCTATCTTGTCTTATACTGTTCCTTTAAAACTGGAATCTTGAGTAAGACAGAATGTGAGCGAGGTTTACGCCACAATGAGACGAGTGAGGTTAGTTTTATGCAATGGTAATCCAATTACATTTTGCAATGTTTATGCCATGATGTGGATGGGACATTCCAGACAAAGAGAGCACCTTTCATTTTGTAAATTAAAACTTTGTGCAGAAAGCACATGCTCTTTGAGACTTTCTCTGTCACAATCATGCCATTGTCCTACAAATAGAACTGTTTTTCACTTTCATAAACAGTCTTTTCAAGACTGTTTATGAAAGGCTGGAGAAATTGTGTTGAGGTTGCCGGCAGTAAATCTGTTTCTAATTTATTGGAATTGCCAGACCCAGGAATCAAACAGTTACAAGCTAATAAACGCACATAATCAAAAAACACTTCATTAATGCCTCCATTCAAAATCTATTATTTTTCTGATTACATTTTTACTCAAAATGTTTTGGTGTTGGGTTAATTTAATTTAACTGATAGCCTTACAGTGTTTAGTCCCTCTTCCCTATAGCATAAAACTTTGGGTCTTAGTTATAATATTTGTTTGTTTTTATTTCAGGCAAAAGAATATTTCCAGATGGATGGATATGTGACAGACCACATTGAAATTCTGCAAGATCATAGTGCTTTGTTTAAAGCATTGGCCTTTTTTGAGGAGGACGTTGAACGACGCTGCAAAATGCATAAGCGGAGAGTTGACATGTTGGAACCTATCTGTAATGGTAAGAATTGGTTAAAATTTTCTGTTTTAAACCTCCTATCGTCCTATCGTCTGACCACATTCATTGTTTATTATTCAAACAACATCAGTTGACTTTTTTCATGACTTTTCCTAATTTGATGTGGAAAACTGATAAAGCGTATTTTTATTACTTGCTGAACATGTGTTGCACGCATTGGTGGTCCTCCGGGGTCCGTTTGCAAGCTGCTTTTACTATAAAAACTTACACATAAATATGTTTATGAGGAAAGGGAAGCAACCAACGTTTGATCAACATGGTTAATTTTGTGAGAATCATAAATGTGCTCTAAACCTGAACGTTTGAACTGATGGTGGCACTACAGGAAAGGTCAAATCCATCATCAAAACCAGACTTGTGGTCATTCATTTTGAGACGATTTGAAATGATTTCGATGCAAACTTCAAGATAAATTGATTCTAATTCAGAGGTTTGGCCTATGGGTGGGGCTAGAGGATAGGTTTTCTAGGGGTAATTTATGTATTCTCTAAATAAATAATTTGTCTGTTACGAAAGCTTTCTAGAGGTAATGATCTCTGGGGTCAGATTGCCCTTAAAGACCAAATGTGTGGTTATGTTTGAGGAAGATAGGAGGGTTTATTTTATTGCTGCTGAATTTACTGGAGCTGTCCACACAGACAAAATGGCTAATGCTCTCGAAAACGAAATTGCTTAAACACGGAACGAAGTCCGCAAATGTCTTTCTCCACTGAGCATCAAAACACCTGAAAGTACTGCAATGCATGTATCAGGCCTGATGGTGGCGCCACTGGAAAACATGTGGAAAGTGCCATCTTCAGATGAATGAAACACCCTCTGTGTGGACATTATCTGAATAAGGCAACACATTTCTACTTATGTCAGTCTGCTCGAGCTCTCACTAACTGTGTGTTGTAACTAACAATACACCACCATATGAAGTACTCATTCTGATTGCATACACACATTAAAGTTCTCATCAGAATGTCTGGAGTCACAAAACATAAAATAAGTGTGTTAAACCCTATTTGAATTGGGACAGTGCATTTCAATTGACACGTGTTTTTAAACATGTAAATGTGCCAGAGTTGGCCATGAAGGCTAATTTTCATCCGTAGTCCCATGGCAGGTTGATATCAAAACGTATAAAATACACATACAGTAGGCACAAACACACAGACACACACCATCACAAAGACATAACAAAACAGGGTATGTAACATGTTGTAAGATATGTAAAATAGACAAATTAACTCAAATAAAAATAAAATAAGATCAGAGGACAATACACAAAACACCACCATTTTCCACACAGCTAGGTATCAGTAGTTGTGACTTTAGAGCATGTGTTCACATTTCTGATTGTCCACAAGCCACTTCTTTACAGAGTTTTTAAAAGTGTGGATCGAGATCAGGAGTGTGCTGCTCAAACTGAGAAGGCAGATTGTCCAAATAAAGTCTTTCAAAATGGGTTTTTAGTGTGTTTGAGTTTACATCCAGCTGTATAAACTCCTGCAATGGAGGCGGGGAAAGTCCATTTAGAGTTTTATATACAATAATTACGTCTGACTACGTTATCAAATTTTCCTACTTCAAAAAAATGATGTTTGCTAAAGACTTTACAATAGTGAAAATAATAGTTCTTTTAGTGTAATGTTTTTACTGTCTTCTTATTAAATCTTTCTATGGGCAACAAAGTGGTCTTATTGGCCGGAGACCAACTCATTTATATGCAAGAGAATTGTTAATTGTTAATTTAAACACATTTCTTATGTGTTTAAAATCCACCAAATTTTATTTTATTTTGTTCCTCAATTTTTTAACATGGTTTTTAAATGATAATTGAGAATCAATGGCGATGCCTAAATACTTATACTCTTGCACCACCTGTAGTGCTTGCCCATCTAACATAACATAATGTTAAAATTTTTCCAGTTAATTGAGAATTTTTTTCAAACTTTTAATTGTAGAGAGCCTTTCCTATACACAGGACAACACAAAGCACCTCACAACCCACATCACGCAAATCATAAACATTAAAATCTACATATACATTAGAAAAGTCAATTAAAATAGATTAACATCCCAAGAAATATTAAAAACAGAAAAAAATTACTAGTAATTAAAAACCGTAAAACATTAAACCCGAGACCTTGTTGTGAAGCAGGAGCGCTAACCACTCAACCACAGTGTCGCCTAAATAATTGGAACGCACACAGCAACATGGCTGTTCTTAAGGTGGCAGGAGCAAAAAACATAGAAATTACATTCACATCGTCTTGACATATCCCAAAGGGGTACAGTATATTGCATGATCATGCAGTCGAGGGTGGAGGTCTGTAGACCATCATTATGAGAGAATTCATGCAAAAAATACATATTTTAAAATTACTTCGGTAATTATTACTTCAAGCTGATGTTGTAATGATTTTTGTGAGAGTGTGAAAGTGGGCAAGATTATACATGTGTGTAAACATATTTTTGTGTTTATTTTCACCCCTCACAGAACTGAATGCTCGTTACTACCTTATGATCCGACGTCAATTGATGTTTGAGTTGGCTGAGACATACAATGACATGATGGATCTAAAACTCGCTCTAGCCAATAGACAAGACGACACACAGTCCTTAGACAGTCACACCATAAAGAAATTCAACCATCTCTGCTCTTCATCTGCAAAGTAAGTGAAGAGAAAAAGACAAAGATGTTGCTTCTTGCCCATAAAAACCGTGTCTGTTTCAAATGCAGGTTCTTTGAGATGTTCCTGGACTCCTTGCGGTCTCCAGAGGGGAAGATGCCAGAGGTTCTGGAAGAGGAGGTGCTCAGACCTGCCCTTGTGGCTCGTTTTAGAGTTGCAAGACTTCACAGCCGCCTCATCAGCTCTTCACCAACTGTTCAACTGGACAATCTTAACAAAGCTTTGGAAAACTACAAGTATGTCTTCTCACAGCATTTCTTTCCTAAATATTATCATGTCATCTATGAATTGTTTATAATGTTTTTGGTTGTTGTGTAGATATGTGGTTCAGTACTGTGAGGCTCACCCGGAGGCAGGAGCAGCTGTGGAGATAGAACTGGAACTCAGTAAGGAGATGGCCGGCCTGCTGCCACTCAAAATCAATCGACTCAAAGCAAGAATGGGTTCTAATAACTAATCATTGTCGTTTCCTGAAGTCCTGGGCCAAAAATATTAGCTTTTAATTGCTCAAATTAAAAATGTTCATCTATTTATTTTGTATTTATTTTTTTCTGCTGTGCCACAATATCCTTGGATCTGCATGAATTAATGTCTTGTATATTTTCCAAACTTGTGACAGTAATTGTAGCAAAGTTAAGCAAACTCTATGTAACTGTGCCACTATGAAAACTTTAAACTCTTTTATGACTGGACCATTGCGGTTAAAAAAAATGGTGGCCTTAACCATCTATCTCTCCAAAAAAAAAAAACACATATTAACATTCACCCACAAAATGCACCCTTTTGAACAAAACCTTGAAATGTGCCTAGGTGTAACTGCAAATATGTGCATTTGTGATTTATGACTACACTTGTCACTGATATAATAGATTTCTAGCTGAAGCTAAATTGTTTGGCTGAAATTTGTTGCTACATTTTGCACAACGCTCATTACTATCAGAAACATCCATATTCTATGTTCAGAGGTCCATGATGTAATAAAGGACTTTACTGACTACAGAATGCCTCAATTCTTTGACTGCAAGTCAAGACTCAACAAGACTTAGTGCACCTGTATTCACTAAAATCTATATTTTATATAAAATATATAATATGTATGCGTGTGTGTGTGTGTGTATGTATATATATATATATATATATTAGTACCTTGCGAAAGTATTCGGCCCCTTGAACCTTTCAACATTTCAGGCTTCAAACATAAAGATATACATTTTTTTGTCTTGAATCAACAAGTGGGACACAATCGTGAAGTGGAACAAAATTTATTGGATAATTTAAACTTTTTTAACAAATAAAAAACTGAAAAGTGGGGCCTGCAATATTATTCGGCCCCTTTACTTTCAGTGCAGCAAACTCACTCCAGAAGTTCAGTGAGGATCTTTGAATGATCCAATGTTGTCCTAAATGACTGATGATGATAAATAGAATGCACCTGTGTGTAATCAAGTCTCCGTATAAATGCACCTGCTCTTTGATAGTCTCAGGGTTCTGTTTAAAGCACAGAGAGAACCATGAAGACAAAGGAACACACCAGGCAGGTCCGAGATACTGTTGTGGAGAAATTTAAAGCCGGATTTGGATACAAAAAGATTTCCCAAGCTTTAAACATCTCAAGGAGCACTGTGCAAGCAATTATATTGAAATGGAAGGAGTATCAGACCACTGCAAATCTACCAAGACCCGGCCGTCCCTCCAAACTTTCATCTCAAAGAAGGAGAAGACTGATCAGAGATGCAGACAAGAGGCCCATGATCACTCTGGATGAACTGCAGATAACTACAGCTGAGGTGGGAGAGTCTGTCCATAGGACAACAATCAGTTGTGCACTGCACAAATCTGGCCTTTATGGAAGAGTGGCAAGAAGAAAGCCATTTCTCAAAGATATCCATAAAAAGTCTCGTTTAAAGTTTGCCACAAGCCACCTGGGAGACACACCAAACATGTGGAAGAAGGTGCTCTGGTCAGATGAAACCAAAATCAAACTTTTTGGCCACAATGCAAAACGATATGTTTGGCGTAAAAACAACACAGCTCATCACCCTGAACACACCATCCCCACTGTCAAACATGGTGGTGGCAGCATCATGGTTTGGGCTTTTCTTCAGCAGGGACAGGGAAGATGGCTAAAATTGATGGGAAGATGGATGGAGCCAAATACACGACCATTCTGGAAGAAAACCTGTTGGAGTCTGCAAAAGACATGAGACTGGGACGGAGATTTATCTTCCAACAGGACAATGATCCAACAATAAAGCCAAATCTACAATGGAATGGTTCACAAATAGACGTATCCAGGTGTTAGAATGGCCAAGTCAAAGTCCAGACCTGAATCCAATCGAGAATCTGTGGAAAGAGCTGAAGACTGCTGTTCACAAACGCTCTCCATCCAACCTCACTGAGCTCGAGCTGTTTTGCAAGGAAGAATGGGCAAGAATTCCAGTCTCTCGATGTGCAAAACTGATACCCCAAGCGACTTGCAGCTGTAATTGCAGCAAAAGGTGGCGCTACAAAGTATTAGCGCAAGGGGGCCGAATAATATTGCACGCCCCACTTTTCAGTTTTTTATTTGTTAAAAAAGTTTAAATTATCCAATAAATTTCGTTCCACTTCACGATTGTGTCCCACTTGTTGTTGATTCTTGACAACAATTTTTTTTATATCTTTATGTTTGAAGCCTGAAATGTGGCGAAATGTTGAAAGGTTCAAGGGGGACGAATACTTTCGCAAAGCACTGTATATATACAAGTATTTTGTCAGCCACCGATTGTGCAAGTTCTCCCACTTAAAATAACTGCATATATATATGTATATATGCATGTATATATATATACATATGCATGCATATATATATATATATATATTTATACATATATATATATATATATATATGAATATATATATATGAATATATATATATGAATATATATATTCACATATATATATATATATATGTGAATATATATATATGAATGTATATATATATATATATGTTGTTTGAAGAGTTACAGAGCATTACTCATCGTCTTTTTAGATATCACATTCTTCATGCAGTAATGAATATGTCAGATTGACCAAGAGAGTACATTATTGCTCAATGTTGGGTGGGATCTCAACGTGCAATTTCCTGAGGATAAATGAAAACTGCTGCCACTTCTGGTCCATACTCAGTGGGTATTTCAGATGAAAATAATACCACTTATTTATTTTCTTGCTTGAGGATGAACTGTAAAAGAGAACTGAGAATAATATGTTGCGAGAGACCGAAGAACCCCAACTGGTCAAGATCCAAACAGACGTAGGTTAGAACTATGTTAGGTCTATTATTGGATAGTAAAGTGTTCAGTGCTCTCTTATTCAACTTTGTAATGTATTGAATATATTGAGCCTTACAACCTAGTGTGCGTTCATGTGTGGGAGGAAATGATAAAACTACTGATTACTGACATCGCATGATCATGATGAAACATGTCTATTCAGCAGCTTCAGAAATGTCACCACCACACATTTCCCAAAACTCACGTCAAGGCGATTGGCTGATGTTGAAATAATCCATTAAATAGACATATATTTCCAACCTGTTAAAGCAGATTTTTTATATATACATTTAGATTTGAACCCAAATGTTGTTGTTTTAGTTTAAAAAAGAAAGAAAAGATGGTGCACTTTGAGTTGCCTTGTGTATATATTGTGCAATACAAATAAACTTGCCTTGTCTTGCCTTCGATCCCACGTGAGACACCGAGGTAAAGTAGCCCCGCTTTTCGCCAGCCGCAGTAAAGAGGTCCGCACATTGAAAGCGGTTGGCGCCTGTATGCTGTTACTTACGGTAAACGTGGATGGGGAAGCCGAGACGACGAGCAAACAAAATAGAATAAACAAATAACAATCATTAAAAAGAAGTTTTGCGACTACTTTCACTGCACACTTGTACGCTGTGATACCCTCTACTGTGCAGAGTAATATTCACTTTTATCGTAGATATTCAGAGGAAATTGGGGTCAAAGTGTGCATATTTGGTCCCAAAAGCACTTTTCAAAAATCATTTTAAATGTTTAAAAAATAGTTCCCTGACTACTTTCACTGCACATTTGTACGCTGTGACGCCTTCTACCACTGCGCTCAATAACATTCACTTTTACTGTAGAAATTCAGAGATAATTGGGCTCAAAGTGTGCATATTTGGTCCCAAATGCACTTTTTAAAATTAATTTTAGAAAAATCGAACAAAGTTCCCTGACAACTTTCACTGCACACTTGTTCACTGTGATACCCTCGACCACTGTGCAGAGTAACATTCACTTTTACTGTAGAAATTCAGAGATAATTGGGATCGAAGTGTGCATATTTGGTCCCAAAAGCACTTTTCTAAAATCATTGTATTTATTTCAAAATAAATTATAAAAAAAAAGGGCATCACAGTTAACACGTGTGCAGTAAATGTAGTCAGGGAACTTTAAAAAAAAATAAAAAAAAATTGTTTTATTCGAAAAGTGCTTTTGGGATGTTTGCTCATGGTTTAATAGAATGATCTGTTTTCTGAAAATAGTCCACTTAAAAACAGAAAAGAAACGTTCACTGGGCACAAATATCTTTACATTTTACTTCACCCTATGCGCCGGTGTTTTTTTTTCTGAAAGTCAAAAAACTTTATTAGAGAAGACTACTAAAACAAAAGTAGTACAAGTACATAAGGAAACGATGACACACGTTTGAAAGTGTAATGGCTTCTAAAATCTGGAGTTCTATTTAGCATTATAATGATCTGCCTGAATGACTGCCTCTCCTCCTTTCGTAAAGTGATAATGGTTGTGTTTGTTTGTTGAAAAATAAATTGATGAAATATGGTCTTTACACTTGTCATTCACATAACTCCTGATCACATTTTATCTTTGTTTTTCAACTCAACTCTTTCAAATGCTGCTGCTAATAACAAGTAAAACAATAACGCCCTTGCTTTGCCATCATCAACACAAACACATCGGTCGCATCTCGCCCGTGATCCGCAGAAACTGATAACTGCTGGCATTTCCTCATCGCATCGCGCAGTTACGCAGTTATCTGATATTTGTGGGCCGTGCAAACTTTCCACTAAGATGTTCAGACCCTTCTCTCTGCGCAGAGTCTAGAGGAAACCATGACGCATTCTGGGGGCTGAGCTCCTCTGCTGTCTGGATGTCAAAAGCACAAAAGCATTGACATTTTTCTTCACAGTGGATTAACCGTGACCTCTCCCGCGTACGGATCATCGTATCGGCATCCAGAGAGGAATATGATTGTGTTTCTCGTTGTCGTCAGCCTCGCCCTCAGCGGTGGACTGGGTAAGATCATATAATATAATAAAATAAAATACATGGGTTTAGCCTTGTAGTACTCTTCACTGTGAAATGTAAACAGACCTGAGGGACATGCGCGCAGAACATCCTTAATGACATATGGTCTAAACAGCGCTTGAAAACATCTGTAAGCACTCAAACTATCCACAGCTGTATACTCGCTACACGCGGTCTATGCTCTTGTCACTGCTCAGTATGTTGAGGAAGAACTTTGAAGATATCAGGGGAACATCAAGGGAAACCACCTTTTTTTTTGCAAACTTTTTTGTTTGATAAATAATACATTTTGTTTGTCCAAACAGAAAGTGTCTTCTAAAAGTAAAACGTTGCTGCCATCAGCTTAAAAGAAATCATGTTAAATTTGGCATGCTTGTAAAACAGATTATCTATTTGCCACTTTGGGACTAAGAGCTGATTGGCTGAGTGGGGGTGGTCCTCTCGTTTTCACCAAGCCATCTGCAAAACATATGACCGAGGCCAAAACTACATGAATGTAAAAACTAAAGACACTGAACCACAGAGATACCATATAGATGTTATTACAGAGTTAGATACTCCTGGTTTAAGTTGAGTAATGTGAAGTTATAAAGTTACATGCCCATAAATGATAAGACAGTAGTTACGTATAGTCTTTGAAAGGAAAAAAAAGTGCTCAACCTTCTAAACTATTAAATGTACATATAGGCTACACTGTTTTTTCTTAGAATCTCTGAAATTACTTGAAATGCAATTTATTAGAAAAAAGGTAAACATAATTATATACTGTTTGTGAAGTTAGTGAAAATCAATATGCAGCCCTATCCTTGGGTTTCATAGAGGTTAAACAGGAGGGCTTTGTAGTTATTCAACAAAACATATCTGTTGAATTGAAACGTGGTCTTTAAAACGCATAAAATACAAATATGGATGAATACAAAGTGATGTAACTTGATTTCTACAGGGGCACCCACCACTGCGGTGTACAAGTTTGTCAAGTGTAACCCTGAGGGAGACCAAGCCAACTGCATCACGCACCAAAGTACCAACATGGAGTGGAATCCGGATTTACCATCAAAACTCCCCGCCTCGGCTGCCCAGTACCTGTGAGTGAACAGAGAACAGTCACATATGGAATTGCCTCAGTGTGTATTCAAGTGTTTGTCTGCCAGAAAGTAAGTGGCAGGTATGGTTCCAACAAACCCAAAATAGTAGACAACGTGGAGAGATAAGAATAATGACTGGTATGTGATTATAGGTTCTACTGAACTGGACAGACAAAGTGTTGAAATAATGAATGTGTGATGATGGCTATAGTTAGGCTGTAACAAGTTAATACATTTATCACAACTAATAGATTATTTAAATAGTTGTTTTCGTAGTAATTCACTTAATGCTATTTTAGTATTCAAATAATTGGTTTTCGAACCTTCCATAGACTAAGAAGAAGTTCTATGACTCAGATAATGCGCTAATGACGGCAGAATGATTTGAAAATGTGTTTTCAAAGTAATTTTAATCAAACAGCCTGATCACATCACTTACTTACTTTTTTGTATTTCCCTGTGCAAAAAAAACCAAGAAAAGAAAATCAATTAAAGGGTAAACCTTTTTTATAAAAAATAAATAAAATAAGTACATTACCAAACCGCTTCTAGTGTTATTATAAATGTGTACTAAGGTGACTAAGATGATTAATTGGAGGAGAGGTCATAATGCAAAACAAGAAGTATTATTGATGTAAAAAGCCTCATTTTTTGAGAATAAAATAAATTAAAACACGTTCTCACAAAGGATATTAATAAATCCACCCAGCCCAATGTATTTGAACCGAGTTTGTATTTAATATGATTCCTACTTGAAAATATGAATAGTTTTCTATTGCGGCCTACACAGGAAGTGAAGGGGAAGTGCTCAGAGGAAGTGTGGCTGTGACGCCTTTGACTCCAGCTATGCTCTATTGTTTAGTATATTTACTCTTCTCAAAAAATAATTTTTCCAACATAAATAATAAAATATATAAGATTATCATAAACGCCTTTATTATACCATTGCCTTCCTCAGGCTGCTCAGATATGCACACCAATTCTAATTCAAAATCACAATTTTGGTGACTATTTTTAACAACAAATACTTAAATTTAATGAATTGTCTTGTTTCATGTTAGGTGTAAAACCTTAGCCATCCATAAACTCAATTATTATTCCCCTACATGAAATTTGTACAATGGTGTGGTAAGACCAGGCAATGTTAGGTGTATTGTGCCTATGTTTTATTTAACTCTAACATGTCTATTCAATGTTAGATGTAAGTCAGCAATATTTATTCATATCTCCTTTCAGAGACTTCGAGTCACAAGGCGCAATTTATGAGGGCATTTTTTCCTTTCAATTTGCACACAGTGACAGAGATGCAACCAAACCCTTCAGCCACCAATCAATCACTCACTCATACATTCTTTCTCATTGAATGTGAACTAACTGACAAGCGTGTCATATTGTAATATGTGGATCACCACGAGTTTTGTGACAGTAAATTGGCAAGAGATTTCCTTTGCCAGACAGTGCACTCATGTTTGATGCTTTCAGAGAGGCTGAGCCGGAGGAGGATGAGCGAGATGCAGAGGAGGAGTATCCTGAGGATTACGAATATCCAGTGGAGGAGGAGGAAAATCCAGAAGAGGAGGAGTATCCTGAGGAAGAGGAGGAGGAGGAGGAGTACAAGTCTCCGGAGGTCTATATATCTGAGGGCGGCTCTGGGGACGAAGGCTCTGGCTTCATGGTGGACTTGACCATGGCTGAAAATGGCTCTGGAGAACGCATGGACATACAAACCAAAGGTAAACTGTCTTAAATACAGTATTTCATGGAGATGATCACAGTCCAGCCTACTTTTTCCTGATGTATTTTATTAATTTTTTCAGGTGGCCGTATCATTTATAAGCAAAACTGGGGGGACATACTTGATGAACAAAAACCAGCCAAGGAGGAAATGAAGGAAGACCATCTTCTTCATCTGTAAAACGCAATCATGTTATTGTATCATAACAAATGTGTGTATGTATGTTGTAGTCCACAATGTGCCAGTATTTTTGGTGGTGTATACAGTGAACACACCAAGCGCCGCTACAAATGACAGTCTGTTCTTCTGCAATTAACTCATCTTTTGCTCATTCCTCAAGTTTCACCCACAAATGTGTTGTTTTTTTGTAGCCCATGTAACGTTTGAGGGATTTGAACATATTCCATCAGAGATTATACAGTATGATTTCATCTGAACTCATAGGCAAGACAATTACCTGTGAACAGAAAGAGGAGGGATTGCACAAGATGATTTGTAAGAAAATTATTTTAATAAACTACAAATAAAATATTTTATAATTTTTACAACGCTGTCTTTTCTGTTGGGTAAAAATAAGTTGGTCAGTTGAGCTTTAGAGTTCATATCTAGATATTATATTTAACTGTAACTAACATTTATTTTTGATAATTGATGAATCTACTGGTTACTTGATTATTAGAGCAGACATATTTATATCTGTTTGATTTTATCTCAATTTAATTAATCTAAAAAGAAGCCACCCACTTCTATTACCAGATTATTTCACATTAATATTGTATGTAAATGTTATGTTAAAATAATTCTCACAACACTGACTTGTATTGAAATTGTTAACTAGAGTTCAAGATTCCAGTTTAATTTATTGCATCCAGGAGGATATTTTCCTGGACTCACAGGCTGCTACAATGAAAATACACATATGACAAACATAGAACACAATACTGACATAAACCAACCCGCTCTGCTCGATGGCCTGGAGTTTCATGGATAATGGAGCGAATGAGTTCTTTCCTTAGTTTTAGTTGGTACTCAGCGGGAGGAGGGGAGATGCTCATAAGAGTGAAGAACATGTGAGGGGTCTGAGGTGATTTTCTTCAAGAGAGTCTGGCTGCAGACTCCCCCCCTTGCAGACCTCCCTGTTCAGCCTCCTCCTTCAGGAGCCCCTGACTTCTCTCAGTTTAGGGAGACCGGTTTTGACCCGGACAGTGAGGAGCAAGACAACATATTGGAGCCCTTCAAGTTTGTCTTCTCTCATATTGAGGACATGGAAGTCTTTTCTGTCGAATGTGTGGATAAAAGGGGTTATGTGAAATGTCCAGTATTGCATCACAGGAAAATCAAAAATGTGTTTAGACTTGTATAGGTCAAGCTTACTCTTATTCCTCTAGAAATTAATAGAAAAGAAATATTGGATACCTCCATCCATCCATTTTCTACCCTTTAATCCATTTCTGGGTCAGGGGGGTGGCAATCAGAGATGCCACCCAAGTCTCATAGCACCAGCCCCTCACTGACCCTCTGCAGGTGGTGAGTCCACAGGAGGACTATATTATAGAACGTATATTGGATACCTATGTAACTTTAATGCTGTTGCGAGAATAATAATATGAATGGAATAAGCATCTAGAAGTTGCAGCTCTTTATTATAATAAAGCCTCGCCATGGTATCTCACTATCTCCTACCATATATATTGTATTTTTGTCGTGTTTTCTTGTTCTATACCACGGGTGACATATAGATGGTGCTCTTGTAAACAAATGGCAACAGAATTGTACTTTGGCATCCCAAATGCCCAGATGAAAACAGCGATGGCTCATATACATAATACCTGGTCACAATTTGTGGAACAAACGTCACTATTTTTGTTTGTTACAAAATATATACAATATGTTATATATAGGCTTTATAACTTTATGAAGAAAAACGTTTTCAAGTCCCGGGTAAGTGACATGACAGGAGCTCATGGCGAGGGTCATGTGACAGGGGCTCCTGAAGGAGCTCACGTAACAGGGGCTGAACAGGGAGGTCTGCAGCCAGATGCCTCTCATTTTCTTTGGTTGTCCATTAACAGTCAAATATCTGTTTTAATGATGGATGCTCAGGGCTATGGGCCTATAATCATTATCCTCTTTAGGGACGGGTGTTTTAGGGACAGGGATGATGTGATGTGAAGTTTTCCATTGTGATGGTATAATGTGTGAATCCACCGACTATTGGAAAACGGAGGACCAAGCTGGTGAGAGTTCATCAGCACATGTCTTCAGGAGGAAGGCTAACTGTACCATCGGGGCCAGTAGCTTTATTGGTATTAAAAGTCTTAAAGACAGTTAGCAGTTGATTACTAAAATAGTTGATGATTATTGAACAAATATATGATTAATTGATTAACCAATACAGCCCTAAACTAAAAGTATGTTGCTTCAGAGAGTATTGTAGTCAAAGAATCAGAAAAGGAGCGGTGTATGTTCTGATTCAGAACATAGATACATTTAATAAATGTATATATGTACAATGTATGTATAGTTTTTTTTTTTAAATCAAGCCAACAAAGACTGTATTTGTAAATAAAAGATATATAAAAATTGCCAAGCTGTTCAGTAATATTTAGCTGAAAACAAGCAACAATAATCCAAACTCAATATGAGTTTGCAATCATTTAGGCAAAATACCTTCATGATAAATACATTTAAAACAGCCACAGATGCAGATGCTCTAAACAAAATAAAATACCGGAATTTTGGATTCCCTCTTCTTAAAAAGGAGCTGCAGAGCTACAGTGTGCCTACATGATGCCAAGTAAAACGGCTCCATTCGCCTTTTATTTATATGTATAAAGCTTAACGTTTGGTTTTTATATTCTAATTTTGTTTTCATTGATTCCATGCACAGCCATGTGAAATCTTAGAAACTAAAATAAAAAATGCATCTATGTGTGAAATGGTGCAGTTTCGCCCTCCACAGCAGTCAGCAGGTCACATGACTGTCAGACCTGTCTTCACCGGGGCTAGCTGTTAGCTGTTAGCTTCTGCTGTCTGCTTGGCCGAGATGGTGAGTACAAACAACACGCCTCAAACCACACTAAACTACACTCGTATTTGCGCTTTGGATAAAGTATATTTCCCCGTTTTTTATTTCTTTACTGTTTATTCGATGTGACTTGAAAGGATCCATCAGAGTAAGCGCGTACATAGGAGGCCGTGTGTTCATGGATGTATTATAGGTGTGTTTGACATTTCGGCCAGCAACAGAGCCACTACAGTACTAGTTATATTACTATGCCACTTACAATGGACATCCAGCCTGTAAAGTTTTGGGGCTGTCAGCTGTCTGTGCCATGTATTTAATTGCATTGTCAACAAACAGCCTTTAAAGTAACACATACAATTATTACATTGAATTTGCTTGTACACTTATAATGGGTCACTGTTCTGTTTTTGTTCTTAAAAGTGCTGCAACTATTATTGCATGTAAATAAAATGTTAGGGTCTTAACGGTGTCAATGAAGCAACACTGCATTGTTGTCCGTTTAAATTCGATTTGTGGAGAAGAATGTTGGTATTTTTTACAAACATGCTGTGGTTACCTGTCTTAGG
Source organism: Knipowitschia caucasica (assembly GCA_964034765.1). Lineage (NCBI taxonomy): Eukaryota > Metazoa > Chordata > Actinopteri > Gobiiformes > Gobiidae > Knipowitschia > Knipowitschia caucasica. The sequence continues at coordinate 25,279,955 of OZ035826.1, read as the reverse complement.
GTCAAGTAAATGTGTTGTGGAAACTTCATATGACTATTTTGTCTTATCATACCATGTGTTTCGAGTATAGGTAGACTGTTGTTGCAAATGTACTGCATCTATGCTTTCAGAGTTTCCTTGGGGGTTTGTTTGGGCCGGTTTGTGAAATTGATGTTCTCCTGAATGATGCCGAAAGCAGAAAGACAGCTGAAATAAAGACTGAAGATGGAAAAGTTGAGAAACATTACCTGTTCTATGATGGGGAGTCTGTGTCCGGCAAGGTAAACAAAACACAACATTTATATTGGTTAGCCCTAAGTCCATACAACAAATACAAATATATTTATTTGATTTCCAGGTGAACTTAAATGTAAAACAAGGAGGAAAACGCCTCGAGCACCAAGGCATTCGTATTGAGTTTGTTGGACAGATAGGTATGAACTTTTTAATTCAATGATTTTTTATCTTGATTTACATAGAGAGGATGCCCAAGACCGCGTTCAACCATAACATGATTGTTTGAAAAAACTGGTGATTTGACAATCAATTAGTTGTATAGATCACCAATAGGAATTATTGCCTGTTCTATGATGGAAGTTATTATATGCAACACTTTTTTTTATGGGTCATCTGGTAATTTGTCAATGGTACAAGGTACAGCAACAACACAAGTATTATTATTGTTATTAACAACAACAACACTAAAGGCTTGATACAAGCTTATTTGTGTGTAGTGCAGAGCTGTCAGCAGTGGTTGATAAGGTTTTTCTCAGACGGTTGAAAGGCTTAAGTCAGCATGTGTTAGTCATGTGAAACTATAGTGAATATGACTATTGTAAGTCTTTTTGGCCTAGAAAATAATGTCTATTGTTTTATGAATTTTCCTTCAACAAATTCTGAATTATGGCATGATAGTAACCTGCAACTCCGTTTTTCAGAGCTGTTCTCTGATAAAAGCAACACACATGAGTTTGTGGATCTGGTGAAGGAGTTGGCCCTCCCTGGAGAACTCGCCCAGAATCGAAGTTATGACTTTGAGTTTATGCAGGTCGAGAAGCCTTACGAGACCTATACAGGAGCTAATGTCAGACTGAGGTACAGTTTATACATTTGTTCATAATAAGCTAAAACCTCAAAGCTTGCTAAATGAATGCCCTTTTTTTGTTCTAGGTATTTTCTCAGGGTGACGATAGTTCGCCGCCTTTCCGACCTCGTTAAAGAGTATGAGCTTATTGTCCACCAGTTAGCCACATACCCAGATGTCAACAACTCTATTAAAATGGAGGTTGGCATTGAGGACTGTCTGCACATTGAGTTTGAATACAATAAGTCCAAGTAGGTTTTTTTTCTGCTCATTCAAAGCAGCAAAGCAAAGTGTTTCATCAGTTTCATCAATGGATTTGTGTTTTGTGTGCATGTATGCAATTGATATTTTTCCTATTGTTTGTGGTTCAGATATCACTTAAAGGATGTGATTGTGGGGAAGATCTACTTTCTGCTGGTCAGGATTAAGATCCAACACATGGAACTTCAGCTCATTAAGAAAGAAATAACTGGCATAGGTATTAGTTTATCTGTATTATGACTGACTGCACATACATTTCATTTGTCTAAATGCTATATATAAATATTATTAATATTTATTATGTTAATTAATATAATATTTTTGTTTTTACAGGGCCTAGTACTACTACTGAGACAGAAACTGTAGCTAAATATGAGATTATGGATGGTGCACCAGTCAAAGGAGAGTCAATCCCCATCCGATTGTTTCTTGCAGGTACAGTGAACCTGTCTTCTCTATATTATTTTTTTTTTTTTTTTTTTACAGAATCTCAACATTATTTTTCTTACAGGATATGACCTTACGGCCACCATGAGGGACGTGAACAAGAAGTTTTCTGTACGATACTTTCTTAATCTCGTCCTAGTGGATGAAGAAGATAGAAGATATTTCAAACAACAGGTTTTTTTTTTTTTATATTATTGATTGATTAAAAGGTCTATGGAAAAAAAAATATATATATATCTAATCTATGTTTTTTTAGGAAATTGTTTTGTGGAGGAAAGCTCCAGAGAAATTGAGAAAGAGAAACTTCCATCAGCGTTTTGAGTCCCCTGAGCCCAGGACCCAACCAGTCACTGCAGAGCAGCCAGAGATGTGAGGTTAAAGACTATACACAAAGACTTCCAGGTCACGCTGTAAGAGCTGCTGGTCTCTGGAGTATGATGATGGCTGCATTCATGATGGTGAACCCAGAGACGCAAGGCCCATCCTCTCACAGCTGCTCTGGTTCATCCTACACCTCTATTTTGCTTTCCCTAGTGACTGAATGACTTTGCTAATTGCAAAATTACAAACTATAAATTATTGACTTAGACCACGACAGAGCACCATCGGTTATGGTACAGCAAAAGGTTGAAGAGAAAACAGTTCTAATTGGTTTTATACTTCGGAGTTTGTTTCTATCGCCTCTGGATCTTTGTGTTTTACTTCAAGTGTTTCTGGCATCCCTCCTCCCAATAATACGTCTTTTTGGTGCATTGAATGAAGACCAGATCAAGTTTCAAGTCCAAGTTAAGTGTTATTTTAAATTCAATAAATAGTACAACCATTTCACTTAAATGCAGGGTTGAGCTGGATCACACTTACTTCTGAATGGCACAATTTACCGCTGAACAACACTCACTGAAAAAGTAAATGACAGCTTAGGGCAAAATGGCACGTGACCAAAATATTTATAAAGGATACAATCAAAATGTAAACCTAGTGTAAAAAAAAAAAGTTGATTCATCCTATCTATGTGTAACAATATTCAGTGAGAAACAACAAACTTCACTTGGCATCTCTACTCATCCAAGCCAAGTATTTTCCTTGGCTTCCTCTTTTGAATTGTATTGGGTGAAGTGCCAAGAGAACTGTTACACCAATTAACACTTTCCCTGCGTTTGAACGCTAATGTTACGAGCAGGTGGAAGTAGTAATTCAAGAAATTTGATTTCCCCATTTCCATGAACGAGAGGTCTGTCTGAAAAGGTAATGCTGGAAGTAACATTGAAATATATTTTTAGTAGTGTCCTATTTATTCAATCAGGAGGGATTTTTTTTTTTTTTTTTCAAATTATGTCAAAAATGGTCTTACATCATGGTTGAAATATCTATTCACAATAGATCTATAAACCATACTTTTGTTCAAACTCTATAGATATTTGTATTTGCGGTTGTTTGTTTGGAGAATTTGATTTATTTATGTTGTATACAATTGCAGTCTTCCACCATCAAAATAAAATATATTTCCTCTCTAGAACATCACTTTCAATACACATCCTGTCTTATTGGATTTACATGTATGTCATTATGTGTAACTTCAGTCCTAATAAGGTGCCACTGTGAACACTATTCCCCAGTCCTCAGTCTCCTTTGTAAAGTCTGAGCTACTTATTTTGCACTTTCCTACTGATATTAAAATATGTTACAGGAGAGTCATTAAAAAGTACCTCCTTCTCACATTTGTATTCATTCTGTTGTTACATAATAGTTCCATAATTAGTGCTTATTTCTTATTTATTACTATTTGCTTAAGCAATGAAATGTGTCTGTAACTATACATTTTATTTTTCTCATCACAATATTCTTTCCCCCCCTTCCATATTGTAAAGGTTAAATGCCAAAACTCTGTTCCATTTATTGCATGTAAACCAATAATGGCAAATCAAACTTTGAGTGTGCATTTGTGTATAATAATGTATATAAATAAGACCCAAACAATGCACAGTATAGATGAATGAAATCACAAATAAATGCATTTATACTAAGTGTTTCTCATGATGTATTAACTCAATTACCAAAAGGAATGTTTTTTTTTCTTATCAGAAAACCCTTGGAACTTTGAAATGTCAAAAAGTTTCCTTATTTATTTCCAGATCTAACATTCTAGAATAATTTGGGACCAGTTGAAAGACAACTCACAAATACAAACATTACAAAGATGTTATAGGAATGTATTCTGCCTTGACTGTTCTTTTCCATAAATCCATCAAGGTCCATAAATCTAATTTATAATAAGTTTCACAGTCTATTGAACCCTATTCCAAGCTGTCGATAGTCGGACCTTCCTGTATATTTGCCAAGAAAATGTTTGCCAAATGTAACCAGATGGTTAATTTACCAGATTAATCAAAGGACATAACTACAGAACCTCAATCACAAAGGCTCCAACCATTCGAATTCAATAACGTTTTGGAGATAATGTTAGGATTCTAAACATGTTTTAACACTACTGGAGTATGTTATGGGACAGGGCCTGTTTTAACCTCGACGTATTCACAAATTACATTATCAATTGTTTATTACTATTTTCATAGAAGTTGAATAACGTTGTGAAAGGTGTCCAAATGAGTGCCGTTTCATTAAACAAGGTCATCTTTAATCAGCTATTAACTGGCAATATGCGTCATATCTGTGACTTAATATTGAATCGATTGTTTCTTTAAAGCTACACTAAAAACTGGAAGAGGAGAAGGTTTTTTAAAAACAGTGTGCTAGTTTTGTGTGCAGGCGCTTTTGAGACAACTAAACAGTTGGGGGTCCTTCTACACGTTGCAGCAGCCGGAAGTGAATGCACGACCTCTATGATGCTTCGGGTCCGAGCAGTTTCTCGCGGTTCACAGTGAAATAACGGTTATAACACACTCCGGCGGAGAGCGGACCTCGTTCAGCCACGGCCCCCGGGGAAGCGTCCCTCATGGCGGCCTCTGTAAAGCGCTGCGCCTGCGTCTTTTCACGGCTCCAGCGCCACTTGAGCTCCCGGGCGGTGCGTACATCAGGCTGTGCGGTCTTGTCAGTACCACGTCCATGGGCTGAAGTTGGGACATCCATCAGAGCCCGGTCAACTGTCGCGAAACCCCCGGACACATCTCTCTTCGTCCCGGTGTCACTAAAGACTGACGACTCCGCGGACGTGGGCGTGGGGGTGGAACTTACACAGCCTTTGGATAAAAGTGAGGAATAAGTTTGTCATGAATAGATGCTGCGTTCTTGTTATTAAACTTCAGCCCACTTTCTCTACGATTCTTTTCGACGTCTCTTTTCTTTGCAATTGTGTAACATTGCCTCTCGTTAACAGTAACCTTACTATTCTATCTGCTCAGGTGAGCTTTTGAAAGTACTGAATCGTTTTTATAGAAGAAAAGAAATGCAAAAGCTGGCAGCAGATAACGGCCTCGATGGTGAGTGTGTTGTGGCTTATCGATGGCCAGACATGATGTATTCAGTATTTGAGTTGCCTTGTTTTTGAATTGTGCTATAAATATTAACTTGCCTTGCCTTCATTAAAATTATGTCCTAATTGGTATTTTTCTTCAGCGAGACTCTTCCATCAAGCCTTCATCAGCTTTAGAAAGTTTGTCTTGGAGATGTCTTCACTCCCTGCTGACCTGCACATCATTCTTAGTGACGTTTGCTGTGGAGCAGGTTGGTTTGGGTCAATTCAAATGTGTTGACGTTTTTGGTAACATGTTTTCTGTGTTACTTAAAGGCCACATAGATGATGTCTTTCCGTATTTCATGCGTCATGCAAAGCAAATTTTTCCTATGTTGGACTGCATGGATGACTTGAGAAAGATCTCAGACCTCAGAGTTCCAGCCAACTGGTAAGTTTAGCATTGTCTGTTGAAGAGTTTTTTTGCTAAAACCGATAACAGATCAAGATCAATCTTCTCTTCGATCTGGCACTAAAATATATTTGACTTGGTAAAGTGCAAATTTATCTGTTTTTGGAAATAAACTCACTTGTAACTCCCATGTCAAACTGACTGATCACAGGAAATATATTTTTAAGGTACCCAGAGGCTCGTGCGATCCAGAGAAAAGTAATTTTTCATGCTGGTCCCACAAACAGCGGAAAAACATACCATGCGATTCAGCGTTATCTTGCAGCCAAGTCTGGAGTCTACTGTGGTCCTTTGAAACTTCTGGCTCACGAGATCTTTGAGAAAACTAATGACAGCGTGAGCACTAGTGTATCTTCACCCCTTAATACCTCTGAACTGGAGTTTATTTTGTTATCTTTTCTGTATACCCAGAAAGTAGCTTGTGACTTGGTCACAGGTGAAGAAAGGACATTTGTGGATCCAGAAGGACGCACATCTGGCCACGTTGCCTGCACCATAGAGATGTGCAGCGTCACCACACCTTGTATGCTTGTTTTATAGTTTCCCAAATGCAAATATTATCTAGTTTGATATTTGAAAATTCCTTAACTGTTTTGTGTATGCATAGATGAGGTTGCTGTCATTGATGAGATACAAATGATTCGAGATCCATCCAGAGGCTGGGCCTGGACGAGAGCCCTGCTAGGTACATCAGTGTACTAGTGTTATTTAAAAATGCTTGTTTTTAAGCATCAACAATTAATTTTGATTAATATTTCAGGTCTTTGTGCTGAGGAAATTCATGTGTGTGGAGAATCTGCTGCAATAGATTTTGTAAGGGAACTTATGTATACCACCGGAGAAGAGGTTGAGGTAAGACTTTCAAAAAAATGTTGTGTTAAACTGTACATCTTATTTTATTTTGCTTTTCTCTTCAGGTTCATAATTACCAGCGTCTGACACCATTCTCTGTGTTGAATCAAGCTCTGGATTCATTGGATAATTTAAGACCAGGGGACTGTATTGTATGTTTTAGTAAAAATGATATCTACTCAATCAGTAGACAAATAGAGGCTCGAGGTCTTGAATGCGCTGTGATTTATGGGAGTCTTCCGCCAGGTGAATGCTTTGGCCTGTTGCCATAAAACTTTTATTGTAGTATTTATAATAATGTAGTTATTATTCTGTTTCAGGTACTAAATTATCCCAGGCCAAAAAATTCAATGATCCTGATGATCCCTGTAAGATATTGGTTGCCACAGATGCTATTGGCATGGGACTTAATTTGAGTATTAAGCGCATTATCTTCAATAGTCTGGTCAAGCCAAATGTGAACGAAAAGGGAGAAAAACACATGGAGACAATCAGCACGTCACAGGCCTTGCAGATCGCTGGTCGAGCTGGCAGGTGAGCTATGAATGTTGCTTATCAAATTAACCCAATATTTAAATGAACAGACAAATATGTTTCATGACCATGCAACACATTACATGTTCCCTTGTCATTAGATTCTCATCAAAGTTTAAAGAAGGATCAGTCACAACAATGCACAAAGATGATCTTCCCATCTTAAAAGAAATTCTCAGCCAGTTAGTGGATCCCATAGAGGTAACCTTATCTCATAGACCTTCATTGGCTTCCATTCGTACTACTTGAATCAGAAACATTACTTGTTTCAGACTGCAGGCCTTCATCCCACTGCTGAACAGATCGAGATGTTTGCATACCATCTGCCTGATGCTACACTGTCTAATCTCGTGGTGAGTAACTCTTCATAGCTAATTTGTTAAAATCCCAAAGAGCACAACTTTGAACTTAAAATCGATATCTTCAGGACATCTTTGTGAGCCTTTCTCAAGTGGACGGCATGTATTTTGTCTGCAACATTGACGACTTCAAGTTTTTGGCTGATATGATTCAGCATATCCCTTTAAATTTGAGGTCTCGCTATGTCTTCTGCACAGCTCCAATCAACAAAAAGCAGCCTTTTGTGTGCACATCGTTTCTGAAGGTGAAGTAATAGCTTTGGACTCATAAGTATTGTCAGATTCTTTCACAATTAAGTTGTGAAAAATTATCCATGTTTTGTTTTTTAGTTTGCTCGTCAGTTCAGTCGGGATGAGCCACTGACGTTTGACTGGGTGTCTCGCCATGTCAGCTGGCCTGCGCTTGCTCCAAAAAACATTAAGGATTTGGTGCATTTAGAAGCAGTTCATGATGTTCTGGACCTTTACCTCTGGTTAAGGTATTATTTTGTGATAACTCTTAGGTAGTAATTATTTTATGTGGCCAAATAATATATATAAAATAATATATATATTTATAGGATATACATATTCAGGTCACTGGGACCTGATTGGCTGAGTGAGAGCAGTTCTTTCTTTTTCACTTTTCTGTATGGAAAAAGCTGATCTAAAGTGACAAATGTATTCGAGGTGTATTCACATGCCAAATTGAAGGCATGTGAAAACCAGTGAAAGAACCAAACTGCCTTGAGTGTGGAACTTGTTAGATGGATTGTATTTAGGGCTGTCAAATTTAACATGTTTTACTTGATTAATCGCATAGTAATGTTGAGTCACGATTAATCGCATTTTTAACATTCTATTTCAAATCCACTCCAATTGAAGTTAAATGAGATTATCAAATGTAATGACACCTTGTCATTCATACCAAATGTACTTGAATCTGTTTGATTTGCTCACAACCTTTTACTTTTGGCCACAACCAACATGAGCTGTTAATGAAAGGGAAAATTTACGTACCCCAGCTTTAATTTAGCGACTTTAGTTGCGTTTCAGGAGGAGACACGGACACTTCCTGAGGCTCCATAGTTCAGTTTCAGCGGTGTATTTATTGTGTGCACAGGTTACTTACAGGTTACACAAAGACACGCACGCAACATGCAGAGAATAGTTCTGTGCATGTATGGTCTTTGATCACATTACGGCGGTGCCATTTGCGGGTTGTTGTTAGCGGCTCACAGCCGCTAGAGGTGGCAACCGCTGTCCAGAGCGGCCGCAGCTGCCCAGGGTCAAAACGCTGCGGCCACGGAGGAGGTGGACTTCTGTTCATACAGCAAACAACAGCAAGTGTCCCACGGTCACATGCGTATTCTTTTAAAACTTGAATTCCCAGAGACCTGCTCTGTCGCTATCTAACACACGCAGGTGTCTGCGGCATTCTGAGTGTTATTATGGGATACATGGGCCGGTCATTCGGACATGCGTTAATTGCGTTTTTTAACGCAATGAATGAAAAATGTAATTAACTTGAGTTAACGCGATAATTTTGACAGCCCTAATTGTATTACATTGTTGGGTGTTATTACTTTGACAAACTGGACTTGATTTGACTTTTCCCTTTCCTTCCTCCTATAGCTACCGATTTATGGACATGTTTCCAGACACTATGTTAATACGACAAATCCAACAAGACCTTGATCAAATAATCCAAGAGGGAGTGCGAAACATCACTCGACTCATCAGAGCGTCGGACAGCAGCATCACTGACCCCCTTCAAAACGGAAAGCCAGAACAAACCTCAGCTCAGAGTGTGACGCGGAGGACACCGGGAGGCAGTAGGGCTATAATGGACAGCTCTCTGACCAGCCGCCTTGTGAGAGATGGGCTCCTCACTCCTGACATGATTCGACAGCTGCAGAAAGAGTGGTCTAAAGAGTCGGACACTACAAAACAAAGTTCTCTTGATACAAACTACTTTAACAGTGACAAGGGAAAACGGAGAAAGAAGAAGAAATAAGGACACTTTGCCTCTGAGAGAATGAGTTGTTTGCTTCTGTTATCATGTTGACTGTTGAAAGGTCAAACTGTGCTAAGCTAATAAAATGGAAGAATTCTTTTTATAGTTAAAATGTAGCTGTTTTATCTTACTCAATATCTCTTCTTGGATAACAGTGTGTAAAAGGTTTTGTGCATTTCTCAACTGTCCAGGTGGTGACCCAATTTTTATGAAATGGTCCAATACCTGCTTCTTGTGCTATTGTTTTTTTACATTCCTTAATTATGGATGGTTTTAGTGCTTAGATAAGGTTTTTTGGTTTTACTTGAATGTCTCCTCTCCACAGATCAATCTTGTAAATAAGCAGATTGAAGTTGCATCCAATCTAAAAGGAAAGTGTAATTACAAATAGTATTATTAAACAGCCAAGACATTGAGATAAACCCAAGCAAAAAGCCAGCCGTCCACTAGGACACTTGAACAATGCACATTTATAAGTGTAAATTATAGTATATTCTTAATACAATGCACACAGCATACATGCTTAATGCAAACAGTTCTGTAATAGTTTGTTGTGTTTTTAAATGACACTGAGCGTGTATATTTATTAGCAGAATGTGGGAGAAAAGGGCATGGCTTGTGTTAATCATTGAGTCGGTTCAGAGATCGCCTCAGTGTACAGCTGTCTCGGGGGACTAAACAACCCAACATGCACGTACGAAGTCAACAATAGAAAAGACAACTGGATAACCTTTCTAAGCTTCTATTTCATGTACATTTTTTGTGTATGCATTATTGCACCATGTTGGCTGCACATTTCATTTCACTTTTCCTCTCCAAACCCCAAGAGGACCCCAAAAGTAGGGTAAGATATCTGATTTGTGCATGCTCTAAAGAAGTAAATATATGTTGTACTTATGGTAATAGATGAAGAAAACAACTGATTACAAGACTAGACCTGTGAGCATGTTTTCTGTTTTTGCTACCTCGGAAAGATAATGGAGGTTTAGTGGCTGCAGTGAGCTCATGTTGATTTAGAATTAATCAAATGGAGCTGAAAGTACAAAATGTTTGTTTTTAGGTGGATGCATTTCTTCGCACCATGTGTCTGCAAGATGACCAATTAAAAGACGTCTCAGCCCTTTTTCAGGCTGAAATGAGCAAAGGTCTTTCATCAAAGAGCAAAGCTGTAGCTGCAGTGAAGATGCTCCCAACACATGTGTCCCTCAAACCCAACTGCTCAGGTCTCTACTGCCATGCCATTCACATTCATTGCATTTTTATTATATGATAGTGACCAAGTTACAAATCATGCACTCTTAGTTACAGAAAGTGGTCAGTTTTTGGCCTTGGATTTTGGTGAATCCAGTTTTAAAGTCCAACGAATTAGACTTGAAGAAGGAGAAGACCGTAAACACAAAGAGGTGAAAATACAGGAGAAAATATTTCCAGTACCAAATATGCTTCTAAATGGCAGAACAGAAGAGGTGAGAGAAGCAGCATTACTCAGTAGATAGCAAAATAATTAAGCTGCAATTTCTTTTCTATAGTTATTTAATATGGTTTCAAGATCTTTAAAGCAATTTATGCTTGAAAAAAATATGAGTTTTGTGAGGAAACAGCCTCTGGCCATGACCTTCTCTTTTCCTTGTGAACAACCTGCTTTAAACCAGGTAAATGTCCTGTATGATCCAACACCATGTGTTTCACAATAATAAACCCATACGTCCTGTTCTCATTGTGACCAGGGACTCTTGTTAAACTGGACTAAGAATGTCAGGACTCCAGGCCTGAGGGGAAAAGATGTTGCTCAAGAGCTGAAATCTGCAATAGAACGAACTGGTGTAAGTGGCCAAAACATCTTGTAGTTTTTTGTTAAAACACTTTTGAGTATAATGTGTGTTGTATCAATAACACATCAGAATACCTTCACTTTGCTCTGCCACAACACATGACATACATTAGTCATTATTACTTAATTCTGACATTCTTCTGATTATTTGTATTGACTACCCAAAATCACATGTGTCAAACGCAATGTCTGGGACTAGTTTCAGTGACCCCTGAAATGATTTCCAATGATCATGATTAACATTCAGCCTTTATGGTAAGAGGTTAGTACAAGTTACTATGGTATAAATACTGGTTCATTTTAAATCAAATTTTCCATCCATCCATTTTCTAACGCTCCATCTGTTGCCGGGTCAACAGCAGTCCAAGCAGAGACGGCCAGACTTTCCTGCTCACACATACTTCCCAGGCCAGCTGAGAGGCCTTCTCCCGGAACACCTTCACAGGGGGCATCCAAAACAGATTCTAATTTTTTAACCCAAGTCGCAATTAGAAATAATTGAATAAGTATTTACTAATTGTGTTCATTTTTGGTTCAATCCAAACATAAATTAATTCATATTGTTGAAACATCTACCAGAAAAGTACATCCAAAGTCACGAACATAAATTAATTATTTTGTCAAAATACCGTCTAAATATAATAATATATACATGGATATACAATATAATAAATATATATATACATGAATATATAATATAATAAAATTATATACAATCTTTTTCTACAAAGAAAACCACTATTATGTTTGTGTTAGACACGCCCTAATTTTTTCCAAAGTTCATGAGCACTCAATCTTCGGTGGCAATTTTATCTTATCTGTCGCTACATTAAAGTAGATCTGCCGGCCTCACACCGACACACACTAAAGATATGTTGCTTAGGTAAAGAATAAGTAGGTTCATTGTTAAAACTGCTTTGTCAAATAGGCCAGTAACAAATTGTTTTATATATTGTAACCTACATGTATCACTTCTTATTGCATAATCATTCTTATTTAATAACTTTAACTGATTCTTTCAGGGGATGGATATAGACATTGTGGCACTTGTGAATGATTCTGTTGCTACTATGATGACATGTAGATTTTATAATCCGGACTGTGAGATTGGACTCATAATTGGTTTGTATTTTCCGTTCACTTGTGTAATATAATTGGGTTGTTATTATTAGTTTATTAAACCCTTTTGTTATAGGCACAGGCACCAATGCTTGCTACATAGAGCAGCTGCGTCACATAGACTCGGTAGATGGAGATGAGGGTAGCATGTGCATTAACAGTGAGTGGGGGGCTTTTGGAGAGGATGGAGCTTTGGACGACGTCATTACAGAATATGACAGAGAGATAGATGCAGCATCCTCCAATCCTGGAAAACAAAGGTTAAAAAACAAAAACAACAAATCTCCTCCAACCCCCCTGATGCTCCCCTTGGCCAAAACCTCCTTCATCTTGTGCTACATAGCTTTGAGAAGATGGTTAGCAGCTTGTACCTGGGGGAACTCGTGAGATTGGTGATTTTGAAGATGGCCAAACAGGGTCTTCTTTTTAAAGGCTCCGTCTCAAATGTTTTGAAAACAAAAGGAACTATCACCATGACACATGTTGCTGCCATAGAAGAGTAAGTTTTGTTTTGGTTGATTTGATTTTCACATTTATCAACCCCCACTTATTTACCCCACTTTACATTTACTGGCATGTATTTTATTTCTCAGTTGTCAAAGAGGCCTGCAAAACACCAATGACATCCTATTGGCACTGGACTTGACCCCTTCTGTGAATGACTGCGTGGCTGTCCAGCGTGTGGCCACTATAGTTACGAGCAGGTCGTGCAATCTGGTTGCTGCATGTCTGACAGCTATCTTGGCTCGGATCAAACAAAACAGCAGATCAACATGTATTACCATTGGTGTGGATGGGGAACTATTCAAACGGCACCCACAGTAAGTGTTAAGTAAATCATAAATGTGAAGAAAGAAAAGTATTGTTGTGAAGTGGGTGGAGCTTCCTTTCTCCAAGGTAAAATTCTCCAATAAATCGCCATAGGAATTAAAAAAAAAGAATTATCTTAAAAGATGGGGAAAAAAATCAGAGGTAATCAGCTATCAGATGAGTAAAGACCACAAGATCTACATTCATATACCTGCTAGCAATATGGAACATTTTAGGTTTAAATTGTTTTACTGAAACTAAAACCTATGGTTAGTAGATGCCAGATAGTTAGTTGGTCCCCTTCCTGATATTTGGATTTTTTGAAACTCCTGTGGGGATTTTGAATCCCCATCTCAGCTCCATTGAACCACAGTGATTTGTATGTAAATTTGTACTCAACAGTTTGTTTCTCTCAAATTAGTTTGGTTCTATCACTTGTTTTCACATGCATGTACTGTTTGGCCTCTTCCAAATTTAATACAGCTTTTTCAGAAAGAGTGGTGAAAAATATGGTCCCCCTTCACTCAGCCAATGAGTGACACTCAGGGCTCGTATAAAAACTCTTTTCTTATAAGATAAAAACAGTGTGTGATGGTCTGATTTGTTTACAACATTTTACTTTCACCAGACTTTCTATTGGCACACACAGAATGTATTATTTATGAGGACAAAAGTTTCCTGAAATGTGTAATGTTCAGGTATCCTCAGCGCCTGCAGGGGGCAGTGCGGAGTTTGTTTCCTGAGAGCTGTGTGAGGTTTGTCTCTTCTCCCTGTGGCACTGGGACAGGAGCTGCTTTGATCACACTGGGGGCAACACAAGAGGCATGGAAAAGGCGCCAGGTTAGTTAGTGCCATTTAGTCCTACATTGGTGTGACCAATAACAGTTTTACACTTTGATTCTGTGGAAAGGTGGAAGAAACGGCTAATATGTTTAAACTGAACCAGGAGCAGCTCATGTTAGTAAAGTCCAGAATGAGGGTGAAGTCTGAGTCTGCCATTAAGACGGTACCCTCGTTTGTTTACCATTTACCAGATGGAGCAGGTAAGATTGCCACAAATCAACATGGTTAGGTTATTTATCACAAGTTTAACATTTTTTTCAGAGTCAGGTCAGTACCTTGGTTTGGAGCTGGAGGAAAATCGTCTCAGGGCTGTGCTGGGGAACATCACCGATGGTCGTCTCCACCACACAAACCTTGACCACAAGATTTATGAACTCCCACTGGAGCTCCGCACAAGTGGAGAGGAGGTGCATACTGATCAGATGCACAGAGATCTCATTCATATCACTTATACAATATTTGTTTTTGTCCGTGCAGTTTTTTAACCATGTAGCACAGTGTATATCTGACTTTCTGGATTTTGTGGGCTTGAAAAACACGTGTCTCCCAGCAGCCATTGTGGTCGCATTCCCCTGTAGACAAACTGCAATCAAAAAGGTGTCGACTAACGTTGAGAAAGAATTAAACAAGAATATGTATTTTGTAATAAGTATTTGTATGCAGCCCGCCGTGAACTGGACCAAGTGCGTGGAGATCAGAGACTGTGAGGGGCCAGACGTCCTCACCATGTTGAGAGAGGCCATAGACCGACACGCTGTGAGTCACACATCAGTGTTTAGTCAAAGATATTTACAATAAGACTGTTACAATGTTTATTTATAATGATCTAAATTGGGTCTTCATTTTCATAGACTTTTAATTTGGACATAGTTGCAGTTGTGAATGATACTGTGGGGACCATGATAGCTGCTGCTTATGACCATCCTCAGTGTGAAGTTGGACTGATTGTTGGTATAAGACTCGAACTATGTTCAGTTTTATTGGCTTGATAAATTAATTTATCATGTGTTTTAAAGGAACTGGAGTCAATATTTGTTACATGGAAGAGATCAAAAACACTGATTATGAAGTTAGAATGGAAGACTTCCCGGATGATAAAAAGGTAATGATAGATACGTATTAATATAATGTATTTTAAAACATCTTAAAGTGATCTGTTACAGCAGGAAATCTCGTGGGCAGACAATTCAAAAGACACCAGTGAACAGAAGATATGTATAAACACAGAGTGTGGACGTATTGGGGATGATGGCTCCTTGGATGATATTCTAACTCCTTATGACATTCAAGTAGATTTAAACTCTCTGCATCCAGGAAAAAAGAAGTACAAAGCATCAGAAAACCACAATTCAGTTAAAGTATCTATTTTATTTCCAATTGCTCTCATTTTTGTTTCAGGTTTGAGAAGTTGACTAGTGGGTTGTACATGGGAGAGGTAATTCGTGAGGTTCTTCTAGATTTAACCAGGAACGGTCTGTTGTTCAAAGGTCATGATCACACGTCTTTGCAAACGCCAGGATTATTTCACATTAACTGTTTGTCGCAATTAGAGAGGTAAGGCCTAGAAAAGTTGATGTCACTGAAGGCAGGACTGAAGTTGTCACTAAATAGTCTTTCGTGATTCTCCTAGTGGCCATGTAGGAGTACTACAACTCAGGTCTATTCTTCAACATTTGGGAGTCGGGAGCAGCTGTGACGACTGTGTTTTTGTAAAAGAGGTAAATCACTGTGTGTGAAAAGAAGAATATCCATTTTCCCCTCAATATTGTGTTATTATATTTTTCATTAGAATAGAAACAGATTTTTTTTTGTTATTGTATTTGAATTTAGGACAGCACATATTAATCAATGTGTCTGCAAACAGCGTCAACATAAATATGCTGGAAATAGCACAATAGCTAAATTGCATCCATTGTCCTAAGGCAGGTAGAAACACACAAACCCACAGTTAGGTACAAAAAGTTGACAAGCAAGAAATAAGGACTTTAAAAGAGGAGAGAAAGAGAAAGTCCAAGGAAGAGCAGATTATCTATGGGAGCATGACTAATTTTGTTGAATTCAAATCATGAAGGAATCATTAACAAAAGTTATATTATTGACCTTTGTCATTATAAAACCATGCTGACCATCAAACTCATTCTAAAAGTGAATCCTTACGATATTGACACAGTAAAAGTCGTAACTGGGAATTGGACAAAGACATGTTAATGATTATATCTCATTGGCAAACTATGGCTGCAACAGTTTCCCACATTCATGATAGTGGCTTTCTTCATGAGCAGGTGTGTTGTGCCGTGTCACGTCGTGCGGCACAGCTCTGTGGAGCGGCAGTCGCTGCTGTGATCGATAAGATGAGAGAGAGTCGAGGAGAGGACTCTCTCTGCATCACTGTGGCTGCGAGCGGAGCACTTTACAAAACACACCCACAGTGAGTTTGTGTGGAAGAAACATTTTTTAAAACTATTTCACAGGGTTAGTAATAAATTTGTTTTTGATAGTTTTTCTACAATCCTGAAAGAGACGGCAAAAAGCCTGGCTACACAGTGCACCATGACATTTGTGACCTCTGATGAAGGCAGCGGGAAAGGAGCTGTTCTCATCGCAGCGACAGACAGACTGAAGCACCAAATGTAAAACTCACTAGTACTGGATATCAACATAACATCGCTTTTAGCAAAAATCACAAAACCAGCAAACAAAAGAGAGCTTTTAAACGTTTCTGTGTTGCATAAAGTATGAATTGGCCTTTAGAGAATGAGTGGTATTAATAAAAAAGGTGGTGTAGTAGAAAACTAAAATGAGAAATATTTATTGGTTAATTTTTCTTAGCGATTTAAGTAGTCAACTTACAATCTTAAACTTACTTATTATTTGTATTTTTTTGCACTTTGTATCTGAGCCAACGTGGAAATAAAGGTCTGAGATAATATCGTAATTCTACATCAAAATAAAACCAGAGCACAAACTTGTAAACTCTTCAAAAGACTTTCTAATAAATTATAATTGATAAAGATACATGGCATGCGTGCTTAATCGGTCCGGGATTAGAATGTGATTGAGCAACAATCCCAAACCACTGGCCATAATCCCACACTGTCCTGTTTAGTGCCTGACATCGGCCGCCTGTCACTGGATCTGCAAAGTTAATGATATACGCCATCCAAACCATAAATCCTATAAAGAAATGGTAAAATCCTGTGATCTGAAGTATTTTGTGCAGTGGGAGACTGAGTGGGATTAGTCTTTGTCTTCCTGCATCAATAAGCGCTTTGATAAAAGTGCTCAGTCATTGGACTCTGTAACCAACAACATTTTTGGAAAATATCTACATTAACGGTTCATTTTTTAGATTTAAAATTAAATCTTCAAGTCATTGCTGGTGGATTCAGAGGAGGTCATGGATATCTTCTCAGAAAAGGTAATATTATGTTAAGGATATCATCAAATGACAACGGCAGATTTATATTGTGGATGTTATTTAGACAGAAGGCATCAGCTAAAGTGAAGAAACATGTAGTCAGTTTATACTGTAGATGGTTTTTATTTGTTTTGTCATGTTATTAAGTCCACAGATTTTTCTTTTTACATTAATGTAACATTTAAACACAGAAGTATTATTTGTTCATGTTGATATAAAAAAAAAAATGCTGATTTTATTGATATGGTCAATAATTGTCTAGATGCTTTGTAAATAGGAACATTGTTTTGCTCAATTGCTCATGAGGCAAGACCGTGTAAAGAAACATATGACACACAAATCCCTAAGTACTTTTTCTACAGATGGATCTTTCTCTCTCACAGCCCGACCCCCGGGACAGCTGCTGTTTGAGTATTTGCTCAGCTGCTGACACTATTGAGGATCCTAGTGTGGCATCATAATGCTTATGTCCTACTTGGATATCTCAAATACTTCACCTACATTCTCTTTTTGTTTGCCCCATACTGATATGGCGTGTATTCATAATTTAATAATTTTTTGTTAAAATATGTGCCTGATAATAATTTACTGTAAAGGTTTGGCTACTTTAAACTCAGAGAGTCTTTCTCCTTTTTCTGCCTACAGAATATTATTATCTTAGACTGGCACACTTTATTACAGTGTTAGGTGTATGTAAGAATAAGAATAAGTAAGAACAAGTCATCTTGCACTTTCTTTTTTCACATTGCTATCGGTCCTTGGCCCCCAGTTTGAGAACCGGAGATTTATATGGTATTTAAAATAATTTAAAACTAATGCGCAAGCCACGAAGCTGTTTTAATTTAACTAAAAGACAACACCTAATTTGTCATCGTCTTTATTGAATCCTCATCATCAGTGAGTAAAGGGAGTTTCTCGGAAACCATAAGGAAGAAGATTGTATTATGAAGTGATTATCGTGAGTTTGCGCTACGTGTCCAGAGTGACTGTATAATGATCAGACTGTAAACCCTTGGCTGTCCTCCTGGTGTCCTGCTGCCTCATGGCCCATGTGCTCCACTTCTCCTCTCTTCCCCATGTTCTCACCCCTCTCACCCCTCTTGTTCTACGCTCGTGCTTCTTTTGACGCAGCCAATCCGGAAGCGGCGCTCGTGCTCTGTGTCCAATGAGCGTGAAGATCGTAGACAGGACTCTGCTTGTGCCTCTACCGCCTCTCTGTGCCAAACTTTCCCCTTACCGTCACTTGTGCTTCCTGGCTCCCACAAGAAAGAAGAATCGAAGTCAAACAAGACTATTTGGAGTATTTATATTTCTCTGGCGGTGATAGTTTCAGTGTTTTTTATGTTCAAATAAGTCGAGACGGGAGAGTTCGCGTGCGTCTGTCTATGAAGAGCGAGCAGGATGATTGCAGCCCAGCTATTAGCATATTTCTTTACTGAACTCAAAGATGACGAGATCAAAAAGGTAAAGTTATGTTTTTCCAATT
This sequence comes from Knipowitschia caucasica, assembly GCA_964034765.1. NCBI lineage: Eukaryota > Metazoa > Chordata > Actinopteri > Gobiiformes > Gobiidae > Knipowitschia > Knipowitschia caucasica. The sequence continues at coordinate 25,261,055 of OZ035826.1, read as the reverse complement.
CATATGCATTTGTTGGCTGGAAATGCCTTTGTCAAGAGAAAGATGACTTTGAAGTGAGTGATACCAAATGTAGAGGTCAGCCTGCTTCTCCCAACATGAATGGGCTGCCACTATCCATTTCCTTATTGCGTTTTATGTTTATTTTGGAGTACTTGGTCATGAAACAGTGCATAGACAGTGCCTTACCTCACCAGGATTTCAGGATTTAAATAAACTGGTCAGTAGGACGTGACTCTGCACAGCGTAGCAGATGATAAGTCCATGATGTAACCACACGCAAAAAGCCATTAGTGAGAAGTCAGAAAGCAAGTGATGGATGGGTTATATATTGGTTGTGTCTCTTTATCTTGTTTGTTTCCTTTGTGGGCTGAGTTAAAGTTAATAGACTACACATTGGTTGTTCCCTTTTCGTTTGTGTGGATGAAACTTGAGAATTTCCAATGGCCTATTTCCAAGTCTGAATGTCACATCAGGTGATGTTGCCAGCAGCTCTCCGCTATTGTGCAAACTGTCACTACTACATTTTAATAACGTAATATCAATTGTCTGAAAATGACTGAATTAAAATCAGTAGGAATAATAAAACATTGAATTATAGTAATTTAAATTATTGATGAAAAAACTCATATAAGATTGGCACCAAGACCAAGCACTAGTTACTTTTTTAAATTCTGTTTCTGTTTTTTATTTCTGTTGACTAATGTAGCCACAGCTGCCCTGGGTAAAATGGACAGAAGAGGGCCTGTCAATCTGAGCTCTTGTCTTCACTGACCACAACCAATCATTCCCACAGATACGTAGCCTACTGTCATCATCTTATATCCTCTTTTATCTGACCAGCTTCCTCAAGACAAACTCAATCATATTGTAAAAGGCATTTGATGATTACAAATGAAATGGTTGATAGATAGCAAGTCTCTGTTTGATAGTATGACCTTGATAATGATAATCTCTATTTTGAAGTAAGTCGTGTTTTTGAAGCAGGGTCCCATTTCTTCTTTCTGATGTGGTCACACACACATGGAATTGAAGCATCACATTTTCTCTGTAATTTTGTTGAGTAATTGTCTTCCTGTTGCGTGTTCTTCCTTCATTCTACACCTCTCTTTATTCACTTGTGTCATTCGTGTTGACGTTTTGGCTTTTCACACGTCTCGCATGATGTTTGGTCCTGTTGTGGTCTTGTCCAGGTCTTAATCCAGGTTTAGCCTGAGTTTGTTTTTAATTGGTATATTTTCAACTTGCATTACTTTCTTATTTTATTGGGTGATTAATTTCAGCCTAATCTAATTCTTAGATCCATAGCATTATAAGAACACATTTTGATGGACAATATCACTTTGTTATATTGTGATAAGCAATCATATTTACTTTGGGACTTAATGTCATTGAGACAATAATAAGAGAATCAAAATGACTTTATAAAACCTCTACAGCAATCTTCCTGTTATTGTAAAGGCAATAAATGTCGCTGTCATATATTGTCATTTCCAACTGTCATTATTTGAACAATAAATCGGTATATGATTACCCGGACATGCCTAATTACAAGGGAGAGGGAGAGGCAGCTCCTCTGCTGCCTCTCCCTCTCCTCTCTGAAATAGGACGGCTTAGGCCATGTGACCAGAGGTGAGCAGAGCTTACAAAGGCTGAACTCGTGTGTGTCATGAAGGAGCTGCTTGTAGTGGTAGTAGTTGTAGTAGTAGTTATTTATTTTTTCTATAAAAAGGATACAAAAATATGAACTGCAATTCACAGAGAATAGAGCGTTGTAGAGTGTAGAGTTTTCCGTAGCAGATAAACTGGGGCCAGTTTAGACATGTCTTACACTGTATTATAGTTGACGCAGTGTCCTTGAAAGTGCCTCTGCATGCCTGTCTTTTTTAGCACTCGTATGAGGTGAAATGCAGGAAGTGTAAATTTGAGAGTGGAGGACAGTATTTTTCCACATGGCATTGTGGTGTATGCGCACACACAAGGGTCAGGTTTCAGAGCGTCCCCTGAAAGCGTCACACATTGACCAGAACAGAGCATTGTCACTGGAGGAATGCAAACAGAGCAACAGAGGAGGAGGAGCTGAAGGAGGCGCTGCCCACAGGAGAAAGTGGAGGTGATGTACTCGTAATACAGGGTCACGTCGGACAGAACCACTGCACCAAAAGGGAGATGACTTTAATCTGACAGTATTTTCCAAACAACATAGACCAAATGCAACTACCATCATGCATCAGTGGTGTCATGATTCTCCATTTCAACTCAAGATTCTAGAAAGATTCCCAAGTTTGATACCATGGAAATATAAATTATCTTTTTTTTACGCAAAATAAAACTCTTTTTATCAGTTCCTCTGATATAGTATTTTTTAAAATACTCAAGGAATGTCAATGTTGGTGTTGTTTAGTATTGATACTTGGTCAAATTAGTGTCTATTTTCAATACTAGCTTTACTACCTGAGTCACAATGAAAGCTTTTTACCAAAAATACCCCTTTGTAATGATGGCAGAATTCAGACAGATTTCAAAATTATTCTAAAATGAATCACAAAATGTCTAGTTTTGTCCTGTTTGTAATTTTTTCAAATCATTTTTCTTTGACAATCTTACCAAGCATTTGAATACATTAATATTTTTAAACCCGAGTTGTTGTTCATAAGTGGTAAGTGCAGTAACCGTAATGTTCTCCGTTTCATCATGTGACAGGTTGCACACGAGCCAAGGTAAAAATAACTAACTCATGTTGGTGTGACCACTGCCCTGTTATTTAGTTTTGTTTAACACACATTTAATAGTTACATTTATAGACTACTTCATTTTGAGGGCATTTTTATTGGATACTTTTTCTTAAAGGAACTCTACAATCTGATACTCTACTCTGATAACATATGACCCCCATGGCTAAAATATGCAATGTGTCTTTTATTTTTTGCCCAAAAAAGAAAGTAACACCTGGGGGAGCGGGGAGGTGTCGCAAATTTATTTCTTACCTAAAAGTTTCCCCAATTTGTATTCTGCAGCGGCTCTATTGTTGTGTCCTCTGGCAAGACGCTTCTGTCCTATGTCTGTCTGTCTCAGGGCAGCTGTGGCTTGAAGGCTCCAGTTCGCAGTGAACATATGATTACCTGTGAAGTGTCTTTTGGAGACGCTGCATAAACTCATGACATGTCAAATCTAGAACGACGTTGTGCTTTCTACATTTAGACTGAAGTCAACAAAGGACATTGGAGGTGTTCTCCAATGATTACAGCTGTGGTAACATTCAGCTCGTCGTTATGGCCTTACGCAAGACACTTGCCCAAGTACACAACGGGAGCTTCAGGCGAACCCCACTTTGCCTGAAGCTCCCACTGAAAGATCTCAGCTCTTGTGGATCCTCCTGCAGGAGGATCAGTGAAGGGCTGGTGCTCTGTGTATTGGGTGCATCTCAGACTGCAGAAGAAGATGGATGGATGGATGGATGTTTAATGATAATAACAGCCCCTGTATTCTGAAATATAGCACATTGTTATTATAACATGGTCATTAAATGTACATTATTGTGTTGCCACAGATCGACAAGTACCTGTACTCCATGCGTTTCTCTGATGAGACGCTGTTGGACATCACACAAAGGTTTCGCAGGGAGCTGGTGAAAGGACTGGGCCGAGACACAAACCCCACAGCTGCACTGAAGATGCTACCAACGTTTGTGCGCTCCATTCCTGATGGGTCAGGTTAGTACTAGTGAAGGACCAGGCACTAGTGAACCATGTAACAACCAAACATTTGAATGATTCAAATACTTTCAGTCCACTGCGTCCTCTCCACACTGACATCTTGTGGTAACTTTGAACTCATTTACATTTCAGTGTATTAGTTTCCAGAATATCACAAGTAATAATATTATTGTTATTATTGTTGTTGTTATTATTATTTTTGTTATTAATTGTAAATATGTTTTTATTGTTTTTATTTCTATTTATATATTTGTGTGTTTTATGTAAACATCTACAATAGTACAATAGTTACTTAAAGCTGCACTAACTGACTTTGGGATTTTGAAGCCGCGGACTCGCTGGCCTCTCTCTTTCTGCTCCCCTCCCCGCACCCACGAAGCTATCGCCCCCCACACACACCCACTGTTGGGACGGAGCTAGTGTCTCTCAATATGGATTGATTCTATCTTTTCAACACGTAAGCGCGGGTCTGGAGAGCCCGTGTGCCCGGACGGGACTTCACCAGCGGGTTATACGCTTGACAGCTGGAACAAGTGGCAGCCCCTCTGTCTGTCGACCCTGTCCATTGAAGATTCGGAAGACGTATATATCTTTGGCTTTTTGGTGGTGGGGATCCTCCTGTTTGGGTTTGGAGCGGTTCTCTTCTACCACAAATTCGGAGGCATGGCAGTTCGCAAGATTCACGACCTGCTGGCCGACAAAATTGATGGGATGTACAAGGAGCTTAACCGAGTCGTGGTTGAGAGCGCTGTGGCTGGACAACGAAGAGTGGTGTTAGTGGAACAGTTGATCAAAGATCTCGCAGCTCGTTCACTTGATGGGCATAAAACTCTGGAATTGAGATTGAATGACATTGTGTGTCACGCTTGAACTCTCTGACCCGGCTTGGATTTGCCCCTGTGTACGGGGTCTGAGGGCGCCGTAATTCGGTTTAATTGGATTTAATAGAATATCTGCCTGTTTTTGACTGCTAAAATGCATACTATATTGTCCCTCGTTACAGGAAGATGTGTTTTCTCCTTGCTGTGTCTTCTCCCCACTCTTATCTCACATTCCTCGGGCCAAGGCCATAATAATAAATCTGGTCTCTACAACAATTCACACTCTTTCAGTCAGTTCCAGCTTGGATCCCGCTCCCCCCGCCTCCCTCTGATCTCTCCCTCCCCTCCACTCCTCAATGTGTTTCCTACTCACCCCCTCCCTGATCCCGCCCCCCTCTGACAGCTACATTGGGCCGGCCGTCAGAGGTGCTCATCCCGAGAAAAAAATCCGTGGTTTATAAAAAGCACAATGTGTCTATCCAATTGTCTGTGAACTGTATGTTATTGCTCTCTGCTGTTTCTTGCTGCACACAGCGCCGCAAATGGCGAAGTGGCACGCTCTCTGCCAAGACAATTTCCAAGTGATAATTTTGTTACTCACGTGGCAATAAAAATGATTCTGATTCTGATTCTGATTCTGATTCTGATAATACATGGATATGGATTTGCACGTGGATGGCGTGACCATAGAACGATAGAACCGGGAAGCGCGGAGGAACGAGACTTTCTTTTGGAAGGCTGTCTCGCTGTGTAAGCAGTAACCGGTGACGAAGACGAGGAAGCTTCAGGTTAGCTCCTCGGCTTGTTGTGCTAACTCAGCCGTCTATGCTAACGGACCTGTAGATTTCTCACGAAAGTGGGGGCTAGTGGTTCGCTGTGATTGGTCACAATCTGAGACCCGAAACACATTCTCTTCCTTGTTTCATCAAAACTCGATCTAAAATATAATGTCACGCCAGCACAAATCTGCACTACTTTTTCTTCAAAAGGACGTATATCCCAATGCCCTACACGGACATGGATAGCATTTTAGTAATTAATACAAAAATAAAGTCAGTTAGTGCAGCTTTAATAATAACAGCAACTAACCCTTTTTTGTGTTTGTTCAATCAGAAAAGGGAGACTTTATTGCGTTGGATTTGGGTGGCAGTAACTTCAGGATCCTTCGTGTGAAAGTGAGCCACGAGAAGAAGCAGACTGTGCAAATGGAGAGCGAAGTCTACGACACTCCTGAAGACATCATTCACGGGACGGGTACCAGGGTAGGTGCAGTAAACATATGAACGTGTGGTTTCTATGCGAGGAGAAAGAACCGGATAACTCGTCCAATTCAAATCAAAATCGCAAGACTCCTGTAAACTCGGGCATTGGCTAATATGGCGCAGAAAATCTGTCGACCCCAACATTTTTTTTTTTTTATTTTTTTTTATTTTTTTATAATATGCACCTAGTTAAAAAATCTCCTTTCATTTAAACATGTGTGTGATGATATTTTTTGTTTGTGAATTTTATTAATATATAAAGATGGAGCCAAGGCCAGATAAAGCGATATATGGATATGTAGATACTTTATTGTTCCCCATAGGAGAAATTCAGGAACCCAACCTGATTGGAGAATCTGCATGAAAATATGAAACCCGTAAACATGCATATTATGAACGTCATCTGTACATTTTATGTTTTAAATTAAGAATAACTTAAGTTTAAACTTTTGTTCAGAAAAGGTCAAATAGTAAATGTACATGTGACTTGCTGTTTGGGGACACGTATAAAAAAGATGTAGATGTCATCTAACATAAAAATGTGACATACTGTGTTTTTTAACTATAACAATTAAAACTGAGCAGTGTTCCTCATAAACTACTGAATTTCAATTTAAAACATGAAATACTTCATTTAAGGGTCTTCAAGTTTAAATTTTGCATCAATAATAATAGAAAAAATCATATTCTTTCTTTAAGCTCTTTGACCACGTGGCAGAGTGTCTGGGTGACTTCATGGAGAAACACAACATTAAGGACAAAAAGCTTCCAGTTGGATTCACATTTTCATTCCCATGTCTGCAGAGCAAACTAAATGAGGTAATGGTACACACTTCTTTTATTTAAATATTTAGAAATTAAAACATCTGGTGTTTCCATTTCCAGGGAAACCTTATAACTTGGACAAAGCGTTTCAAAGCCAGTGGTGTCGAGGGAATGGATGTTGTTCAGTTGCTCAACAAAGCTATTAAAAAACGTGGGGTATGTATTTTTTTTCTTAAAACGTTAAAAAGTTATTTTCTTTATTGCTTTATTGGAACCTGTTAGTGAATGTTGTTTATTTCCAGGACTACGACGCAGACATCATGGCGGTGGTTAACGATACTGTAGGAACAATGATGACCTGTGGGTTTGACGACCAGCGCTGTGAAGTCGGCATTATTGTTGGTAAAATAAACCATTTAACATTCAGGATCCTACATCTACACAAAATATACACACATATCTATAAGAGAAAGCACTGGTATATGGCCCATCACTGAGTAGATCCTCTTTTGTGTAAAAAGGCCACACAATGTGTCAATAAACCATCGGAGCCAGCTGTAGTTTTTTTGTAGCTTTTATGTATTTATTTAACCTTTTATTAAACCAGAAAAATCCCATTGAGATTAAAAATGTCTTTTTCACGAGAGTCCTGGAAAGCTTTCAAGCATTCATGGTAAGCTTTAAATGACACTTAACATATATTGGTAGCCATTTAAATTTTTTGAAGAGAACAACCACATTACTTACTTTTAAACCAAAACATGTGTACTTTTTTACTTCTTACATTGAGATAAATCGTAGTTAGATAGAAATGTGTCATAAAAAAATGGGTTGGAAATGGTTAGCTTTGTATCTTATTCATCAGGTTAATGCTTTGACTTGAACATTTTCCCACCTCTTTACAGATGAATAAAAAGTTAAATAATAGGCTTGGATCAGGCTCAGATTTTTGTTGTATTGTGGCGCTCGTGTGCAGGCACAGGCACGAACGCGTGTTACATGGAGGAGCTGCGGCACCTCGACCTGGTGGAGGGGGACGAGGGCCGGATGTGCGTGAACACAGAGTGGGGAGCGTTTGGAGACGATGGGCGCCTGGAGGACATCAGGACGGAGTTTGACAGAGAAATAGACAGAGGATCGCTGAACCCCGGAAAACAGCTGTAAGTTTAGTTCTCTGTGAGCGGCCTCCATCAGGTGGTCTTCAGTAATCCTGATTTTGGCTCAAAACACTACTTTAGATTCTCATACAGACTTATAACCCATCTGAGACTGTTTCTCAGAATATACAAGCACTTAGATGAAAAAAAATACTCAAAAGTCTTAATTTATCTCAGAGTTGAGTATTAAGTAAAAGATGATGCAATATTGACATGTTTGGTAATGTTTCATAGCTTTGAGAAGATGGTCAGTGGCATGTACATGGGAGAGTTGGTTCGTCTTATTCTGGTGAAAATGGCTCGAGAGGGTTTGCTGTTTGAAGGCAGAATCACGCCAGAGCTGCTCACCAGAGGCACAATTGAGACCAAGCATATATCCGCAATGGAAAAGTAAGTTGGTACCTGATAAATGTGGCTACGTCCTATTTTCCCTACTGTCATTTTTATTTTCTACTTAGGAACAAGGAGGGATTGTGTCGGACCAAAGAAATTCTAGCCAAACTTGGCGTGGAACCTTCAGTAGATGACTGCGTAGCTGTGCAGCATGTGCGTAATCAAAAATGCTAAAATCAACTTCTATAATGAATGAATTAATATTTTTATTTAAGTGTCATTTGTGCTCAATTTCTACATCTTTCATTTTTAGGTTTGTGCCATAGTCTCTTTCCGCTCGGCCAGTTTGATTGCAGCTACTTTGGCAGGAATCTTATTGAGGCTAAAGGAGAACAAAAGTGTTGCTCGTCTCCGAACCACTGTGGGAATAGATGGGTCTCTGTACAAGATGCACCCTCAGTGAGTGAAAGATCTACTTTTATTGTATAGTTTCCTAATTCAGTTTTAATTTAATTAACTCAAACAGTTTGGATTGTGCGTGTCTTTTTTCTATGTATTTATTATTTCTAAGTTGTCTAGTCAAGTTGTTCTCAAGGATGGATATTGATAGAATAGGTGTATTTGTTTATAGCTTTGAGTCTTGTACTTTTTATGTAAAGACGGTATCTTGAATATCGATTCTGAACAAATTGACAACAGTTATACTTAAATTGAAACACAAATGGACCAAAGGTAAAGTATAATGCCATATTGGGTTCATTTTTTTACCGTGACATAAATTATGTTGTTTTCCTGAAAAATGTGCTATGAAATAAGGTATAACATGCCTTAGCAGCATTTAAACCGGAATTAGAATATCGGCCCTCTAGTGGCAACCCCCTGAATTGAGGACACTGGTATAACTTATTTTGTTTTTAGGTATGCTCGCCGCCTTCACAAAACTGTCCGCCGGTTGGTCCCAGACTCGGACGTGCGTTTCCTTCTGTCGGAGAGCGGGAGTGGAAAAGGTGCTGCCATGGTGACCGCTGTGGCCTATCGACTTGCTGAACAGTCACGCCAAATTGCTCAAACGTTAGCAGAGTTTCAGCTGAGCTCGGAGCAGTTATTAGAGGTTACTTACTCTTATTTGAGACACGTTGAATTCCACAATGAGACTCACTGATGTTTATTTTTTTTATTTTTAGATAAAGAAGCGCATGAGGGTGGAGATTCAAAACGGCTTGTCCAAAAGCACTCAGGACGTTGCCACTGTTAAAATGTTGCCTACGTTTGTTCGAAGCACTCCTGATGGCACAGGTCAACACGTGACCAATTGGGATTACGCTTGATATTATTGACTCTGCAATTAACAGGTTTCTCTTTACATTGTGCAGAGCATGGAGATTTTCTGGCTTTAGATTTAGGTGGTACCAATTTCAGAGTTTTGCTGGTCAAGATTCGCTCTGGGAAAAGGCGTTCAGTAGAAATGCACAATAAGATCTACGCAATTCCCCTCGAAGTTATGCAGGGAACAGGAGAAGAGGTTGGAATGAGAAAGGAATAATAATCATTTATACCGGTGATCACAAAATGAAATTACAACAACCCATATATTGTATTTCCACAGCTGTTTGATCACATTGTGCATTGTATCAGTGACTTTCTGGACTACATGGGCATGAAAAGTGCTCGTCTTCCTCTTGGTTTCACATTTTCCTTCCCATGCCAACAGACCAGCCTGGATGCTGTGAGTTCAACACTGATGCAGTATTTGCACATAGCCTAAAAAGAACCAAATATGTGAAAAATACATTCTGTATGACCTTTGTGTGATATTATCTCTTTTATAGGGAATACTAGTAACATGGACCAAAGGGTTCAAAGCAACAGATTGTGAAGGAGAAGATGTTGTTGGATTGTTGAGGGACGCAATAAAGAGGAGAGAGGTCGGTGACATTCCCCTAATGAGGAACAATAACTGTAGAAACAAAACCACAGACAAATGAACGACATGTCTTCTTTACAGGAGTTTGATCTGGATGTTGTGGCTATAGTCAACGATACTGTGGGAACCATGATGACCTGTGCCTATGAAGAGCCGTCCTGTGTAATAGGCCTCATTGCTGGTTAGATGATAAATTACATGTATTATTATCAGAAATGTTCTCCTATATTAAAAAATGCATTGTTTATATTGTGATAGGCACAGGAAGTAATGCGTGCTACATGGAGGAAATGAGAAACATCGAAATGGTGGAGGGAGATGAGGGTCAGATGTGTGTTAACATGGAGTGGGGGGCATTTGGTGACAATGGTTGCCTGGACGACTTCAGGACCGAATATGATCGTGCTGTCGATGACTTGTCTCTCAATCCTGGCAAACAAAGGTGTGTTTTTCCTCTCAAAACACAATGCTGCATCATGTCAGAAACACCGGTTCAATGTTAACCCTTTGTTATCTCAATCACAGAAGGGCTGTCTTTTAAAATGTCTTGTATTTTAGATATGAAAAGATGTGCAGTGGGATGTATCTCGGTGAAATTGTCAGGAACATCCTAATTGACTTGACAAAAAAGGGCTTCCTGTTTCGAGGTCAAATCTCTGAGACTCTAAAGACCAGAGGCATTTTTGAGACGAAGTTCTTATCTCAAATAGAAAGGTAAGAAAAACAGCCTTTTCATTCCAAATAACATTTGCATTGTAAAGAAAATTCTATATGTCTTGTCTCCAGTGACCGTCTGGCATTGTTGCAAGTCAGATCTATTCTCCAACATCTAGGTCTGGACAGCACATGTGATGACAGTATCATAGTCAAAGAGGTACTGCTTTCAACACATTTCTATTGCCTACCTTTATTTGACCTAACTTCTGAGAAAAGTGCTAAGTGCAGATTTTGAGAAAGACACACAAGAAACCAGTGTGTGTCTTTTCACTTGGAGACATGATGCAAGTGAGATAAACTGTGTGAACTCTTTTGTTGCAGGTCTGTGGAGCCGTGTCGCACCGTGCAGCTCAGCTGTGTGGCGCAGGGATGGCAGCTGTGGTCGATAAAATCAGAGAAAACCGTGGAAAGGATTCGCTGAGCGTCACAGTAGGAGTGGACGGCACGCTCTACAAACTGCACCCACAGTGAGTTACATGCACAGATGAGCCCATACAAACACGTACAAACACAAATCATATCATGTTTATTTATTTTGTGTCCAGCTTTTCCCAAATCATGCACCAAACAGTGAAGGAGCTGGCGCCTCAATGTGATGTCACCTTTCTGCTCTCAGAGGACGGCAGTGGGAAAGGAGCCGCGCTCATCACTGCTGTGGGATGCAGGATGAGGAGCGAAATCAACGGAAAATAATTATTTAACAAATACACTGCAACTTTTTCTATAATGGTAGGCTCTTTTGGAGTTTCTCTATGCTCTAAAACTAGTAAAACCTCCACAGCTGCTGTGTGACAGACAGCGGTATCTCTCCAAAGGTGTAAGGGCAGAATGTGAGACCAAAGTTATATTGGGGTTACAGTTTGTCCCAAAGATGATTTGAAGTTGGATTTTTATTCCTTCTATTTATCTACACAAAAATACAAGTTAACCCGAGTTTGTGCCTGTATCATGCGCACAAGCATTCACCGTTGAGCTTACTACAAAAGGACAAGAGCAATGAGGACAGCAAAATGATGTGTGATGTAGAAATGCACTATGAGATTAAAGGGAATATTTGTCTATTGATATATTTACACAGTGATGCTATTTATTTTATTTTTATATTTGTAAAATGAATCTGTGTTACTGCTGCGTAAGAAAAACTGGTTAATACTGTAAACCACATTTGGTCTAAGAGGGACATGATGCTTTTAGTTACTATACGTACTGTACAACATCAGATTTGTGTTCATTACCCCATGTTATAACGTGATACACCATCAAAGGGAAGTACAAATTAATGAATTATTCACTAATTCAATTAAAGTGAAATTATATGTGCTAAGGACTACATGCAGAGTGATACACGTACAAAAAATGTAATAATTGAACTAACCCTTATAAAAGTGCCATTATTGAGCAGAAATGCAGTTTTTAATCCTGGCCCCATTTCTGCAAAAATATCTGTTTTGTCTCAAACATTCAATGCACTGCTATTTAACACAGACGGTCTCGTACTGGGGCTTTAATAAACCATTATTTTGAAATTCCATTCACTTGTTAAAGCCCTATTTTGTACGATTGCTATTATAAAGACTACTATCAGAGTGCTGTATTTATAAATGACAAAGAACTGAACTTCACACGCACCTTATTCTCGCTGCTTCTGTTTTCTCAGCATGGTCTCTCTCAAATAAAATAAACTTTTGACTTCATATTGACTTTATTGAGTAAGTTGTTTTATTTTTTTCCACAAAGTACAACTTATTTTAATAATGTAATATATACACACTCCCTTTCACATTTAAGGACATTAAACACAATGTGTATGTTTATCTTGTCTTTGTTACACAAGTTGAGCAAACACAATATTCCAATTCACCTGAAGCCATTTAAACAAGTTCACGTTTCCACATCACAACCTGAATATCACGTAAACAAAATCTGATTCTTATCAATGTAGCAGTGATTCTATAGAAACAAAGTCAAAACATAGCCCTCCAGAAAAAGCATGAGTGAAGATCTACTGTTCTATACTCTCGCTTTCATGCAGTAAGTATCACAAGTTATTTATACAATGTCAAACATTTCACAAACATTTTTTTTCTAGTCCCTTATACACCTGTAATATTCACTAAAGCATAACTTAATCTGGAGGTAAACACTATCCACAGGCTAGCTGACGACATCGGCACACATGACAACGGTGGTCCAAGCTGCTGACCCATGGTTATGGTGGAACTTTGACCCAAGGATCATTATTTCATATGAGTGGGATGGATCTTCATTTCTGGTAGATGTGAACCAAAGGAATTGTGACTGGATTGAAGAGTGAAGATCTTATTTCCCCACCTTAGGACAATTGAAGTAACCAAAGACCATTGACCTGTTATTTTCAAGTCCTTAGGCAAGACACTTAACCCCCCCCCCCCCCCCCCCCCAAACCCAGATATTGATTAATGGGAAAAAGATGGATGAAGGGTTAATACCTTTATAATATGCAATAATATCCCATAACCTCTTACCACCAATGCTATGATTTAATAGTAATCAATCTAGGACTATGAAAATGGTCTTGTGGGCCACATGTGACACACAGGCCACATGTTGAACACCCCTGCGGGACATCTTGGTCAGTTTATCTGTTGCATCAGCTTGTTTTTTCCCATCATGGTTTGTTTTGTTTGATGTTTAGTTAAGAATGAAGATCTTTTCCTTTGTGGATCACTGTCTCTAATCGGCAGTATCTCTGTTGATAGTGATGGTATTGTTGGTTTTGATGGACACCTCCTTGCGGTGGCTCTGTGTCATTGTTGCTCTGAAGGTGTGCGTGTGCTGAAGCTCCATCTTATCTTCTTCAGACACTTTGACAAAAGGACACCAAGCAAATGCGTGACGAAAACCAGCACGAAATCTGAGAGAGCACATTTAGGGAATAAAAAGATAAGACTGACTTGATATTATTATTCTATTGATGTGACAGTGTTTGAGTGTTACCTCTGGTTCAGACAACAGTAGATGATAGGATTGTACATGGTTGAACTCATGGCCAGCCAGAATATGGCCAGATACACCTGTAGACAAGCAGTTATAATAGTAATGACAAATGCTTCTCTCATTGGTTATAGAGGTGAGAAAAACACCTTTTCTTGTTATTTTACATTAACAAACTCATTGAGAACACACCTGTTGAATGTACCACTTCTTGTAAATTTCTGCATTGAATGTCCCAAGTATGAAATAAATGTGATAAGGCAACCAACACAAAGCAAAGGTCGTCACCACAACAATCATCATCTTCACAACCTGAGAAAATTATACAAAACGTTTATCAGCATTAGATTTTTTTTAAATTGCATAATTATTATCATTATTAAAGGATAATATAGACTTTATTGATCTCACGCTGGAGAATTTTACATGCCACATTTGGCAGATTGTGCAAAAGACAGAAGTGTGCAGTATGTTAAAGGTTAAAAATATAGTCTGTGCAGGATATAATTATGTACAATAAAAAAATGCTTATGATTCTTGGGTTTCAGTTTAATAAACAGTGTGTAAAATCCGTATCACCTTTCGCTTGGCAGTAATCTGATTGTGATAATGGTCCGTGGCTTCTCCAGGGATGTGCGCCCCCCACAGCGAGCGACCCACCATGCTGTAGGTCACCAGCATCACCAGCAGAGGGAGTAAATAGATCAGCCCTATGACTGTGTACTGGTAACTGAAAATGGAAATGTCCCTTTATTTTCATTGAACCACATTAGCTCTGTAATGTCATCATTTCATAGAGCTTATTGCAATTTGTCACTTGCAGCCTGGAGCTGACACCATTACGAGATGGGTAACTGTGATTTTCTCTTATTCAATTTGCACATTTTATTGTTATATGTTTGGGTGGTGCTCAAATAGCTGCAATAAAAAGACACCATTACGGATATCACTTTTTGTGAAATCAGATCATGTAAACAGCCTGTAACAGCCACAACGCTGAACTTAAAATATGTGTATTTTGCATATTTTATTGGTATCTACCTCAATTGGTGCTTTCCCCCATAATCATCAGGCCAGTCCACCATACACACTGTACGCGGGTAATACAACTGGGTCACACTGTAGTAGCACTGAGGGAATGCCAGCAGTACTGCAATGGTCCAGATCAGACCAATCACGCCTTTGGTGGAGGTGGAGGAGAGGCGGGGCTTTAGTGGGTGGATAATGGCCATGTACCTGAAAAGAGATGTCCCAATCAATCTCACCAAAGATCCAACAATAACAAGCTTCCAGAACAAATGGCTTCTGGTGTAGTCTACTGTCTGATGATTAAGATAAATACATTTCTATAACAAGCTTGTTTTATTTACCAATTTAACAAGTCAAATTATGAAATAATCTAGAAGATTGGTGCTAACATTCTGCACACAAATCAGTTCTCATTGTCCTTCAAAAAAGGTTTTCAAGTGTCACTGTATGTTATGAGGATTATGATGTGATGTGTATTTACTTTAAAACTTCTAAAATTAAAGGTATAATCTGTTTTACTTTTGCCATGTTTGCATCAGTTTAAAAATCAAGGGATCAAAATAGAAATAGTTGAAATTGGCACATAATGAAAAACTGGGAGACGTAAGCAAATTTAGTATTCTCTGAGGCAAGGATCATCTATCACTATGTCCCAAGCCACCAGACCGATATATGGATGTCCATATTACTCAATAATGAAACACTGCATTGCAGTGCACCAAACCCATACATGCAGATTACTATCTATATGTTTTTGTTTAATATCAAAACTAATTTAGATGATTTTCTCTTTGATGCCTTTACCAGTGCAAGTCATATGTTTAACCCATTGCACCATAGCATTGCGTGGTCATGGACTTTATAATTAATACAGTATTTCAAACAAGAATAAAATAAATCTCACCTGTCCACTGAAATGGCAGCCATGGAGTAAATGGATGAAAACATGGCAGTAATTGGAAAGAAGTTTTGAAACCTGCAGTAGCCCAGGCCAAAATACCAGTCATTGTGGAGAGCATAAACAAAGTTAAAAAGGGTGTTGAAGGTGGCCATAGAAACGTCAGAGAAGGCCAAGTTCACAATGAAGTAGTTGGTCACTGTCCTCATGCGTCTGTGGGCTAAAATGATCCAGATGACAGTGACATTCCCAGTGACTGACACCACAATGATGAGGGAATAGGCAATGGCCCAGAGAACCACCTACAGACAAATTAAAGTTACTCAACTTAAGGACAAGTGGAGTTATTCACATTTGTAGTAAAATGGGCAAAAAGTCAATGTTGAAAATGTTCAAATAAAACTGTGTGCAGTATTTTGTGGTTAAACCTCATTAGAATTTCCATAAATGTTAAACCATAACTCTTATTCAAACCAATGTTATTTCTATTAATGTTTTGATCCCAAGCTCTATATTACCTGCCAGCCGGGTTGGTGGAATTTATTTAGACTCGTATAATTCCCCTCATATAGCCAGTCCGCGGTCTCTGAGAGAGGGTCTGCTGTGACCTCCGTATCTCTTTGAACATGTTGAATAAGATTTTCAATATCCATTTTCTCACTTTCCTCACACATCCAATGCTTGAACCTATAATATGAAAAATAAACTTTATTAAAAGGGTTTGTGAAATGCGATCTCATATATAATTATTATGAGGGAATGCTTGTCAGGAATGTGCAGACAAACAAAACGATAAAAAAATCAATTAGGTGAGGACACAAAAGCTGAAATATAACTCTTACCTTGATTGAGGTTTCAGTTATGGAATTCATTCGAAATCCCAAAATATTCTTTTTAGCGTAAATTCCACAATTCACAAATGCATCCAGACAGCATATTTCCTCCTCAAGTGCCCTCGCTGATCCTGTCTTTGGTGCAGCTCCACGCGCTCACGCTGAAGTGTCGCGCGTGCGAGCGCGTGGAGCTGCCACGCTCTGTGAACGAGAACGCTTCAGTCTGATGACAGCTTCAGAGAGCCATCAAGGGCACAACTCAATCCCACGTGCGAGCTTTACTTTTGAGATAAGACCAAATATTCCAACAGCATGCTTGTGTCAACACATATTTGACCATTTTAACTTTTCATTATTCATATGTTTACACTTTTATTGTCAAGGCATACTTTCACTGTATGCCCTAATTAATGGACTGTATATTAGAATAGTTTTATGTTATATGGATATGTAGGCCTGCTACCCCTTTTACGGAAAGATGATCCCAAGCGTTCATCTCCACTGAGGTACAACGCTGGTCAAATGAGTGATGCTTGGAGTGGATTATAAACAGCTGCAAACACATCGTTACAGTGATGTTCTGTACATTACTAACGTTGCGCACTTGTCAAACCGTGTGATTCGACTGGTTTGAAGGGTTTTGGACAGTAAGCCCTGTCCTCCTGTGTATTCCACATAGTTAAAGAACATAAATAAATCAAAAAGAAACGAACTGTTGAAGCCACACGACCCGTGCACGAGGCGCTCATCCATCACAAACGCGCGCGCTCCAGGTGCGCCCTGACGTCAATGCGGAAGTGTGTGCAGTCAGTCCATGGAGAGGAAACCGCTGCAGACAGCAACATGTCCAACAATGGCGATATTCGCTACTGCCACAGATTCTCCTACGTGTTCCTCAAGTTCCTCTTGTGTTTCTACTCTATCATCTTCTGGGTAAGTCACTTCTCTGTCTCCACTTCTCCACTGAACGGGGTTTGAGAGACATCGAGGTTGAAGGCTGTTTGTTTTGTTTTGTTTTTTTGTTGATAAAAACTAAACCAAAGTAAATAAACTGTTTGATAATAGACATCCATATGCTTTGACTAATGTCCATCTGTCAAAGAATTATCTGATATCGATCTTGTTTTGGAAATTCTGGAGAATTGAAAGGCCACACCTTCCACTTTTGCCTTGTGCCTTTGGGCTATCCACTTGATTCATTAATGTCCCATAGTAAGGGAGCCACCTTGGCCCAATTCTAAACTGCTGTGTCTGCTTTTGTTTGGTTCTTTTGACCTCGTACTGACGAGTCACATGATTCTGTTTACAGTAAACATGAGCAAGCATAAAATCTACTTTCAGAAGGTCGTTATATAGTTTAATGTTTATTGAATGGTCGTATTGTCTCTAACAAAGCCTATTGAAGAATAGGTAATTATGGTTAATTGATACGGTTAATGAAAGTCGATGTTAATGCAATAATCTTTTCACTTATGGAATAAAAGTGGTCTTCCATGGTCCAGCTGCTCCCCACTCTGTGTCTGGACTAAGGATGATTGACGTATCACTTAACTGTTCAAAGGTTCACAGAAATATACTTTGCAACAAGAAGCATTTTATAGAATACCAGTATTAAAGAAAGCATGAAATAGTAAGTTGTCAGAAAGTATTGAAATATATAAAAAGTTAAAGCATAAATAATTAAAGTACTTACAGTTCAGAATAATTAATCTGAAAAGAAGACCAGATCAAATATTTCAGATGTATTTGCCTCTAAACACTAATGTTTCAATCCTAGATTTGAACATTGTTAGAATAGAAGCCTGTTTCACATTTTCAAGGAGACTGCTCCATTCAGAGTCCCAGCAGGAGGCCAGTCCCTGTGCTCCTCAGAGTCCCAGCAGGAGGCCAGTCCCTGTGCTCCTCAGAGTCCCAGCAGGAGGCCAGTCCTTGGCAGGGATTATGTGCTTGTTGATGATGTGCTGGATTTTCACCTGCATCTTGGTGATTTTTATGTGATACATTGGTGATGGCTGTTGACTTATCCTTTTGTTACAGATTAGCCTTCCTGCTTTGAGTTTGCACGTTCTCATTGTGTTGGTGTAAGATTCCTCCAGGTGCTTTGCTTTCACATACCACTAAAAACATGCACAGTGCATTGAGCTTATGCAGTGCATTTACAGCATAAAATTTACATCAGGGGTCCCCAAACTTTTTCCTGTGAGGGCTTCATAACTTTGCCATTCTTTGATGGGGGCCTGGTCAGTTTGTAATGGTAAAGGTGTGATGATTGCAGCGTTGAAATAGTTACTAACTAATAGTTAATAATGAAAAAAGTTCATAACTAAGTAACTTTTTATTTAAAAGTCCAACTTTATTATCAAGTACACATATGAGTGTGTTCACAGTAAAGTGTCAATTAAAGTATCTGGACTTTAAAAGGTTATAACTCTAAAACTAAAATTACTATCATAACTTAGAAAAAAGATTTCAAACGCAGACACATTGAAGAGATAGTGGGGATAAAATCAAAAGGAAAGATTGACAAATATATTTTTGGCGACATTTTTAAACGACAAAATCAGCCTCTGATTTGACCATTCTACTGTGACGCCGGTTACATAGAAAATAAAATGTCCTCAGTCTGAAAAAGCGGCAGATGAAATCCCACAAGATTTACATGGTTAACACAACATAAGTTAATCACTTGATTTAAGAAGCAATCGTTAAAAAAATAAAAGAAATAAATGACCCTTGAAAAAGGTCATGATGGTTTCTGTCCATTTTTTCTAACAATTAAACTTGAGGGAAAAAAATCTGGTCTGGTTTCACATTTAATTGGTTGACTATATGAAATTATCACTTTGTTTCTACTCTATGTAAAAAAAAAATAGAATCTCAATCAAATGTGGATCTAAAAATACGTAACAAACTTCCGCAAAGCTCATTCCGTCAAATCATCACGTCCGTTACATAAAATACACAAGGCCGCTATAGGAAACTTGTCTAAAGTATAAAATAATTATGTTCTAGCAACTTCTAAAGGACAGAGTTGTTTGGATACATGAAAAACATAAAATATCTTCTGATTATTGAAATCAAACTTTTGGCCTTTTGTCACACTTTTGTGCCCTTTAGTTTGAACAAGCCCAAATATGAAAATGTTCTCTGGTATTGTTCAGGGGGCCAGGTCCAGCCCGCAGGCCGTAGTTTGGGGACCATTACTGTACATGAATACTCCGTGCTCTATTCAAATATATAATTGCAAACGTACTTGAAATGGGTTTTGCTGTGATGGTTCTTAATGTTAATATGTGGACAGGATGTCGGTAAGCTGCTGATTTCAGAACGAGACGGACATGATCTATATCCTGTTTATACTGTAAGGATTGTTCAAATAACCTTGCTGAAGAATAAGAATAGCAATTTCAAGTAAATCCTAACTTTTAATTTGAGGAGTTTTTTTTTTACTGAAGAGATAAAAGCTGTGCAATGTAGGAATTAGTGCTGCTCGGCCTTCAAGCTAAATTGGCAAAGGCTGCCACGTTCACATCTTCTGTCGGGGCCATTTCAAACTTTTCCAGCAGTTTAAGCAGCAGTAGCACAGACCTGCCTTCACTTCACTTGTGCATCAATGTCTGCCTGTATCTGATCCCTAATTGGAGAACATGTGATAGAAGTGAAACTCTGAGAGTCTATACTGGGAATCTGCGAAATCAGTTATGGAGTCTCTCAAAGCCAATGCTTTTGTGACCTTATGATTCACACATTTTTAGTTTTAATGGAGCTTTAAGAGCAAATGCCAAAATGCTGCTTGTATTATCTGTTTGTATGCTCTGAGTGAGTGAGTAACTGGTTAAAAATGATTTAATACATCGGATGTCCACCCATATACCATTATTTTAGACATCAGTTACCAATCTAGTGAGAATTATGAAGCAAATCTCCACCTAGAATTGTTTGTAAACCATCCTAGTACTTTTTGCATGTTCTCATTGAACAGCCTCCCATTTTCTGTTTGGGAATCAGAATCCTCTACTATTCTCAAATCAGGATCTTTCTGTTTGACGTCCCTTATTGTCTAGTCATCCATTACGTTCACTTCCATTTAACCATCACAATGTTATGTCCAATCTTTGAGGCTTGAATAATTGGAAAGATAAAAATACCATCTAAATTATTTATCCAAGGAAATAATCAATAGAATACTCCTGAAATAATAGTTACTTATGAAAACTGTTGACTTGAGTACCTGTGATTACAGCATTGTCCCATAAAAAAGGAAAAAAAAAAACAATGAAAATAATGTGTAGCTTTAGTCCCCAATTTGCGCTATGAAAAAATAATGGGTCACATTAAATCACCCACAATATTTTTTGCATTGCATCAAGAAACAAGTTTCGAATTGAGGTTTGATGATGATTCAAATACATTTTGTTGACTCACTTCTTTATCTAAATGGGCTCTAATTTGGTCATAAATGTAGTAGCGGTCAGGGACATGTAGGGAAGCCCAGCATGGTGGCCTATAAAGAGCATTCACAAGTCCTGGTGACAACTTGCAGATAACTAATCAACTTCCACATGTTTAAATGTTGAGGTGACGCAGTTAAAAGCCCATTAAACACAGACATGTTTGTGTTACTGTCTTACCACCAAGTCCGCTGAGTGAAAACAGACTACATAAACGTGGAAAGATGAATCGGGCAATGCTGGCTACAAGATCATGTTGAAATTCTTGTTCTATAGACTGCGAGACAGGAAATCGTCTTGAAGTTGGACAATGGTTCAATGTAAAACTGAAATTTACCAGATATTTCTGCTTTTTTGCGCAATACATTAACCACAATTTGTATGCATGGTATAATATTTACATCCATATGGTGAGAATATAAAGACATTTCAGCCACTCCTAATGTAGCTCGTAGTAGATGAAAAGAGTTTTTTTTTCTTTTATGCCTTTACAATGTGGACAGTGGGAGTCCAGTTGTAATGAATTGATGACCTTGCAGGACATTCGGGTACATGTGGGTAGTCATGTCATTGTCATGTCATTTTCTTCACCTTTATTAATTCATTTTTGGGGTGGCAATCAGAGCTGCCACCCAAGTCTCATTGCACCAGTCCCACGCTGATCCTCCTGCAGCTGGTGGGTCCACGGGAATATGGCCTTGGTCTTTCAGCGGGGGCTTCAGGAAATGTGGGGTTAAGTGTCTTCAATCAATCAATCAATCAATCAATCAATCAATCAAATTTTATTTATAAAGCGCTTTGCATACAAAAAGTGTAACACAAAGTGCTTTACAGTTTAGTTAAAAACAATCCAACATGCCCAGCCCTAAACCCTCCTCCCCACAGACCCCCCAAAACCACATTTATAATTATATATACAACCACATGCGTATACACACACACACACAGACACACACATACAAGTATAAAGTCATATCAGGTAAAATAGGTAAAACAATAAAAAGAAATGGGGCTGGGAGCAGATGTAACCGGCTGAAGAAGCGCCATCCAAGGAGCCATCTGCACCAGGAGCAGAGAGCCGGCTGCAGCCACAGGGAACGACACAGGCCCCAGAGGAGAGAGGAGGCCCCAGACCCCCACCGGATCCAAGAGCCAGACCCCCGAAGCCACAGCAGACCCCAGCTCTCAGTGCAGAGGGCTCCTCCAGAGGAAACACTAGGGACACTAAAACAATACAATATTACAATAGAAAGTAGAACAATAAAATGTGACAATAAAAAGAAAAATGGCAGCTGCCTAATATTGATAATAACAATAGTAAATGGGTAGATACAATAAATAATTAAAAATAGTAAATAATAAAAAATAAATAAAAATAGAATGTGTCTAAAAACATAAATAGATGTACTAAAAAGCAATAATAAATAATAAATACTAATCAAAAGCTACTCTAAAAAGGTGTGTCTTGAGCCTGCTTTTAAAAATATGAACGTTCTCTGCGGCCCTGAGCTCCTCCGGCAGACTGTTCCAGAGACGGGGGCCGTAGTGCTGGAAAGATGCCTCGCCGTGAGTGTGTGTCCTGACTTTGGGGATGGTTAGGAGTCTGCTGCCGGAGGAGCGCAGGGGCCGGGAAGGTTCATAGGATAAAAGCAAATCTGAAAGATAAGAAGGCCCAAGACCATTAAGATATTTAAAAACCATTAAAAGAACCTTAAAATCGATCCTGAAACACACGGGGAGCCAATGCAGCGATTTTAAAACCGATGTAGTGTGGTCCCGCCCCCTGGTCCTAGTCAGGACACGTGCGGCCGAGTTTTGAAGTAATTGTAAACTTGAAATGTTCTTTTTGGGAAGACCAGAGAGCAGGGCATTACGGTAGTCAATGCGACTGGTGATAAAAGCATGCATCAGCGTCTCCGTGTTGCCCCGAGAGAGAATGGGGCGGACTCTGGCGATGTTCTTTAAATGATAAAAACCTATTTTTGTGATGTTCTTGATGTGAGGAATAAAAGTCAGCTCAGAGTCAAAGATTACGCCCAGGTTTCTCACTTGTGATGATGGATTAAAAGAGTGTGATTGGAGTTTCGGTAAAAGTTTCTCTCTCTGGGCCTCAGGACCGATGACTAAAACCTCAGTTTTGTCCTGGTTGAGCTAGAGAAAGTTTTCTGCCATCCAGGATTTCAGGTCTAAAATGCAGTTAAAAAGAGCATCCATTGGCCTGGTGTCGTCAGGAGACATGGAGATGTACAGCTGTGTATCATCTGCATAACTGTGGAAGTCAATTCCATGTCTCCTGATGACACCGCCAAGAGGGAGCATGTACAGGTTAAAAAGGACTGGACCTAAAATGGAACCCTGGGGCACACCACATGTGATTTTATGGACCTGAGAGGAGCAGGTATCCAAACTCGCCATGAAGGATCTGTCTGTTAAATAAGAAGTGAACCATTTGTGGACAGCACCAGAGAGGCCGAGGTGTTGTAGGCGTGATAAAAGAATGGTGTGGTCTACTGTGTCTTGCCCTGGGACACAACGACAGCAGACATCAGTGGGAGCAGGTGACGTGGTGGGCTCGAACCCATGACCATCAGGTCCAAAGACCAGTGCTCTGCCAATTGAGCTACTGTCGCCCCCCATGTGGGTAGTTTTACTGGGAAGAAATTATGCTGCATTCAAAAGCACACATTTATCTCAAAGCCTTTCGTATATTGTATTGATGATATTTGTTCTGTATATTACTGTCTAGATTGTTTTGTTTATGTATATATCTTACAATTTATGGTATATACATGTGTATATAATATTTTCTCATGCCTTGAAAATGTTTTGGGTTGGTGCCTATTTTGGTGGTCTTTCCCTGTAAGAGGGCCACCCATGGAGGCCAGCCACACCCTATTTATGTTTGTTTAATGTGTACATTTGTGTGTGTTTGATGTGTCTTTGCGCTTAGAAAAAATGTGTTGTATTCCCCTGTAGTTGATCGGAGGCTGTATCCTGGCCATAGGCATCTACGCAGAGGTGGAGCGGCAGCGCTACAAGACTCTGGAGGGACTGTTTTTGGCTCCAGCTATAATCCTGATTGTGCTGGGCATCGTCATGTTTGTTGTGTCATTTATTGGTGTTTTGGCTTCACTGAGGGACAATCTAACTCTGCTTAAAGGGGTAAGAGCAATGTGTGGTATGCCTCTTTTTAAAATTCATGCAATTATCCCTTTTATTTTAATATTTATATGTTGTAAATTTCAGTTTATGTATACACTGGCAGTTTGCCTGATCCTGGAGCTGCTGGGAGGGGTATTAGCTCTGGTCTTCCGCAACCAAGTGAGTTTTGTCAATCAGAATGTTCATGATTGTGCACACGTTACTTTAACTTAAGAAGACAGAAGAAGCTGGAGACAGTGATCGAGATCATTATTAATGAAAACGTATGAATGACCAGTAAGTCGCCGCTTCATTTCCGTTCTTATAAAGATTACTGCTGTAAGAATGGCTCCATGGGATGTCATTTTTATGAACAATTATTCTGAAACAATGCGATTAATCATTATTCTAGTCGATTGTCGCCTGTGTGGACTTTGTCAAAAGTATAAAAATCAGATAATAGTTGATACAAAAGACAATTGGGGGTCTGGTGCTTTGTGAATTTGGTGCAGTTCTGATACAGATACAAAACTAAAAACATAAGGTCAGAAACGGAACCAAATTGGACCTTATGCATAATCTTTAACTTCATCATAACTGGTGTAATGTGATAAGATTATAAAATGATGAGTGATTAATTATCATCAATCATGCTTATGATTATTATAATATATGATAGATTAATAATTAAGTAATTATTAATCTAGCATATATTATAATAATTATCATTCATCATTTTATAATCTTATCACAGTTTTATTTACAATGTGATTTTACACCAGTTATGATGAAGCTATGTAATTATTAATCTACTTTTCCAAATGGGAATGAGTTGTGAGAACGTGTGGATGAAAGTGAAAATCAACTTTTATTTGAAGTAATAGGCCAAGGCCGACTGGAATACTAAAAACATGTACAATAGGTCCGGCATGCGCCTCCTGTACTGACGACCCCGCTCCCATCTCTGTGTGGAGTGAGAGACAAATGCCCAAATAAAAAATAAATAAATAAAAAACAACAATTGTTAACCGCTTTGTGACTGTGGTCTGTGAAAGGCGGTATATAAATAAAGATAACTTACTTACTTACTTAATATTGCCATTTCACACTTCTCAGTCTGCCCGCCAAGGTCTATTCCAAGGAATTCCAAGCAATGGTCAAATCTCGGATTCAGGAGTAGTTTTTGTCCATGGCTGTGGAAATGTTCATTGGTTCTGTTCACTGTTTTATGGACAGAAACTCAGGGAGTCTGGTTTGGGAACCGCAGGGTTTCATCTCTACAGTTTGAGGGTAATACAGTCTTGTTGGCTTCAACATACACTTGGGTGGAGAAAAGAGGAAGTGCACCGGTGGTTTGCAGAGTGGCTGGGATGAAAATTGGACTCCAAGTCAAAACACAAAGCTCTCAATTCACTCGTCAGTCTATGTTCCCACCCTTGCCTATGGTCATGAGCTTTTTGGAAAGACCGAAAAGACAAGATCATGAGACCGGAGCAGCTTAGCGCTTTTAGAGGTGGAGGACCTCAGTCACATAAGAGCTCAGAGTAGAGTCACTGCTCCTCTATGTTGAGAGGAGTCAGTTAAGGTCGAGTGTGTGAAATAAAAAAAAATACAGATTTTTTAAAACCCTCCTGCATGCATCCTGAAGCAAAATCTGGAAAAATCTGCCATGATGTTGTGATCCTGCATCGTGGGCTTGCCTCTTCACACCCCAGTTCACCGTTTATGGACATGGAAAGTAGTGACCCATGAATGAGATTTACTTAAACATGAGTGATGCGCAGAATCAGTAAAACGTCATGAACGTACATGCCATTTGTGTATGTGCCTGTCTAAGAAAGAAAAGTAAACTCTCTTCCTTTATGCCCCCCCATCTCTCTTCATGTACTCTTGTAAATCTGCCCCACTCACACATAGAAACAAGGACACGAGAGAATAAGTAAATATCCAGGGAATGGCACAACTTACCTCGGTACAAAGAATCCAACCAAAACTCTGTATTAGTGAAGTCAACAATGCAGGATCCTTGTGGTCCAAGAGTGATTGGATCCATACATCTGCAAGCTACACTTTTCACTTTTAATAAGGGTTTGCAAAATAAAAAAGTCAGACTTGGAGTGTTTTATTTGTATAACAGTTATAGAATTGCTTATATTTACTCAAAGATGTTTGATCATTTGGGCTCATAAGGCAGGAGGGTCAGCAGTCTGAGAGCTTAGCTTGGAGAGAAATGCTGCTTTTATATTCACAAAATGAATGTGAATTTTCTTCTCTTCTTTTTATTCACAAAATGAATTCACAAAATGAATGTGAATTTTCTTTTTTCTAGCAGCAAAATTAACCAAAAGGGAAAATATGGTTTTGCAGCAGATTGTGACTGACAGCTGGAACATGTAAAAAAGTCTTTCACTTGAGTGGATCAGTCACCTTGACTGATTGGACGGTTTCTGGCCCACATTTTTCACAAAGAGAGCAACAGCTGTTTTTAATGCTTTAATGAAATTATGGCCACTTTACCTTCTGCATTAACATGCTAATTGTTTAATTTTCCTCATGCAGGCGGTGGATTTGGTCAATCGAAATATCAGAAGAGGCATAAAAAACTACTATGACGATTTGGACTTCAAGAACATTATGGATTTTGTTCAGAAAGAGGTATGACATATTAATCTGAACATATTTGCTTCAAGCACAAACAGCGAGAAGGTCCTGGGTTCAATTCCCTCTCCAGATGTGGCCTTTTTGTTTAGGTAATTGCTTGATTGCCTGTCTCTGCTCCGGTTTCCTCCAGGTGCTCTCGTTTTCCCTACGTCTAAACACGTGCAGAAGTTGTGAATATAGTGAGTGACTGAGCAAATGGTGAAATTATCAGTACAGTGGTCCCTCGTTTATTGCAGGGAACACATTCTTAGAATAACCAAATGACTTAGAATAATGATGTAGCAACTTTGTTTTAAGGCTTTAAAACACCTTACCACACATAAAGGTATTTTAATGCCATACTGGCGGCTAGAGGACTTCGTACAAAGCCTTTAGTTTGACCTTGGTCTGTGAAATGTGCTACATAAATAAAAAATAATTGCATTCCAACAAAATCTTATAATTATAAAAGATTTGATTTGAAAGAAAATGAGCTTGTTTCATCCTCCAAATATTTGTCACCGCACTTGTTTTCAGAAGAAAGATGTTTGCTTGATTTGTTGGTTTGGTGATGACATCAATCAGACCCTGGGATTAGAGCTGACAGGCGCCATCCATTTTTCACAGAAATCTATACAACTTGCCCCTAGGTTTTGTGCTTGGTTTTTTAGTCATGAAAGTATGGACTCAATTAAAGTCACTGGGCCTCACTAATTGCGTTGGTTTCAATCTTGACCAATATAATTAGAATAATGTTTATCTTGGTGAATGATCAGACATGTGGACATCCTGTTGATAAGAAGGGTGCCAGTGCATTGACTCGTGTCCGAGAGCTTAATGACCATTTTGTGAGTCATCTACATTCATCCTGTTCGAGACGTCAGTGTCCTCAACACTGCGTTTTCAGTTTCAACCATTGCACTTTTGTTTTGTTTTTTCTTGACAAAAATGTACTTTAACATTCATTGTTTGAGTGGGGTTTTTACTGTCACTGCTGTGGTCTTGAGAAACTGATGCCACCGTTGTCTAAGAGCAGCCTCACAGACAATCATTAAAATAAAACACTATACCAACGCAATACCAGTTATTGGTTACTTCTGATACAAATCGAAATGAAAAACACATAATCAAATATATGACGGTTGGATTGTCTCTAATGCCATTTTCCCAATTAAAATGTGGAATAATGTAATGTAATTCCCCCACTGTGGGACTAATAAAGGCTTCTTTCATTCATTCTATAACCACCACATTAACCTTCCCTTGTTATTTTTGTATTTATGTGGAAATCTTGCCGCATCCAGTTAATTATATTGAATAGATGTACAGAAGCATTCTAAAGAGCCCCCAGGGAAATAATTAGCAGTGCTGGTTGCTTCTCCTTTTGAATACCATGAAAATCAACGGTCTTATTTATACACAAAGGCCACAATTATTGATCTTGTAAACTATGGTTTATTTTGGCTCTGAACGTTTTCGGTAATGCTCCTGTGTGTTTGTTTATATTTCTCTTTTGCAGGGTTCTCAGGATTTAGGGTTTGCCCCCTATAAGTTTACCTATTCTAATTGATGTCTCCTCTTCTGTCCTTCAGTTTAAGTGTTGCGGAGGTCAGGAGTACAAAGATTGGTCGGTCAACATGTACCACAACTGCTCTGCTCCCGGCCCTTTTGCCTGTGGCGTGCCCTACACCTGCTGCATCACCACCAAGGTCTGTGCTTTTCACTCTGTAATCTAAAATGAGCACAGGTAAGCTTCCCTTTGATGGAACAAGTAGTATTTAAACTGTTTTACTTTCCACGTTACAGCCATGGAAGCATAGACATTGTAAACAAAAGTATGATTTACAGTCAAAACAAGTAGTTTGTGTGTGAGATAAAATGTTATTAACTTCATTCTGAGTCTCGTTCAGTTCAGACTGAAACGACTGTGAAACAAGCACCAGCACTAGTTCAATCATCTTTTATTTGTAGAGCGCCTTTCCTACACAAGGCAACACACCCTTGTGCTACATGATTTTATTATTTAGAATTGACAGAATAATCGAGAATTGGTATTAAACCCCTAAACATGAGGCCTTGTTCTTGTGCAGCAATGTCTAATTATAGTGTGACGATATTATGGTTACAGTACGGAGAGAAGGCGCATGCAAAGCAATTTCCACCCACACCTGTTCAAACATTGAGATTTTTTTTTTAATTATTATGAGATGTCTTTTCCTGACATGCCTTTTTTTGGAAGATTGTTCTAAGGCAAATCTCAGATAAATATTTAAACATATTTTAAATCAATTCACATGGAAATATGAAATAATGAATTTTGTAGCTTATTTGTCGTGAAGTATTAGATGACATTTCCTGTCTTTTGCACAATCTGACTGTTTCTGCTTATGCCAATGTGACATGTACATTTCTCATTTGTGAGATCAATAAAGTTTATCTTGCACCTCTTGTATCTGGGAGTATGACATCTGTTTCTATGGAAACTTCTCTGGACTGCAAATATAGAATGTATTATATTTATTTATATACTTTATATTTTCATATTTATAATAATAATAATAATGCATCGGTTTTATATAGCGCTTTTCTGGACACTCAAAGACGCTTCACATGTGTCATTATTCATTCACTCCATACACGGTGGTGATAAACTACTGCTGTAGCCACAGCTGCCCTGGGGCACACTGACAGAAGCGAGGCAACCAGTATGCGCCATCGGCCCCTCCGACCACCACCAACCATTCATACACACACCAGACTCATTCTAGGCAATGGGGGTGAAGTGTCTTGCCTAAGGACACAACGGCAGTTTGGCACTTTACAGCCGCAGCCGCCCCACTGTGGCTGGTGTTCCCAGAGGTTAAGTGTCTTGCCAAGGACACAACGACAGTAGTCAGTGGGAGTCGATGGTGAAAGTCTTGAGCGGGGCTTGAACCCACGCCCTTCTGGCTCAAAGGCCAAAGCTCTACCAACTGAGCTACTGCCGCTATTTAGTTCATACACCTTTCATAACAAATACAATTTAGGTCAGATCAGTAAGTGAATAGATGTATTTAGTTTGGTAATTATTGGCATTTTGTTTCCCTCACTCCCAGATGGCAAGCGGGCGTTTCTGTCAGTTATAATGACATGCAAATGTTCCTGTGTTTGAATATGGAGATGCAGAATTATCAAATGTACAAATACTTCACAAAGTCACTGTGCTCCGTGCAGTAAACAGGCTTTTGTTTGTTTTACTATTACAGTTGCTGTTACACTGAGGCCATGTTCACACGTCAGTCCGTCAGTCACCAATATGACTTCAATGTGGAACAGTTACACATGGTTCAGGGTGAAGATTATTTAAACCCTGATTATAGAGTTATGGTCAATTCAATCATAGTCATCTGTTTTAAATGGACAATAGAAAAAGTGTTAGTGCTAAAACATGACCTAAAACTTGTGCTCAAAACCAACCTTTGCAGAAATTTGTCAACTTTACTTTTGAGATTATATTATCAATTTATGCAAGAAACACTTCCATAATGGCATCAGCTCTATCAATTCACAATAAAGTCAATGCTGAGAATAGATCTCCTTTTCTTAGGCAACATTTGTATAGTATTTGGAATGTTTTGTCTCACACTTACAACTCATTACAAAGACCGACATGTGGCTCATCTTGTATTGTCTCTCCGTAGCCTAATGAAGTGGCCAACACTCTGTGCGGATACAAAGTGCTGGAGAAAGAGGTGAGTCATCTCTGGACCGAGGGATCCGCAGCTTTCTATTCATGGCTTTCAAGGAAAAGGCCAAAAAATTATTTTTTCTTTCAGATCAAATCATACAGGTAATATGAAAGAGGATTATAGTGTCTCTAGTTTTATCACTCATCCACTAATCCAAAGGTTGATGAATTGATTAATTCACGCTCTGGCCTCATGCTTGGCAGCCTCAATTCCATCAGTCCCTCATCAGTTATTTCCAATTGTAAACCATTGATGGAATGTATAGTGTCTTTCAACTGTCAGGATTCACCAACAACATAGAACGCCAAGCAAGCACAGAATTTAGTGTAAAAATCATGTAAAGTACTGCCCATTTCACAAGCATTGGATGATGCTAACCAATTACCCCAAAAGTAATCTGGAGTTCAAGGAAATTAAAATAGGGCTTTCTTAAATCAAGGACATGGTGACTTTGTTTTAGTGTAGTGGATACTGGTGAAACTCAGAACATTAGAAAATCATTCAAAAGGTAATTTTACAAACAGACTCATTAAAGTAAAGGGAGGGATCAAGCCTTTCTTTGTTATTAAGCTGAGTTTGAGTTGAATTCCAGGAATAAACAAACATTTGAACAATATTCTAATCTTACAAGTTTCATCTGTACTTCATAAATTATGATAAACCACTCTAATTATCCCAGTATCCTCTTTAGGATCCTGGCCAATGTTGTACAGAGTGCTTCCAAATCTCAGTATGTGAGATTATTTGTGGCCATACCTGCATGTGAAAGCTAGATCCTGTCAGACCTCTGAAGCTAAGTTAGCTGAGCTGAGTTAGTAGTGTGATGGGAGACCAGTGGAAACACCAGGTGCCACAGTGGGGCGGCTGTGGCTGTAATGATTGAATGGTTGGTGGTGGTTTGAGGGGTCGAAGGCATAAACTGATTGCCTCGCTTCTTTGGCTTTAGTTGTAGATTTAACATAACATGTGAAGCGTCTTTGAGTTTCCAAAGTATTCCACTATATAAAGCTGATTTATTATTATTATTTATTTATGCATTTGTTTTCTTAGCGTTTGGATTTAATCGATGTCATTCATATCCGAGGCTGCACTGACGCCTTCTTCATCTGGCTCACGGACAACTACAAGTACATGGCAGCTCTGCTACTGGGCATCCTGCTGCCCCAGGTACCTCCTCACCGCTTCTGTAACATTGCTCTTCACTCCTAAGTGTCTTTTCATGATAGTCTTTGTATGATATGTAAGATAATGTGGACAAACGTTTAGAACAATATTATCTTACCGCACATAAAAAATAATATTGCCTGTTTGCAAATCCTTCTCAGAATGACCAACTTGATTGCATAACCTTTAATATTATTTTCACAAAAACTCTCTCAATAGATTAGATTCTTCTGAAAAGTTTCAGAAAACTTGTGTTAATAAAGTTGTGCCACAAGGATCTATTCTGGGCCCCGTGCTTTTTTGCTACATCGGAATTTATCAAGACTGTAGGTTGCAAATGTGTACACTGCTGATCAGGCCATGCTCAAACTACAAGAAGATTTTAATAAAGCACAAAAATCCTGAAAAAATTTAGATTGTTTATATAGATAAACAAAGTACTAAAAATTGTTCTTTTCCGTTTTTTTCACTCTGCCCTTGGCTTTATCACAGGTGACGGGTTTTAAACACACCTTTTGTTACTCTGGCCTTCACGGTCTGCTAGAAAAG
Organism: Knipowitschia caucasica; assembly: GCA_964034765.1. NCBI lineage: Eukaryota > Metazoa > Chordata > Actinopteri > Gobiiformes > Gobiidae > Knipowitschia > Knipowitschia caucasica. The sequence goes on along the minus strand of OZ035826.1, from coordinate 25,228,957 downwards.
AGCAACATTGTATTACATTTATTCATGAAGGATATAAAGGAAAGTTTGTTCAACTAGTAACCAAGTATTATACTGGAACTGTCGCTCTCTGAACACAAGATAATCATTCACCTCGATCACTGCACCTGTGTCACTCCTTGTAGCTCGGTGTTAACCTCTGCTGCTGTTAATAGGGTTAGTTGTTCTTTCCCCAGCTCCTATTCTTCCTCCTTAACCAGAGCCAAAAGCTGCCTTTTCTTGCCTCTTCCGAAGGTTATTTTGTAGCCTTTCCCATTATTCCTGCATGCCTCAAGTGACGTGTCATTTGTATGTCAAGGCTTTGTGACAAACTCCGTCTCCACAGGATAGATGGTGGTTTTTCAGCCAGTTGCAAATCTGGTTTAAAACTGTTTCATTATTATTGTGCTTATCCATGTGTTGTCTTTGTGTTGAAACAGCCACCCATGAGAAAGAGTGTCTTTTACTCTCATACGCCTTTACGGTATAAAAAACATGAAAAATCAACACAAATGGGATTAGAATCTGTGCTGTGTCTGACAATTCAGTGAAAAAAATTGGCAAACGACCCAATTATAATTGTTGTTTGTAGGATTAAACCAACAAAATTAGCTTCTTGATGCAGTGGTGGCTAAGAACTGCAAAGCACAATAAATTCCTCTTTCATTTCATGCATCAGTGTAAATATATGTTAATTAATGAGTCTTTGATTTGGCACTTTCAGTAACTTCTTTGCATTGTGGCAAATTTAGCAAGCTTGAGAATTATAGATAAATGAGACGTATCTTATCTGCTTCTTTACTTTAATCACTGCTTTCTCTCCACAGTTTTTTGGTGTGATTGTGAGTTGGCTGTACATCACTCGAGTGGAAGATGCAATAACGGAGTACGGCCATTACATGGACGGGCTGCTGGAGACCGACGGAGGGAGGGAGACCAAGACCCACGGCCGTGTTACAAAGTGGTTTAAGTGCATGCCCGACATGGACTAGAGGGACGTCTAATGGACACGAGCTCCCCACCCTACACTGATGAAAAATGTGCCTTCACAAGTCTCAGGGACTAACACACACTGCAGGTCTTACTAATGTACGACTTTTACAGTGACTTTTCACAAAGGAATCAGCCTGTGATAATGTATCTGAAAGACACCACTCTTTCCAACAGTTATAGTTCATTCACTTATCGTTATGAAGGTCTTTGCATCTAAATGTCTCGTTGTTCTTGCTGAAACGTGCAAAAGTATCAAGTTGCATACAAGAAGAAGATGAATTTATTATTGGCTTTCATTGCAACCAGTTTATAGGCACCACTGACTCATGATATTGAGGAGAAGCATCGTTTCACAACAGGAGTGAGACAAAATTAAAATATCTCTTTGTTCCTTCCCCTCCCTTTGTGATTAATTGTTTTGGTCCTATAAAGAAGAAAAGTTCTGTAGAAATTATACTAAAAATGGCTTTAATTTAAAACACCGAAATATACTATGTGTATTTTATCTGCATGTGCTTTTTTATATTCTCCATTTCTGAGGCTTCATAATAAAATCATATTAAAATAGAGCTTTACAATTCCTACAATTAATTATTTTGCACCAGTCTTGATGACGATGTGAAGTGTGTCCCCCTGCTGTACTGAAAGGAGAACCTGATTGTACTCTATTGTCTATTTTCAAGTTTTCTTTAATGGCTTTTTTAAAGTTTACAAATTCAAGTGTGTATGACATGTTTTCATTATTTTATGCAGTTGATATTTTGGTGGAATGACCACTCAAAAAGGAAGAAAAGTGGAAAAATTACAGAGCAAGCACTGTTCTTGGACTGATTAAATTACACTAAGAACTGAACTTTTTATTTATAGTTTAACATGTTTTGAGACCTAAATGGTTCACTCAACTAAACATATTCTCATGATCTAGTTCATCAAGTAATATAATTTTGTCATACAGGAGGAGTTTTGGCCAAGACCATTTTATTCTGTCAGTGACGTCCCCAGAGTGATCTCATCAATCACAACCAGGAAGTGAAATTATCAAACTTTAAAATATGGTGAAATTGGGATAAATATGTGAAATAAGTTGCACACTCTTTAATCATGTCCTTTGTGTTTTGTGAAAAGTGAAATCCACCCTGTCATACACACTTTACCACGTTTGCCTACTACTTAAATATTATTTCTCATTCTACTGAAGCAAGTTTGACTACCTGCACTTGTGTACTGGCGACAACCACTGAAAGCGTTTTCTCAGGTATTTCCTAAGCTTGATTTAGAGTGAACTTTGGTGATGTATTTTCTGAGTGTGATTGGTAAAGTGTGTGCAAACAATAAACTTGTTTTATTATTTCTTACAGTTTTAGTATGTGCTTTACTGCCCTGCATGTTGTATTAGGTGAGCTCAAGCGTTAAATAATGTATTACCAATACCACACTGTGTGCCCTATGTCATGGGAAAAGTCAACTTAAACTGGAATACACTGCTAAATCTTTAATCCTATGAAAGTCAACACAACCCACCAGCGCATGTCCAGTTTTAGTATAGGAACAGGATCTCATTATCTATTTTCATTTTGTCACGAGGCCATAACCTTTTCTTTGATTTATGACTTTTTAAGAGTAATGTTCACACTAAAAAGGACTAGAGTCTTCTCAAGGCTTCAAGGACTGTGAAGACGGCTCCAGAATAGCTTTTGCATCACAGGGTCCATATCATAAGAATGTGTTGAAAATGTAAATTGCACAGAGCTGTAGTGAATAATGTTTCGAGGTTGAGAGGATACAAGACCCATGAAACAGTTCTGTGGACCACATGGCACCATTCAAGTCTGATATTTACATTTGTATTGTGAGGTGGTCGTGGTAACTGGCCACGTCCTTGGTGCTACTGAACAACGCTGTGAACATTCTTCTTCTACATTTGCATTATGACCAGAGAACATTCAAGCCTGTGTTCAGAAGGAAAACATAGCATTATTAGTCTGAAGGGGGAAGTAATAACTGCTTGTACTTTTTCAAAACAAACTTATAACAAATTGTTCTTCTCTAAATGATTTTCAGTAGTAACAAATTGGCTATCTGGAAACAATTGTGTGTCTGGTTACAATAAATGCAACTCGTTTTAGCTCTTTGCAAATATCCTATTCATTGATTTATCAATGAGTTCTCCATACAGTGCCTCTCCAAAGTACTTCGAACTTGTTTTTCTTGCCTCCCATCCATAAAGCCCAGATTTAGAGTATGACTCACAGTTGTCCCATGAACCTAAAGGGCACTTGGTTGCCTTTCTGAGCAGTCTGTGAGTTGTGGTGAAAGGCTGTTGTTGGAGACTAAATAGTTTGGTTGTTTTGATTATATTCTGATACATTTCTATTATGTTTGTATTATACAGAATTATGATTTTTTGGCAATTGATTTAATTTGGTACATTTTGCATATAATTTAGTTAATTATTTTGTTAATAATTCTTGCTAAAGTTAATCATGGATTAATTTAGATTTAATATATATTTTATATTTTTTATCACTCCTGGCCCAGACTAGTTAAGGCGCAGGTGTGCCAGGGGAAAGCGTGGAGTGTGGAGTGGAGCCACAGTTTTTTGACCTCTCGAACTCTCCTCGTCCTTTTCCTTTTTGTGTGAATATTCAATAAAGAGTTTTTAGGTTTCCTCCGGGTACTCCGGTTTCCCCTACCACTAAAAATATGTACAATAGGTCTGACATGCGCCTCCTGTTCGGCGACCCCGCTCCCATCTCTGTGTGGAGTGAGAGGACAAGTGCCCAAAAATAACAATTGTAAACTGCTTTGTGACTCTGGTCTGTGAAAGGCGGTATATAAATAAAGATTACTTACTTACTTACTTAAAATGCATCTTACTGTTCCATTGATTTTATTCTCTCGCACTGTACACTATGGATTATGGTTTAAGAGCGATACTCTGCTTCACTGTTTGGACACAACAGCTGTGTCTTAGTCAGTTCGCAGTGTGGTGCCATACTCTTTCTAATTTTCTGATTGATGGATTGAACAGTGCTCCGTGAGACGTTCAAATCTTGGGAAATCTTGGTCTAACTTTAAACCTCTCCACAACTTCATCCCTGATCTCACTGGTGTGCTCCATTGCCTCCATGATGTTGTTTAGTGATACAACTAATACACTCCCCATAGAAAAGCTGGATTTATACAGAGAGTACATTTCCACACCATGCCCCAATGATTAAATCAGAATCTTTTTATTGCCATTTGAGTAACAGGAAGTCACAAACTAGGAAATTGCTTTGGCTCTTGGTGCAAACAAGTTAAAGCAGAATAAAATCAACGACATGCAAAAATAAAAATCTACATAGAATCTACATAAAACAGAGGCCACCAGCTCTATTAAAATATTGGGACATGATGTGAACATTCAGCAGTCATTATAAATAGTTTAAAGGTAATTTTATGCACTCAGAATAAAGCAGTAAGAATAACACACCCTACTATTCACTTTTCTATTTTCAAAACAACAGTCATTTATCATTTCACTTCACAGTTGTCTTGTGTGTGAACTTTTTAAACATAGGTGCAAAGGTTGAAGGTGTGTTAGAACTTTTGGTACTGGATGCAGAGTTATTTAAAACATTCATCTATCCATTAATTATCTTCCACTTAACCCTTTATCAGCTCAGGCGTCGAAACAGATACCCGAGCCACCTCAACGTGCAGAAGCAGCGTGACCGAGCTCCTCGCCCTATCTCTGAGGAAGCGTCCTGCCACTCTGCGGAGGAAACTCTATGTCACTGCTTCTATCTGCTCCTTCAATCTCGTCCTTTGGCCTTTACCCAACACTCATGACCGTAGGAGAGGGCGGGGACGTAGATTGACCGGTAAATCGAGAGCTTTGTGTTTTAATTGTTCAGAACTGACTTTTTATAAACCATTAAGACGTCCTTTTGTGGCATCATCTAAACTAGAACATATATTTGGATGGATTAAACAATTATCAAAACAGTTCTTGCCTTACTTCTTTATGTTCATTTCTTCGAGGCCTTCGTTCCACAACTAAAAAGCGTGTTTATTTGTAATTTTGTTTGTTGCATATTTGTTTTATGATATTGTTAAGTAAGAGCATGGTTGTTTTGGCCTATCACGTGTCCAGCTGGCAAGTTTGGAGCTCTCAAAACTGGCAGCCATGGTAACACTAAAAGCATGAAACTATAGCCGCCTCTCGAGATGCTTTTGAAAATATTATCTCTGGATGGAAACAGACAACATTATGAGAGTAAACCACAAATACTAGACTTTGATCAAACTATGTAATACACTCACACACACACAAAAGTTCTCAACAAGTGTTAGACATTTCTCATTACATTCCAGTTAATGACTTTGTCTTGAAGAAAATGTTTTTGTTTGTTTTGAGGCCAATTAAACACAACACAGCATATAATCCCTCCATGGTAACTCTCCCTGACAATTATCTGGTTCATTATTATTATTTCCCTAATCCTGTGGACGGCTGACAGTGCACCGTAATGTGGGGGAAGGTGTAGCCATCTATTAGTCTGGCGTCTGACATTTAGCAGGGCACATAATAAATTAACGTTGTTAACTTGAGCTTATAGCCAGAAGGAAACTCGGATGGAGAGCTGATGAACTTCAGTCACCTGCAGTCGACACTGGCCTCAACAATGGTACTGAAAGGAAACTATTAAATGGACAGAGATCAAGAGTATCACCATGAATGTTTGTTCTTTTTTCTTTTCTGTGTAGAAAAACATTATTTCAAAATAATGTATGAAATTAATTGCATCATTTTGAAAGTAATAATAATTATAATACATATTACTTCTCAGGCGCCTTTCTTGACACTCTCGCTTCACCAGTATGTGAATATAAGTAAAAAGGTTTAAGCATATATAAAAAAGGAAACCCTTCAATGTATGTAATATGATTTATGAATTATATGTAATGGCTGTTAAATCTGTGATTGATTCCTGTTTATAAGATTGAAATAAATACATTCACTGTTCTTGTGGTGTTTTTTTACTTTAATATTCATATTTCATTTTAATCACTTGGTAAAAAATATTTCATCAAATGGATAAATCTGTGTATAAAACAATCAGTTTTTGAGTGAAGCCATGGAACATTGCAGCTGCAAATCATCTTCAAGCCCTTTGTGAAAGTTAAGAGGAACTTAAGCAGATTTTACTTCTTTAATAAAAAAATAAAAAAAAGCTTCTATATGTCTCCGAGACCTCTGCTCCAAATCCACTGAACCGATGCCTCCGGGTCGCGAGGGGAAAAGGGGCTTAAGTTCTGATGCCCATTTCACGCATCTATCACCTCAACCCATGACGGGATCATAAGTCCTCATCAAGACTGAGGTGAAAGATATTGGAACAAATATGGGTTGTCTATGCTGACCTATCAAGTTAAAAGCAAGTTTCTTTGAATAGCACAGTTCCTACACGAAGCTTAGCAAAACAGTCACACTAGGCATTCAAATCATGAAAAATCACAGTGTAATGAGTTACAATCCTTCACTTGTATGCACAGAAAATAAGCTGTTTTAAACCTGGATTTGAACATTCTGAGAGAAGAAGCCAGCCTCACATTTTCAGGAGGACTGTTCCAGAATTTTGCCAGTGCCTGTGCAGCAGTGTTTAAGGCTCACTGCCTTTATGATAATGTATTTGCATTTGGAAGTCCAATAGTATGTGAAAAGTAACACAAGGGGGCGCAATAGTGCCTCACAACCAGCAAGGCAGAGTACAGACTCTGTACTGCTGCATGGTGAGGTTTGGCAGAGGCGCTGCTCCTTGCCGCTTGCAGGTTTATTTTATTTGATCTTTTTTGCTCTGTAACGGTGGCTCTCCATACATTGGTTTTGCCGTTGAAATGGTCCAGACTTCACCAGTTCGTCATTTTGATTTCGATGAAGGCACTATTTAATCAAACTTATAATCAATTGTATTACCACTTGTGGACATCTGTCAACAACATCTTTCCCCCACAAGCAATCTCCAGTTTTCTATGGATGTGCAGGCGTCTTGTGGCTTAAGTGCCTTGGAATAGCTACTGACTAGATTGATATTATTGCTGGGCTAGTAATAGTAAGTACTGAGAGAACTCTTTCCTGAAAGAAAAAAGTGTTGACATTTCAGTCAGAGCTGCCATGAGGGCAGAATAAAAAAGAGATTGTGTAAATGTAATCCACAACGGCAGCTGAAATTGTTTAGTATTGTGGGCAGCAGGGTGGCTGAGTGGATGGCACTCTCGCCTCTCATCAAGAATGTCCTGGGTTCGAATCCCGGTCGAATGCCTATCTGAGTGGAGTTTGCATGTTCTCCCCGTGTCTGTGTAGGTTTCCTCCGGGTACTCCGGTTTCCCCTACCACTAAAAACATGCACAACAGGTCTGGCATGCGCCTCCTGTACTGGCGACCCCGCTCCCATCTCTGTGTGGAGTGAGAGACAAATGCCCAAAAATAACAATTGTAAACCGCTTTGTGACTCTGGTCTGTGAAAGGCGGTATATAAATAAACATTACTTACTTACTTGTAAAAGTATTGTTGCACTCTATTAAAAGCTTTGGAAAGGTAAAGGGTAAACAATGACCTGTTGTGAATGTGTATTAATATGTTAAAACACACAGCATGGTGGCTGAGAGGTTTTCTCAGCTGGGTTTGCATGTTTTCTCTGTGCCCACATAGGTTTCCTCCAGGTGCTCCAGTTTCCCCCAACACTAAAGCTCTGGTTCTGACCAAGCTGAGCATCAACATCTGGAGATGGGTTTTTCTACAGCGACCGTTTCTGATAGAGGCTCTATAGTGGCACCAGGGCGGGTCAAATGCAGATGATGAGTTGCCCTATGGGGATCAATAAACTGCACCTTTACCTTTACTGCAAAACTGCACATATTGCTACTACAGTGTCTGTGGTGTCAAAAGAGTAGTTCATACTTAATTTTGTGCACATTTCCACATATTCACTCTCTGGTCTTCAATTTTTGGCTTGAATTACTTAAGCTGAGATGCACAGACTCTGTAACTGCAGAATAACAGTGTGTTACTCTCAGAGCACCATGTCAACACTGCCATGAACAGGACTGAGCTGTTTACTCCCTAACAATGAGCCATTCAAGAAACTAATTATTGTTATTCAATTAAAGAAGTTGTATCCATCTTACAGGGTGGATTTGGTCATGCCACAATATGTCACCGCCATTGAATCATGGTCACCACATGAATTCAGCGAGTGATCTTTGTTTTCATTCAGTGCAGTGGCAATCCACTCACAATGTTAGTAAGCTACAAATGTAGCCATAGGTGCCCTGAGACAGACTGATAAAACAGAGGTTGACAACCAACCAACCTCCAACCACCACTAATCACCCAGACTAATCACCCAGACACATCATACACACTCAGCAAAGTGACTGCTTTCACTTCTGAGCCTCAGCCGTCTCACGGTGTGTTCCCAGCAGCCTCCCATGGATATTGGCCACTATCAAACAAAACTTGAATTTAGTAACTAAAGCCATTTCCTCCTGCTTGGGTGTGACTGACATATAAATCAGAACTGAACTTGAATGACTTGAATGGTGTGATACTGAAGCAAGCACATGAATTTTTAACACACTGCAGACTGATTGTGCTGAATTATGTGAATGAACGGTTCATTTGAGACAAATGAACTGATCACTCAGTCGGTATAGACATGTGCAAGTGCTCCCAGCTGCGTCATTCTACAGACGGAAAGCTGTCAGATTATGTGTACCAAATGCATGATACAAATTAACATGTGACGATGAATAATGCAAACTATGAACCACATGGTTTCAACTTCCAAAATATAATAATTTATATGGGTATTGATTCATAATAAACTATTCAACCACATCATAATATTGTGTTTTGAGGAGGATCAGATTTGCTGATGTGGAGCATACATTTACAACATGATCAGTAGATCACTCACAATCATTATACACAAATATTGGCTTTATTTAACTTTTTAGTAGATGTTGTTGTTGTTGATGTAATTGTTGAATCAAGGGCTGTAGATTTGAGGGTTGAATAATTCAATGAGGCTAAAAGATTGCATAGCTATAACACAATTGGGTATATAATTATAATATATATAATGTATATAATATAATAATATCACAAAATGGGAGACATGAAAGACGTGGAGTGGATTTTCGCCTACTCCGCTCTCTTCCAAGGCTAAAGACCATCCCCAGTATTAAAATCGAACTTTTTAATGCCCAGTTTCTGACAAATAAAAGCAGTCTTATACATGAACATATTCTTGATAAAAATATTGACATTATGTGCCTAACTGAAACGTGGCATAAACCAGAGTCATATCTCGCCCTGAATGAGGCCTGTCCCCCTGGATACACTTACCTGGAGAAGGCTAGGACCACTGGACGTGGAGGAGGCTTGGCAGTGATACACCACAAAGACCTCCATCTACTATCCCTCCCTGTGCCGGCGTTATCCACATTTGAATGCCTTTTATTCAAATGTATATCAAAAATAACAACAACAATAGTCCTTATTTACCGTCCACCTAAAATGCATTCAGGTTTCATCATTGAACTACAGGACCTGCTCGTATCACTCTGTGCAACATCCTCCAATACAGTCATACTTGGGGATTTTAACTTGCATGTTGACTCCCCCACAAACCAATTTGCTTGTGAGTTTCTCGAACTCTTGGACTGTCTCCATCTCAAGCAACATGTAGAAGGGCCCACACACACGAAGGGGCATACCCTCGATCTAGTCATAACCGACACTGCCCCTATAACTAACCTTCAAGTCTATGACTTAGGTGTGTCTGACCATAAGGCCATTTCAATGGAGCTGTCCCTAGGATGCTCATGCTCCAGACCAAAGCGCCAAATACAGTTTAGAAACCTGAAAAAGATAGATTCTGCCTCCATGAACCAGGACATTCAAAAACTCTCCTCCTTCACTAGCTCTACATCAGTTAGTGAATCTGTTCAACATTACAACTCAGGCCTTCATAGAATTCTTGACATCCATGCACCGTTAAAAACAAGAACAGTTTCTTTTCCCAGATCATCCCCATGGTTCACAGATGAGCTGAGAAAAATGAAAACGACTGGTCGAGCTCTGGAGCGGCAGTACCTGGCTAGCAGGCTGGTAGTACATAAAGAAGCCTATCGAAACCATCAAAAAGCCTATTCTAAAGCTCTAGCTACAGCCCGATCTCAATTCTATTCACACAAAATCACCAGTAATTCAGGAAATTCAAAAAAACTATTTTCCACCATTAGCTCGCTCCTCAAACCCCGCATACACACAAACAGTGATACCAGTGAGGATCAGTGTAATAGGTTCATGGACTCTTTTACCAACAAGATTGATCAAATACGCTCTACCTTTCCTGCTCTGCCTCCCCTTCATCCAGGAAATATGCTTTTGGAACCACAGTCCACATTCTCTCAATTTCACAGTATTACACAGACAGAGGTAGAGGGCATCATGATGAACATGAGGGCCTCTACATGCTCTTTGGATCCACTGCCAACACCACTAATAAAAGCCAATATCCCTGCCATCAGTCCATTAATTACTGCAGTAATAAATCATTCATTACAATCTGGTGAAGTCCCGTCTGCTCTCAAAACTGCAGTCATTCATCCCCAATTGAAAAAACCCTCATTAGACCCTGAAAATCTGGCAAACTACCGACCAGTATCTAACCTACCGTTTTTATCCAAGGTCCTGGAGAAGGTTGTTGCAGCCCAGCTTCATCATCATCTTCAAACACATAATCTGTACGAAAAATTCCAATCAGGTTTCCGGTCAGCACACAGCACAGAGACAGCCTTGGTGAGAGTCACAAATGACTTGCTGATGGCTGCAGATCAGGGCTCACCATCTCTCCTGGTCCTCCTGGATCTGTCAGCCGCTTTTGACACCGTGGACCATCATGTCCTACTCCATCGGCTCCAGTCAGTTGTTGGCCTCACCGATAATACCCTAGATTGGTTCCGCTCATACCTCACAGGAAGAAAGGAGTATGTCGCCCAGGGGGAGGCTAAATCGTTGCCCCACACAGTTACCTGTGGGGTCCCTCAAGGATCGGTCCTGGGGCCGGTCCTTTTTACAATCTACATGCTCCCCCTAGGCCAGGTAATCAGAAACCATCAAGTCTCTTTTAGCTGTTACGCTGATGATACGCAGCTGTACATGAAAATTGACTCCACATCCTCCTCAGTCCCACCGGCCGCACACTCCACGCCTGCCTGGAGGAGATAAAGGCTTGGATGACTAGCAACTTCCTCCAGTTGAATAGTAGCAAATCTGAAGCCATCTTGATTGGCACCCGGCACCAAATCCAGTCATCCACCATATCCAATATTCATGTCTCGGGCCATAACATTCCCCTTTCCTCCTCTGTTACAAACCTAGGGGTCAGATTTGATCCTCATCTTTCATTTGAGAATCATATCCGCCACCTCTGCAAAGTGTCCTTCCATCATCTACGAAATATTGCCAAACTCCGCCCCTCCCTCTCACAGACAGAGGCTGAGAAATTGGTACATGCCTTTGTCTCCTCCAGTCTGGACTACTGCAATGCCCTCCTTGTCGGGATCCCTGGTAAGAGCCTGCTGAAGCTCCAGCACATCCAGAACTGTGCAGCCAGGATCCTGACGAGGAGGCGCAAGTATGACCACATCACCCCTGTCCTCCAGTCTCTTCATTGGCTGCCCATCCATTACAGAATCCACTATAAAATCTGCCTCCTCACATACCAATGTGTCCATGGAACAGCCCCGACATACCTCACTGAGCTAGTTACTCCACACACCACCACAAGGCGCTTACGGTCCACTTCCACCCCTACTCTTCACCAGCCCGTGACCAAGCTCTCCACAATGGGAGATAGGGCCTTTAAAGTGGTTCTCACCCCCGCTCCTCGGAGCTTACGTTACTCACATTTCCTGTTCAAATCTTCCTCTAAATGGGCGTAGCCTGGAGGACTGAAGGGGGCGTGAACGAGACTGGGCCGTTTACATTGCTCTGGGCGGGGGGCTGCTGACGTCAGGTCCAACTTGCAGAGTCAGGTCCAACCTCTGTGCCAGTGTTGGCGCCAGATTCAAAATTCAAATGTAGTAATACAGGTCGCCAGCAGATGGCGCCTCACAGACGGTTTTAGGCAGAAAGTCTAACTTTCAACTAATTTGCACCAAAGTGACAAGATTATGACCAGGATATGTAGACAACACTATTGGACACTCATTTATACCGTTTATCAGCAAAAAAAAGTGGATTTGAGGGTGAGTTGTCCTTTAAGGCAGTTGCCCCTAGACTCTGGAACGCCCTGCCAGAGACCCTGAGGGCTCCCCAGAGTGTTGAGGCCTTTAAAAAAGGCCCGAAAACACATTTATTTAAAAAGGCCTTTTAGTTTGTTTTTTGCTCTTGTGCTTGCTTTGTTTTACTATGTCATGTTCATTTTGTTTTATCTGATTTTAATTTACCTGTTGTAGCACTTTGAGGTTTCTTTGAAATGTAAAGTGCAATATAAATAAAATGTATTATTATTATTATTATTATAATTGAAGAGTATACTTTAAATGGTGATACATGATATAGGATACTTTCAAATGGCAACAAGTACATGGTCAAAAAGAGCACTTTGGCATAATTACATATTAATAATCAATAATCAAACTTGATGAGCCAGTAAACATGGAGCTGAACAGACTGCTACTGCCACCTGCTGGTTTGCGGAGAACATCACACCTGCGCTCCGCCGGAAGTCTTTCCGTGACACTTCCTATGCGCCAAATATCAAAACAGCACCGAAAACCCATGCTAAAACATTGTTTTTGCCTCCTGCTCTGTTGTTTTTAAAGATGCACAACACCCTCAGTGTAAACTGATGTTAGTGGCATAAGGTTACACGGGCACATAATCATGAGCAAACTCAAGAAGACCAAGGTAAGATCTCCACACGCTCATCTTGTAGTTAGCTGCAGAAAATCAACAAGAAACTGGTGCACGATCAAGTCAAAATGAATTCAATGCTTCTTTCATATGCTCTCATTCCTCTGGATGCAGTATACGGTTTGGACCACTGTCGGCTCTACACATTATATTCACGTTTATTAAAGCGTCTAACATTGGTCCGAACAGACTAACTGACCTGGATCTCGTCAATAAACTTAAACAATAAATTAATGAACACAATGTACTTTGTTCTCAAAGCTGCGTGTTTTTTATTTGCAAATGTGTTTCATAAATCCTAAATATTTGTATACTTTGACTGGAAAGAAACAATGGTTTTATGCATGTGTGATGATTTATATGATAAAACTCGAGTGATCTGGCTGGTTCCCAAGCAGAACCCTACAGCCTCACTGTGAGCTGTGTTCTTATTTGATATGGTTGAACATTCTCTCTTAGGTTGCAAAAGCAGGATTGGGGAACATTTCCACCTTCTTCAGTCCTTCAAAAAAGGTATAGTAGTGTTTCATGCCATACACTGAGCAATATTATTCCGTTGGTAAAACGTTTATTTTCTTTTGTTCAGGATGTGGAAAGTAATTCCTCAAAGGCTGAAACACCTACTTTTAAACCTTTGCTAAATCCACCATCAAAAACGAAATCTTTAGATTTGGAGAACAGTCTTTCTCCTTCACCAGAGTTTTTACCTATTCCTGAGACCCCAACTAGTCAACGCAATAGTCCAAGTCCAAGAAGTAGTCTAGTTAGCATAGAAAATATCAAACCAATATTTACTTCCTGCCATAGTCCGAAGGTCAAAGACCAGTTAGCGCCAAGAGAAATGAAGGAAAGCGTTGTTCGGGAAAGTAATGGATCGGTGAAAAGAGTCTTTAGTCCTCATGAAGATTCAAAACAAGCGAAGAGGCCTAGAATTACATTGATTCATGGAGACACAACCTCAAAGAACCAGGTTTTTAAATCCAAGAAGGCCTCCAATAAATCAGATGTTGAGAGGTCGGATGAAAGCAATGGAGACTCCTGTTTTACCGTCATTACGGATTTACCTGAAGAGGAAGTAAAGAATGGTGCAAATAGATGTGATGAGGAGAAGCTTGCAGAGGATCCAGCGACTGCAGGTATTTTTTGTTTACTTTTAAATTATGTATATTGTTTTTGCTGTTTGAATGTGTACATGTAGCGTTATATACTAATATTTTGTACCACATTGAACACAGCAAATGTGGATCTGAACTTACTGGACAGCATGTTGGATGAGAACTGGTTCACAGAGGACATGCAGTCAATTGAAAGCAAACCTAAAAAACTCAGGTATACGTAGGATTAGGCTGATGTTCATTTGATTGTTCAATTGGTACTTTTTATTGACAACTTTGGGATTTGCAGAAAAGTGCCAGACCATGTAATCCTATCTGCTGGAGCCAATAACCGCTATTGGGTTTTGGATGTTCAAGAAAAACCTGGCTCAAAGATCCTGACAATCTCGAGCCATAAATCTCTAGAACTGACTGAGACGTGTTTGCTTAAAGATGGGTGGTAAAGCTAGCTTCAAAAACGTACATTGTAGTAAAAGTCTCAATTGTATCTTTGTTTTGTTGTACAACCTTTTGCTTTGCTTAATTTCAGGGAGACATCCCCTGTTTTGCACGGGGATGTGATACATCTTGAGGGTTTCCTCGAAAACGGATCGTGGAAAGTGGACCGGGAGCATGGGTTTTTGGTTTTGCACCCCGACACTCTGATCTCGGGGACCAGTATCGCAAATGGCATCAGATGTATGAGGAGAGCTGTGCTATGCGACATGTTTAAGGTAATTGGACAACAACCTCACTGCATCCATTTTTCATCAGGGTAGCAAAAAGGACAACTCAATGAACAAAAATGTATTGCATTTGATTCAACCTAGCCAAATTGGAAGCTGGGGTACATAGCTGGTCATAAATAATCCATATTTTTTGTTGGGACAGGAGTCTTTTGTGAATTTTATGTTTTCATCTTATTAGAAAACATTGTCTTTTGCATACTTACTTGCATACAATGAGAGCCCTGTGAGTCACTATTTGATGCTTTAGAGCTGATTGATTGCGTAAGGGCAGTCTTGGCTCTTTCACTTCTATGTATGAAGAACAGATCTCAACATGTGGCAGAGGCTAAAATTGTGACAGAACCCTCTGTTTATAGTTGGATGTAATTTATTACATGGTTGTTTCTGGATATTGTTTGATGGTTGGGTACACCAGCTTTAAATTTGGACTTGCACATTTAACCCTGTACTACAAAATGAAAAGTAGTGGTTGCTTCACTCTTGATGAAGGCCGTAAAAAGCGGACTTGACCAAACCTGGAACTATTGTATTTCAAAGCCTGTTTTTTCTTTTAATATATTTTACTCTTTTATTTTTATTTTCCAGTCATTTGATGGTTCAAAGCAGATGCTGAATGGTACAATAGTTCATGAAGTATTTCAAAAGGCAGCCATGGCCAAGAACTTCTCCTCAGAGAAACTTCTCAAATTGGGCAATCAGGCCTTGCAAAGTCCTCTGCACTTGTCTGACATGTAGGTATTTCCAAAATGGATTGTTTGGAGGTAATTAACCTTTGTTTTTTTGATGTGTTAAAAAAAAAACCCTCATTTTGCAGGTACAGTCTGGGAGTAACAGAAGCAGAAATGAGGCAGGAATTACTGGATTATTTGCCTTCTCTCGAGCTATGGGCTCGGGATTACCTTGACGCCCACTCACCAAAATCCATTCCTCTCAGAATGTATGTGCACCTATGTTAAATCTTCATAAGCAGCAAAAGTATATATATATATATATTATGTTGTCCCATTTCAGTCCACGCTCTGGCAGATGTCAGGACACCGCGGCCGTCACCATCACTGAGCTGGCAGATATCGAGGAGAATGTGTGGTCCCCAAAATTCGGCTTGAAGGGAAAAATAGATTTGACCGCACAAGTGTCCATCCAAAGAGCAAGAAATACAAGTGTCCGCACGGCTGAAACAAAAACAGTTCCACTTGAACTCAAAACGGGCAAAGAGTCCAACTCCATAGAGCACCGCAGTCAGGTGTGTGAAACAGAAATGCCTGATATTCAAATATTAGTTCAGTTTTAAAATGTGTTCAATGTTGTTTTGTTGTAGGTGATTCTTTATACTTTGATGAGCTCTGAGAGATACAACACAGAAACTGGCTTCCTGCTTTACCTGAAGAGTGGCAATGTGCATCCTGTTGTAGCTGGACACATGGATCGCAGAGGTAATAATCCTTTTAATGTTTATTTATATAGCGCCTTTCACAGACCAGAGTCAGAAAGTGCTTTACAATTGTTGTGGGCATTTGTCACACTCCACACACAGATGGGTACATACCAGAACTTTTGTGCATGTTTAGTTTAGGTACATTTAAAAAACATACGGGATGTTTTTATTGCCAAAAAATTGCACACTAGGACTGGCATTATGGTGCAAAAACAAATAAGTTATGAGTCAATAGTATGTATTGATTTTTATACTGCAGAGCTCATAAAGATAAGAAACACTCTGGCTCATCATATTCATCACAGCATTGAAAAAAGTGATGATAAAAGTAGTCTGTGTAGTCTACCAGAGATCGTGTCCAACAGACAAACCTGCCAGTACTGTCCCCAAAGGAGAAACTGTGCACTGTATGAAAGGTATAGTATAAAAACTATTGTAAATTGTTTTTTTGTTTTTTTGTTTAAGTCCTCAACCTCCTCAACCTTCTGTTTTTAGAGTCCTAAAAGATGACCCTGAGCATTTAACGGATGTACTTTGTGACTTTTTGGACGAAGAGATCGGTCACATTACTGTCCCGCACCTAAGATACTTCTCCCACTGGCTCCTGCTCTGTTGTCTTGAGGCTGCAACTATGGAATCTAAAAACCGACGGAAAAATGTGTGGCTTCAATCCCCTGAGGAAGGGTAAGTTACTACACCCTGGTTCTGCTTTATATGTGCTGAATCATAAAACCTTATAAGAAATGCCCTTTAGCTATTGTATACCAGTAATACTACAGGTAATGGCGGGCACATCCCATTGTCTAAAAAATACTTTGCTCTGCTTTGTGATATCGCAGTGAAAAGAAAGGCAGCTGTATCGGTAACCTTGAGATCTGCGGTCCAGTGGAGACAAAGTCCGATGGGGTTTTCCTCCACCGCTTTAAGAGAAGTCTGGCATCAGCAGTGGGTCTGGCTTCTGGAGACCGCATCGTTCTTAGCGACCAGGAAGGACGTTTTATTGGGTTAGCAACCGGCTACGTGTGTGAAGTTGGCAACACCTTTGTCAGCTGTACCCTGGACAGGTGAGAACGACGTAATTATGTTGTCAGGGCCGTATTTTTACATGTAATAACCGTTGTTATGACCTGCGCTGCTTCGTCCATGTTTCAGAGATGTGTCCCAGTTCCACAGTGTTCTGTTTCGAATGGACAGTGATGAAGGAGTGGTGGGATTAAACACTCACCTCACTAACATCTCCAGGCTCATGGACAACTCTGCTGACAGGTAATTAACCCACAAACTAGATTCAAATACAAGTGGCTCAACGATTGATTTGATTGAGACAAAAAATGAATATGATTTTTATATTTACCAACATTTACATGAATGCACATTGATTGATAAATTGTAAATATTCTCCAACTGGCGAGTAAAGTGTTTGGATTATTATTTATTTCAAACCTGCACAACATGACACACACATCATTCCAATCCACTCATTCAACAGAAGATCACACTACAATACAAGAAAATATTCAGAATATATACAATTCAGAAAAACACATTACCAGTAATACTATTCCGTAGATTACCACAGATGGTATGAGTCAAACAAAACACACACACCCATCGTTCACTCCCTGACCCAGCACCTCTCTTGTTAACCCTAACCCTTATTATGGAGATAATTTCTGTAGTTTGATTGCGACATTCATATGTTTATGTGCAGTGATCGTTTGAGAGACCTCGTCATTGACTTTCGGGCTCCTGAGTTCATCTCCAACCTCAGCTCAGTTTTGCCAAGAGAAGCCAAAGACACTGTGGCCAATATCCTCAAAGGTCAGAACAAATCTGTTGGCGCTGGGTGATGTAATACCTTTATCAATACTGGCATCATTTAGAAACTGAAATACTATAAATACTGCTATGGCATCTGTGATTGTGCACTGGTGATGTTTATCTTTGGTCTGAGCGTGTGGAGAGAAGGAGGAAACTTTCCTGCTCACATTTCTTTCTCATGTCAACTCGAGGACAAAAAACGCTCTATGTCTGGAAATGTACTTTTCTGTCTGAAAAGCTGTTCTAAGTCTAAAGTCTTAAGTCCTGATCTAGAATCCAAAAATACATGCTTATTAAAATTAGGGATAGAGCCATCACTTTTGAGAGCAATAAGACTGATTCATTAACTGCGTTTTTTAATTATTATTTTTTATTTAATATGATATGAAATAAAATTATGATATTTATTTAATATAATTTTTCCCCAGTGCTATTTATATTGTGAACTATATTATCACATTTCCTCCTCTTATCGTGATATAATTTTTTGGTCACATTGCTCAGCTCTAATCTGTGTACTAAACAGTTGACAAGGATTTTTATTGCGTAGTGATGCTTTTAACAACTTGTGTGATGTGATTTCAGGTCTCAACAAACCTCAAAAACAAGCTATGAAAAAGGTTCTTTTATCTAAAGACTACACATTGATTGTAGGGATGCCCGGTACAGGAAAGACCACCACAATTTGCACTTTGGTAATTTGAAGAATGCACATTATTTATTCTACATCTGGTCTTGTTTGTATGATTTTTGAACTGTTTTACAAATGAAATGTTAGGTCCGTATACTACACGCGTGTGGGTTCAGTGTGCTGCTGACCAGCTACACTCACTCTGCTGTCGACAACATCCTGCTGAAACTTAAACGATTTCAAGTCGGGTTTCTGCGCCTTGGCCAGGGACACAAGGTTTGGGATGGCTAACATTTTTTTGACATTTTATTTTAATTTATGATTTTTAATTTTGCATCTGGGTTTTAGGTTCATCCAGATATTCTACCGTTCACTGAAGAAATTGCAAGAAAGAAAGTTCAAACGCTGTCCGACTTGGAGAAGCTTTATAACAAAGAGGTCAGATTTTTTTCTTTTACATTCAACTTTTCGTCTGTGACATAAGGAGGTTGTTTTTTAATTTCATTTTTGTTTTATTTTAGCTGGTTGTGGCAACAACATGTATGGGAATCAAACACCCAATTTTTTCTCGCCGCAAATTTGATTTTTGCATAGTAGATGAAGCTTCTCAAATCAGCCAGCCGATCTGCCTTGGGCCACTGTTTTATGCGAAACGATTTGTCCTTGTGGGTGATCATCAACAACTGCCGCCAATCGTCCAAAACCAGGAAGCAAGGTAAAATTATTTTGTTTGTCTCTCAATTTCTAATCACTTCAATTTTTGAATATTAAAGTTAATATTCACTCCACTTTCTCTGGGGTGTAAATTTCTGTTGTATTTTGATTACGTCTGTTCAGATCAGGTCATATCTGCACATTTGGCTCTTTGGTTTCTACTGACAATTTTGGCTCCAAATTCCTGTCGCTATATGAGCGAGCTCCAATCAGCTTCATCCCACACCGTAGAGTGTAGAAGTGTAGTGCTGCCGTCATCCATATTGTTTGCTATAGGGCAATAGCTAGTTCAAACGGGCTCCTTACAAGCATCACGTAACGTAGGTCGTAACGACTTAGCAACCCAAGAGACAAACGTGAGTAGCGCTGGTCTGCCCCTTGTAATCTAAAGCCAAATTGAGCAACAGAAGACTCCTGATTGGTCAGTAGTTGAGGTTTGTAGCTGGATTTACAAATATATTAATAACATAGCCCCAAGATCATATAGAGCACCTATGAGCACTTTCCCTGAAGGCGTTATTGCTTTATAAGCTAGTGGGTTAGCATTGTCCATCTGTATACAATCCATGCTTCTCCTGCGATTAGGCAAACACTGAGTGACTTCAGTTTTTGTTTAATAATGTTTCCAGGTCTTTAGGGATGGACGAAAGCCTCTTTAAACGCCTTGAGTGCTACAGTGAAGCAGTGGTACAACTAAATGTGCAATACAGAATGAACAGGTACAAGCTTAATTTGTCACTATTGAATGATCATTTTTGAAAATAACTCTTGCTGTGCCCTCAGGCAGATCATGTCTCTCAGTAATTCGCTCATGTATGAAGGCCGCCTGGAGTGCGGCTCGGAGCGTGCCGCCTGCGCACAGGTCACACTGCCCTTCCTGCTCTCTGTCCAATCAGAGCTCAGTTCGCACTCAAAGGACCACCCACAACATGACCTGTCATGGATTCGGAATGCACTACTACCGGACAATGCAGTTTGCTTCCTGGACTGTTCAGTGGTCAGTGAACTATGACTTAGGAATAGTATAACAAGGATATTACATGAAACTATTTATTTGTTCAAGGTTCCAGCTTTGGAGTCAGTGGAGCAAGGCGGTGTGAGCAATCAAACAGAGGCAGAAGTTGTTCATTTACTGGTGTCACTGCTCATAAAGGTATTCACATATTCAAGTTCTTATTAATTTGTTTTCACTGAACACATTTGTTGTCACATTTAGGCTGGGTGTAAACCAAGTGACATCGGCGTGATTGCTCCGTATCGACAGCAGCTGAAATCCATCTCTGGTCTGCTTCAGTCGTCTGCTTTTGTAGAGGTGGAGGTCAATACGGTGGACAAGTACCAAGGCCGGGACAAGAGCGTAATCGTGCTCTCTTTTGTGAGGAGCACAACGGAGGAGGGAAACGTGAGGCTCTCTCTATTCATTTATCAGTGTGGGGAAATTGTACTGTGTTTCTCATAACTGCTTCACTTGGTTTTTTCTTTTCTTCTCCTTTGAAACCCAAATATCTGTACTTTCTATTCCTTACATTTTATGGTCGAGTCACCTCCACTCTTTTTATGTCAAGTGAATTAATTACGTGTGGTTAGCCGTGCTTCTAAGTTCAGACTAATTGATTTCTGCCTAATTTTTTATTAATTTAATTAATTGATTTCAGACTAATTTTCTCTGCCCGTATGAAAAATGTTTTAAACGGTATAAGGCTATTTGTAAGCTTTGCCTTTGAAACACTCAATCCCTCAGAAATACAGTGTATATATTCTCTCAGTGGTTCAACAAAAGTGCATTTTACTTTTTTTTTTACCAGAGTCCATTGTGTGTCTATACTTTTTGCTCAAGTTTGCCACCTCTGTGAGTTTCTGCATCAATATTTACCTAAATGCCCATGTCGGTCCCTGTTAGTTGGGAGAGCTGCTGAAGGACTGGCGTCGCCTGAATGTGGCCATCACCAGAGCGAAACACAAGCTTCTGATGGTGGGTTCCGCCTCTACACTGCGCCGGTACGAGCCAGTGGATAAACTACTCCAACATCTCCAGCAAGAGAATATGATATCCTTTTGTCGCAAACAAAGAATCTTAAAGCTGGGGTACCTAACTTTCAAGCCACAAAAATTAACTGCAATAAAGACCATTTATATTTTTGTTCTATGTATTTATTTTACAAAAGAATAATCAGCCAATCAGACCCTCTTTGATGCTTTGGGTTGAGAGCTTTCTTACAATTATGTAAAGGTGCACTTTATCCCTGTAGGGCAATTCATCCTCTGCATTTGACCCATCCTGATGTCACTAGGGCGTCTATCAGGAGCAGTGGTCGCCGTAGTACAGCGCCCGGGGACCCATCTCCAGATGTTGATGCTCAGCTTGGTCAGGAGGACTTTATCTGTTGTACATGTTTTAGTGGTAAGGGAAACAACTGAGGAAACCACAGTTCACGGGGAGAACATGCAAACTCCTCTCAGAAAGAGACTGTTCCGATTGGGATTCAAACCCAGGACTTTTTTGTTGAGGTGTGAGAGGGCTATCAGCCACCGTGCTGGATAACATGTTTTCTAATCAGAATCAGAATCAGAATCATTTTTATTGCCACGTAAGTAACAGGAGGTCACAGACTTGGAAATTGCTTTGGCTCAGTGCAACAGTCAAAAAGAGATAATAAAAATAAGAATAAAAAACACTTCTAAAGAATAAATTTAAATTTAAAATAGAGTTACAGTTACTATTTACAATATCCAAGTGCACATGGTGCACACAATGTAAGGTGACAGCAGTACAGTGAAGTAAAGTGACGTATGATGGGCAGTAAAGTGACTTTATAAAGGGCGGGGGGACAGGTTAAGAAGTGTTCAAGAGTCCAACAGCAGAGGGGAAGAAACTGTTCTTGTGGCGGGAGGTTCTAGTCCTGATGGACCGCAGTCTCCTGCCTGAGGGGAGTGGTTGGAATAGTCCATGTGCAGGGTGAGAGGGGTCGGCTGTGATACGACCAGCCCGGCCTCGAGCTAAGATGAAGACAGATGTGTCTCGGACACTTTAGGCGTCACGTTACCCCGCTCCCATCTCTGTGTGGAGAGAGGACAAGTGCCCAAAAATAACAATTGTAAACCGCTTTGTGACTTTGGTCTTTGAAAGGCGGTATATAAATAAAGATTACTTACTTACGTGGCTGAGTGGATAGCACTCTCGCTTCTCAACTAGAAGGTCCTGGGTTTGAATCCTGGTCATAAGTCCTTTTTGAGTGGAGTTCACATGTTCTCCCCGTGTTTTCCCCTACCACTAAAAACATGTACTATAGGTATGAATGTAATGAGTGAATGGATGGTGTTGGTTGGGGGCTTTGATGTGCCAGTGGGTTCGGCGTCTCGCTTCCGTCAACAGTGTTTCTGAAGATTGAACATTAAACATGAAATAAAATGATCCTTATTTTAGGTGAAAACATAACTCAAGCCTCAAAGGCAGGAAAGTAAATATAGGGTTACTCAAAATATAGATGAACCTGTTACATGGTTCAATAATTACAATTGAACCATGAAACAGGTTACAATATTTTCCCCTGGTAGAACCTCTATAATGACTCATTTCTCACATGTGTGTTTTCCTTAATCAACATTGTACTTGATAAAGCTCCCTCCTGCGGCTCACAAGAGTCTTCCCAGATTCCAACTGTGACAAAGTCTGTCTCAACGATGATCTCCATCGGGGAGCTGCTCAAAGATACAGTATAAATAAGTGAACGACTTCAGAGGACTTGTACTTATTTATGTCAAGTTATTTTATTGGCTTGCATTTTTATTTATAGATTGTAATGTTTTAACAGTGGAAAAGCCACCTATCATTGGTTTATAAATTGTTTTAACTAATCTGAATTCATTTGGACCAATAACACTGGGCTGGCTGATTCTATCTCGTTATTAAGCCTTTTAAAATTGTATTTTTATTTTTTTTGTATATCTGAATTAGTGTTTTTTATTGTTAATAAATAATGTAAGTTTCAAATACTAATGCTAATCATTCACTCACAATTATGATAATGATTATTTAAATATCAAAATCTGTTTTTCTATATTGTGATGGTTCCACGCATTATAGTAACAGTAGTTCCAGATATGTTGATTCTTCCATCATCTCTCACTTCTAGCTCCATTTCTCCCCCTCTGCTGGAGCACTGATAAGCTGTAATGATGAAGAAAGTTTTAGAATATAATTAGATTATGTGACCTAAACATTTTACCTGTTCATTTTACCCAGTAACTTGCGTTTTCCTAGTTTTTCAGCCCAATAGCTCCCCAAGACCGTGTGAGCCGAACCTGCAGAATAAATTATGTTAAGCAGTTTTAACATAGACCAAGTAAAGCTACGAGAATACCAGTGACGGGATCTTCAGTGATTCCAAACCATGGAGCAAAATATCTGGAGTAGAAGTCGTATCCTGGCTGTTCATTTGGAGATCCTGTTGGCAAATCTAATATGAACATACATGTATCTATATTTTCACATACATGTTGGTAACGCAAGGCCATTACCTATCATTGTGACAATAACTCCTTTGACTTTTCCAGTTGAGTCACTTCTTTGCAGAGCAAGAGGATCTATTTTCAAGTTGTGTAATTCTGATCTATAATAATGCATTGGTGGGTTAATTATGTCATAGTACATAATAGATAAATAATAGATGGATTTATGAAGTTCACCTGTGACAGCTGTCAGCCAATCGAATCAGGAGTTTCTTTGTCTTTGCGCTCAAGTAGACCTCCTGAACCGGCAGACTCCCTACTGCGGCCTATGTGAAACATGACATAGGTATAAGTATAATAATATAATATATCATTTTAGACTGATTAGTACTTTTAAAATTTACCTTGATTACGTCTCTGAACTCATGTGGATCCTAAAATACCAAAACATATTGAAAATCTCGATTCTTTGTTTAAACAAATGGGTTTTGTGTAATAACTCACTGCAGGGCTCGCTGGGTTGAGAGGGAAATCCATGATACAATTTTCCCCAAACCGAGTGACACACAGTTCTCCACTTCTGGTCTCAAACACCAGCTTGGTATTCACATTGTCTGAAACATTAGTTGGGTTTCAAGCCTCACTGTCAATAACTATTCAGTTTCAGCTTTATGTTGGCACTTACTTTCATACTGGAACAAAACTCTTGCAGTGGCCAGAGTGGCATGTCCACATAAATTTACTTCAGTAGTTGGTGTGAACCATCGAAGTCGAAACCTCGACCCTGTTCGAAAACTGGTCATGTTAAAGCTGGATCTTTGAAACCACAAATAATAACCACTTAACGAGTAACTAGTTAGATGGATATCATTATTAAAGCAGTTTGGTTGTATCACAAGTTTTCATACACATGTATTTTTGGCCTCTGGTTTTCCTCCACTGAAAAGTCTGATTAAAAGATGTGACAGCCAGCCCTCACTCTCAGTACCTAAAAGATCAAATGTAAAAAAGACGGGAATGTTGTGGTCTGATTTGTTTGTTCCAACAGAGCAACTAATGTATTTTGAAACAACAAAAGTAGTGTACTGCAGCTTAAAGTGTGATGAAAACTGAGGCTCTGTGTGAGTACAAAATGTAGATAACGATGGCTTTAAAAGGGCTTCATTGCATTGTTCATGTACTTCCCAACAATACAAGTCTTGACTCTATAGGTTCCACATTGTTTAGCGAGTATTCAGAATGCTAAATGTGTTTACTTTAGGCAAATACAACATAATAATGACTCTACTATAAGTCCTAGCATAAGGTGCATGATCAGGAATTGGGTAAATTGGTTACTTCTCAGTTATAACATAACATAGTGGGATGAAAGTTAAATAATAGTCTAATATGATTAGTTTTCACCTGTAGTGAAGTTGTCAGATGGATTCAGTTTGATTACAAAGGCAGTCTCTGACAAGTTCATTTCTGCTGAGATCTTCTGATACATTTCATCACTCAGCTCCTATTCATGAGAACAAACACATGCTACAAAAGCTCAGGTTAAACAATGACAAGTTTACAGCTCACTTACATGTTGCAGAGGACAGACTGCTGCAGGGTTCCCCTTAAAGGGTTGGCTGGTGAAGGAATCCAGGGTATAAACTGGAATCTCCATTATGTTTATGAGTCAAACCTGTCTTTTCTGACTGGATTGTGGCTGTCTGTTGTGTTAACAGCTGAGTATGACAGAAACAAAGTGACTGTTCAATGGACTTTAAACGCACCAACCACATGGGTCCACCCCACGGATGTGGTAATAGAAAAGGGTTCAAGCACACACTAAATAAATGTTAGCGGTTCGCTACCGCTGTTGAAGTTAAATTTGATGTCATCATCATGAGTGGAGACTGATTGTTTTGACCATGACACAAATGTTTACAGCTTGCCTGATAGTGTCATAGTTCGTATTAAACAATCCCTCTCTTTAATGCACAGCACCAACTCTCGCGAGAGCCACCTGTGTTTCCCATCGCCCTGCAGGAGGACACCGGAGTAAGTCCAATATTTGGAACTCATTATAAAGATAATATTGCAACTATATTTTACGGTGGTCGTCCATAAGAGTGCAACGTACTGTTTTAGCCGATGTCAACAATGTCAGCTTGTGTGCTCTTGGTTCATGTGACCGCTGTCCTGCCCTACAGCCGCAGATATGAACGTTCACTGCTCGATGCTAAGCTAATATGTGTTTGAGGCAAATCAACTTCAAAGTGGATCATCAACACACTAGTCCTGGGAATACAGAATACTGCGTTGTTGAGTATTCCCTCTGGTGTTTGTGTCCGTAGCTGAACACTTGGATTCTATGATATCAGAAAGCGTTTAGCACTTAGCCTCGCGCTACGCGGAAGTAACGAATTAACAGTGAGGGTCTGGGTTATCACCATGGTTATCACCCCAGTACCGTTCCTCTGGATACAACATGATATGCTGTCCTGTGACGTCACCCTGTGTGTGCTGTGGCAGGAGGATGTCTGTGAACGATGAGGGGTTCGTGGTGAGGATCAGAGGGCTGCCCTGGTCCTGCACTCAAGAGGAAGTGGCAAGTTTCTTTTCAGGTGCGTGAGTTATGAGCAAACACATTATTGTGCCAGTCCACTCTAAAGGCTGTTTGTGTTGTTTACAGATTGTGACATTGTTGGCGAAGTAAGTGGAGTGTGCTTCACTTACTCTAAAGAAGGTCGGCCCAGTGGAGAGGCATTTATTGAACTGAAAACTGAAGACGACTTCAAAAATGCTCTGGCTAAAGACAGAGCTTACATGGGGCACCGCTACATAGAAGGTAATGGCTGCAATCAGAAAACCATTGAACACTCATGTAACACTCATTGTATGGATCTCATTTGGAAACAGTCTTCAAGTCAAACCTGAGTGAGATGCACTGGGTGCTGAAACGCTGTGGCCCTGCTGACTATGACAGCTGCAGCGGCTGCATGTTGCGACTGCGGGGACTCCCGTTTGGATGTAGCAAGGAAGAAATTGTTCAGTTCTTCTCAGGTATCTCTATCAATATATTTGCCACCATTTGTTCCTCAACAGGCAATTTCTCATGTTTAGCTTTTTGTTTATTGTGGGTGCTCAACCTTGATCATGCAATATCACCTATCATTGCACTATATCATGAGTATATCACAATATCACTAGCTATTCATGTCAGTGATTTGTGGGTTTTGACTTTTCTTTTAAATTTTACCGACCAATGTATTTATGTGTGCTTGGGTTGAAGGGTTGAGAATCGTGCCAAATGGGATTACTCTGCCAGTGGACTACCAGGGGAGGAGCACAGGGGAAGCCTTCGTGCAGTTTGCCTCAAAGGAGATAGCAGAAAAGGCTCTGGGGAAACACAAGGAAAGAATAGGGCACAGGTGGGACGGGATTGGGACGGGCTGGACTGGTTGGGCTGGTTGATCAATTATTTTAAGTGGGCACTGTAATTTTGTCTGTTAAACATTTAAAATGCTTTCAAATTGCTAGTGGTAAGAAGGAAGGGGTGTTTTAATGATTAATTGTATTTCTATATTTTTGACATGTTCCTGTGAGTGATAGTCAAAGTTAAATTCAGTTTTAATTCAAACATTATTTATAGGGAAAGTATCTTGGGTTGTGCACTGGACCATTTCTCCTGTTGACTTTCTCTTCTCTATGTACCACATGTTCCAGGTACATAGAGATCTTCAAAAGTAGCCGTAATGAGATCCGAGCCTACTATGAGGTGTATTCTCGGCGTGGTCTGGGAGCACAGCGACCCGGACCCTACGATAGACCAGTGATGAACAGCCCCAGGGGAGGGTTTTATGGCCCCAGCCCAGGACGTGGCGGTGCTCTGATGGATAATGTCAGAGGAGGTGGTGGTGGTGGTTATGGTGGAGGTATGACCAGTGTTTTTAAGGCGGGAAACACACAGGACATTTCTGTAGTTATGAATAAAGGCACTTGACTTTTCCCCAGGATATGGAGGCTTTGACAACTACAATGGAATCAATAATTACAATTTTGGTAATGGCATGTTTGATGACCGCAGCCGAGGGAACAGAGGTGACAGAGGTGGAAGAGGTAAGAAATTTGGAAAAAAAATTTGTCACAAGTTTGTTATTTTTCATTGAATAATTGTATTTTTGATATTGTAGGCCATAGTCAAGGGAGCAGTGGTTCAGGCCTCCACAATGGTCATTTTGTCCACATGAGGGGGCTGCCTTTCCGTGCATCAGAAGGAGACATAGCAAAAGTAAAGTTATATCCAAGGATGGCTTCAGGTGTAAATTGATCTTATCTCTGATACTGTTGTATTTTAGTTTTTTGCACCATTGAATCCTGTGAGGGTTCACATTGATGTGACTCACAATGGAAAAGCGACTGGAGAGGCAGATGTAGAGTTTTGCTCGCATGAAGATGCAGTCGCCGCAATGTCCAAAGACAAAAACAACATGCGTAAGTCTCTAAATCTCAGACTTTTTGGTAATGCTTCTTTAAAACAATGTCTTTTCACAGAGCATCGTTATATTGAACTTTTCCTCAACTCTACGGCAAGTGGCTCCACTGAAACAAGTAAGATTCAATTTGAACTTTGATCATTAAAAACCTATTTACTGTAATTCTGTCATCACTGTCTTTACAGGTCGAGGAAGTGGCTATTTCAGTCACTCTCGGAGCAGTGGTCTACGATCAGTGTATTGATCATTTCTCCCATTTGACTGTTTTGTGTTGCTCTTCCCTTTGGCCACGTTAGTCTAGAGCTGATCTGACATCAGATAAAACTGAGCTAATATTAAAAAGAGGGTCCTGGTGTTTTAAACAATATTGAATAAGTTTAATGGTTGAAGTTATGTTATAGCAGAGGTGTATTTTAAGTTTGTTATGTGGTGTTTCTGGATTGTTCAGATTTCAGATCAGCTAATTTATAAGATGAATGTGAGCTTTGTGTTTTATGAATGTTTTGAAAGTTCATTAAATAACTTTAATATTGTATTCTGCCCTTGGAGAGCAGAAGTAAAAGGTTTATATTTCAGCTGTAAAAGCAGCTGTTGTACATTGCATATTAAATTTTATATTTAATTGTCATTACTTGTTTTAATTGAAAAGTTCAAGACTTTCTTACAAATGTGATTTTAATTAGATCGCTACACAGTTAATTCTTGGCAAACATCATTGGCAGAATTTATCCAGCAAAAGGCCACAGTGATTTCATAATACTAAACAAATGTAATAAGTTGTCAGTAAACCATCAGGCAAAATTAAGTAAAAAAAAATAAAAATCACTGAAGTGTGATATTCAAGACATTTTAGGCAGTTTTGATTTCCAAAACCTTCACTTCTTGAGCAGCAGTACAAAAGTTACAATGCAAATTATCAGATCACGATATGTATTTTAACACATTTAAGCCTAGTGCTATTCTCGGGCCAAATACCCCTTTTTAATAGCTACATTTTCAAGAATTTTCTTAACTTGACCAGCCCTAGGTCATTTAGACCCTAATTTAGGAATTTTTCTACTTATATCATGTGCGACAGGTCTTTTTGACCCAAGAATAGCACAAGGGTTAGATGGGCATTTACTCAAGTACCAATGAGTAAATGTGAGCTTGTCAATCCATTGAGCACCAGTTAAGAAATGTTTAGACCACTGGTCATGAGGATTTGAACTGGCAACACAGGCATCTTCAGAATGGATTACATTTGGAAATTGTATTTCAGTTGGAGTTCCCAGATCATTTGATTAGTTTCACAAAGCCTACATATTGTGTAAGTCCTTTCTACAGTCACCTCCTCTAGGCAACTTTGATTCTTGATCTTTGTTGTGTACTGACAAAGATGGCAAGACACTACACCCACTTTGCCTAGTGAGAGTGGTGTGTGCGTGAATGGCCGGAGGGTGGTCTTGCTTCTGTCAGTCTGCCCCAGTGCAGCTGTGGCTGCAGCTGTGGCTACAGTTGTGACTACGGAGTGAAAGACTAATTCCAACTGAAGCGTTTGAGAGTCCAAATAATGACTGCAATATTAAACCAATACATTCAAGTTTTGTTTCATGTGGACTATCCCAAGAAATAGGGAAAATGACTAATGACAGCTCAAATTTACCAGGAATGATTTTCCAGCCACCCTCCACCATAAATTAAACAATAGGTTCTTTGGAATGTTGTGATGTCTCATGAACGTACCTATTTTAGTTGTACACAATTTAAGACTTAAGTGAATCACTGGAAAAGTACTTGGTGTTTTAAAAATAAATTTAAAATGTGAATGTTGGGCGATGCAACGTGTGTGAATGGAGAATGTTCATATAAATAAATAGAATACAGAAGTGGCTAGTCCATGCATTGATAGTTGGCACGAGTGGCCTCTTCACGTGGCGTTGGAGGAGCAGCGCTGCAGCAAGAGGGCGTGGCACGTGTCACACACTCGCACCGGTTTGGGCGAGGCCGGCAGCGGCAGCTCGTTGTCAGAGCAACCATTGCAGAAGATCTCTCCACAGTTTCTACAGTGATGCTGCAGAGAAAAACACAAGTGAAAATAAACATGTAGAGCTGCACAGGAGAGAATGAAAAGAATAGACCTGCCTTTCGTCGAGAGATTGAAAACTCCTTCTCACACAGCTTACAGTGGGTGGCTTCTTTGTCTTTTAACCAAACCTGACCGCCCTGAAACAAAAGATCATTTAATACAAGATTTATAAGTAAGATTTAGATTTGAAATAACATCCATCTCTAAATTATAGTTTCTCTTTGAGGTTAACGTATGCTTTATTCTTCCTCAACCCAAACACAATGCGGTATGAGGCTCTCATCAAGTTTGGGTCATGTATAAAACTGGAAAAGTAGTCATAGAAAAAGTTATGGAATCAGCTCCAAAATATTCCTTAAAAATCCTGCATGTACACATTCATTGTGCCATTACTGTTTTCCTGAAAGTACTTTCGGAGTTATCCCAGACTAACCCTGATAAAACATGCTAAGCTGTAAAATCACACATTTGCTTTACCTGGAGGGCTTTGTTTGCCTCTTTGATGTCTTCAATCTTCAATTTGGATCTAGAAATACAAAAAAAAATTCATTTTTTATTTAAACATCTAAAATGTTTTCCTTTGATGGAGACGGTGGAGGTCCCACAAAACTTTACAGGAAGTGTATGCAGACTAAACAAATCAGAGGATAAAATACAAGTAACAAATAACAAGGTTGTATCCACCCTGATACCCGTATGCAAATGGAGGGAGACGGAACCTACTCGCTCAGTTTGGAGCCGAGCTCCTCCAGCGCCTGCTCCTGGTCTTCACAGATTGACTTTAACTGCACGTTCTCATCCTGAAGACGATGAAACTCCTACATGTGTGAAAATAGACAATGTGTCATTCTGCTACAGTTACACATGTAACATGTATATAATTAATGTCTTACTTTTTTTAACCCATTTATCTGCAGGGCCTCTGTGCCGAGCTGGGCCACAGCATCCCGCTCTCGGTGAAGGTCATTTTGCAGCGTCTGTCTCCACTCCCTCTCAATCTTAAGGTCCGTCTCAAGCTGCTGCCTGCAAACATGAAATCAACATCTGTTCATTCACAGCACTTTCATGTCACTGTAATGAAGTAACTGAACTCTAAACATGTGGTGTATACACAGTAGACAGGCCTCGGCTTACAGCTGTTTCTCCCTCTGTGCGATCTGCCGTTGCATGCTGTCGGCCTTGTTGGCAAAGTCCAGCTTGAAGCGCCTGGTTCCCTCTTCGGCGGAGGTCCGGTGTCTTTCGGCCTCCTGTAATCTGCACCATTATAACCAGGGACAAACTCAGGGCCATGGAGAGAAAAAAACTCAAACGGGTGAAGAATGACAAATGGTAGAATTATAATGACAAAGCAAAAATAAAAACGATGAGGATGTTGCTGGGGATAGAACTGGAGGAACTGGAGCTACTTTAGGTATAAAACTCTTAAATTAGGTGGACAATGCATTTGACATGAGTCTACATAGTCTGGCCCCCTGTCCCAACCACTCCCCAATCACATAAACTACAAAAAAGACACAAATAAAATACTTAAAACACATTTTATTGATCGTTGTGGGTCACAGTCTAAACAGACAGTACTCACTAACCCTAACCCTCAGCATTAATATTATTATTAACTATGGGTTTTCCTTGTCAATAAGCTGTCAGGGAGGGGAGTAGGATTATTTCTAGTGCACAATAAAAAGCCACACAACACATCAACATATCCTGCATCCCGCATATAACGTTTACATGTTTCCAAATACACCACTTTCACAAGTTCAACTGCCTAGTTGTTTGTGGAATTTTTAATCTCTCTTAGATTTACAGTTCAAACTAATGAGGGTAAAATTGTAGCAACACATGCAGAGTATAGCTCACAGCCTGGAGCTCTCCTGTCTGACCAAACCAATCAGCAAAGTAGGGACATGCAAGAGACTGAAAAACCTATTAGTGTTGTCTACTTTATGGAGAGTAAAGCGCTTTTACAACCTGTATTGTGATCAAAACCCTGGCTTTTTTGCACTGGAGTCATGCTTAGTATTTTAACATATGCAGAGCTTATAATGTCTGATCAGGTATGTATGCAATTAGGATATATGCCCCCTTTTACTTTGGAATATTCATGTTCTAGTAAGAAAAAATACAAACATTGTCCTGGTTCTAAATGAAAAATTGTGCTAGAAAACACAAATGTGACCAATTCATCGTCTAGTAGAAAGTTTAGCTCCTGTATTAGCAAACTTCAGAAAGAAATGTCCTTGACGAGTTTATACTGGTGCTCTGTGTCTGTGCTGGCACACTTTACGAACGACATAGCGAGAGTTCGTGTCTGGCTCAACAGGTCTTTGTCACTGCATTAGGTTATGTGATGATCGAAATTATAAGATGAATGAATGAATAATGGGTCAAAACGGTGGACACAGGGCAGAAGAAAAGAGGAAAAGAAGCAAGAAAGACGGTCAATACACAACTAATCTCCCATGATGCCCTACTTTATGGCACTACACTGGTAAATGATATGGGTGTGGTAAGTGAAAATCCAGACTGAAATGTATATGAGCATATAATTGGGGTGGGACAAGACTCTAGATTGGGTCAACAAGAAATATGAAGGGTGCGTTCACATTTTTAAATAATTTTTGTATTTCATTTTTTGCCGTCATCAACCATGAGCGCTAATGTCTGAAGACCAAAACTGTGTGTACAATTTTTCAACACCTATGTCGTGCGAGAAAATGTCCCATCCCTTTCTCAATATTGCAATAAATGTGTAGAACATTAAAGCTGGGGTACCTAGCTTTCCCCCCTCATAAATAATACCAAAAAAATATCAGAAAGAGTCAAGTAAAAGTAACAGACCATGTTATCTCGGGAGATCTGGTAAGAAAGAGCCGAGCTGATTGGCCTGAAAAAGCTGGTCTAAAGAAGTGACAAAGGCCGAAAACAACAAGTATGAACAAACTAGTAATACAATCCATCTATTTGTACCGTGAAAGTTAGGTACCCCAGCTTTAATATAACTTATTTTCTAAACATTTATAGTCACATGGCAATCACTAAAACAATGGGTGTGGGATGGGAGGGCGAAAAATGGGACGACAAGAGGGCTCACAACATTACAGATAAAAGCAACCAAAACACACCTCACGTAGGACACGGTTTTATATGTTGTTCTTTAGGAGTTACTCACCTTTGCTCCAGTTGCTTCATGGTGGCAGTGATTTGATTGGTTTTCTCTTCGAGCCGAGTGATCATGTCATTCTTTTTCTTCATCTCATCGTCGGAAGTCTGTGAAAAGTCGAAAGGTGTGTAATCAAATGTAATCCTGGACCGGGTGAGAGACATAAGCTCCACTTTGCAACGCAATACCTGCATTTTCTGGTACATCTCAACATTGATGGACTTCACTTCATCGAGTTGGTGCCTCAGACCGATTAATGTGTCCTGAGAAAAAATCTACATGATTAATAGTATACAAATGAGCTGAAAGATTACACACGCAGTCATAGATTTCATCGTTTTGAGCATATTTTGGAGATTATAAACGATAACGGAAACACTCATATAATATTCACAGATAATATACATAATTGAGCTGCTCTGGGGAGATGTTAAATGTGTAGCTCATACAAGACAGCCCGGGAATTTACAAGAACTGGAGGCTTTTTGAGGATAAAGAATGTCATCCACAACTACTACAAATAACTCCTAGGTGTTAGCTGCAAACATTCACAATCAGTTCATCGAAAAGGAAACACATAATAGTTTCAGAGGATTTTATTGTTTCAAAATGATAAGGTATGTGCAACCTGAAAAAATAAATAAACTAAGGTCTGTTCATTGGTGGGGTAAACATGGAATAGTTTGGTACTATAGAGCTAAAACAATTTCAAACTCACACACACGTTTAAAGAGATTAATAGGAAAAATTAAAATGAAATAATATTAGTTTAAAACTGTAAGTTGTCGACTGTAACTCTCAAAACCCAACATTAAGGACAAAATATCACTTTGGGAGAAAAAGGACTTGTCCGGGTCAAACTCTGCAAGCGTTAGTGTTACGATAAAGAGTTCACTGACCAAAAGCTGCAATAAGGAAAAAGATCACAGTCATTTGAACGGCCAAAACACAACAGAGGATCATGAGGCGGATGGTACACTGCTGAAAGAACCACCAGAAGACAAGGCAAAAAAAAATCTGTTATAAAAGTAAAAATGAAGTGGAGACATGTGGAGATATACCAAAGAATACTCCTGTTATGGTGGAGAAACTACAATTTGGAAGCCTCAAAAGAAATAAAGATTCCACCAGCCAAGAACGGAAAGCCGTATTTAGTCTTTTTAAGAAATTAGAAGCAATGGATGATGGCAGAACTACGGCCGAGCTCGGAAACTACTTCAGTCCTCCCTCGAAAGTCACTCAGGAGGAGGAGAGGAGGACAAAGGGCCTTACTGGGCAGAAGATATCTCCAACGGAATCTATCAACCCAGTGCCCAAACCCAGGCGCACCTTCCAGCACCCGTCCCACAGCGGGACCCTGCCAGAGGCCCGAGGCACCTGCCGCCCCTGCCCTCCCATAAGACCTGTGCCCCCCGCTGTCCCGGAGAAGTACAGGATGAAGAGACTGAGACCGCTCCCAGGTAACAGTCTAACAATACAAGGAAAATGCATTGTTACTGAACACTATATTGTTTAATAACAAATAAATATGTTTATTAGATCCATTCAGATTCAGATTCGGAAAACTGTTTTGATCCCAAAGGGCAATTAATTTGCAGCATAATCTCAGAGCAGAACACACAGACTCTACACAAACACACAACAAGCAGGTTAAAAATTTAAAACAATACAATACACAACTCAACAATTCCCAAAAGTCAAACTCCTCCAGAGTTCAACAGTTTTATAGCAGAGGGCACAAAAGATTGGTTTCCGAGCAGAAGCAGTAAAACGACGCCCTGAAGGCATCATGGCAAAGTCAGAGATCAGAGGATGTTTGGGCTGAGCCCTAATACATCTTGCTTTTCTCAGAACCTGTTCTTTCAACAAAGAGTTTTTCCGCAGTGATTTTAGAGCAAGTTTTCACAATGCTCTGCAACTTGTGTTTGTCCTTCAGCTTCAGGCTTTGGAAGCAACAGACACAAGAAAAGCTGAGAAGGCTTTCAATAAAAGAGCAGTGAAAAATATTTTAAATTCTGGTGCAAACATGTAAATCCATTTGATGCGCCACCTGCATGTGAAAGTCAGATCTCAAACTGCTATTGTGTCAGGGCAGGACACTTCTCCCGCATGGCCTAGAATGAGTCTGATGCGTGCATGAATGGAGAGTAGGGATTGGAGGGGCCAATAGCACATACTGGTTGTCACACACGGTTACAGCTGTAACCGTGTATGGATGAATAATGACACGTGAAGCATCTTTCAGTATCCAAAAAAAAACACTATATAAAACTTAATTTCACCCCCAATCAGGCTCTGATTAAATGCAGCCATGAAGTGACGGGGTCAGGTCTGTTACTGAGCAGCTGAGGCTGATGTTGAGCTCAGTGCAGGAGTGTAGAGGGAGGAGTCAGTGTGGCAGCATGACGTCTCTTTGGTCTTCCAGTCTGAATTTGTGCTTAAGCTTCATCAGTATGATGTCATTGTACCATCATGACATCCCAATCAAAAGAGTTTTCTGCCATTTATTCCTCCATTTATTCCTCAAAATTTTGTTGAAAGGATGATGATTATCATATTTGAAAAAAAAAAAAAAAACAGAAAAAAACTTCAAACTGGTGGTGGTATAGGGATAGGGCAAGCATTGTTTTCTCCTTGATACTTGTTTGGCCGTATATTTTCTACCGAAGCTCAACATCACAGTAGTCTCCAACTAAATATTTGATCTGTCAACAGCAGATTTAAATATGAAACATTTACAACAGTCAAACCAATGTTTACAGGACTTCATCAAATCAATGATGTCTGATAGTTGCTGTTTGAAGCCAATTCCAGGCATGAAATTATCCTTGTCTGAATGTGACATGTGAGTCCTCTGTGCAATTCAACAGTTATAGAAAACCGGACCTCTGCATATACTTTATAAGATTAAAGCCTATCAAGGACAAGCATGAGTCAAGTTAACATTATTGTTTGAAAGTATTCGTAGTATCTGATCTCAGAAGCAAAGCAGTTGTGACCAGGTTAGTACCGTGATGGGAGACCGAATGGGAGAGAAAGTGACACTTCTCTTAAATTTGTTGCATTGTTCACACAGGAAGTCATTGGAACCAGAGCACACAAGGTCGCTGCTCCCTCGGGCTCGGCCTCCGGAGCACCACTACGAAGACATATTAGGTCAGTGTCTACATTGGGGCTGTGCTTTTCAAATAGATAGAGTTGTGTTTCTCCTGACAGTATAATGTGTGGTTGGATCTAAAGCTGTTCGTGCCTCTGCAGATAAAGAAAACCCTTATGAAGACATAGAGCTGGAGAGTTCCTGCTCCCAGCAGTCACTGGCCTCTTCTCCTGGAGCTGACACCAACAAGGTCCCGTCTGCTCCTCCATAAACTAATGTGATACAAATAGGCCTAAACTCTTACTTTTATTTGAGGCACACATCTGATAAATTGCATCAGTTTGCAAACAGTATTCACATATTCATCAGTACTATCTATATGATACTTCTGACCCATAAACAATTATTTATTACACATATTATTATACAGGTTTATTAGTATAATAATTAGGTTTATTATTTATGGAAAACCATAAATAACAACAATGGACCTCATCATAGATTCTTAATAAAAAGAATTAATTTAGCTAATAGGCACTGATAAGGAGTGTATTGAAAAATCTTAAAGCTGGGGTACCAAACTTTCAAATCACAAATATGAAACTATGTATTCAAATCCCCCAAACTAGTTCCTTGCTCTAAAAATAGTTTTTGGCCTTTGACACATCTTCAGATCAACTTTTTCAGATAGAAAAGTTTCTGAGAGGACCACCCTCACTCAGCCTATCAGCTCTCTGACCAAACGACTCATTATCTTTTGCTTACTTTCTTTTTGGGCAAATATGCAAAAGATTGTTTTTTTAATAATAATTGGTTCATATGTTACTTTTACATTACTCTTTCTGTTGGAACAGCTTTACTAGAATGATTTCAATTCATAATGAGGTTATGCAGAGTAATCCTACATCTAATACCATATTTACTACTGACACGTACATCAGCAGTATGGACATTAGCATCAATATAGAGGTGATTGCGATTATTTATACATTTCAATTTAATGCATTTCATAAAAATATATATAAATAAAAAATTTAAAAACAAGAAAGAAAACTACACCCATCTCCGACCACACGTTCTGAAGTGGAAATACAGCATCAATCGTACTTTTATAGACGCTGAGAGCCGGTTTCTTCAGACAGAGCTCCAGCCAGAGTTTGGGGACTCATCATCTCCGCAGTGCTCAGCCGTGTGTGAGCAGCAAAAGTACAAGAGGAGCCACATCCAATCCTCAGCTCAGCCCCCCCACGCCCAGGACCCCAGGAGCCCAAAGCCAAACTCACGACCCCACTGTGACACCTCCAACAGCCGCACCTGCCAGAGGACGCCCACCGTGAGTGCTTGTTAGAATTATTTGTCTGCATTCAACTAAATTAACTAAATTTTCTCTATAAATAAATTGGATTGAGTTGAAATTCAAGCCTTTTGAAAGTGAAAGTCAGTTACTATTCAAATTGTGAAGAGAGGGTAAAACTCAGACACGCACTGGTGAGACACACATGCTCATATTCTTATACATGAAAGGCTTTTGAGACTTTGTGTGAACCCTGGGCAAAGAGGCATGACTATGCATTGCACAGGCGTTTTGGCACCAGTTAAGTTGTAAGCCTTAAGGAAAAAGGTAAGCTGAAGTACTTTAAATTATACATACTTGTAAAAGTCTTGGTAAAACTGTAAAACAAATCAGACCACATCACGCACTGATGAAAATTGAAATTGGCTTATCTGCAAATTTGTAAGAAAGCTCCCTCTGAGTCACCTCTGGGTTGAGAGCTGGTTGGGCGAGTGTTGGAGGTCCTCTCTAGGAGTGTGTGTGAACGATTGCGTGAGCAATCCATATGTGTGTGTGTGTGCGTACGCGCTCCACAGCGGACTGGAGTTTACAGACTTTGGTACAGACCATGACAGAAATACCATGTATTTTTCCACTACTGCACCTCACATGACCATGAGAGATATCCACATATGTTCTACTACCCACTGCGGCAAACGGCTGCTGCGCTGCTACTTGCAGCTGCTACTACTACTTCTACTGCTACTCGCGACTGCTGCGCTGCTGCTGCTTCGACTACACAACTGCTGCTGCTAGCTACTACTGCTACTAATTACCACACTGGTACAGCTGCTACTAGCTGCTACTACTATCTACTGCGACTGCTGCTGGGACCTTTGAAGCTAACAAGGGCAGGCCTGGTTCCGTACTGTGATGGAGACCCTCTGGAACACCAGGTGCCACATGGGGCGGCTGTAAATTGCAAACTGCTGTTATGTCCTTAGGCACCCACTTCACCCAAATTAGAATGAGTCTAGAGTGTGTAACTGGTTGGGGGTGGTGGGAGGCTGATGCACAACTGGTTTGCCTTGCTCCGTCAAGCGCCCAGGCAGCAGTGGCTACAGTAGTAGTTTATCACCACCGGGCTTTGAGTGAAAGAATACAGCTGGTGGACACCTGCAATGTCATGTGAAGCAACTTTGAGAGTGGTCTGAAAGGGAGCTATGTAAAAGTGATGCATTTTTTGTTATTATAGAAAATCAGGCCTAAATCAACATAAATGATTGGATCATAACCACTCTATATAAAACGCCTCACATTTCTAAACCACGCGATGGTCTATCAGAGGAGAGAAGCAGCTCCTCCCGCGGCTACAAACACCACCTCTGCTGCTGTGACCTATATTGCTGTTGCATTATATTACTACTTTTAGCTACTTAGAATTATGTTTTTTTTGTACGGATAGGGTGTGTTTTCTGCTGAGTGCACCTGCATTTAACCCAAGACAGAAGTAACAAATTAACTTATCTACTCCATCTATACCGGCAACAACTTACTTTTCAAGATCAGATCGATTCAATCATTTGTATTTGCCATTTGCAGTAAAACCACATTGACATTAAGGCCCTTATTTTTCATGACCGTGTTGGATCCTGTTGAAGAGCTCTCGGCTGCTGTGAAACCTCAGACTGTTGCAGGCACAAGGACAGTTGCTTCTGCTGTGTGAACATGAGCAGGGGCAGAGCCAGGACTTGATGGAGCACTCAGATGGAGCTCTTCTAATTGCAGCTCTGTGAAGCCCGAGCCTCCTGGGTTACAGCGCAGCAGCAGCAGCGCCCAGCGGTGTGCTTTACGCCCTGACTTGCGTTCTTTCACTGCGCATCTAAAGCACCCTTGTGTGTGAGTGGGACCAGAGGGCAAGGCTTTCGCACCCCACTTTTAAATATTCTCTCCATTCTATGCCTGAAATGGCTTGATCTGCTCTGCTTTCTGTTCTCTGGTCCTCTCCCACCGCAGAGTCTGGGAGATCTGGTGGTCGTCCCACTTTACAGCTTTTGTCCAATTACAGTTGGAGTTAAATCAGAGGGTCTAATATGAAGAGGAGGGGGGACAGGGGGGTGATCTAGGACACTCCACAATTCAACAACATTTATGGACATTGGTCCTCTGCCCCTCATGGACCAATGCACTATCTTTAAAGTGATTTGTCTGGGAGTTTGTCAAAAAGAGAGCGAGGTACCAGGTTTGAAAAAAACGACCAGCTCCCGCCCCTTCCTTTTCCTTTCTGATTGTCTATGCCTACGTTTCCGTAACATAATTTAAAAAACGTTTAATCTGAGATACACATTAAACATATACATTATAAATACACATGCACGCAGGTTTTTCAGAAGTAGTTGTTAAACGTTTCATAAAAATATATGTTTTAATTAATGGCATGAAAAAAAGGCGATCGCCTGTAAACACCGGAAGTGCGATTAACATTGATTGAACATTATAGGAACAACTGCAGAGGATCTGATAATGGATATGGGTTCAGTATAAAAAGATTATGGATATAGGTTCAGTTATATAAACTGAGTTATGGATATGGTTCATATATAAATGATTATGGATATGGGTTCAGTAGATATTGATTAATGGATATACGGTTCAGTAATAAATGATTATGATATAGGTTCAGTATATAAATGATTATGGATAAGGGTCAGTATATAATGAATTATGATATAGTTCAAGTATATAAATGATTATGGATGTGGCTTTTTTTTGTTTTTTTTTTACATCTTTTTTTTTTTGTTTTGTTTTTTTTTTTTTTTTTTTTTGTGTTTTTTTTTTTTTATGGTTTTTCACACTAAAGGGCACAAAATGTGACAAAAGGCCAAAAATTGGATTGTAATAATCAGAAGATATTTTATGTATTTCGTGTTTCCAACACCTCCCTGTCCATTAGACTTCTGGAACATAACTGTTTTATACATTAGACAAGTTTCCTATAGCGGCCCTGTTTATTTTATGTAACTGGACGTGATGATTTGACGGAATAGCTTTGTGGAAGTTTGTAGGTTATTTTTTCAGCTGTCCACATTTGATTCCAGAGATCTCTATTTTATACACCAAAGTAATGCACGAAGTGATACTTTCATATTGTCACCAATTAATGTGAAAACAGACCAATTTTTTTTTCTTCTCAAGTTTAATGTTTAGAGAAAAGAGACCGTCCTCAATCACGTCCTTATACATTTTTCAGGTCATTTAATTAATTAAATATTTTTATTTTTTCACGATTCCTTTTTATAATCAATGATTTAACTTATGGTTTGTTAGCCATGTAAATATTGTGATTTCATCGTCTGCTTTTTCAGACTGAGGACATTTTAGTTTCTAGTAACTGGCGTCACAGTAGAAATGGTTCCAATCAGAGGCACATAATGGTCTTTAAAAGTTGCTAACATTTTTATGTTCAATCTTTCCTTTTGATTTTTTCCCATTATTTCTTCAATGTGTCTGTGATTTGAAATCTTTTTCCAATCTTCGAAACAAATTTTAGTTTTTATAAGTATAAACCTTTAAAGGTCCAGATACTGTTACTATTACCTGTGAACACCTCATATAGGTTCAGTATTAAAATGATTATGGATATAGGTTCATATATAAATGATATGGATAAGGGTTCAGAATAAATGGGTAACTCAGCGCGGATGTTCAGAATTCTTGGTTCAGTGTCATTGTATTCCAGAGCTATAAAAGCTTGAATTCGGAGGCTACGTGAAAAACAAACAACTGAGCATCGCTCAGCTACCCAGCATCAGCGCCGATGATTGACACCCTGCATCACTTGGTTGGTTAACGTGACGCATCATGGATTCTGAGCTATAGCTAAGAGAAGGGAAATGCGGGACTTACCGTAACTATTAGAATTCATAAAAAGAGTTGTTTTGTATCAATATTTATGCCAGCAGTTCAATTTAATACAATCTTAAAAATGTGTAAATTCATATTGAGTTCCAGACATAAGTTTAAACAGTCAAAACTAATATTAAGACACATCTGTTG
This sequence comes from Knipowitschia caucasica, assembly GCA_964034765.1. Taxonomy (NCBI): domain Eukaryota; kingdom Metazoa; phylum Chordata; class Actinopteri; order Gobiiformes; family Gobiidae; genus Knipowitschia; species Knipowitschia caucasica. The sequence continues at coordinate 25,186,970 of OZ035826.1, read as the reverse complement.
TTACCTGATTGTGGGCGTTTCAGGTGCAAGGTTTCCTTCCATTGGCGATGAAACGTAGCGCATCGCCCAGTCCTCTGACATCACAGATCCACGTCTTTGACCGAGATCACCACCTCCTGCAAAACACAACCACACCATCTGTCCACTGTCCCTCGTGCATGTTCAGAACACTGGTTTATCCCTTCATGTATCACTCAAGAAGGATACACCAGATATTGATGCACAAAACAACTTTGAAAGCATGAATTGTGAGGTCTACACAACTGCACCATCGACATGAGCGTCAGTCAATAAGAGTCTTAACTTCCAAACTGTGGCTCAGATTGCGAAGAGGAGAACAGTTCTATTCAAACAACACGAAAAAATCTTATGTACAATGATGAAGCAGGGCCAATGTTTTTTGGAGACTGTGTGGTGCCATGGTGACTATTGCCAGAACGCAGACAAGGCCATTGTGACTATTGTCACCAGACAACACATAATGATGGCATTGCTGTAAGGCAATCACTTTGGCAACCAATCACTAGGGCAGCTGGAAACACACTCCAAAAAGGTGCCAATGGTACAATGGCCATAGCAACCATCATCATAAGAACAGCCATAGCAGCCGTTGCATGGAAATTGCTACGGCTGACATCACCCTGGCAACCATCACAATGCAACTGTAAAAAACACACTTCCATAAAAGAATTTGGCCAGTCCTTCCATTTGAAACAAGATCCACCAATGTCGCCATAGCAACCAACACAGGGTTACCAGTGGTTTATGTGCTATACCCCCGCAAAATCTTCGCACGCCTCAATTACATATACTTGTAATTATGTCCAAATGACCAAAAAAAATCAGAGGTCCAGAAAATTCTCTCGAGGTCCGGCCTGGAAATTTGCTATAATTGCCCAACATTAAAAACTGTGGCAGTAAAAGGTAAGGGATTGCCTAGCCCCTCAGACTCAGACGAGCCTAGAACAACCAGAAATCGTTAGTTTTAGTGCATTGCACGCCGGGAAGTCTTTGCAGATCAAATCATGCTTTGAATCCTGACACTCAGCGGCCAAAGGAAGTTTGATCAATCTCTTCAGTGCAGTTTCTTATCGTCCATGTTTCTGTGACACTGATCAGGTGCACGGATTGATTGGATTAAGATTTGACAGTGCAATCTGTGTGTTAGAGAACATTTACACGTAAAGTCAATGTATAATGTGTGTGGTGTTATAATTTTATATTAATAAATATATCTATAAAATTATACACACAACACAAATCTACATTGACTTTAATGAGTAAACATGTTCTCCTAACAGCACAGATTGCACTTCAAAACTAATCCAAACAATCCTCGCCCCCTGATACATGTCACAGAAACATGACGATAAAACTGCCTGAAGAGATTGATCAAACTTCCTCTTTGGCCGCTGAACGTGTCCAGATAAACCATGATTTGATCTGCAAAGACTTCCCAGGCGTGCAATGCACTAAAACTAACGATTTCCTGTTGTTTCTAGGCTCGTCGAGTCTGAGGAGCAGCAATCCCCTACCTTTTACTGCCACAGTTTTAATGTTGGGCAATTATAAGCAATTTCCCAGGCCGACCTCGAGAGAATTTTCCCTGGACTCGATTTTTTTGTTCAATGGACATAATTACATAGTATAAGTAATTGAGGCTCGAAGGTTTGCGGGGGTATAGCACATAAACCACTGTAACCCTGCTGATGGTTGCTATGGCAGACAATTCTAGGTGGATCTGTTTCAATAAATGACTTGCAAAATCTTTATGGAAGTTTGTTTTTATACAGTTGCCATTGTATGGTTGCGGGCCCCACCCCCCCCCCCAGGGTTATGTCCGCCGTAGCTATTTCCATAGCAACGGCAGCTATGGCTGTCTTATGGAAGATGGGTGCCTAAGGCATTGACACCATGGCACCCTTTTTGAAGTTGTGTTTCCAGCTGCCATAGTGATTGGTTGCCAAAGTAGTGCCATAGCAAGGCAGCATAATGGTTGACATGGTGCCAATAGTCACATGGCATTGTTGCTCTGGCAATAGTCACCTGAGCAAACCACACAGTCACCAAAAACATTGGACCCCCTTCATCAAATTTATTGTAAAAAAACATAAAGATTTTAATAGTGTCTGTTTGAATAGAACAGTCTCCTCTTCCAATCCTGAGCACAGTTTGGAAGTTATGACTCTTATTGAAATTGACGCTCAAGACATGTCATGGTTGTAGAACCTCACAAATTCATGCGTTTCAAGTTGTTTAGTGCATCAATAGCTGGTGTACCTTCTTGAGTGATACAGGAAGGAAATAAACCAGTGTTCAGGACATGCAGAGGACAGGGGACAGATGTGTGGTTGTGTTTTTGCAGGAGGTTGAATCTCGTCAAGACGTGGATCTGGTGATGTCAGAGGACAGGGCATGCGCTAGGCGTTCATCGGCCCAATGAAACCAGGCACCTGAACGCCCAACAAGTAACAACAGCTGTGTCTCTAATCCTTAGTTGAACTGTTAAACTGATAGTCTGGAACTCAAAATGACTACACATTTTAAGAATTGTATTAAATTGACCTCATGGCCATAAATATTATACAAACAACTCATTTATGAATCTAAAATTAACAGTAAGTCCCGCATCTTCCCTTCATCTTAGCTAATAGCGCAGAATCCATGATCCGTCCACGTTAACCAACCAAGTGATCGCCAAGGGCTGCAATCATCGGCGCCTGGATGCTCGTAGTGCTCATGCTCAGTGTTTGTTTTCACTGTAGCCTCCGAATCAAGCCTTCTTATAGCTCTGAACTACTTGAAAACGAACCAAGAATTCTGAACATCCGCGCGAGTTAACCCATTTATATACTGAACCCATATCCATAATCATTTATATACTGAACCCTATATCCCACTATCATTTATATACTGACCCTATATGAGTGTGTTCACAGAAATAACAGTATCTGGACTTTAAAAGTTATAACGTAAAAACGAAAATTAGTTTCGAAGATTGGAAAAAAGATTCAAACACAGACACATTGAAGAAATAGTGTGGAAAAAATAAAAAGGATAATGACATACAAATTGTTTAGCAACATTTTAAACGACCAAATGAGCCTCTGATTGGACCTTCTACTGTCGCCAGTTACAATAGAAACATAAAATGTCCTCGAGTCTGAAAAAGCAGACTATGAAATCCCACAATATTTACATGGCTAACACAACATAAGTAAATCACTATTATAAAGAAGGAAACGAGAAAAAATAAAAAAAATTTAATTAATTAAATGACCCCTGAAAAATGTTATAACGGACGTGATGATGACGGCCTCTTTCACTAAACATTAAACTTGAGAAGAAAAAAAATCTTCTGGTTTTCCCACATTTAATTGTTGACAATATGAAAGTATCACTTTGCATTTACTTGTGTAAAAAAAATAGAATCTCTGATCATATGAGACATCTGATAAATACCTATCAAACTTCACAAAGCTCATTCCGTCAAATCATCACGTCCGTTCATAAAATAAACAGGGCCGCATAGGAAACTTGTCTAATGTATAAAACAGTTTATTTTCCAGCAACGTCAAATGACAGAGGAGGTGGTTTGAAACACGAAAAACATAAAAGAATCTTCTGATATTAAAAACCAATTTTCGACTTTTGTCACACTTTGTGCCCTTTAGTGTGAACACGCCCACATCCATAATCATTTATATAATGAACCTATATCCATAATCATTTATATACTGAACCTATATCCATAATCCTTTTATATACTGAACTAATCCAAAAGCATTTTATATACTGAACATATATCACATAATCATTTATATACTGGAACCCACTATCCATAATCATTTATATACTGAAGCCCATCTCCATAATCAAGTTATATACTGAACCTATAATCCATGAATCATTTATATACTGAACCCATATCCATAATCAGATCCACTGCAGATGTTCCTATAATGTTCAATCAAAGTTTATACACTTTCCGGGTTTACAGCGATCGCCTTTTTTTCATGCATTAAAACATTAATTTGTCATGAAACCGTTACAAATACTTCCTGAAAACCTGCGTGCATGTGTATTAAAAATGTATATGTATAAATGTGTTCTCAATAACCTTTAATATGTTACGGAAACGTAGGCATAGACCAATCAGAAAAGGAGGGAGGGAGCTTGGTCGTTTTTTTCAAATCCTGTACTCGCTCCCTCTTTTTTCCTGACAAACTCCAGACAATCACTTTAAAGATAGAGCATTGGTCCCTGAGGGGCCAATGAACCAATGTCCATAAATGTTTTGAATGTGGAAGTGTCCTAGATCACCCCCACTGTTCATAGACCCTCCTGCAATAACTCCAACTGAATATGACAAAAGCTTGTAAAGTGGACCGACTCAGATCTCACAACTCTCGGTGGGAGAGGCTCAGAGAACAGAAACAAGCAATCAACCCATTCTCAGGCAGAGACATGGAGAATATCTAAGAGGGGGCGAAAGCCTTGCCCCTCTGTCCACTCACACACAAAGGCGGCTTTTTGATGCGCAATGAATGACCGCCAGTCAGGCGTACTGCACACCGCGGCGCTGCCTGCTGCGCGCTGTAACCCAGGAGGCTCGGCTTTCACAGAGCTGCATTAGAGAGCTCCATCAAAGCTCCATCAAGTCCTGGCTCGCCCCTGCTCCATGTGCACACAGCAAGCAACTGTCCTTGTGCCAGCACCATCTAGGTTCACCAGCACAGAGAGCTCTTCAACAGATCCAACACCCGGTCACTGAAAATAAGGCCTTAAATGTAATGTGGTTTTACTGAGCAAATGCAAATATCCATAATCCGATCTGATCTTGAAAGTAAGTTGTCCGGTAATAGATGGATTAGATGTTTATTGTTTACTCTTTGGATAAATGCCGGTGCCCTCAAGCAGAACACACCCATCCGGACAAAAAAACATCATTCTACAAGTCGCTAAAAGTAGTATATAATGCAAACAGCACTTTAGGTCACAGCACAGAGGTGGTGTAGCCCTGGGAGAGCTGCTCCTCTCCTCTGATAGACCCTTACGCTGGTTTAGATGTGAGGCCGTTATAAAGAGTGTTAGATCCACATTTATGTTGATATAGGCCTGATTTTCATAATAATAACAAAAAATGCATCACTTAACATAGCTCCCTTTCAGACACTCAAAGTTTGCTTCACATGACATTGCAGGTGTCCACCAGCAGTATCTTCACTCCAAAAACGCGGTGGTGATAAACTACTACTGTACCACTGCTGCCCTGGGCGCACTGACGGAGGCAAGGCAACCATCGTGCCATCATCCCCTCACCACCCTCCACCACCATTCACTACACACTAGACGCATCAATTTGGGTGAAGTGTTTGCCGTAAAGGACATAACCAGCAGATTTTTGGCACTTTACAGCCGCCCCACTGTGGCACCTGTGTTCCCAGAGGTCCTCCCATCACAGTACTAACCAGGCCCTGCCCTGCATAGCAAAAAAGGTCCAGCAGCAGTACGCAGTAGTATTAGTGCAGCTGTAGCAGCAGTAACAGTATGGTAATAGTAGCAGTAGTAGCACAGCAGCAGTATTTTTTGTATAGTAGAAGCACAGCAGCAGCACAGTCCGCAGTAGCAGAAGAAGTAGTAGTAGCAGCAGCAGTAGCAGCAGCAGCAGCAAGTACATGCAGTGGTAGTAGAACATGTGGCTATCTCCATGGTCATGTGAGTGCAGAGTTTGGGGGGGGGGGGGGGAACATACATGTATTGTCTGTCACTGTCTTACAACAGACTGTAAACACCAGTCAGCTGAGAGCGCGTACCACACACACATACAGATGGACTTGCTCACGCACATCCACAACACTCCTACACACACACATACATATAGACTTGGCTCACAACACACCACACAGACATGCATTGTAGATTAAGCCCCTTCATAATTATTTTGAACATTCACTAAAGTTTTCGATATGTAAGTCATCATTATTTATAAGCGCATTTCCCAACCCAGTCACTAAGCGCTTTACAATTTGTTGTGGTGTTTGTCTCTCACTCACACAGAATGGAGCAGGTCGCTACAGGAGGCACATGCAGAACCTTCTTACATGTTTTAGTAGTAGGGAACGTACACAGACTCAGGGAGAACATGCAAACCCACTATAGAAAGCAGATCGACTGGAAACTCCACATTCTGCAGGACGCATCTGTTTGTCTATTTGCAATCAAGAACATGCCTCCGTTTTATGAAAGTGTACAAAGTCTGGTTTGGCCTCTGTGGGCCTCAGCCTCTGGTGGTCTTCAGACCATCAGGACCACCAAGGTCCACAAAAGAGTAATAATTGTTAAAAGGTGCAATACATTTCTTTCACTTGATGGTCTTCACACGTCATCACATCTTTTGGTACTTCTACTTTTATATCGAGGCAATTTACAGAGCACCAGCCTCACGAATCCTACTGCAGGTGGAGAGTCCACATACACATCAAAGCCTTGATCTTTCAGGGGCTTCAGGTAAATTGGGGTTAAGTGTCTCGCCCATGGACACAACAATAGTCAAGTGGGAGTCTGGTGGGGGGTTGGAGAGGTTCATGTGGGCACGAGCCACAACCTTCAGCCTCAAAGCCAATGCTCTACCAACGAGCCACTGTCGGCCATTAATACTTTGTACCAACACATCAAAAAAGCTTACACAATTCTACTTCTTTTTCGACATGCTTGTTCCATATACAATTTGACGTTATAAAATATACAATGAACTAGAAAAAATTTAAACTGATTTCATGTATATTTTTATTCAGTATATCAAACTGTTGTTGTTTGACATGTTCATGTGCAATTATACATTTCAAACAAGTCCGATATAACTTTATAGAATAATTTGTATTCCGTATACTTTCCTATGGTCAACACACGAGATGTATAGGACGTGATTGCACTGGGGTTGTCCCCTGATGGTATCGTGGATGTGGAGCTTAAACAACTGCAGATCGATTCATGAAGTAAAATGTGGTGATCAAAACTTCTCAGTGAACTGATGATTAAAAGCAGTTTCTGTGAGTGGGTGCCCTACAGGCCTCACAGACCCCTGAGTGGAAGTGAGCTCCAGTGAGCCCCTGTCCAAACACATGCCAAGTTTTGCTACTTTCACACTTCAGTAAGGAAGAATATTTATTTACATAGCACCATTCCTTCTGAGTGAGTTTGCATGTTCTCCCCGTTGTCTGCGTAGGTTTTACTCCGGGTGCTCCGTGTTCCCCCTAGCCACTAAAAATATTACAATAGGTCTGCATGCGCCTCCTGTTCGGCGACCCGCTCCATCGCTATGTGGAGTGAGAGGACAATGCCCAAAAAATAACAATCGTAAAACCGCTTTGTGACTCTGGTCTGTGAAGGCGGTATATAATAAAGATTACTTACTTACATGTAGCAACAGTCACACAGTGGTAGAGCAATTGGCCTTTGAGGCGGAAGGTTGTTCAGGCTCGAGCCCACCATGAAACCTTCTCCACCGACTCCCTACTTGACTATTGTTGTGTCCATGGGCGAGACCCTTAACCCCACTATACCTGAAGACCCCCTGGAAAGATCAAGCTTTTGATGTGTACTGTGACTCTCCACCTGCAGGAGGATCGTGAGGGCTTGGTGCTCTGTAAATTGCCCTGAATAAAAAGGTATGAAGTACCAAAAGTAATGTGGATGACGTGTGAAGACCAGACAATGAAAGAACTCGCTATTGCACAATCCTTTTTACACAATTATTACTCTTTTGTGGACCTCTGTGGCCTAGGTCTGAAACCACCAAGCCTGAGGACCCACAAGAGGCCAAAACCAGACTTTGTACACTTCATAAAACGAGCAATGTCTTTATTTCACAATAGACAAACCCAATACGTCCTGCAGAATGTGGAGTCTCATCATCTGCTCTCTATAGTAGGAGTTTGCATGTCTCCCGGGTCTGTGAACGTTTCCCTACTACTAAAACAAGTACAGAAGACGCATGTCCTCCGGTAGACGACCTCTCCCATCCTCTGTGTGGAGAAGACAAACACCCACACAAATTGTAAAAGCGCTTAGTGACTCGGTCTGGACAGGCGCTATATAAATAATGATGACTTACAATATCGAATAACTTTATGACTGTCAAACTAATTATGAAGGGGGGCTTTATCTACATGCATGTCTGTGTGGATGTGTGTGAGCAAGTCTATCATTATGTGTGTGTGTAAGGATGTGTGTGGATGTGCTTGAGCAAGTCCCATAGGTGTGTGTGTGTGGCGTACCGCGCTCCATCAGCTGACTGGTGTTTTACAGTCTGTTGTACAGACCCTGACAGAAAATACCATGTATGTTTCCAATCTCCTGCAACTCACATGACCATGAGAATATCCACATGTTTCTAACCTAAAACCACTGCTGCTACTGCTGCTGCTGCTGCTACTACTGCGCTGCTACAACTAATCCTACTGCTACTGCGACTCGCGCTAGCCTGCTGCTGCTTCTACTACTACTACTGCTGCTGCTGCTACTACTGCCTAACTATTACCACTACTCGTTACTGCAAGCTACTAGCTGCTACTAAACTCACTTGCTACTACTAGCTGCGGACCCCCCTTTGAAGCTAACAGGGCAGGGCCTGTTATACTGGATGGGAGAACCCTCTGGGAACACCAGGTGCCACAGTGGGGGCGCTTGAAAAAGTGCCAAGCTGCTGTTTATGTCCTTAGGCAACACACTTCACCCAAATTAAATGAGTCTAGAGTGTGTGAATTGTGGTGGTGGTGAGGGGCTGATGGCACAGACTGGTTGCCTTCTCCGTCATGCGCCCAGGCAGCACTGGCTACAGTATTGTTTTCACCACCGCTTTGGAGTGAAAGAATACGGCTGGTGGACACCTGCAATGTCATGAAGCAACTTTGATGTCTGAAAGGAGCTATTAAAAGTGATTGCAATTTTTTGTTATTATTTATGAAAACATCAGGCCCTAAATCAACATAAATGATGGATCATAACCACTCTTTAATAACGGCCTCAAATCGATACCAAGCGATGGTCTATCAGAGGAGAGAAGCAGCTCCTCCCAGCGGCTACACCCACTCTGCTGCGTGACCTAAATGCGTGTTTGCTTATATTAACACTTTTAGCTACTTGTAGAATATGTTTTTTGTACGGATGGTGTGATTTCAGCTGAGGCACCTGCAATTATCCAAAGAGTAAAATAAACAATCTATCCATCTATTACCGACAACATACTTTTCAAGATCAGATCGATTCATTGTATTTGCCATTGCAGTAAAACCACATTGAACATTTAAGGCCCTTATTTCAGTGACCGTGTTGGGATCCTGTTGAAGAGCTCTCGGCTGCTGGGGAAACCTCAGACTGGTGCATGGCAACAAACAGTTTGCTCCTGCTGGTGAACCTGGAGCAGGGCAGAGCCAGGACTTTGATGGCTCTTCTGATTGGAGCTCTCTAATGCAGCTCTGTGACCTGGGAGCCTCCTGGATACAGCGCGCAGCAGCAGCGCCCGCGTGTGCATTACCCTGACTGCGTCTTTCACTGCGCATCAACAGCCGCCTTTGTGTGTGAGTGGACAGAGGGCAAGGCCTTTCGCACCCTCTTAGATCATCTCCATGTCTCTGCCGGAGAATGGCTTGGATCTGCTCTCCTTTCTGTTCTCTGAGCCTCGTCCCACCGCAGAGTCTGAGATCTGTGTCGGTCCACTTTACAGCATTTGTCCATAATACAGTTGAGTTAATTGCACAGAGGGTCTATGAACAGTGGGGGTGATCTAGGACACTCCACATATCAACCAACATTTATGGACATTGGTCATCTGCCCCTCATGACCAATGGCTCATCTTTAAAGTGATTGTCTGAGTTTGTCGAAAAAAGAGAGCGAGGTACAGGATATTGAAAAAAAACGACCCAAGCTCCCCTCACCCCTTCTTTCTGATTGGTCTATGCCTACGTTTCCCGTAACAATTAAAACGTTAATCTGAGAACACATTAACATATACATATATAAATACACATGCCCAGGTTTTCAGAAGTATTTGATAAACGTTTCATGACAAATTAAGGTTTTAATGCTGAAAAAAAGGCGATTCGCTGTAAACCCGGAAGTGCTATTAACGTTGATTGGAACATTATATGAACATCTGCAGAGGATCTGATTATGGATATGTGGTTCAGTATATAAATGATTAGGATATAGGTTTCAGTATATAATGATTTATGGATATGGTTCATAATAAATGAGTATGGGATATGGTTCAGTTATATAAATGATTATGGATATGGTTCAGTATATAAATGATTATGATAATTTCAGTATATAAATGATTATAGGATAATAGTTCAGTATATAAAATGATTATGGATATAGTTCAGTATATAAATGATTATGGATGTGGGCTGTTCACACTCAAGGGCACAAAAGTGTGACAAAAGGCAAAAATTGATTAATAATCAGAAGATATTTATGTTTTTTTCGTGTTCCAACCACTCCACTGTCCATTTAGACGTTTTGGAACATAACTGTTTTTTATTACATTAGACAAGTTTTCCTATAGCGGCCCTGGTTTATGTATTAACTGACTGATGATTTGACGAAAGACTTGTTGTGAAGTTTGATAGGTATTTTCAGATGTCCACATTTGATTCAGAGATTCTATTTTTTAACACAAAGTAAATGCAAAGTGATACTTTCATAATTGTCAACCAATTAAAATGTGAAAACAGACCATATTTATTTTTTTCTTCTCAAGTTTAAATGTTTTAGAGAAAAGAGGACCCTCCTCATCACGTCCGTTTATACATTTTCCAGCGGTCATTTATTAATTAAATATTTTTATTTTTTCACGATTCCTTTTTATAATCAAGTGATATTACTATATGTTGTGTAGCATGTAAATATTGTGGGATTTCATCGTCTGCTTTCACACTGAGGACATTTTATTTTCTATGTAACTGGCGTCCAGTAGAATGGGCCAATCCAGAGCGCATTTGGTCCTTTAAAATGTTGCTAAACATTTTTTATTCAATCTTTCCTTTTGAATTTTTCCACACTATTTCTACTCATGTGTCTGTGTTTGAAATCTTTTTTCCAATCGTTCGAAACTATTGTTATTTAGTTTTTAAGTTATAACCTTTAAAAGTCAGATACTTGTTACTTTACTAGGAACACACTCCATATGAGGTTCAGTATATAAATGATTATGGATATAGTTCAGTATATAACTATATGGAGATGGTTCAGTATATAAATGGGTAATCTCTGCGCGGATTTTCAGAGATTCTTGGTTCAGTTTTTCCATGTAGTTCCAGAGCCTATAAAGGCTTGGGATTCAGGCTACGTGAAAACAAACAACTGAGCATGCGCAGCTAAGCGCATCAGCGCCGATGATTGACAGCCCTTGGCAATCACTGGTTGTAACGTGGACGGCATCAATGATTCAGAGCTATAGCTAAGAGAAGGGAATGCGGACTTACCTGGAATATTAGAATTCAAAAATGAGATTGTTTTGTATCAATATTTATGGCCATGAGGTCAATTTAATACAATTCTTAAAATCGTGTAATTCAGTTTGAGTTCCAGACTAATCATTTTAACAGGCACAACAATGATTAAGACCACTCTGTTGTTACCTTGTGGTGCGTTCAGGTGCATGGTTTCCCATGGGCCCCGATGAAAGCGTAGCGCATAGCCCAGTCCCTCTGACATCACCCTAGATCCACGTCCTTTGACCGAGAGCACCCCCTCTGCTAAACACAACCACTCCATACTTTCCCACTGTCCCTCTCTGCATTTCAGAACACTGGTTTATCCTTCATGATCACTCAAATGGATACACAGATATTGATCACTAAACAACTTGAAAGCATGAAATTGTGATTCTACAACAACTGCACATCGTCATGAGCGTCAGTCAATTAAGAGTCAAAACTTCCAAACTGTGGCTCAATTGGAAGAGAGACTGTTCTATTCAAAACAGACACTAATAAAAATCTTTATGTACAATGAGAAGCAGGGGGCCAATGTTTTTGGAGACTGAGTGGTTGCCAATGGTGACTATGCCAGAGCAACAATTGCCATTCGTGACGATTGTCACCATGACAAGCCATTATGATGCAATTGCATGGCAATCACTTTGGCAACCTCACTATGGCAAGCTGAAACACAAACTTCAAAAAGGGTGCGATGGTGACAATTGCCATATCAACCATCTTCATAAGAACAGCAGAGCAGCCTTGCTATGGAAAATTGGCTACGCGCGACTACCCTGGCATCCAACACAATGGCAACTGAAAAAAAACACACATCATAAAAAATTTAGCAAGTTCATCTTCCATTGAAACAAGATCCACCAGATTGTCTGCCATAGCAACCATCCAGCATGGTTACAGTGGTTTAATTGTGCCTATACCCCCCGCAAAATCTTCGCACGCCTCATTACATATTACTTGTAATTATGCCATTTGAACAAAAAAATTCAAGGTCAGGGAAAAATTCTCTCGAGGTTCCGGCCTAGGAAATTTGCTTATAATTGCCCAACATTAAACTGTGGCAGTAAAAGTAGGGGATTGCTGCCATCCTCAGACTCAGACACCTTAGAAAACAACCAGGATCCGTCTAGTTTTTAGTGCATTGCCCGCTGGGAAGTCTTTTGCATATCAAATCAAAGGCTTATCCTGGACACGTCAGCGGCCCAAGAGGAAGTTTGATCAACTCTTTCAGTGCATGTTCTATCGTCATGTTTCTGTGACACTGATCAGGGTGCGCCGGATTGATTGGATTAATTTTGAACAGTGCCAATCCTGAGCTGAAGGAGAACAATGTTTACACATTAAAGTCGAATGTAATAGATGTGTTTGTGTATAATTTTATATTATATATATATATATATAAATTATACCACACACACATTAGAATACATTGACTTTAATGTGTAAACATGTTCTCCTAACTCACAGCTTGGCACTGTCAATCTAATCCAATCAATCTCGCACCCTGATCAGTGTCACAGAAACATGACGATAAAACTGCACTGAAGAGCTTGATTCAACTAACCTCTTTGGCCGCTGACTGTCGCAGGATAAACCATGATTTGATCTGCAAAGACTTCCCAGGCGTGCATTGCACGAAAACAACGATTTCTGTTGTTCTAGGCTCGTCTGAGTCCTGAGTAGGCTGCAATCCCCTTACCTTTTACTGCACCGTTTAATGTTGGGCAATTAATAAGCAAATTTCCAGGCCCGACCTCGAGAGAATTTTTCCCTGGACCTCTGATTTTTTTGTGTTTCAAATCTGACATAAGTTACAAGTATAGTAAGTTGAGGCGTGCGAAGATTTTGCGGGGTATAGCACATAAACCACTGTAACCATGCTGATGGTTTGCTATGGCAGACAATCTGGTGGATCATGTTTCAATGGAAAGGACTTGCAAATTCTTTTATGGAAGTTTGGTTTTTAGAGTGTGGGGGGATGGCAGTTGCCATTGTGAATGGTAATGCCAGGGTAGTCGCCGTAGCCAATTTTCCATACAACGGCAGCTATGGCTGTTCTTATGAAAGATGGTTGCCCTCATGTCAATTGTCACCCCCCCCCGGGGGGGGGGGGGGTGGCACCCTATTTGGAAGTGTGTTTCCAGCTGCCATAGTGGATGGTTGCCAAATGAATTGCCATAGCAATGCCACATCAAGGGTTGTCCATGTGACAATAGACACAATGGGCAATTGGTTGCTCTGGCAATAGTCACCATGGCAACCACACAGTCCCAAAAACGTTTGGCCCCCTGCTTCATCATTGTACAAAAAGATTTTAATAGTTCTGCTTGAATAGAACAGTCTCCTCTTCCAATCTGAGCCACATTTGGTAGTTATGACTCTTATTGACTGACGCTCATGACATGTAGCAGTTGTTGTGAGACCTCACAAATCATGCTTTCACGTTTTTAGTGGCATCAATATCTGGTGGTACTCCTTCTGTAGTGATACAGAAGTAAACAGTGTTCTACATGCAGAGGACAGTGGACAGATGTTGTGGTTGTGTTTTGCAGGAGGGGTGATCTCGTCAAAAGACGTGGAACTGGTGATGTCAGAGGACTGGCATGCGCTACGCTTTCATCGCCCAATGGAAACCATGCACCTGAACCGCACCACAAGGTAACAACAGAGTGTGTCTCTAATCATTAGTTTGTGACTGTTAAACTGATAGTCTGGAACTCAAAATGAATCCACATTTAAGAATTGTATTAACTTGACCCATGGCCATAAATAATGATACAAACAACCACATTTTATGAATTCTAATATTACAGTAAGTCCCATTCCCTACTCTTAGCTATAGCTCTGAATCCATAGGCCGTCACGATAACCAAGCCCGGTTTTGGTGGGGCCCCCCCAAGTGATGCCAAGGGCTGTCAATCATCGCGCTGATGCTCGAGCTGCGCATGCTCAGTTGTTTGTTTTCACGTAGCCTCCGAATCAAGCCTTTATAGGCTCGAACTACATGAAAACTGAACCAAGAATTCGGAACATCGCGCTGAGTTTACACCATTTATATACTGAACCCATATCCATAATCATTTTATATACTGAACCTAAATCCATAATCATTTATATACTGAACCTATATGAGTGTGGTTCACCATAAAATAACAAAGTATCTGACTTTAAAAAGGTATAACATTAACAAACTAAAATTAGTTTTCGAAGATTGGGAAAAAAGATATCAAACACAGACACATTGAAGAAAAGTGTGGAAAAATCAAAGGAAAGATTGACATAAAAATGTTTAGCACATTTTAAACACCAATGAGCCTCTGATTGACCATTCTACTGTGACGCAGTTAACATAGAAAATAAAATGTCCTCAGTCTGAAAAAGCAGACGATGAAATCCCACAATATTACATGGCTAACACCACATAATTTAATCACTTGATTATAAAAAGGATCGTGAAAAAAATAAAAAATATTTAATTAATTAAAATGACCCCTGAAAATGTATAACGACGTGATGAGGACAGGTCCTCTTTTCTCTAAAACATTAAACTTTAGAAGAAAAAAAAATCTGGTCTGTGTTCACTTTAATTGGTTGACAATAGAAAGATCACTTTGCATTTACTTGTGTAAAAAAAATAGATTCTCTGAATCAAATGTGGGACATCTGAAAACATACCATCAAACTTCCACAAAGCACATTCCCGTCAAAGCATCACGTCCGTCTACATAAATAAACAGGCCGCTATAGAAACTGTCTAATGTATAAAACAGTTATGTTCCAGAAAACGTCTAATGGACAGTGGATGTTTGGAACACCGAAAAACATAAATATCTTCTGATTATTAAAAACCAATTTTTGGCCTTTTGTCACACTTTTGTGCCCTTTATGTGAACAAGCCCACATCCATAATCATTATATACTGACTATATCCATAATCATTTATATACTGATCCTATATCCATAATCATTAATATACGGACCTAGTATCCATAATCATTTATATTCTGAACTATATCCATAATCTTTATATACTGAACCCATATCCCATAATCATTATATACTGAACCCATTATCCATAATCATTTATATACTGAACCTATTATCCCTATCATTTTTATACTGAACCCATATCCATAACAATCTCTCAGATGTTTCCTATAATGATTCAAATCCAACGTTAACTAGTCACTTCCGGGTTAACAGCGATCGCTTATTTTCATGCATAAAACAATATATTTGTCATGAAAACGTATAAACAAATACTTCGAAAACCTGCGTGCATGTATTAATAAATGTATATGTATAAAGTGTTCTCAGATTAACCGATTAAATATGTTATCGAAACTAGGCTAGACCAATCAAAAGGAAGGGGGAGGGAGCTTGGTCTTTTTCTTTTCAATCCTGTACCTCGCTCTCTTTTTTCTGACAAACCCAGACAATCACTTTAAAGATAGAGCCATTGTCCATGAGGGGCAGATACCAATGTCCATAAATGTTGTTGAAATGTGGAGGTGTCCTAGATCACCCCAACTGTTCATAACCCTCCTGCAATAACTTCCCAACTGTAATATGACCAAAAGCAGTAAAGTGGACCGACACTGATATCCCAGACTCGCGGTGGGAGAGCTCCAAGAACAGAAAGCAGAGCCGATCAAGCCCATTCTCAGGCAGAGACATGGAGAATATCTAAGAGGGGTGCGAAAGCCTTGCCCCCTCTGTCACTCAAGACACAAGGCGGCTTTTGAAGCGCAGTGAAAGACCGCAGTCAGCGTAATGCACACCGCGGTGCTGCTGCTGCGCGCTGTAACCCAGGAGGCACGGCTTCCCACGAGACCGCTGCTTTAGAGAGCTCCATCAGAGAGCTCCATCAAGTCCTGGCTTCTGCACCTGCTCCATGTTCACACAGCAAGCAACTGTCTTGTCCAGCACGCAGGTCTGAGTTCACCAGCAAGCAAGAGCTCTTCAACAGATCCAACACCGGTCCACTAAAATAAGGGCCTTAAATGTCACTGTGGTTTTGACTGCAAATGGCAAATACAATGAATCCGATTCTGATCTTGAAAAGTAAGTTGTCCGGTAATAATGGATGATAGTTTTATGTTTACTCTTTTGGATAAATGCAGGTGCCCTCAGCAGAAACCCACCCTACCGTACAAAAAATCATATTCTCCAAGTAGCTAAAGAAGTAAATAATGCAACAGCACTTTATGTCACAGCAGCAGAGGTGGTGTAGCCCGCTGGTGAGAGCTGCTTCCTCTCCTCTGATTAGACCCATCGCTTGGTTTAGATGTGAGCCGTTATAAAGAGTGGTTATGATCCAATCATTTATGTTATTTAGGCCTGATTTTCATAATAATAACAAAAAAATGCATCACCTGTCCATAGCTCCCTTTACAGACACTCAAAGTTCTTACATGAACTATGGCTGAGTGTCCACCAGCAGTATTCTTTCACTCCAAACGCGTGTGATAAACTACTACTGTAGCCACGGCTGCCCTGGGCGCCTTAACACAACGGAGGAAGGCAACCATTCTGTGCCATCAGCCCCTCCCCACCACACCACCATTCTCTCACACGCTAGACTGCATTCTAATTTGGGTGAAGTTGTTGCCAAGGACATAACAGCAGTTTGGCACTTTACACCAGCCCCACTGGGCAACATGGTGTTCCCCAGAGTCGCCCATCACAGTACTAACCAGCCCTGCCCAGCTTAGCTCAAAGGTCCAGCAGCAGTAGCATCATAGTAGTAGCACAGCAGTAGCAGCAGTAACAGTATGGTAATGAGTAGCAGTAGTAGCAGCAGCAGCAGTAGTAGTATTTTATTGTATAGAAGCAGCTCTGCCACAGCAGTCGCGTAAGCAGTAGAAGTAGTAGGACAGCATAGTAGCAGCAGCACATCAGTAGCAGCAGTGGTATAGAACATGTGGATATCTCTCATGGTCCATGTGAGTGCAGAGGGAACATACAATGTAATTTCTGTCACTGGTCTGTACCAACAGTCTGTAAACACCAGTCAGCGGATGGAGGCCGCGGGGGGGTACACGCCAAACCACACACACACATATGGACTCTGCTCACGCACATCACACACACTCCTACACACACACATACATATAGACATGCTCACACACATCCACACAGACATGCATTGTGATTAAGCCCCTTCATAATTAGAGTTTGAGCAGTCACTAAAGTTATTCGATATTGTAAGTCATCATTATTTATATAGCGCCTTTCCAGACCCAGTCACTAAGCGCTTTACAATTGGTTGTGTGTTTGTCTCTCACTCCATCACAGAGATGGGAGCATGTCGTCTACAGAGGGCACATGCCAGAACTTCTGTACATGTTTTATATAGGGGAAACGTACACAGACACAGGGAGAACATGCAAACTGCCACTATAGAGAGCAGATCGCCTGAAGACTCCACATTCTGCAGGACGTCATCTGGTTTGTCTATTGTCAATAAAGAACATGCCTCCGTTTTATGAAAGTGTACAAAGTCGGTGTGGCCTCTGTGGTCCCTCAGAGCCTAGGGTGTCTTCAGACCTCAGGAACCACCGGAGAGGGCCACAAAAGAGTAAGAATTGGTAAAAAGGGTGCAATAGCAGTTCCTTTCACTTGTATGGTCTTCACACTGTCATCACATTACTTTATGTACTTCGACCTTTTATACAGGGCAATTTACAGAGCACCAGCCCTCACGGAACCTCCTGCAGGTGAGAGTCCACAGTACACATCTAAGCCTTGATCTTCTAGGGGCTTTCAAGGGGTAAAAGTGGGGTTAAGTGTCTTCCGCCCATGGACACAACAATAGCAAGTGGATCGTGGAGAAGGGTTCATGGTGGGCTCAGCCTACAACCTACACTCAAAGGCCAATAGCTCTACCAACTGAGCCACTGTCGGCCATTATACATACCGCACATAAACAAAAGCTTAACACACTTCTACTTCTTTTCCGACATGCTTTCCATATACAACTTTGACTATAAAAATAATTAACTACTATGGAACTTGAAAAAATTTTAAACATGATTTTTTCAGTATAATTTATTTCAGTATTCAAACGGTTGTTGTTTGACTTCAAGTGCAATTTTATACAATTTCCAAACAAGTCCGATATAACTTTTATAGAATAGTTGTATTCATGTATTCTTTCCTATGGTCACCACAACGAGGATGTATAGGACTGGTTGCACTTGGTTGTACCACCTGATGGTAGCTGGATGAGCTAAAACCACTGCAATGCGATTCATGAAGTAAAATTGTGATCAAAACTCTGCAGTGAACCTAAAAATTATTTGATGAAAGCAGTTTCTGTGAGTGGGTGCTCAGCGCCTCCGGACCCTGAGTGGACAGTGAGCTCCAGTGAGCACTCTGTCCAAACACATGCAGTGGTTTTTGCTACCCTTTCACACTCATAAGGGAAGGAATATTTATTTACATACACCATTCCTTTCTATGAGTTTTGCATGTTCTGCCCCCGTGTCTGCGTAGGTTGACTCCGGTGCGCCGGTCCACTACCACTAAATATGTACAATAGGTCTGGCATGCGCCTCCTTTACTGGCACCCCGCCTCCATCCTAGTGGAGTGAGAGGACAAGTGCCCCAAAAAATAACAATCGTAAACCGCTTTGGTGACTCTGGTCTGTGAAAAGGCGTATATAAATAAAGATTACTTAACTTACTTTAGCTACAGTCACTCAGTTGGTAACATTGGCATTTGAGGCTGGAAGTTTTAGGCTCGAGCCCACCATGAACCTTCTCCACCACTCCCCACTTTGACTCTTGTTTGTCCATGCGGCGAGACACTTAACGCCCGACTTTGTACCTGAACCCCCGAAAGATCAAGGCTTGATTTGTACTGTGGACTCTCCACCCTGCAGGAGATCCGTGAGGGCTGTGCTCTGTAAATGCCCTGATATAAAAGGTAAAGTAACCAAAAGCAATGGTGATGACGGTGAAACCATACAAGTGAAAGAACTTCTATTAGCACCCCGTTTACACAATTATTACTCTTTGTAGGAACTCTGGTGGTCCTGAGTCTGAAGACCACAGAGGCCTTGAGACCACAAGAGCCAAAACCAGACTTTGTACACTTTATAAAACGAGCATGTTCTTTATGGCACAATAGACATACCAGATGACGTCCAGCAGAATTGTGGATCTTCAGTCGATCTGCACCTATACGTGGAGTGTGCATGTTCTCCCTGTGCTGTGTACGTTTCCCCTACTATAAAACATGTACAGAAGTCTCGGCATGTCCTCCTGTACGACGAACCTGCTCCCATCTCTGTGTGGAGTGAAGACAAACACCCCACAATAAAAACAATTGTAAAGCGCTTAGTGACTCGGTCTGGGAAACGGCGCTATATAAATAATATGACTGACAATATCGAATAACTTTATGACTGTTCAAACTAATTATGAAGGGGCTTAATCTACAATGCATGTCTGTGAGGATGGGTGAGCAAAGTCTATATGTATGTGTTGTGTAGGAGTGTGGTGGCTTGGCGTGAGCACTCCAAGTGGTGTGTGTGCGTCACGCGCTCCATCAGCTGACTGTGTTTACAGTCTGTTGGTACAGACCAGTGTCAGAAAAATACCATGTATGTTCACTCTGCACTCACCATGGACCATACGAGAGATTTCCCCATGTTTTCTACCTACCACTCGCTGCCACTGGGCCCTGCTGCTGCTGCTACTGCAGCAGCTACTACTACTTCTACTGCTACTGCGACTAGCTGCTGCTGCTGCTGCTTCACTACTACTACTGCTGCTGCACGCTACTACTGCACACTATTACCACTACTGTTACTAGCTGCTACTGCGCTGCTAACTACTACTACTGATACTAGGCGCTGAACCATTTGAAGCTAAGCAGGGCAGGGCATGTTAGTACTGTGATGGGAGACCTCGGGAACACCAGGTTGCCACAGTGGGGAGCGGCTGTAAAGTGCCAAACTGCTGGTTAATGTCCTTAGCAACACACTATCAGACCAAATTAAATGAGTCTAGAGGTGTTGAATGGTTGGTGAGTGGTGGTGGGGCTGATGGCACAGACTGTTGCCGTGCCTCCGTCAGTGCGCACCAGGGCAGCAGTGGCTACAGTATTGTTTATCACACACCCCCGTTTGGAGTGAAAAGAATAACTGCTGGTGACACCTGCAATGTCCAATGTAAGGCAACTTTGAGTGTCTAAAGGGAGCTATGTAAAAGTGATGCATTTTTGTTATTATTTTGAAATCAGGCCTAAATCCACATAAATGATGGATCAGAAACCACTCTTTATAACGGCCCTCACATCTAAACAAGCGATGGTCCTATCAGAGGAGAGGAAGCCCTCCTCCCAGCGGCTACACCACCTCTGCTGCTGCTGTTAACTAAAGTCTGTTGCATAATATAATACTGTTTAGCTACTTGTAGAATTATGGTTTTTTGTACGATGGGTGTGTTTCTGCTGAGGCTCCTGCATTTACCAAAGAGTAACATAAACTATCTATCCATCGATTACCAACGACAACATACTTTTCAAGATCCAGATCGATATCATTGTAATTGCATTGCATAATAACACATTGACATTTAAGGCCCTTATATTCAGTGACCTTGTTGGATCCGGTTGAAGAGCTCCTGCTGCTGGTGAAAACCTCAGAACTAACTGTGCTGCACAAGACAGTTGCTCTGCTGTGTGAACATGGAGCAGGGGCAGAGCCAGACTTGATGGAGCTCTCTGATGAGTTTTTTTTTTTTCTCTCTAATGCAGCACTGGGAAGCCGAGCCTCCTGGGTATACAGCTCGCAGCCGCAGCGCCCGCGTGTGCATTACGCCCTGACCTGCGGTCTTTCACTGAGCGCACAAAAGCCGCCTTTGTGTGTGATGGACAAGGGGGCAAGGCTTTCCGCACGCCCACTTAAATATTCTCCATGTCTCTGCCCTGAGAATGGCTTGATACTGCTCGCTTTCCTGTTCTCTGAGCCTCTCCCACCGCAGAGTCTGGAGATCTGTGTCGGTCCACTTACAGCGTTTGTCCATCTTACAGTTTGGAGTTAATTGCAAAGGAGTGTCTATGACAGTGGTGGTGGATCTAGACACTCCACATTCAACAACATTTATGGACAATTGGTCATCTGCCCCTCATGGACCCATGGCTCTATCTTTAAAGTGATTGTCTGGAGTTTGGTCAGAAAAAAAGAGAGCGAGGTACAGGATTTGAAAAAAACGACCCAAGCTCCCTCCCCTTCCCCTTTTTTCTGATTGGTCTATGCCTACTTTTCCGTAACATATTTAAAACGTTAATCTGAGAACACATATACAAACATTATGAATACACAGCATCGCCAGGTTTTTCAGAAGTAAATTTTTAACGTTTTCATGACAAATATAAGGGTTTTAATCATGAAAAAAACGATCGCTGTAAACCCGGAAGTGCTTATAACTTGATTGAACATTATAGGAACATCGCAGAGGATCTGATTATGGATATGGTTCATTATATAAATGATTATGATATCAGGTTCAGTATATAAATGATATGGATATGGGTTCAGTATATAAATGATTATGGATATGGGTTTCAGTATAAAACTGATTAGGATATAGTTTCAAGTAAATAAATGATTATGGATATAGGTTTCAGTATAAAAATGATTATGGATATAGGTCATTATAAATATAGGGATATAGGTTCAGTATATAAATATGATGGATTGGGCTTGTTCACACTAAAGGGCACAAAAGTGTGACAAAAGGCCAAAAATTGATTTAATAATCAGAAATATTTTACTGTTTTTCGTGTTTCCGAAACAGCCTCCTCCGTCCATTAAACGGTTCTGGATACATAACTGTTTTATACATAGACAAGTTTCCTATATCGGCCCCTGTTTATTTTATGTAACGACCGTGATGATTTTGAACGGAATGAGCTTTGTGGAAGTTTGATAGTATTTCAGATGTCCACAGTTGATTCAAGAATTCATTTTTTACACAAATTAAATGCAAAGTGATAGCTTCATATTGTCACCCACATTAAATGTGAAAACAACCAGATTTTTTTTTTTCTTCTCAATTTTAATGTTTAGAGAAAAGAGACCGTCCTCATCACTCCGTTATACAATTTCAGGGGTCATTTAATTATAAATATTTTTTAATTTTTATCACAGTTTCCTTTTTATAATCAAGTGCTTTACGTATGTTGTGTTACCAATGAATATTTGGGATTTCATCGTCTGCCCTTGTCAACTGAGACTAGTTTATTTTCTATGTAACTGGCGTCACAGTAAATGGTCCCAATCAAGGCTCATTTGTCGTTTAAAATGTGCGAAACATTTTATGTCAATCTTCTCCTTTTGATTTTTTCCACACTATTTCTTCATGTGTCTGGTGTTTGAAATCTTTTTCCAATCTTCGAAACTAATTTTAGTTTTTAAAGCTTATAACCTTTTAAGTCGCAGTTACTTGTTACTTTACTGTGAACCGACTCATATAGGTTCATATATAAATGATTATGGATATAGATCAGTATAAAAATGATTATATAATGGTTCATAATAAAATGGGTAACTCAGCGCGGATGTTCGATTCTGGTTCAGTTTTCATGTAGTTCACAGAGGCCTAATAAAGGCTGGATTCGGAGGCTACGTGAAAACAAACAACTGACATGCGCAGCTAACGAGCATCAGCGCCGAGATTGACAGCCCTTGGCATCACTTGGTTGGTTAAACGTGACGGCAATCATGATTCTGAGCTATAGCTAAAGAGAAGGGATGCCGGACTTACCTGTAAATATTAGAAGTCATAAAAGTGAGTTGTTTTTGTAACAATATTATGCCATGAGGTCAAATTCATACAATTCTTAAAATGTGTAATTCATTTTGAGTTCCAGACTCTCATTTTAACAGTCACAAACTAATGTAAGGACACATCTGTTGTTACCTGTGGACGTTCAGGTGCATGGTTTCCCATTGGGCCGATGAAAGCGTAGCGCATGCCCAGTCCCTCGACATCACCAGATCCACGTCATTTGAACCGAGAACACCCCCCTCCTGCCAACACAACCACACCATCTGTCCCACTGACCCTCCTGGCATGTCAGAACACTGGTTTATCCTTCATGTATCACTCAAGAAGGATACACAGATATTGATGCACTAAACAAACTTGAAAGCATGAATTTGTGAGGTCCTACAACAACTGCAACACTCGCATGACTCAGTCCAATAGGGAGGGGGAAGAGTCATAACTTCCCAACTGTGCCAGATGTAAGAGGAGACTGGCTATTCAAACAACACTAACACTATAACAATCTTTATGTACAATGATGAAGCAGGGGGGGGCCCAATGTTTTTTTGGAGACTGTGTTGCCATGTGACTATGCCAGAGCAACAATTGCCATAGTGACTATTGTCACCATGACAACCATATGATGGCACTGCATTGGCAATCACTTTGGCAACCATCACTATGGCTACTGGAAACACACTTCAAAAAGGTGCCTGGTGACAAAGCCATAGCAAACCATCTTCTATGAACAGCCCATAGCACCGTTCATGGAAATGCTACGATCGGCGACTACCCCAGGCCACCATCACAATGGCAAATGTATAAAAACAAACTTCCATAAAAGAATTGCAAGTCATTTCCATTGAAACAAGATCCACCAGTTTGTCTGCCATAGCAACATCACATGGTTACAGTGGTTTATGTGCTATACCCCCGCAAAAATCTTCGCACGCCTCATTTACATATACTTGTAATTATGTCCATTTGAACAAAAAAATCAGAGGTCCAGGGAAAATACTCTCGAGGGTCCGGGCCTAAGGAAATTTGCTTATAATAGCCCCAACAGTTAAACTGTGGCAGTAACGGTAGGGAATTGCTGCCTCCTCAACTCAAGACGAAGCCCTAGAAACAACCAGGAAAACGTTAGTATTTAGGCAGTTGCAGCCCTGGGAAGTCTTTGCAGACAATCCTGGCTTTATCCTGGACACGTCAGCGGCCAAAGAGGAAGATTTGATCAATCTTCTTCAGTGCATTTCTATCGTCAATGTTTCCTCGTGAGCACTGATCAGGGTGCGACGGATTGATGGGATTAGATTTGAACCCGTGCAATCTGGCTGTTGAGGAGAACATGTTTACAACATTAAAGTCAATGTATATATGTGTGTGTGTATAATTTATATTATATATATATATATATAAAATTATACACCACACACATATATACCATTGACTTTATGTGTAAACATGGTTTCACCTCAACAGCACAGATGCCCTGTCAAATCTAATCCAATCAATCCGTCGCACCTGATCATTGTCACAGAAACATGACGATAGAAACGCACTGAAGAGATGATCAAACTCCTCATTGGCCGCTGACGTGTCCCGATAAAGCCATGATTTGATCTGCAAAGACTTCCCAGGCGTGCAATGCACGAAACTAACGATTCCTGGTTGTTCTAGGCCGCCTGAGTCTGAGGAGGCAGCAATCCCCTACCTTTTACTGCCACAGTTTATTTTGGGACAATTATAAAGCAAAATTCCAGGCCCGGACCTCTAAAAGAAAAAAGGAAAAATAAAAAAGAGAGAGAATTTTCCCTGAACCTCTGATTTTTTTTTGTTCAAATGGACATAATTACAAGTATATTGTAATTGAGGCCGTGCGAAGATTTTTGCGGGGTATAGCACATAATCCACTGTAACCATGCTGATCGGTTGCTATGGTAGGACAATCTGGTGAACTTGTTCAATGGAAATGACTTGCAAATTCTTTTATGGAAGTTGGTTTATACAGTTGCCATGTGATGTTGCCAGGGTAGTCGCCCGGACAATTTCCATAGCAACGGCTGCTATGGCTGTTCATGAAGATGGTTGCTAAGGCATTTGTCACCATGCGGCCCCTTTTTTGAGAGTGTGTTTCCAGCTGCCATAGTGATGGTCTGCCAAAGTGATTGCCAAAGCAATGCCATCATAATGGATGTCATGGTGACACTAGTCACAATGGCAAGTGTTGCTCCTGGCAATAGTCACCATGGCAACCACACAGTCTCCAAAAACATTGGCCCCCTCTTCATCATTGTACATAAAGATTTTATAGTGTCTGTTTGAATAGAACAGTCTCCTCTCCAATCTGCGCCACAGTGGAAGTTATGACTCGTATATGACTGACCGCTCATACGATGTTCAGTTGTTTGTAGACCTCACAAAATTCATGCTTATCAAGTTGTTAGTGCATCAATATCTGGTGTATCCTTCTTGAGTGATACATGAAGATAAACCAGTGTTCTGACCTGCAGAGGACAGTGACAGTGTGTGGTATTGGTTTTGCATGGAGGGTTGATCTCGGTCAAAAGACGTGGATCTGGTGATGTAAGAGGGACGGGCATAGCGCAACGCTTTCATCGGCCAATGGGAAACATGCACTGAACGCACCACAGGTAACAACAATTGTGTCTCTAATCATTATTGTGACTGTTAAACTGATAGTCCTGGAAACTCAAAAAGAATACACATTTTAAGAATTTGTATTAAATGGACCACATGCATAATATTGATACAAAACAACTCATTTTATAATTCCTAATATTACAGGTAAGCCCCATTCCTTCTCTTAGCTATAGCTTCAGAATCCATGATCGTCCACGTTAACCAACCAAGTGATGCCAAGGGCCTGTCAATCAACGGCGCTGATCTCGTAGCTGCGCATGCTCAGTTGTTGTTTCACTTAGCCTCCGAATCAAGCCTTTATAGCTCTGAACTACATGAAAACTGAACCAAGAATTCTGAACATCGCTCCGCTGAGTTACCCATTTATATACGAACCCATATCCATAATCATTAATATACTGAACCCTATATCCAAAACTCATTTTATACTGAACCTAAATGAGTGTGTTCACAGTAAAGTAACAAGTATCTGGACTTTAAGTTATAACTTAAAAACTAAAATTATTTCCGAAGATTGGAAAAAAGATTTATCAAACACAGACACATTGAAGAAATAGTGTGGATAAAATCAAAGGAAGATTGACATAAAAATGTTTAGCAACATTTTTAAACGACCAAATATCCTCGATTGGAACATGCTACTGAGACGCCAGTTCATAGAAACATAAAATTTCCTCATCTGAAAAAGCAGAACGATGAAATCCCACTATATTTACAGGGCTAACACAACATAAGTAAATCCACTTGATTATAAAAGGATTCGTGAAAAATAAAAAATATTTAATTAATTAAAGGACCCCTGAAAAATGTATAACGGACGTGATGAGAAAACGTCCTCTTTTCTCTAAACCTTAAACTTGAAAGAAAAAAAAAATCTGGTCTGTTTTCACAATTAATTGTTGACAATATGAAATACACTTGCATTACATTAGTTGTCAAAAAAATAGAATGCTCTGATCAAATGTGGACATTTGAAAATACTAACAAACTGCCACAAAGCTCAATCCGTCAAATCATCACGTCCGTTACATAAAAGAAACAGGGCCGCTAAGAAACTTGTCTAATTATAAAACAGTTATGTTCCAGAAACGACTATGGAACAGAGAGGTTTTGGAAACACGAAAACATAAAATATCTTTCGATTATTAAAACCAATTTTTGGCCTTTGTCACAGCTTTTGTGCCCTTTAGTGTGAACCAGCCCACATCCCATAATCATTTATATACTGAACCTATATCCATAATCATTATATACTGAACCTATATCCATAATCATTTATATACTAACCTATATCCATAATCATTTATATACTCGAACCTATATCCATAATCATTTATATACGGAACCCATAGCCATATCATTTATATAGCTGAACCCAATCCAAATCATTTAGATATGAACCTCTATCCAGAATCATTTATATACTGAACCCATATCCATAATCAGATCCTCTGCAGATTTCCCTATAATGTTCAATCAACGTTAATAGCACTTCTCGGTTTACAGCGATCGCTTTTTTTTCATGCATTAAAACATTATATTTGTCAAGAAAACGATAACAAATACTTCAGAAAACCTGCGTGCATGTGTATTAATAATGTATATGTATACGATGTGTTCCTATCCAAGATTAACGTTTAAATATGTTACGGAGACGTAGGCAAAGACCAATCAGAAAGGAAAGGGAGGAGCTTGGGTCGTTTATTTTCCAAATCTGTAACCTCGCTCTCTTTTTCTGACAAACTCCTATCAATCAACTTTTAAGATAGAGCCATTGGCCATGAGGGGCAATACCAATGACCATAAATGTTTTTGAATGTGGAGTGTCCTAGATCAACCCCACTGTTCATAGACCCTCCTGCAATTAACTCCACTGTAATATGGACAAAACTGTAAAGTGGACCGACACAGATCTCCCAGACCTGCTTGAGAGGCGCAGAGATCAGAAAAGCAGAGCAGATCAAAGCCCATCTCAGCAGAGACATGGAGAATATCTAAAGGGTGCGAAAGCCTTGCCCCCTCTGTCCACTCACCACAAAGGCGGCTTTGATGCGCATGAAAAGACCGCAGTCAGGCGTAATGCACACCGCGGGCGCTGCTGCTGCGCGCTGTAACCTAGGAGGCTCGCTTCACAAGCTGCATTAGAGAGCTCCATCAGAGAGCTCAGCAATCCGCTCTGCCCCAGCTCCATGTTCACACAGCATAGCAACTGTTCCTTGTGCCAGCACCAGTCCTGAGGTTTCACCAGCAGCAAGAGCTCTTCACAGATCCAACACGGTCACTGAAAATAAGGCCCTTAAATGTCAATGTGGTTTTACTGCAAATTGCAAATACAATGAATCCGATCTGATCTGAAAAGTAAATGTGGTCTGGTAATTAGATGGATAGATAGTTTATGTTACTCTTTGGATAAATGCAGGTGCCCTCAGCAGAAACACACCCATCCGAACAAAAAAACATAATTCTACAAGTAGCTAAAGAGAGTAGTAAATAAAAGGCAACAGCACTTTAGCACAGCAGCAGAGGTGGTAACGCCGCTGGGGAGGAGCTTCTTCCTCTCCTCTGATAGACCCCATCGCTGGTTTAGATGTGAGGCGTTATACAAGAGTGTTTATATCCATCAATTAAGTTTGATTTAGGCCTGATTTTCATAATAATCAACAAAAAATGCATCACTTTTACATAGCTCCCTTTCAGACACTCAAAGTTGCTTCACATGACATGTCAGGTGTCCACAGCCAGAATTCATTCACTCCAAACGCGGTGTTGATAACTACTACTGTACCACTGCTGCCCCTGGGGCCCGCACTGAACGGAGCAAGGCAACCAGTCTGTGCAGCAGCCCCACCCACCACCACCAAACCATTCACACACTCTAGACTCATTCTAATTTGGGTGAAGGTGTTGCCTTAAGGACATAACAGCAGTTTGGCACTTTACAGCCGCCCCACTGTGGCACCTGGTGTTTCCCAGAGGTCTCCCATCACAGTACTACCAGGCCCTGCCCTTGCTTAGCTCAAGGTCCAGCAACATTGTTTTTAATTGCGTAGCAGTACGTAGTAGTAGCAAGCTGTAGCAGCAGTAACAGTAGTGGGTAATAGTTGCCAGTAGTAGCCAGCAGCACAGTAGTAGTAGTAGAAGCAGCAGCAGCAGCAGCAGTCGCAGTAAGCATAGAAGTAGTAGTCAAGCAGCACAGTAGCAGCATAAGCAGCAGTAAGCAGCAGTGGTAAGTAGAACATGTGATATCTCTCATGGTCCATGTGAGTGCAGAGTGGAACATACATGGAATTTCTGTCACTGGTCTTAACCAACTGACCGTGAAACACCATCAGAGCTGAAGGAGCGCGGTACGCACACACACACACATAATGACTTGCCTCACTGCACATCCACACACACTCCTCCACACACACATACATTAACGTGCTCACACACATCCACACAGACATGCATTGTAGAATTAAGCCCCTTCATAATTAGTTTGAACAGCACCTCAAAGTTATTCGATATAGTAAGTCATCATTATTATATAGGCGCCCTTTCCCAGCACCCGAGTCACTAAGCGCTTTACAAATTTGTTTGTGGGAGTTTGTCTCACACTCCACACAGAGATGGGAGCAGTCGTCTACAGGAAGGCAACATGCCAACTTCTTACATGTTTAAGTAGTAGGTACAACGTAACACAGACACAGGGAAACATGCAAACTCCACTATAGAAGAGCAATCGACTGAAGACTCCCCCACATTCTGCAGGACGTCATCTGGTTTGTCTAGTTGCAATAAAGAACATGCTCCGTTTTATCAAGTGTAAAAAGTCTGGTTGTGGCCTCGTGTGTCCTCAGGCCTCTGTGGTCTTCAGACTCGACCACCAAGTCACAAAAGAGTAATAATTGTGTAAAAAGGGAGCAATAGCAGTCTTCACTTGTATGGTCTTCACACGTCATCACATACTTTGGTACTTCTACCTTTTATATCATGCAATTTACAGAGCAACAGCCCTCACGATCCTCCTGCAGGTGGAGAGTCCACAGTACACATCAATGCCTGATCTTCAGGGCTTTCAGTTAAATGGGGTTAATGTCTCGCCCCTGGACACCACCATAGTCAAGTGGGAGTCGGTGAGAAGGTTTCATGGTGGGCTCGAGCCTACAACCATCTGCCTCAAAGGCCAATCTCTACCAACTGAGCACTGTCGGCCAATATACTTTACCATCACATCAACAAAGCTACACAATTCACTTCTTTTTTCGACATGCTTTTCCCATATACAATTTCGGACCGATAAAATATACTATGAACTTGAAAAAAATTTAAACAAGATTTTTCATTATATTTATGCAGTAATCAAACTTTTTGTTGTCTTGACTGTCAGGCACTTTATACATTTCAAACAAGTCCGGATATAAACTTTTTATAGAATATTTTGTATTCTTGTATTCTGTTCCCTATGGTCACCACACGAGGGTTGTATAAGACGGTTTGCACTTGGTGTGCCCCTGATGGTAAAGCGTGGATGGAGCTAAAACAACCTGCAAGATCAGATTCAATGAAGTAAAATGTGTGATTCAAAACTTCTGCCGTGAACTGATGATGAAAGCAGTTTCTGTGATGGTCCTCAGGCCTCACAGACCCCTGAGTGGACAGTGAGCTCCAGTGACACACTGTCCAAACACATGCAGTGGTTTTTTGCCTACTTTCAACACTTTCAGTAAGGAAGAATATTTATTTACATAGCACCATTCCTTCTGAGTGGAGTTTGCATGTTCTCACCCCGTGTCTGCGTAGTTTTACTACCGGGTGCTCCGTTTCCCCCTACACTAAATATATGTACAATAGGTCTGGCATGGGCGCTCTCCTGTTCGGCCGACCCCGCTCCATCTCTATGTTGAGTTGAGAGGACAAGTGCCCAAAAAATAACAATCGTACACCGCTTTGTGACACTGGTCTCGTGAAAGCGGTATATAAATAAAGATTACTTACTTACATTTAGCCACAGTCACTCAGTTGGTAAGCATTGGCCGTTGATGCTGACGTTGTAGGCCGAGCCCCGGGGTAATGAAACCTGCTCCACCGACTCCCCCACTTGACTATTGTTGTGTCAATTTGGCGAGACACTTAACCCCCACTTTCCTGAAGCCCCCTAGAAAGATCAAGGCCTTTGATGTGTACTGTGGACTCTCCACTGCAGAGGATCCGTAGGGCTGTGCTCTGTAAAATTTGCCCTGATATAAAAGTAGAAGTACCAAAAGTAATGTGATGACGTGTGGAAGACCAAACAAGTTGAAAGAACTGCTATGCACCCTTTTACACAATTACATTACTCTTATGTGACCTCTGTGGTCCTGAGGTCTGAAACCACCAGAGGGCCTGAGGACCACAAGAGGCCCAAAACCAGACTTTTGTACACTCCATAGGTTTCATAAAACGCAGCATGTCTTTTATGCACAATAGACAAACCAGATGACGTCCTGCAGAATGTTGGATCTTCAGTCGATCAGCTCTCTATAGTGAGTTTGCATGTTCTCGCTGTTCTCGTGTACGTTTCCCCTACTACTAAAACATGTACAAGAAGGTCTGGCATGTTGCCTCCTGTAGACGACCTGCTTCCCTCCTGTGTGGAAGTGAGAGACACACACCCACAACAAATTGTAAAGCCATAGTGACTCCGGTCCTGGAATGGCGCTATAATAATAATCGATGACTTACAATATCGAAATAACTTTAGTGACTGTTCAAACTAATTATGAAGGGCTTAATCTACAATGCATGTCCTGTGGGATGTGTGGTGAGCAAGTCTATATGTATGTGTGGTGCAGAGTTTGTTGTGGATGTGCGTGAGCAAGTCCAAATTGTGTGTGTGTGCGTACGCGCTCCCTCCAGCATGACTGGTGTTTACAGTCTGTTGGTACACTACATGACAGAAATACCATGATGTTCCACTCTGCACTCACATGAGACCATGAAGATTCCACATGTTCTAGCAACCACTGCTGCGTTACTCTGCGGCTGGCTGCTGCTACTGCTGCTGCTACTACTACTTCTACTGCTACTAGCGACTGCTGCTGCAGCTAGCTGAGCTATCCTACTAACTACTACTGCTGCTCTGCTACTACTAGCTACTCATTACCCACTACTGTTACTGCTGCTCTGCTGCTCACTACTAACTACTGCAACTGCTGCTGGACCTTTGAAGCTAAGCAGGCAGGGCCTGGTTTAGTACTGTGATGGATACCTCTGGAACACCAGTGCCACAGTGGGGCGGCTGTAAAGGCCAAAGCTCTGTTATGTCCTTAGCAACACACTTCACCCAAATTAGAATATCTAAGTGTTGAAATGTTGGTGGTGTTGGGAGGGCTGATGGCACAGACTGGTGCCTGCCACCCGTCAGTGCGCCCCAGGGCAGCAGTGGCTACATATAGTTTATCACCACCCCAGCGTTTGGAGTGAAAGAATACTGCTTGGGGACCCTGCACTGTCAGTGTGAAGCAACTTTGAGTGTCTGAAAGGGACTGAGAAGAAGAGATCGCATTTTTTTGTTAATATTATGAAAATCAGGCCTAGAATCAACATAAATGATGGGATCAGAACCAATCTTTATAACGCCTCACATCTAAAACAAGCGATGGGTCTATCAAGAAGGAGAGAAGGCATCTCCTCCCCAGCGGCTAACACAACCACTCTCTGCTGCTGTGACCTAACAGTGCTGTTGCATATATTACTACTTTTAGCAACTTGTAAATTATGTTTTTTTTGTACCGAATGGGTGTTTCTGCTGAGGGCACATGCCATTTATCCAAAGAGTAACAATAAACTATCTATCCATACTATTACAGGACAAACTTACTTTTCAAGATCAATCGGAATCATTGTATTTGCCATTTGCAGGAAAAACCACTTGACATTTAAGGCCCGTATTTTCAGTGACACGTGGTTGGATCCAGTTGAAGAGCTCTCTGCGGCTGTGAAACTCAGACATGGTGCTGCACAAGGACAGTATGCCTGCTTGTGTGACACATGGAGCAGGGGCAGAGCCAGGCTTGGATGAGCTCTCTGATGGAGCTCTCTAATGCAGCTCTGTAAGCCGAGCCTCCTGGGTTTACAGCGCGCGCAGCAGCGCCCCGCCCCCCCCGTGTGCATTACGCCCCTGACAGCGGTCTTTCACTGCGGCATCAGAAGCCGCCTTTGTGTGTGATGGACAGAGGGGCAAGGCTTCGCACCCCTCTAAGCTATTCTCCATGTCCGCTGCCTGAGAAATTGCTTGGATCTGCTCTGCTTTCTTTCTCTGAGCCTCTCCCACCGCAGAGTCTGAGAACTGTGTCGTCCACTTACACTTTTGTCCATATTACAGTTGGAGTTAATTGCAGTGGGTCTATGAACATGGGCGGTGATCTAGGACACTCCACATTCAACAACTTTTATGGACATGGCATCTGCCCCTCATGGACCAATGGCTCTATCTTTAAAGTGATTGTCTGCGTGGTCAAAAAAAGAGAGCGAGGGTACCAGGATTTGAAAAAAACACCCAACTAGCTCCCTCCCCCTTCCTTTCTTATTGGTCTATGCCTACGTTTCCGTAACATATTAAACGTTAATCTGAGAACACATGATACATATACATTAGTAATACACATGCAAGCAGTAGTTCAGAAGTATTTGTAAACGTTTATCATGACAAATATAATGTTGTATAATGCATGAAAAAAAGCGATCGCTGTAAACCCGGAAGATGCTAATTAACGTTGATTGAACATTAAGGAACATCTGCATAGGATCTGATTTATCGGATATGTTCAGTATATAATGATTATGGATATAGTTCAAGTATATTAAATGATTAGGGATATGGGTTCAGTATATCAATGTTTTGGATATGGGTCAGTATATAAATGATTATGGATATAGTTCAGTATATAAATAGTATGGATTATAGTTCAGTATAAATATGATTATGGATATAGGTTCCAGTATATAAATGAATTATGGATAAAGGTTCAGTATATAAATGATTAATGGATGTGGGCTTGTTTCACACTAAAGGGCACAAAAGTGTGAAAAAAGGACAAAAATTGGATTTAATAATCAGAAGATATTTTATTTTTTTCGTGGTTCCCAAACACCTCCTCTGACCATTAGACGTTCTGAACATAACTGTTTTATGACATATAAGCAAGTTTCCAATACGCCCGTTTATTTATGTAGACGACCGTGATGATTTGACGGAATGATCTTTGTGGAAGTTTGATAGGGTATTTTCAGATTCCACATTTGAATTCAGAGATTCTATTTTTTTTACACAAGTAAATGCAAAGTGATACTTTCCATATTGTCAACACAATTTAATGTGAAACATACAATTTTTTATTTCTTACTCATTTAATGTTTAATAAAGAGGACGCCTCATCAACGTCCGGTCTACATTTTCAGGGGTCATTTAAATAATTTAAATATTTTTTATTTTTTCACGATTCTTTTTTATAATCAATGTTTTACTTAGTTGTTAGCCATGTTAATTATGTGGATTGTCATCGTCTGCTTTTCAGACTGAGGACATTTTACTTTCTATGAAACCTGGCGTCACAGTAGAAAGTCCAATCATAGGCCATTTGGGTTCGTTTAAATGTTGCTAAACCTTTTATGTCAATCTTCCTTTTGATTTTTTCCACACGAATTTCTTCAATGTGTTCTGTGTTTGAAATCTTTTTCCAATCTTCGAAAACTAATTTTAGTTTTTAAGTTATAACCATTAAAGTCCAGATACTTTTAGCTTAACTGTGAACACACTCAAATAGGTTCATAATAAAAAATGATTAGGATATTAGGTTCAGTATATAAATGATATCGGTATGGTTCCGTATATAAATATGGGTAACTCAGCTGCGGATTACAGTATTCTTGGTTCAGTTTTCAGTATATTCCGAGAGCCTAAAAGGCTGATTCGATGCTACGTGAAAACAAACAATCTAGCATGCGCAGCTAAACGAGCATCAGCCCGAGAATGACAGCTCCTTGCAATCATCTTGGTTGGTTTAACGTGACGGCACATGGATTCTGAGCTATAGCTAAGAGAAAGAATGCGGGACTTACCTGTACTATTAGAATTCCATAAAATGATTTTTTTTTACAATATTTATGGCCATGAAAGACAATTTAATACAATTCTAAATATGTGTAAAATTATTTTGAGTCCAGACTATCAGTTTTAACATCACAACTAATGATGTAGAGACACATCTTTGTTACCCACTTGTGGTGCGTTCAAGTGCATGTTACCATTGCCGATGAAAGCGGAGCGCATGCCAGTCCCTCTGACATCACCAGAGCCAAAGTCTTTTGACCGAGATCACCCCCTCCTGCAAACACAACAACACCATCTGTCCCACTGTCCTCTGCAAGTTCCAGAACACTGGTATATTCCTCATGTACACTCAAGAAGGATACACCAGATAATTGATGCACTAAACAACTGAAAAAGGCATGAATTTGTGAGGTCTACAACAACTGCACATCCGTCATGAGCTCAGTCATAAGAGATCATAACTCCAACTGTGTCTCAGATTGAAGAGGAGACTGTTCTATTCAAACAACACTATAAAATCTTTTATGTACAAAGAGAAGCAGGGCCAATGTTTTTGGAGACTGTTGGTTGCCATGAGGTGCTATTGCCAGAGCACACAATTGCCATTGTGGACTAGTGTCCACCATGACAACCTTTATGATGGCATTGCTATGGCAATCACTTTGGCAAGACCATCACTATGCAGCTGAAACACACTTCCAAAAAGGTGCCATGTGACAATTTGGCACATAAGCAACCATCTTCATAAGACCAGCCATAGCAGCCCGTTGCTATGGAAATGCTAACGCGACTACCCGGGCAACCATCACAATGGCAACTGTATAAAAACAAACGTCCATAAAAGAATTTGCAAGTCATTTCCCCCATTGAAACTAGATCCACCAATTGTCTGCATAGCAACCATCAGCATGGATACAGTGGTTTAGTGCTATACCCCCGCAAAAATCTCGCACGCCACAATTACAGAACTTGTAATTAGGTCCTTTGAACAAAAAAAATCAGAGGTCCAGGAAAATTCTCTCGAGCTCCGGCCTGGAAATTTGCTTATAATTGCCCAACATTAAACTGTGGCAGTAAAAGGTAGGGGAGTTGCTGCCTCCTCAACTCAGAACGAGCCTAGAAACAACCAGGGAAATCGTTATTTAGTGCATGCACCCGGGAAGTCTTTGCAGATCAAATCATAACGGCTTTATCCCTGACACGTCCAGCGCCAAGAGGAAGTTTTGATCAATCTCTTCAGTGCAGTTCTATCGTCATGTTTCTGTGACACTGATCCAGGGTGCGACGGAATGGAATTGATTAGATTTGACATGTGCAATCTTGCGGTTATGAGAACATGTTTACACATTAAAGTCAATGTATATATGTGTGTGGAGTATTTATTTTATATTATATATATATAACTAATAAATTATACACACACACATATAATACATTGACTATAATGTTAAACATGTTCTCCTAACACACAGATTGCAACTGTGGGGGGTGGGGGGGGGGGTTTTTTTGTGTGTGGGGGTGGGGGGGGGGGGGGGGGGGGGGGGGGGGGGGGGGGGGGGGGGGGGGGGGGGGGGGGGGGGGGTGTGTGTGTGTGTTGGTGTGGTGGGGGGGGCAAATCTAATTCCAATCAATCCGTCGCACCTGATCAGTGTCCACAGAAACTATGGACGATAGAAACTGCACTAAAGAGATTGATCAAACTTCCTCTTTGGCCGCTGACGTGTCCAGGATAAAGCCATATTTGATCTGCAAGACCTTCCCAGGCGTGCATTGCACTACAACTAACGATTCCTGGTTGTTTCTAGGCTCGTCTGAGGCTGAGGAGGCTGCAATCCCCTACCTTTTACTGCCACAGTTTAATTGTTGGCAATTATAAGCAAATTTCCAGGCCCGGACCTCGAGAAATTTTCCCTGGACCCTCTGATTTTTTTTGTTCAAAATGGACATAATTACAAGTAAAATGTAATTGAGCCGTGCGAAGATTTTGCCGGGTTAAAGGCACATACACCACTGTAACCATGCGATGGTGCTATGGCAAGACAATCTGGTGACTGTTTCAATAAATGACTTGCAAATTCTTTTATGGAAGTTTGATTTTATACAGTTGCCATTGTGATGGTTGCCAGGAGTATCGCCGTACAATTTCTATAGACAACGGCCTGCTAGCGTTTCATAAGAAGATGGTTGCTATGGCAATTGTCACCATGCACCCTTTTTGGAAGTGTGTTTCCAGTCTGCCATAGTATGGTTGCCAAAGTGATTGCCATAAGCTAATGCCACATAATTGGTTGAGTCATGGTGACAATAGTCCACAATGGCAATTGTTGCACTGTGCAATAGTCACCATAGGCAACCACACAGTCTACCAAAAACATTGGCCCCCTGCTTCATCTTGAACACATAACAGATTTTATATGTCTGTTTGAATAGAACATCCTCCTCTTCCAATCTGAGCCACAGTTTGGAAGTTATGACTCTTATGACGGCCTCTCATGACTATGTGCCGTTGTTGTAGACCCTCACAAATTCAGGCTTTCAAGTTGGTTTAGGTGGCATCATTATCTGTGCTATCCTAGTGAGTAGATACATGAAGGATAAACCAGTGTTCTGACATGCAGAGTACAGTGGGACAGATGGTGTGGTGTGTTTTGCAGGAGGGGGTGATCTCGGTCAAAGACGTGGATTCTGGAGATGTCAGAGGGTCTGGGCATGGCGCTACGCTTTCATCGGCCCAATGGAAACCATGCACCAGAACGCACCACAAGTAACAACAATGTGTCTCTAATCATTAGTTTGTGACTTGTTAAACTGTAGTCTGGAACTCAAAATGAATTACACATTTTAAGATTGTATAAATTGACCTCATGGCCATAAATATGATACAAAACAACTCATTTATGAATTCTTAATATTACAGGTAAGTCCCGCATTCCTTCTCTTAGGCTATAGCTCAGAATCCATGCATTCCCGTCCCACGTTAACCAACCAAGCTGATGCAAGGGGGCTGGTCAATCATCGCGCTGATGCTCGTAGCTGCGCATGCCATTGTTTGTTTTCACGTACCTCCGATCAAGCCTTTATAGCTCTGGAACTAACATGAAACTGACAAAATTCTGAACATCCGCGCTCGAGTTTACCCATTATATAGACTGAACCCATATCCATAATCATTTATATTACTGAACCTATATCCATAATCATTATATACGAACCTATAATGAGTGTGTTCACAGTAAAGGTAACAAGTAGCTG
This sequence comes from Knipowitschia caucasica, assembly GCA_964034765.1. Taxonomy (NCBI): domain Eukaryota; kingdom Metazoa; phylum Chordata; class Actinopteri; order Gobiiformes; family Gobiidae; genus Knipowitschia; species Knipowitschia caucasica. The sequence continues at coordinate 25,148,692 of OZ035826.1, read as the reverse complement.
GACTTTAAAAGGTTAAACTTAAAAACTAAAATAGGTTCCGAGATTGATAAAAGATTCAAACACAGACAACATTAGAAGAAATAGTGGGGTGTAAAAAATCAAAAAGGGAAAGATTACATATAAAATGTTGCAACATTTTAAACGACCACAGGACCTCTGATTGGACCATTCTACTGTGACGCCAGTTACAAAGACAATAAAATGTCCTCATCGAAAAAGCAGACGATGAAATCCAACAAATTTACATGCTAACACAACATACGTAAATCACTTGATTATAAAAGGAATCGTGACAAAATAAAAATATTTAATTAATTAAAATGCCCCCGAAAAATGTATAACGGACGTGATGAGACGTTCTCTTTTCTCTAAACATTAAACTTGAGAAGAAAAAAAAATCTGGGTCTGTTTTCACACATTTAGTTGGTTGAACAATATAAAGTATCACTTTTGCATTTACTTTGTGTAAATAATAGAATCTCTGATCAATGTAGGACATCTAAAATACCTATCAAACTTCCACAAAGCACATTCGTCAAATCATCACGTCCGTTAACAATAAAATAAACAGGCCCGCTATAGAAACTAGTCTAATGATAAAACAGTTATGTTCCAGAAAACGTCTAAGGACAGAGAGGTGTTTTGGACCACCTAAAAACATAAAATATCTTCTGATATTAAAATCCTAATTTTTGGCCTTTTGTCCTCACTTTGTGCCCTTAGTGTGAAACAAGCCACATCCATAATCATTTAATACGGAACCTATATCATAATCATTGATATACGAACGCTATATCCATAATCATTTATACTGAACCTATATCCAATCATTTATATACTGAACCATATCCATAAGCATTTTAGATACTAAAAAAAAAAAAAAAAAAAAAAAAAAAAAAAAAATATAAAAAAAAAAAAAAAAAAAAAACCCATATCCATAATCATTTATATACTGAACCCATCTCCATAATCATTATATATACTGAACCGATATCCATAATCATTTATATACTGAACCCGTATCCATTACAGATCCTCTGCAGAGGTTCCATAATGTTCAATCAACGTTAATAGCACTTCCGGTTTACACGATCGCTTTTTTTCATGCATTTAAACATTATATTTGTCATGAAAAACGTAACAAATACTTCTGAAAACCTGCGTGGCAGGTGTATTAATAATGTATATGTATAACCTGTGTTCTCAGATTAAAACCTTTAAATATGTACGAAACGTAGCATAGACCAATCAAAAGGAAGGGGGAGGGAGCTTGGGTCTTTTTTTCAATCCATTACCTCGCTCTCTTTTTTCTGACAAACCCAGACAATCACTTTTAAAGAAGAGCCATTGGTCCATGAGGGCAATGACCAATGTCCATAAATGTTGTTGAATGTGGAGTGTCCTAGATCACCCCACTGTTCATAGACCCACTGCAATAACTCCAACTGTATAATGGACAAAAGCGTAAAGTGGACCGACACGAGATCTCCCAGACTCTGCGGTGGAGAGGCTCAGAGAAACTAAAGCTGAGCAGATCAAGCCCAGTCTCAGGCAGAGACTATGAGAATATCAAGAGAGGGTTGCGAAAGGCCTTGCCCCACTGTCCAACTCACACACAAAGGCGGCTTTGATGGCAGTGAAAGCCGCAAGTCAGGGAGTAATGCACAACCGCGGGCCTGCTGCTGCGTCCTGTAACCCAGGGAGGCTCGGCTTCACAGAGCTGCCATTAGAGACCCATCAGAGAGCTCCATCAAGTCCTGGCTCTGCCCCCTGCCCATGTTCACACAGCAGAGCAACTGTCCCTTGTCCAGCACATCTAGGTATTCACCAGCAGCAGAGAGCTCTTCAACAGGATTCCAACACCGGTCACGAGAAAATAAGGCCATTAAATGTTCTATGTGTTTTACTGCAAATGGCAAAGTACAATGAATCCATCTGATCTTTGAAAAGTAAGTGTCCGTAATAGATGGATAGATAGTTTAATGTTACTCTTTGATAAATCAGGTGCCCGCAGCAGAGACACACCCATCCGTACAAAAAAAACATAATTCTACAAGTAGCTAAAAGTATTGAATAATAATGCAACAGCACTTTTAGTCACAGCAGCAGAGTGGTGTAGCCGCTGGGAAGGAGCTGCTTCCTCTCCCTTCTGATAGACCCATCGCTTGGTTAGATGTGAGGCCGTTATAAAGAGTGGTTATGATCCATCATTTAAGTTGATTTAGGCCTTTTTTCAAAAAATAACAAAAATGCATCACTTTTACATAAGCTTCCTTTCAGACACTCAAGTTGCTTTCACATGACATTGCAGGTGTCCACCAGCAGTATTCTTTCACTCCAAACGCGGTGGTGATAAACTACTACTGTAGCCACTGCTGCCTAGGGCGCCACTGACGGAGGCAAGCAACCAGTCTGTGCCATCAGCCCCTCCCACCACCACCAACCATTCACAATACACTCTAGACTCATTCTAATTTTTTGGGTGAATGTGTTGCCTAAGGACATAACAGCAGTTTGGGCACTTAAACAAGCCGCCCCACAGTGGCACCTGTGTTCCCAGAGGTCGCCATCACAAGTACTAACCAGGCCCGGCCCTCTTAGCTTCAAGAGTCCAGCAGCAGTAGCAGTAGTAGTAGTAGCAGCAGTAGCAGCAGTAACAGTAGTGGTATTAGTAGCATAAGTACAGCAGCAGCAGTAGTAGTAAGTAGAAGCAGCAGCAGCATCAGCATCGCATATGCGTAGAAGTAAGGTAGTAGCTGCGCAGTAAGCAGCAGCACTACAGTAGCAGCAGTGGAAGTAGAACATGTGAATAACTCTCATGGTCTATGTGAGTGCAGAGTGGAACATACATGGTATTTCTTCACGGGTCTGTACCAAACAGACGTCAACACCAGTCAGTGCGAGGAGCGCGACGCACCACACACACATATGGACTTGCTCACGCACTTCCACACACACTCCCTACACACAACATACATATTAGACTTGCTCACACACATCCACACAGACATGCATTGTAGATTAAGCCCTTCATAATTAGTTTGAACAGTCCTAAAGTTATTCGATATTGGTACGTCATCATTATTTATATAGCGCCTTTCCCAGACCCAGTCACTAAGCGCCTTACAATTTGTTGTGTGGTGTTGGTCTCTCCACCCACACAGAGATTGGGAGCAGGTCCCGCTACAGGAGGCACATCACAGACCTTCTGTACATGTTTTTTAGTCGTAGGGAATCGTACACAGACACCAGGGAGAACATGCAACTCCTCTATAGAGAGCAAACGACTGAAGACTCCACATTCTGCAGGGACGTCATCTGTTTTCTATTGTGGCAATAAAGAACATTGCCCGTTTTTATGAAAGTTGTACAAAGTCTGGTTTTGGCCCTCTTGTGGCTCAGCCTCTGTGTCTTCGACCGCAGACCACCAGAGTCCACATAAGAGTATATTGTTATAAAGGGTGCAATAGCAGTTCTTTCACTGTATGGTCTTCACACGTCATCCACATTACCTTTTGGTACTTCTACCTTTTATATTCAGGGCAAATTTTTCAGAGCACCAGCCCTCACGATCCTCCTGCAGGTGGAGAATCCACAGTACACATCAAAGCCTTGATCTTTCAGGGGGCTTCAGGTAAAGTGGTTAATGTCTCGCCCATGACACAACAATAGTCAAGTGGGAGTCGGTGAGAAGTTTTATGGGTGGGCTCGAGACTACAAACCTTCACCTCAAATGCCAATGCTCTACCAACGAGCCACTTGTCGGCCATTATACTTTAACCATCACATCAACAAAGCTTACACATTCTACTTCTTTTTCGACATGCTTTTCCTATACAATTTGACGTATACAAATACTACTATGAACTTGAAAAATGTTAAACATGATTTTCATGTTATATTTTATTCAGTATTCAAACTGTTTGTTGTTTGAGCTGTCATGTGCAAATTTAACATTTCAAACAATCCGATATAACTTTTTATAGAATATTTTTGTATTCTTGTATTCTTCTTCCCTATGGGTCACCACACAGGATGTATCAGGACTTGTTTGCACTGGTAGTGCCCCTGATGTAGCGTGGATGAGCTAAAACAAAACCTGCAGATCGATTCATGAAGTAACATGTGGTGATCAAAACTTCTGCAGTGAACTGATGATGAAAGCAGTATTCGAGAGTGGGTGCTCAGGCCTTTCACAACCCCTGAGTGGACAGTGAGCTCCAGTGAGCACTCTGTCCAAAACACATGCAGTGGTGTTTTGCTACTTTCTACCTTCAGTAAGGAAGGATATTAATTACATAGCACCATTTCCTTTCTGAGTGAGTTTGCATGTTCTCCCCGTGTCTGCTAGGTTACTTCCGGTGCTCCCGTTTTCCCCTACCACTAATAAAATTACAATAGGTTTGCATGATGCGCCTCCTTTTTCGCGACCCCCGCCGCCATCTCTATGTGGATGAGAGGACAAGTCCCAAAAAATAACAATCGTAAACCGCTTTGTGACTCTGGGTCTGTGAAAGGCGTATATAAATAATGATTACTTACTTACATTTACAACAGTCACTCAATTTGGTAGAGCATTGGCCTTTGAGGCAGTAGGTTGTAGGCCGAGCCCACCATGAAACCTTCTCCACCGACTCCCACTGACTATTGTTGTGTCCATGGGCGAGACTACTTAACCCCACTTTACCGGAACCCCCTGAAAGATCAAGGCTTTGATGTGTACTGTGGACTCTCCACCGTGCAGGAGGATCCGTGAGGGCTGGTGCTCTGTAAATTGCCCTGATATAAAAGGTAGAAGTACCAAAAGTAAATGTGATGACCGTGTGAAGACCATAGCAAGTGAAAGAACTCTATTGCACCTTTTTACACAATTAATTTACTCTTTTGTGGACCTCTGTGGTCCTAGGTCTGAAGACCACCAGAGGCTGAGGGACCACAAGAGGCCAAAACCAGACTTTGTACACTTTCATAAACCGGAGCATGTTCTTTATATGCACAATAGACAAACCAGATGACGTCCTGCAGAATGTGGAGTCTTCAGTCGATCTTGCTCTCTATAGTGGAGTTTGCATGTTCTCCCTGTGTCCTGTGTACGTTTCCCTACTACTAAAAAACATGTACAGAATGTTTGGCATGTGCCTCCTGTAGACGAAGACCTGCTCCCATCTCTGTGTGGAGTGAGAGACAAACACCCACAACAAATTGTAAAGCGCTTATGACTCGGGTCTGGGAAAGGCGCTATAAAATAATGGGATGACTTAACAATATCGAATAAACTTTAGTGACTGTATCAAACTAATTATGAAAGGGGCTTAATCTACAATGCATGTCTGTGTGAGATGTGTGTGAGCAAGTCTATATGTAGTGTGGTGTGTAGGAGTGTGTGTGGATGTGCGTGAGCAAGTCCCATATTGTGTGTGTGTGTGCGTACGTCGCTCCATCAGCTGACTGGTGTTTACAGTCTGTTGGTACAGACCAGTGACAGAAATACCATGTATGTTCCACCTCTGCACTCACATGGACCATGAAGATATCCACATGTTCTACCTACCACTGCTGCTAACTAGCTGCTGCTAGCTCTACTGCTGCTGCTACTACTACTTCTACTGCTACTGCTGCGACTGCTGCTGCTGCTGCTGCTTCTACTACTACTACTGCTGCTGCTGCTACTTACTGCTAACTATTACCACTACTGTTACTGCTGCTACTGCTGCTACTACTACTACTGCTACTGCTGCGGACCTTTGAAGCTAAGCAGGCAGGCCTAGGTTAGTACTGTGATGGGAGACCTCTGGGAACACCAGGTGCCACAGTGGGGCGCTGTAAAGTGCCAAACTTGCTGGTTATGTCCTTAGGCAACACACTTCACCCAAATTAGAATGATCTAGAGTGTGTGAATGGTTGGTGGTGGTGGGAGGGCTGATGGCACAGACTGGTTGCCTTGCCGCCGTCAGTGCGCCCCAGGGCAGCAGTGGCTACAGTAGTAGTTTATCACCACCAGCGTTTGGAGTGAAAGAATACTGCTGGTGGACACCTCAATGTCATGTGAAGCAACTTTGAGTGTCTGAAAGGGAGCTATGTAAAAGTGATGCATTTTTTGTTATTATTATGAAAAATCAGGCCTAAATCAACATAAATGATGGGGTGGGTGTTATCATAACCACTCTTTTTAACGGCCTCAACATCTAAACAAGCGATGGGTCTATCAGAGGAGAGGAAGCAGCTCCTCCCCACGGTCTACTACCACCTCTGCTCGCTGTGACCTAAAGTGCTGTTGCATTATATTACTACTTTAGCTACTTGTAGAATTATGTTTTTTTTTTGTACGGATGGGTGTGTTTCTGCTGAGGGCACGCATTTATCCAAAGAGTAACAATAAAACTATCTATCCATCTATTACCGGACAAACTTACTTTTCAAGATCAGATCGGATATGCTTTGTATTTGCCATTTGCAGTAAAACCACATTGACATTTAAGGCCCTTATTTTCAGTGACCGGTGTTGGATCCTGTTGAAGAGCTCTCTGCTGCTGGTGAAACCCTCAGACTGGTGCTGGCACAAGGACAGTTGCTCTGCTGTGTGAACTTGGAGCAGGGGCAGAGCCAGGACTTGGATGGAAGCTCTCCTGATGGAGCTCTCTAATGCAGCTCTGTGAAGCCGAGCCTCCTGGGTTACAGCGCGCAGCAGCAGCGCCCGCGGTGTGCATTACGCCCTGACTGCGGTCTTTCACTGCGCATCACAAAGCCGCCTTTGTTAGTGAGTGGACAGAGGGGGCAAGGCTTTCGCACCCCTCTTAATATTCTCCGAAGTCTCTGCCTGAGAATGGGCTTGATCTGCTCTGCTTTCCTGTTCCTGAGCCTCTCCCACCGCAGAGTCTGGGAGATCTGTGTCGGTCCACTTTACAGCTTTGTCCATATTACAGTTGGAGTTAATTGCAGGAGGGTCTATGAACAGTGGGGGTGATCTCTAGGACACTCCACATTCAACAACATTTATGGACATTGGTCATACTGCCCCTCATGGACCAATGGCTCGATCTTAAAGTGATTGTCTGGAGTTTGTCAGAAAAAAGAAGCGAGGTACAGGAATTGAAAAAAACGACCCAAGCTCCCTCCCCCTTCCTTTCTGATTGGTCTATGCCTACGTTCCGATAACATATTGAAAAACGTTAATCTGAGAACACATTATACCACATTATACATTTATTAATACACATGCACGCAGGTTTTTCAGAAGTATTTGTTAACGTTTTCATGACAAATATAATGTTTTAATGCATGAAAAAAAGCGATCGCTGTAACCCGGAAGTGCTATTAACTTGATTGAACATTTATAGGAAACATCTGCAGACAGAATCTGATTATGGATATGGTTCAGTATATAAATGATTATGGATATAGGTTCAGTATATAAATGATTATGGATATGGGTTCAGTATATAAAAATGATTATGGATATGGTTCAGTAATATAAATGATTATGGCATATAGGTTCAGTATATAAATGATTAGGATATAGGTTTAAACAGTATATAAATGTTATGGATATAGGTTCAGTATATAAATGATTATGGATATAGGTTCAGTATATAAATGATGATTATGGATGTGGGCTTGTTCACACTAAAGGCACAAAGTGTGACAAAAGGCCAAAAATTGGATTTTAATAATCAGAAGATATTTTATGTTTTTTCGTGTTTCCAAACACCTCCTCTGTCCATTAGACGTTTCTGGAACATAACTGTTTTATACATTAGACAAGTTTCCTATAGCGGCCTCTGTTTATTTATGTAACGGACGGGGGTGATGATTTGACGGAATGAGCTTTGTGGAAGTTGATAGGTATTGGTTGGTTTCAGATGTCCACATTTGATTCAGAGATTCTATTTTTTTTACACAATGTAAATGCAAAGTGATACTTTCATATTGTCAACCAATTAAATTGAAAACAGACCAGATTTTTTTTTTTCTTTCTCAAGTTTAATGTTTAGAGAAAAGAGGACCGTCCTCATCACTCCGTTATACATTTTTCAGGGGTCATTTAATTAATTAAATATTTTTTATTTTTTCACGATTCCTTTTTATAATCAAGTGATTTACTTATGTTGTGTTAGCCATGTAAATATTGTGGGATTTCATCGTCTGCTTTTTCAGACTGAGGACATTTTATTTTCTATGTAACTGGCGTCACAGTAGAATGGTCCAATCAGAGGGCTCATTTGGTCGTATTAAAATGTTGCTAAACATTTTATGTCAATCTTTTCTTTTGATTTTTTCCACACTATTTTCTTCAATGTGTCTGTGTTTGAAATCTTTTTCCAATCTTCGAAACTAATTTTAGTTTTTAGTTATAACCTTTTAAAGTCCAGATACTTGTTACTTTTAACTGTGAACACACGTCCATATAGGTTCAGTATATAAATGATTATGGATATAGGTTCAGTATATAAATGATTATGGATATGGGTTCAGTATAAAATGGGTAACTCAGCGCGGATGTTCCAGAATTCTTGGTTCAGTTTTTCATGTAGTTTCCAGAGCCTATATAAGGCTTGATTTCGGAGCTACGTGAAAAACAAACAACTGAGCATGCGCAGCTACGAGCAATCCAGCGCCCGATGATTGACAGCCCTTGGCATCACGTGGTATGTTAACGTGGACGGCATCATGGAATCTGAGCTATAGGCTAGAAGAAGGGAATGCGGGACTTACCTGTAATATTAGAATTCATAAAATAGTTGTGTTGTATCAATATTTTTATGCCATGAGGTCAATTTTAATACAAATTCTTAAAATGTGGTAAATTTCATTTTGAGTTCCAGACTATCCACAGTTTAAAACAGTCCACAACTAATGATTAGAGAACACTCTACTGTTTGTTACCATTGTGGTGCGTTCAGGTGCATTGTTTCCATTATGGGCCGATGGAAAGCGTAGCGCATGCCCATTCCCCTCTGACATCACCAGATCCCACGTCTTTGACCGAGATCACCCCCTCCTGCAAAACACAACCACACCATCTGTCCCACTGTCCTCTGCATGTCAATACACTGGTTTTATCCTTCATGTATCACTCAAGAAAAGGAAGGATACACCAGATAATTGGATGCACTAAACAACTTGAAAGCATGAATTTGTGAGGTCTAAAAACAACTGCACATCGTCATGAGCGTCAGTCAACTAAGAGTCATAACTTCCAAACTGTTGGCTCAGATTGGAAGAGGAGACTGTTCTATTCAAACAGACACTATAAAATCTTTATGTTACAATGATGAAGCAGGGGGCCAATGTTTTGGAGACTGTGTGGTTCCATGGTGACTATTGCCGAGCAACAATTGCCATTGTGACTATTGTCACCATGACAACCATTATGATGGCATTGCTATGGCAATCACTTTTCTTTGGCAACCATCACTATGGCAGCTGGAACACACTTCCAAAAAGGGTGCCATGGTGACAATTGCCATAGCAACCATCTTCATAAGAACAGCCATAGCAGCCGTTGCTATGGAAATTGCTGACGGCGACTACCCTGGCAACCATCACAATGGCAACTGTATAAAAACAAACTTCCATAAAAGGAATTGCAAGTCATTTCCTTGAAACAAGATCCACCAGATTGTCTGCCATAGCAACCATCAGCATGGTTACAGTGGTTTATGTGCTATACCCCCGCAAAATCTTCGCACGCCTCAATTACATATACTTGTAATTATGTCCATTTGAACAAAAAAAATCAGTGGTCCAGGGAAAATTCTCTCGAGGTTCCGGCCTGGAAATTTGCTTATAATGCCCAAGCATTAAACTGTGGCAGTAAAAGGTAGGGGATTGCTGCCATCCTCAGACTCAGACGAGCCTAGAAACAACCAGGAAATCGTAGTTTTTAGGTGCATTGCACGCCTCTGGGAAGTCTTTGCAGATCAAATCAGGCTTTATCCTGGACACGTCAGCGGCCAAAAGGAAGTTTGATCAATCTCTTCATGCAGTTTCTATCGTCATGTTTCTGTGACACTGATCAGGGTGCGACGGATTGATTGAGATTAGATTTGACAGTGCAATCTGTGCGTTAGGAGAACATGTTATAACACATTAAAGTCAATGTATATATGTGTGTGTGTATAATTTTTATATGTTAATATATATATATATAAAAATTATACACACACACATATATACATTGACTTTAATGTGTAAACATGTTCTCCTAACAGCACAGATTGCACTGTCAAATCTAATCCAATCAATCCGTCGCACCCTGATCAGTGTCACAGAAACATGACGATAGAAACTGCACTGAAGAGATTGATCAAACTTCCTCTTTGGCCGCTGACGTGTCCAGGATAAAAGCCATGATTTGATCTGCAAAGACTTCCAGGCGTGCAATGCACTAAAACTAACGATTTCCTGGTTGTTTCTAGGGCTCGTCGAGTCTGAGGAGGCAGCAATCCCTACCTTTTACTGCCACAGTTAATGTTGGGCAATTTATAAGCAAATTTCCAGGCCCGGACCTCGAGAGAATTTTCCCCTGGACCTTTTTCTGATTTTTTTTGTTTCAAATGGGACATAATTACAAGTATATGTACATTGAGGCGTGCGAAGATTTGCGGGGTATAGCACATAAACCACTGTAACCATGCTGATGGTTTGCTATGGCAGACAATCTGGTGGAATCCTTGTTTCAATGGAAATGACTTGCAAATTCTTTTATGGAAGTTTGTTTTTATACAGTTGCCATTGTGATGGTTGCCAGGTAGCCGCCGAGCAATTTCCATAGCAACGGCTGCTATGGCTGTTCTTATGAAGATGGTGCTAAGGCAATTGTCACCATGGGTGCCCCACCCCCCAAAGTTTTGGCACCCGTGTTGGAAGTGTGTTTCCAGCTGCCATAGTGATGGTTGCCAAAGTGATTGCCATAGCAATGCCATCATAATGGTTGTCATGGTGGACAATAGTCACAATGGCAATTGTTGCTCTGGCAATAGTCACCATGGCAACCACACAGTCTCAAAAACATTGCCCCCTGCTTCATCATTGTACATAAAGATTTTATAGTGTCTTTTGAATAGAACAGTCTCCTCTTCCAATCTGAGCACAGTTTGGAATTATGACTCTTATTGACTGACGCTCATGACGATGTGCAGTTGTTGTAGACCTCACAAATTCATGCTTTCAGTTGTTTAGTGCATCAATATCGGGTGTATCCTTCTTGAGTGATACATGAAGGATAAACCAGTGTTCTGACATGCAGAGGACCGTGGGACAGATGGTGTGGTTGTGTTTTGCAGGAGGGGGTGATCTCGGTCAAAGACGTGGATCTGGTGATTCAGAGGGACTGGGCATGCGCTTACGCTTTCATCGGCCAATGGAAACCATGCACCTGAACCACCACAAGGGAACAACAGATGTGTCTCAATCATTTAGTTGTGACTGTTAAACTGATAGTCTGGAACTCAAATGAATTACACATTTAAGAACTTGTATTAAATTGACCTCATGGCCATAAATATTGATACAAAACAACTCATTTTATGAATTCTCTAATATTACAGGTAAGTCCCGCATCTCCCTTCTCTTACTATAGCTCAGAAATCCATGATGCCGTCCACGTTAACCAACCAAGTGATGCCAAGGGCTGTCAATCATCGGCCTGATGCTCGTAGCTGCGTATGCTCAGTTGTTTGTTTTCACGTAGCCTCCGAATCAAGCCTTTATAGGCTCTGGAACTACATGAAAACTGAACCAAGAATTCGGAACATCCCGCTGAGTTACCCATTTATATACTGAACCCATATCCATAATCATTTATATACTGAACCTATATCCATAATCATTTATATAATCTGAACCTATATGAGTGTGTTCACAGTAAAGTACAAGTATCTGGACTTTAAAAGGTTATAACTTAAAAAACTAAAATTAGTTTCGAAGATTGGAAAAAAGATTTCAAACACAGACACACTTGAAGAAATAGTGTGGAAAAAATCAAAGAAAGATTGACATAAAAATGTTTTAGCAACATTTTAAACGACCAAAATGAGCCTCTGATTGGTGACCATGTCTACTGTGACGCCATTACATAGAAAAAAAAAATGTCCTCAGTCTGAAAAAGCAGACGATGAAATCCCACAATATTTACATGGCTAACACAACATAAGTAAATCACTTGATTATCAAAAAGGAATCGTCGGAAAAAATAAAAAATATTTAATTAATTAAATGACCCCTGAAAAAATGTATAACGGACGTGATGAGGACGGTCCTCTTTCTCTAAACATTAAACTTGAGAAGAAAAAAAAATCTGGTCTGTTTTCACATTTAATTGGTTGACAATATGAAAGTATCACTTTGCATTTACTTTGTGTAAAAAAATATAATCTCTGAATCAAATGTGGACATCTGAAAATACCTATCAAACTTCCACAAAGCTCATTCCGTCAAATCATCACGTCCGTTACATAAAATAAACAGGCCGCTATAGGAAACTTGTCCTAATGTATAAAACAGTTATGTTCCAGAAACGTCTAATGGACAGAGGAGGTGTTTGGAAACACGAAAAACATAAATATCTTCTGATTATTAAAATCCAATTTTTGGCCTTTTGTCACACTTTTGTGCCCTTTAGTGTGAACAAGCCCACATCCATAATCATTTATATACTGAACCTATACTCCATAATCATTATATACTGAACCTATATCCATAATCATTTATTACTGAACCTATATCCATAATCATTTATATACTGAAACCTATATCCATAATCATTTATATACTGACCCATATCCATAATCATTTATATACTGAACCCATATCATATCATTTATATACTGAACCTATATCCATAATCATTATATACTGAACCCATATCCATAATCAGATCCTCTGCAGATGTTAAATATAATGTTCATATCAACAACTTAATAGCACTTCCGGGTTTACAGCGATCGCTTTTTTTCATGCATTAAAACATTATATTGTCATGAAAACGTTAACAAATACTTCACTGAAAACTGCGTGCATGTGTATTAATAATGTATATGTATAACATGTGTTCTCAGATTAACGTTTAAATATGTTACGGAAACGTAGGCATAGACCAATCAGAAAGGAAGGGGAGGGAGCTTGGGTCGTTTTTTTCAAATCCTGTACCTCGCGTCTTCTTTTTTCTGACAAACGCCAGTCAATCACTTTAAAGATAGAGCCATTGGTCCATGAGGGGCAGAGGACCAATGTCCATAAATGGTTGTTGAATGTGGAGTGTCCTAGATCACCCCCACTGATCATAGACCCTCCTGCAATTAACTCCAACTGTAATATGGACAAAAGCTGTAAAGTGGACCGACACAGATCTCCCAGACTCGCGGTGGAGAGGCTCAGAGAACAGAAAGCAGAGCAGATCAAGCCCATTCTCAGGCAGAGAACATGAGAGGAATTCTAAGAGGGTGCGAAAGCCTTGCCCCCTCTGTCCACTCACACAAAAGGCGGGCTTTGATGCGCAGTGAAAGACGCGTCAGGGGCGTAATGCACACCGCGGGCGCTGCTGCTGCCGCTGTAACCCAGGAGGCTCGGCTTCACAGAGCTAGCATTAGAGAGCTCCATCAGAGAGCTCCATCAAGTCCTGGCTCTGCCCCTGCTCCATGTTCACACAGCAAGAGCAACTGTCCGTGTGCCAGCACCAGTCTGAGGTTTCACCAGCAGCAGAGAGCTCTTCAAACAGGATCCAACACCGGTCCACTGAAATAAGGGCCTTAAATGTCAATGTGTTTTTACTGCAAATGGCAATACAATAATCCGATCTGATCTTGAAAAGTAAGTTGTCCGTAATAGATGGAATAGATAGTTTATTGTTACTCTTTGGATAAATCAGGTGCCCTCAGCAGAAACACACCCATCCGTACAAAAAACATAATTCTAACAGTAGCTAAAAGTAGTAATATAGATGCAACAGCCTTAGGTCACAGCAGCAGAGGGTGGTTTGTAGCCGCTGGGGAGAGCTGGCTTCCTCTCCTCTGATAGAACCCATCGCTTGGTTTAGATGTGAGGCGTTATAAAGAGTGGTTATGATCCAACATTTATGTTGATTTTAGGCCTGATTTTCATAATAATAACAAAAAATGCATCACTTTACATAGCTCCCTTTCAGACACTCAAAGTTGCCCTTCACATGACATTGCAGGTGTCCACCAGCAGTATTCTTTCACTCCAAACGCGGTGGTGATAAACTACTACTGTAGCCACTGCTGCCCTGGGGCGCACTGAACGGAGGCAAGGCAACCAGTCTGTGCCATCAGCCCTCCCACCACCACCAACCATTCACACACTCTAGACTCATTCTAATTTGGGTGAAGTGTGTTGCCTAAGGACATAACAGCAGTTTGGCACTTTACAGCCGCCCCACTGTGGCACCTGGTGTTCCCAGAGTCTCCCAACACAGTACTAACCAGGCCCTGCCTGCTTAGCTTCAAAGGTCCAGCAGCAGTAGCAGTAGTAGTAGTAGCAGCAGTAGCAGCAGTAACAGTAGTGGTAATAGTAGCAGTAGTAGCAGCAGCAGCAGTAGTAGTAGTAGAAGCAGCAGCAGGCAGCAGCAGTCGCAGTAGCAGAGAAGTAGTAGTAGCAGCAGCAGTAGCAGCAGCAGCAGCAGTAGCAGCAATGGTAGTAGAACATGGTGGATATCTCTCATGGTCCATGTGAGTGCAGAGGGAACATACAGGGTATTTTCTGTCACTGGTCTGTAACCACAGACTGTAAACACCAGTCAGCTGATGGAGCGCGCTGTACGCACCCACACACACATATGGACTTGCTCACGCACATCCACACACACACCTACACACACACATACATATAGACTTGCTCACACACATCCACACAGACATGCATTGTAGATTAAGCCCCTCATAATTAGTTTGAACAGTCATCTAAAGTTTTATTCGATATTGTAAGTCATCATTATTTATATAGCGCCTTTCCAGACCGAGTCACTAAGCGCTTTACAATTTTGTTGTGGGTGTTTGTCCTCTCACTCCACACAGAGATGGGAGCAGGTCTCTACAGGAGGCACATGCCAGACCTTCTGTACATGTTTTATAGTAGGGGAAACGTACACAGACACAGGAGAACATGCAAACTCCACTATAGAGAGCAGATCGACTGAAGACTCCACATTCTGCAGGACGTCATCTGGTTTGTCTATTGTGCAATAAAGAACATGCTCCGTTGTTATGAAAGTGTACAAAAGTCTGGTTTTGCCTCTTGTGGTCCTCAGGCCTCTGGTGGTCTTCAGACCTCAGGACCACCAGAGGTCCACAAAAGAGTAAATAATTGTGTAAAAAGGGGGTGCAATAGCATTCTTTCACTTGTATGGTCTTCACACGTCATCACATTACTTTTGGTACTTCTACCTTTTATATCAGGCAATTTACAGAGCACCATCCCTCACGGATCCTCCTGCAGGTGGTAGAGTCCACAGTCACACATCAAAGCCTTGATCTTTCAGGGGGCTTCAGGTAAAGTGGGGTTAAGTGTCTCGCCCATCGGACACAACAATAGTCATGTGGGATCGGTGGAGAAGGTTTCATGGTGGCTCGAGCCTACAACCTTCAGCCTCAAAGCAATGCTCTACCAACTGAGCCACTGTCTGCCTATTATACTTTACCATCACTTCAACAAAGTTACACAATTCTACTTCGTTACGACATGCTTTTCATATACAATTTGACGTAAAAAATACTACTAGAACTGAAAAAATTTTAAAATGATTATCTCATGTTATTTTAATTTCCAGTATTCAAACTGTTTGTTGTTTGACCTGTCATGTGCAATTTATACATTTCAAAACAAGTCCGATAAAACTTTTAGTTATAGAATATTTGTATTCTGGTATTCTTTTCCCTATGGTCACCACACAGGATGTATAAGACGTGTTTTTGCACTTGTTGTGCCCCTATGGTAGAGTGGATGAGCTAACAAACAACTGCAGATCGATTCATGAATAAAATGTGGATTAACTCTGCAGGTGAACTGATGATGGAAAGCATTTCTTGAGTGGGTGCCTCAGGCCTCACAACCCCTGAGTGACAGTGACTCCAGTGAGCAATCCTGTCCACACACATGCAGTGTTTTTGCTACGTCACACTTTCATAAGGAAGGAATATTTATTTACATAGCACCATCCTTTTTCTGAGTGGAGTTATTGCATGTTCTCCCCGGGTCTGCGTAGTTTACACCGTGCTCCGTTTTTCCCCTACCAACTAAAAATATGTACAAAGGTTCGGGCATGCGCCTCCTGTTCGGCGACCCGCCTCCTCCCATCCCATGTGGATGAGAGGTACAAGTGCCCAAAAAATAACAATCGAAACCGCTTGTACTCTGGTCTGTGAAAAGGCGGTATATAAATAAAGATTACTTACTTACATTTAGCAACATTCACTCAGGTTGTAGAGCATTGGCCTTTGAGGCTGGAAGTTGTAGGCTCGAGGCCCACCATGAAACCTTCTCCACCGACTCCCCACTTGACTATTGTTGTGTCCATGGGCGAGACACTTAACCCACTTTACC
Organism: Knipowitschia caucasica; assembly: GCA_964034765.1. Lineage (NCBI taxonomy): Eukaryota > Metazoa > Chordata > Actinopteri > Gobiiformes > Gobiidae > Knipowitschia > Knipowitschia caucasica. The sequence goes on along the minus strand of OZ035826.1, from coordinate 25,132,135 downwards.
TGAAGCCCCCTGAAGATCAAGCTTTGATGTGTACTGGGACTACTCCACCGCAGGAGGATCCGTGAGGGCTGGTGCTCTTAAATTGCCCTGATATAAAAGGTAGAAGTACCAAAAGTAATGTGATGACGTGTGAAGACCATACAAGTGAAAGAACTGCTATTGCACCCTTTTTACACAATTATTACTCTTTTGTGGACCTCTGGTGGTCCTGAGGTCTGAAGACCACCAGAGGCTGAGGACCACAAGAGGCCAAAACCAGACTTTGTACACTTTCATAAAAACGGAGCATGTTCTTTATTTTGCACAATAGACAAACCAATGACGTTCCCTGCAGAATGGAGTCTTCAGTCGATTGCTCTCTATAGTGGAGTTTGCATGTTCTCCTTCCTGTGTCTGTGTACGTTTCCCCTACTACTAAAACATGTACAGAAGGTTCTGGCATGTGCCTCTGTAGACGACCTGCTCCCCATCTCTGTGTGGAGTGAGAGACAAACACCCACAACAAATTGTAAAGCGCTTAGTGACTCGGTCTGGGAAAGGCGCTATATAAATAATGATGACTTACAATATCGAATAACTTTAGTGACTGTTCAAACTAATATGAAGGGGCCTTAATCTACAATGCATGTCTGTGTGGATGTGTTTGAGCAAGTCTTATGTAATGTGTGTGTGTAGGAGTGGGTGTGTGGATGTGCGTGAGCAAGTCCATGATGTGTGTGTGTGGTGGCGTACGCGCTCCAGCAGCTGACTGTTGTTATACAGTCTGTTGGTACAGACCAGTGACAGAAATAACCATGTATGTTCCAACTCTGCACTCACATGGACCATGAGAGATATCCACATGTCTACTACCACGGCTGCTATACTGCTGCTCTGCTGCGCACTAGCCTGCTGCACTACTATACACTTTCTACTGCTACTGCGGACTAGCTGCTGCTGCTGCTGCTTCTACTACTACTACTGGCCCCTGCTGCGCTACTACTGCTACTATTAATACCACTACTGTTACAGCTGCTACTGCTGCTACTACTACTCCTATAGCTACTGCTGCTGGACCTTGAAGCTAAGCGGGGCAGGCCTGGTTAGTACTGTGATGGAGACCCTCTGGGAACACCAGGTGCCACAGTGGGGCGCTGTAAAGTGCCAAACTGCTGTTATGTCTTAGGCAAACACACTTCATCACACCAAATTAAGAATGAGTCTAGAGTGTGTGAATGGTTGGTGTTGGTGGAGGGGCTGATGGCACAGACTGGTTGCCTTGCCTTCCGTCAGTGCGCCCCAGGCAGCAGTGGCTACAGTAGTAGTTTATCACCACCGCGTTTGGAGTGAAGAATACTTGCTCGGTGGACACCTGCAATGTCATGTGACAACTTTGAGTGTCTGAAAGGGAGCTATGTAAAAGTGGATGCATTTTTTGTTATTATTATGAAAATCAGGCCTAAATCAACATAAAATGATGGATTCATAAACCACTCTTTATAACGGCCTCACATCTAAACCAAGCGATGGGTCTATCAAGGAGAGGAAGCAGCTCCTCCCCAGCGCTGAAAACCACCTCTGCTGCTGTGACCTAAAGTGCTGTTTGCATTATATTACTACTTTTAGCTACTTGTAGAATTATGTTTTTTTGTACGGATGGTGTGTTTCTGCTGAGCGGCACCCTGGCATTTATCCAAAGAGTAACAATTAAACTATCTATCCATCTATTACCCCGGACACAACTTACTTTTCAAGATCAGATCGGATTCATTGATTTGCCATTTGCAGTAAAACCACATTCATTTAAAAGGCCCTTATTTTTCAGTGACCGGTGTTGGAATCCTGTTGAAGAGCATCCTGCTGCTGGTGAAACCTCAGACTGGTGCTGGCACAAGGACAGTTTGCTCTGCTGTGTGAACATGGAGCAGGCAGAGCCAGACTTGATGGAGCTCTCTGAGGGAGCTTCTCTAATGCAGCTCTGTGAAGCCGACCTCCTGGGTTACAGCGCCAGCAGCAGCGCCCGCGGTGTGCATTAAAGGCCCTGACTGCGGTCTTTCACTGGCATCAAAAGCCGCCTTTGTGTGTGATGGACAGAGGGGCAAGGCTTTCGCAGCCCTCTTAGATATTCTCCCATGTCTCTTAGTCTCTGCCTGAAATGGGCTTGATCTGCTCTGGGCTTTCCTGTTCTCTGAGCCTCTCCCAGCCGCAGAGTCTGGAGATCTGTGTCGTCCACTTACAGCTTTTGTCCATATTACAGTTGGAGTTAATTGCAGGAGGGTCTATGAACAGTGGGGGTGATCTTAGGACACTCCACATCAAACAACATTTATGTGACATTGGTCATCTGCCCCTCATGACCAATTGGCTCTATCTTTAAAAGTGATTGTCTGGAGTTTGTCCAAAAAAAGTAGAGCGAGGTACAGGATTTGAAAAAAACGACCCAAGCTCCTCCCCCATCCTTTCTTTCCTATCTGAATTGGCTATGCCTACGTTTCCGTAACATATTTAAACGTAATCTGAGAACACATTATACATAATACATTATTAAACTACACATGCACGCAGTTTTCAGAAGTATTTGTTAACGTTTTCATGACAAATATTATGTTTTAAATGCATGAAAAAAAAGGGGCGATCGCTGTAAACCCGGAAGTGCTATTAACGTTGATTGAACATTATAGGAACAATCTTGCAAGGATCTGATATGGATATGGGTTTTCAGTATATAAAATGATTATGGAGATTAGGTCAGTATATAAACTGATTATGGATATGGGTTCAGTATATAACAAATGATTATGGATATGGGTTTCAGTATATAAATGATTATGGAATATAGGTTCAGTATATAAAATGAATTATGGATATAGGTTCAGTATATAAATGATTATGGATATAGGTTCATATATAAATGATTATGGATATAGGTTCAGTATATAAAGTGATTTATGGATGTGGGCTTGTTCACACTAAAGGGCACAAAAGTGTGACAAAAGGCCAAATATTGGATTTTAATAATCAGAAGATATTTTATGTTTTTCGTGTTTCCAAACACCTCCTCTATGTCCATTAGACGTTTCTGGAACATAACTGTTTATATACATTAGACAAGTTTCCTATAGCGGCCCTGTTTATTTTATGTAAGGACCCTGATGAATTTGACGGAATGAGCTTTTGTGGAAGTTTGATTAGGTATTTTCAGATGATCCACCATTTGATTCAGAGATTCTTTATTTTACAACAAAGTAAAATGCAAAGTGGATACTTTCATATTGGTCAACCAATTAAATGTGAAAACAGACCAGATTATTTTTTTTCTTCTCAAGTTTACATGTTTAGAGAAAAGAGGACCGTCCTCATCACGTCCGTATATACATTTTTCAGGGGTCATTTAATTAATTAAAATATTTTTTATTTTTTCACGATTCCTTTTTATAATCAAGTGATTGACTTATGTTGTGGTTACATGTAAATATTGTGGGATTTCATCGTCTGCTTTTTCAGACTGAGGGAACATATTATTTTCTATGTAACTGGCGTCAACAGTAGAATGGTCCAATCAGAGGCCATTTGGTCGTTTAAAAAATGTTTGCTAAACATTTTTATGTCAAATCTTCCTTTGATTTTTCCACAACACTATTTTCTTCCAATGTGTCTGTGTTTGAAATCTTTTTTCCAATCTTCGAAACTAAATTTTAGTTTTTAAGTTTATAACCTTTTAAGTCCCAGATACTTGTTACTTTACTGTGAACACATCGCATATAGGTTCAGTATATAAATGATTATGGATATAGGTTCAGTATATAAATGATTATGGATATTGGGTTTCAGTATATAAATGAGTGTAAACTCACGCGGATGTTCAGAATTCCTTGGTTCAGCTTTTTCATGTAGCTTCCAGAGCTATAAAGGCTTGATTCGGAGGCTACGTGAAAACAAACAACTGAGCATGCGTAGAGGCAGCTACGCATCAGCGCCGATGATTGACAGCCCTTGCATCACTTGGTTGGTTAACGTGGACGGGCATCATGGATTATGAGATATAGCTAAGAGAAGGCGAATGCGGGACTTACCTGTAATATTAGAATTCATAAAAATTGAGCTTGTTTTGTATCAATATTTATGGCCATGAGGTCAATTTAATACAATTCTTAAAATGTGTAATTCATTTTGAGTTCCAGACTATCAGTTTAACAGTCACAACTAATGATTAGAGACACAGCTGTTGTTACCCAGCCTTGTGTGCGTTCAGGTGCATGTTTGTTTCCATTGGGCCATGAAAGCGTAGCCATGCCCAGGTCCCTCTGACATCACCAGATCACGTCTTTGACCGAGATCACACCCCTCCTGCAAAACACAACCACAACCATCTGTCCCACTGTCCTCTGCATGTCAGAACACTGGTTTATCCTTCATAGTATCACTCAGAAGGATCACCAGATTATTGATGCACTAAAACAAACTTGAAAGCATGAATTTGTGAGGGTCTACAACACTGCACACGTCATGAGCGTCAGTCAATAAGAGTCATAACTTCCAAACTGTGGCTCAGATTGGGAAGAGGGAGACTGTTCTATTCAACAGAACACTAAAAATCTTTATGTACAATGATGAACGCAGGGGGCCAATGTTTTTTTGGAGACTGTGTCGGTTGCCATGGTGACTTTTGCCAGACAACAATTGCCATTGTGACTATTGTCACCATGACAACCATTATGATGGCATTGCTATGCGCAATCACTTTGGCAACCAGCACTCATGGCAGCTGGAAACACACTTCCAAAAAGGGTGCCAATGGTGACAATTGCCAGAGCAACCATCTTTCATAAGAACAGCCATAGCAGCCGTTGCTACTGGAAATTGCTACGGCGACTACCCTCGGCAACCATCACAATGGCAACTGTATAAAAAACAAACTTCCATAAAAGAATTTGGCAAGTCATTTCCATTGAAACAAATCCACCAGATTGGTCTGCCCATAGCCAACCATCAGCATGGTTACCAGTGGTTATGTGCTATACCCCCGCAAAATCATTCAGCGACGAGCCTCAATTTCATATACTTGTAATTATGTCCATTTGAACAAAAAAAATCACAGGTCCCAGGGGAAAATTCTCTCGAGGTCCGGGCCTGGAAATTTGACTTATAAGTGCCCAACATTAAACTGTGGCAGTAAAAGGTAGGGGATTGGCTGCCTCCTCTGACTTCAGACGAGCCTAGAACAACCCAGGAAAATCGTTAGTATTAGTGCATAGCAACGCCTGGAAGTCTTTGCCGATCAAATCATGGCTTTATCCTGGACACGTCAGCGGCCAAAATAAAGAAGTTTGATCAACATCCTTCAGTGCAGTTTCTAGTCGTCATGTTTCTGTGACACTGATCAGGTGCGACGGATTGATTGGATTAGTTTGACAGTGCAATCCTGTGCTGTTAGGAGAACATGTTTACACATTAAAGTCAATGTAATATTGTGTGTGTATAATTTTATATTTATAATCATTTATGATATATAAAATATACACAACACATATTATACATTGACTTTAATGTGTAAACATGTTCTCCTTAACAGCACAGATTGCACTGTCAAATCTAATCCAATCAATCCGTCGCACCCTGATCATTTGTCACAGAAACATGACGATAGAAACTGCACTGAAGAATTGATCAAACTTCCTCTATGGCCGCTGACGTGTCCAGGAATAAAGCCATGATTTGATCTGCAAAGATTTCTTCCAGGCGTGCAATGCACTAAAACTAAACGATTTCCTGGGTTGTTTCTAGGGCTCGTCTGAGTCTGGGGAGGAGGCAGCAATCCCCTACCTTTTAAACTGCCACAGTTTAATGTGGGCAATTAATAAGCAAATTTCCAGGCCCGGACCTCGAGAGAATTTTCCTGGACCTCTGATATTTTTTTTGTTCAAATGGACATAATTACAAGTATACGGTAATTGAAGGCTTGCGAAGATTTGTCGGGGGTATAGCACATAAACCACTGTAACCATGCTGATGGTTTGCATATGGCAGAACAATCTAGGATCTTGTTTCAATGGAAATGGACTTGCAAATTCTTTTATGGAAGTTTGTTTTTTATACAGTTGCCATTGTGATGGTTGCCAGGGTAGTCGAGCCGTAGCAAAGATATTCCCATAGCAAACGCTGCTAGGCTGTTCTTATGAATATGGTTTGCTATGGCAATTGTCACCATGGCACCCTTTTTGGAAGTGTGTTTCCAGCTGCCATAGTGGATGGTTGCCAAAAGTGATTGCCATAGCAATGCCATCTAATGGTTTGTCATGGTGACAATAGTCCACAATTTGCAATTGTTGCACTGGACAATAAGTCCACCATGGCAACCACACAGTCTCCAAAAACATTGGCCCCCAGCTTCATTCATTGTAACATAAAAGATTTTATAGTGTCTGTTTTGAATAGAACAGTCTCCTCTTCCAATCTGAGCCACAGTTTGGAAGTTATGAACTCTTATTGACTGACAGCTCATGACGATGTGCAGTTGTTGTAGACCTCACAAATTCATGCTTTCAAGTTGTTTAGTGCATCAATATCTGGTGTATCCTTCTTGAGTGATACATTAAGGATAAACCAGTGTTCTGACATGCAAGAGGACAGTGGGACAGATGGTGTGGTTGTGTTTTGCAGTGAGGGGGTGATCTCGGTCAAAGACGTGGATACTGGTGATGTCAGAGGGACTGGGCATGCGCTACGCTTTTCATCGGCCCAATGGAAAACCATGCACCTGAACGCACCACACGGTAAACAACAGATGTGGTCTCTAATCTTATTGTGACTGTTTAAACTGGAGAGTCTGGAACTCAAAATGAATTACACATTTTAAGAAAATTGTATTGAAATTGACCTCATGGCCATTAAATATTGATACAAAACAACTCATTTTATGAATTCTAATATTACAGGTAAGTCCCGCATTCCCTGTCTCATAGCTATAGCTCAGAATCCATGATGCGTCCACGTTAACCAACCAGTGAATGCCAAGGGCTGTCAATCATACGGCGCTGATGCTCGTAGCTGCGCATGCTCAGTTGTTTGTTTTCACGTAGCCTCCGAATCAAGCCTTATAGGCCTGGAACTACATGAAAACTGAACCAAGAATTCTGAACATCCGCGCTGAGTTACCCATCTTATATACGGAACCCATATCCATAATTCATTTATATACAGAACCTATATCCAGAATCATTTTATATACTGAAACCTATATGAGTGTGTTCACAGTAAAGTAACAAGTATCTGGACTTTAAAAGGTTATAACTTAAAAACTAAAATTAGTTTCGAAGATTGGAAAAAAGATTTCAAACACCGCACCTTGAAGAAATAGTGTGGAAAAAAATCAAAAGGAAGATTGACATAAAAAATGTTTAGCAACATTTTAAACGACCAAATGAGCCTCTGATTGGACCATCTCTACTGTGACGCCAGTTACAATAGAAACTAAAATGTCCTCAGTCTGAAAAAGCAGAACGATGAAATCCACAATATTTTACATGGCGAACACAACATAAGTAAACACTTGATTATAAAAAGGAATCGTGAAAAAATAAAAAATATTTTAATTAATTAAATGACCCCTGAAAAAATGTATACGACGTGATGAGGACGGGTCCTCTTTTCTCTAAACATTAAACTTGAGAAGAAAAAAAAATCTGGTCTGTTTTCACATTTACTTGGTTGACAATATGAAAGTATCACTTTGCATTTACTTTGTGTAAAAAAATAGAATCTCTGAATCAAAAATGGACATCTGAAAATACCTATCAAAACTTCCACAAAGCTTCATTCCGTCAAATTCATCACGTCCGTTACATAAAATAAACAGGCCGCTATAGGAAACTTGTCTAATGTTATAAAACAGTTTATGTTTTCCAGAAACGTCTAATGGACAGAGGAAGGTGTTTGAAACACGCAAAACATAAAATATCTTCTGATTATTAAAATTCCAATTTTTTGGCCTTTTTTTTTTTTTTTTTTTTTTGTCCACACTTTTGTGCCCTTTAGTGTGAACAAGCCCACATCCATAATCATTTATATACTGAACCTATATCCATAATCATTTATATACTGAACCTATATCCATAATCATTTATATACTGAACCTATATCCATAATCTTTTATATACTGAAACCCTATATCCATAATCATAGATATTACTGAACCCATATCCATAATCAATTTATATACTGAACCCATAACCATAATCATTATATAATGAACCTATATCCATACTCATTTAGATACTGAACCCATATCCATAATCAGATCCTCTGCAGATGTTTCCTATAATGTTCAAATCACTGTTAATAGCACTTCCGGGTTTACAGCGATCGCTTTTTTTCATGCATTAAACATTATATTAGTCATGAAACGTTAACAAATAGACTTCGAAAACCCCTGCGTGCAGTGTATTATAATGTAGATTGTAAAATGTGTTCTCAGATTAACGTTTAAATATTATACGGAAACGTAGCATAACCAATCAGAAAGGAAGGGAGGGAGCTTGGGTCGTATTTTTTCAATCCTGTACCTCGCTCTCTTTTTTTTCTGACAAACTCAGACAATCACTTTAAAGATAAAGCCTTGGTCCATGAGGGGAATGACCAAGTCCCATAAATTGTTGAATGTGGAGTGTCCTTGAACGACCCCCACTGTTCATAGACCCTCCGGCCATTCACTCCAACTGTAATATGACAAAAGCTGTAAAGGACCGACACAGATCTCCCAGACTCCTGCGGATGGGAGAGGCTCAGAGAAACAAAGCAGAGCAGATCAAGCCAAAATGGGGTGGGGGAAAAAAGGGGGATAAATTTAAAATTTTTATAATAAATAAAAAATAATATATGGGGGGTATAAAAGGATATATATCATTCTCAGGCCAGAGATCATGAGAATAATCTAAGGGGGGTGCGAAAGCCTTGCCCCCTCTGGCCTCTCACCACTCAAAGGCGGCTGTTGGATGCGCATGATAGACCGCAGTTCAGGGCGTAATGCCACCGCGGGCAAGCCTGCGCGGCGCGCTGTATCCCAGGAGCTCGCTTCACAGAGCTGCATTAGAGAGCTCCATCAGAGAGCTCCATCAAGTCCTGGCTCTGCCCCTGCTCGCCATGTTCACACAGCAGAGGCAACCCTGTCCTTGTGCCAGCACCAGTCTGAGGTTTCACCAGCAGCAGAGAGCTTCTCAACAGGATCCAACACCGGTCACTGAAAATAAGGGCCTTAAATGTCAATGTGGTTTTACTGCAAATGGCAAATACAATGAATCCCGATCTGATCTTGAAAAGTAAAGTTGTCCGGTAATCAGAAAAAAATGGATAAGATAGTTTATTGTTACTCTTTGGATAAATGCAGGTGCCCTCAGCAGAAACACACCCCATCGTTACAAAAAAACATATTCTAACAAGTAGCTAAAAGTATAATATAATGCAACAGCACTTAAGGTCACAGCAGCAGAGTGGTGTAGCCGCTGGGGAGGAGCAGCTTCCTCTCCCTCTGATAGACCATCGCTTGGTTTAGATGTGAGGCCCGTTAATAAAGAGAGGTTATGATCCAACATTTTATGTTGATTATGGCCTGATTTTCACATAATAATAACAAAAAATGCATCACTTTTACATAGCTCCCTTTCAGACACTCAAAGTTGCTTCACATGACATTCGGCAGGTGTCCACCAGCAGTATTCTTTCACTCCAAACGCGTGGGGTGGTGTAAACTACTACTGTACCACTGCTGCCCTGGGCCGCATCTGACGGGAGGCAAGGCAAACAGTCTGTGCCATCAGCCCCCCCACACCACCAACCATTCACACACTCTAGACTCCATTCTAATTTGGGTGAAGTTGTTTGCCTAAGGAACATAACAGCAGTTTGGCACTTTACAGCCGCCCACGGTGGCACCTGGGTTCCCAGAGGTCTCCCATCACAGTAACTAACCAGGCCCTGCCCTGCTTAGCTTCAAAAGTCCAGCAGCAAGTTGCAGTAAGTAGTAGTGTAAGCAGCATAGCAGCAGTAACAGTAGTGTAATAGTAGCAGTAGTAGCAGCAGCAGCAGTAGTAGTAGTAGTGAAGCAGCCAGCAGCAGCAGCAGTCGCAGTAGCAGTAGAAGTAGTAGTAGCAGCAGCTAGCAGCAGCAGCAGCAGTCAGCAGGGGTAGTAGAACATGTGGATATCTCGCAAGGTCCATGTGAGTGCAGAGTGGAACATACATTGGTATTTCTGTCACGTGTCTGTACCAACAGACTGTAAACACCAGGTCAGCTGATGGAGCGCGTAAACGCACACACACACACATATGGACTTGCTCACAGCACATCCACACACCACTCCTACACACACACATACATATAGACTTGCTCTCACACATCCACACAGACATGCCTTGTAGATTAAGCCCCTTCATAATTAGTTTGGAACAGTCACTAAGTATTCGATATTGTAAGTCATCATTATTTATATAGCGCCTTTCCCAGACCCGAGTCACTAATCCGCTTTACAATTTGTTGTGGGTGTTTTGTCCTCTCATCCACACAGAGATGGGAGCAGGTCGTCTACAGGAGGCACATGCCAGACCTTCTGTACATGTTTTAGTAGTAGGGACAACGTACACCGACACGGGAGAACATGCAAACTCCCACTATAGAGAGAGATCGACTGAAGACTCACACATTCTGCAGGACGTCATCTGGTTTGTCTATTCTGTGCAATAAAGAACATGCTCCGTTTTATGAAAGTGTACAAAGTCTGGTTTTGGCCTCTTTGTGGAGTCCTCAGGCTCTGGTGGTACTTCAGACTCAGGACCACCAGAGGTCCACAAATAGAGTAATAATTGTGTCAAAAGGGTCAATAGCAGTTCTTTCACCTTGTATGGTCTTCACACGTCATCTCATTACTTTTGGTACTTCTACCTTTTATATCAGGGCAATTTACAGAGCACCAGCCCTCCACGGATCCCTCCCTGCAGGTGGAGAGTCCACAGTACACATCAAAGCCTGATCTTTCAGGGCTTCAGGTTAAAGTGGGGTTAAGTGTCTCGCCCATGGACACAACAATAGTCAAGTGGGAGGCGGTGGAGAAGGTTTCATGTGCTCGAGCCTACACCTTCACCTCAAAGGCCAATGCACTACCAACTGAGCCACTGTCGCCATTATACTTTACCATCACATCAGTCAAACTTACACAAATCTACGTCTTTGCGACATGCTTTCCATATACAATTGACGTATAAAATACTACTATAACTTTGAAAAAATTTTAAACTGATTATTCATCTATATTTTATTCAGTATCTCAAACTGTTTTTGTGGTTTGCACTGTCATGTGCAATTTATAACATTTCACCAAGTCCATATAACTTTTATAGAATATTTGTATTCTTGTATTCCATTTCCCAATGTCACCACACGAGGATGTATACGGACGTGTTTTGCACGTGTTGTCCCCCTGAGTGTTAGCGTGGATAGGCGAAAACAACGGCAGATCGATTCATGAAGTAAAATGTGTGATCAAAAACTTCTGCAGGTGAACTGATGAGGAAAGCAAGTTTCTGTGAGTGGGTGCTCAGGCCTCACAGACCCCTGATGGACAGTGACTCAATGAGCACTCTGTCCCACAAACACATGCAAGTGGTTTTTGCTACTTTCACACTTCATAAGGGAAGGAATATTTATTTACAAACAACCATTCGTCTTTCTGAGTGGAGTTTGCATGTTCTCCCCGTGGTCCGCGTAGTTTACTCCGGGTGCTACCGGTTCCCCTACCAACTAAAATATGTACAATAGTCTGCAGCGGCCTCCTGTTTCGACGACCCCGCCTCATCTCTATGTGGAGTGAGAGGACAAGTGCCCAAAAAAAACATCAGTAAACCCTTGTGACTCTGGTTCTGTGAAAGGCTGTATATCAATTTAGATTACTTACTTACATTTAGCAACAGTCACTCAGTTGTAAGCATTGGCCCTTTGGCTGAAGATGTAGGCTCGGAGCCCACCATGAAACCTTCTCCACCGACTCCCACTTGACTATGTTGTGTCCATGCGAGACACTTAACCCCAACTTTACCTGAATCACCCCTGAAAGATCAAGCTTTGATGGTACTGTGGACTCTCCACCTGCAGAGGATCCGTGAGGGCTGTGCTGGTATGTATGCAAGTTGGGTACACGTACGTATAAGTTAAAGTCCGGAAATGCCTGATTAAAAAAGGTAGAAGTCACCACAAGTAATGTGATGACGTGTGAAGACCATACAATGAAAGAACTGCTATTGAACCCTTTTACACAATTATTACTCTTTTGTGGACTCTGGTGGTCCTAGAGGTCTGAGACCATCCAGAGTGCCTGAGACCACAAGAGGCCTAAACCAACCTTTGTACCTTTCATAAAACGGAGCATGTTCTTTTGACCTGTTCACAATCCAGTTTTGAATGTGGCTAAAGAAGGAAGTTGTACAAGTTTCTTCTCACTCCTATTTGGACATGTAATTGTTCATTATTTCTATATGAGCATTGGCATCATGGTTGTACAGGTTCCATCTTACCTCAGTATTCAGACAAATATGTGAATTAAACATTTATTTGGCAACACACGCTATTGAAATCAGGGTCTATTGAGTTACTGTTATACATGTAACTCAATAATGTATTGTGTTTTGAACAAGAAAACACCTTTTTTAAACAACAAATGGCTTCTCAAAACCACTAAAACTAGTGGGAAAAACAGAGTTATCATTCATAATCTCTCAAACATGTCCAAAATGTGATAATTACTTTCTGCCAGGATTTGTAAACAGTATATAATGTCTTGGTGAATGAGTGCTTTATTAAATCTCACCTGTTTTTCATGAATGTCTTTTTCTAGAAGTTTCATCGCCAGTTCCATTTCCTGTTTCATTGACACCTGAGCAACCAACTCATTTTCCACGTCCTTAGGGATAAAAAAAACTTTTCAATAACATTCTAAATGAGTTTTTCATTTCAAGTTTATTTTGGCCTGACCTGTCTGAGCTGGCACTCCTCCTTCAGCTGTCTCTGGGCTTCACTGTACATTTCATCCAAACCCTGACGAGACTGTATGTACGTGTCCCTCTCTACTGAGACGTCACCCTGCGTTACCTGCAAAAGAACATCAAAGATCAAACCTCTGTGGCAGTGTTCTGACGGTGTTGGTTTTCATCGTCTCACCTCTAAGTGCTGCTGTGCCTTCATTAATATTAGACCGTTTTCACTTCTTAACTGCTGGTTCTCCTCTTGTAGTTTGATAATATTGTTTTTTGCAATGGCTAACTACAAAGGACAAATTACAATAAACAATTATATTTTTCTATAGTGAATAAAACAAAGATTTTAAGAAATCAAATTACATTTTGAAGCTTAATAAAATGGATACAGATTGACCCAGAGTTTAGAAGCCGATGGTTTGGTATTAACCAGACAGCTTCTTCAGAGCTCAATTTGGCACTAGATGCAAAACATTGGCGTCTAAACAAAGTAATTCCATCTGTAGCTTGTTTTGATTGTGTTATATACAATGTTATTCTGAACATATTCATGAATAGAATATAATACATGTTATTTACCTCTTCAATGAGTTTAGAGTTAGATTTCTCTAAAGAGTCAACTCTGCCCTGCAGACTGTGTACAGTTGTGCTGATGAAGACATAAACAAAACACATTCATCGAACACTGAACAGAATATGATTGAAATCAGAAGAAAACAGCAGAGTTGGTGGTGGCTTACTTGAGCTGTCGGTTCAGCTCTTCAATGTAGTTTTTTTGGTCCAGGATGGTTGCTATCTGACTATTGCTGTTGTCAAGGAAACAGAGACGAGAGTTACAGTTTTAGCCCAGACACAGATGTATCTGCGAGCTGTGCATGTGCGTGTGTATGTGCATGTGTACAGTGCCTCTCAAAAGCATTAAAGCAGCTTCAACATTTTCACGTTTTCACGTTTTACAACCATAAACATAAAGATTTTTTTTTTTTACCAAAAGTTCACACAAAGGTAACAGATACCTGAAGTGAAAGTAAAATGATACTTGATTCTATTATTCTAAAAATAGAAAAGTTAATAGTAAGGCCCGTTAATCATAAAGCTTAGAAGCTTAAATTGCCTTTAAACCGTTCCCAATGACTGCCCAATGTTCACACCTTGCCCTAATAAAAGAGAGGACTCCTGTGTGTAATCTACTCTCTGTATAAATACAGCTGTTTTGTGAGGGCCTCCGAGCTATGGCCAGAGTTTATTGGTCACTTAACAACAACAGACCAAGGAGCATGTCAGAGAGGCCAGGGGAAACGTTGTGGAGAGAACTTAGAACTTATCAAGTCCACATCAACTCACAGATTGAAAAAGGAGAGCACTGGTCAGAAAGGCAACCAAGTGCCCCAAAATGACTCTGGAAGAGCTAAAAAGTACTGCTGCTGAGCACCTTGGGACAACTATCAGTATATCATTAAAAGAAGGCTATAAGGAATCCTTTTTTTGCCAGAAGTCATATGGGACACAGCCACTATGAAGAAGGTGCTTTGGTGAGGAAAGAAATGTAACTTTTTGGCCCAAAAGCAAACATTATGTATGCGCAAATCTAACACTGATCATTGTTCTGAGTGCACCATCCCCAGTGTCAAAAATGGTGGGGGAAGCATCATGCTATGTTTCTGCTTTTCTTCAGCGGGAACTGGGAAAATTGGAAAGAATAGCTGGGAAAAAGGATAGACCCAAATACAGGGATATTTTGGAGGAAAACCTGCTGGACTCAGCAAGAGAATTGAGGGTGAAGATTCACCTTTGAGTGAGACAATGACCCTAAACACAAAGCTAAATCTTCGATGAAATGGTTTAAAACAAAACATTATCATGTGCTAGAAAGACCCAGTCAAAGTTCAGACCTAAATCCAATAGAAAATCTGCATTTGCAAATCTTGTAGATTCATACCCCAGATGCTGATTTGTTGTTCCTGATTACTTGTGCCTGCCCTTACTTGTGTGTGAACTTTCAGATAAAAAAAAAAAATATCTTCATGGTTATGGATTATGTGCAAAATGTTCAAGCTGCATAAATATTTTTTAAGGGGCCCTATATATGTGTACATGTACGTGTCCATGCATACCGTTCTTCGCTCCTGTAGTCATCCATATCACTCTTCAGGTACATGGAGAAGTCTATTACTCCAACCTACAGCACAATTTAAAAGTCACAAACATGACTCAAAACAAATGTAATGTAAAATGTAATAAATGTACGTACCAGTGTATCCAAGTCCTCTCCTTTCACACAAAGATTGGCATCAATAACATTCAGGCCCACCAGCAGGCCAACAATGACAGCTCCCTCCTCCTCCAGCATCAAGGCTGAAATCTCATAGAAATCACTGCAAACCAAAGGCATCATCAGCTCAAACCTTTTAACCAGTCTTTTTACACAATATTTCTTTAGTGTTTTTCTGAACCTGAGCAGATCCTTCCTAGTGATGAGTAAACGCAGATAATCGGCCAGCCGCTTCTGCATCAAGGCCAGGCGCAGCCAGGCTCGGGCTCTTCCCAGTGGAGTCCTGTGCAGCAAAAACATAATCAAGTTACAACCACTGAGTAATTGCACAAAGTTAACAGAACAGTGGTTGTACAACGAAACATCCTTTACTGCTTTTACACTATTTTGGTTTAGGCTACATGTCAAGTTTGTTTGAACACATTAAAGGATTTAAGGAGGAGTATAAACCCTCTTGCTACATGGAAGCTGCTGTTCTGAGTCAGCAGCCCTCAAAGGAAACGCTGTTTCCATCGTCAACCTAACAAGAACCGTTCCTCATTTGGCAGAAACTGCACCTGACTCATTGAAATAGTAAGAATTCCAGTGAACATGATTTTGCTTTTTCATAAATCGTTTATGTATTTAGTAATAGTTACCATTAATACAATAATAATTGAGTTTCCAGAAATTACCCAAATATAATCGTGGCTACATAGTGCAGTTGTAATCGTATTGGTGAAGGTTACTAAGCCGGTGAGGTGAAGTGAAAGTAAGTCACACTCTCGAGTTACCCGGCCACACGTGAACAGTAAACACAGATGTAATCAGAGTCTTACTTGAGTCCCGGCAGGTCTCGCACTGAGGCCGAGATCTCTCCGGCTTCAGGACACAGTTTTTCTACCAGCTCAAGAGGACCCCACAGAGACTTGTTAAAGCCCAGAAAGGACTTCTTCACTGTAAATGTATAAAACACGAAGGTTTGAGCAGAAGCATGTTTTTAATGTAAATAAACTATGAAGATGGTTACCTTTAAGGCCATGTTTGAGACAGTGCTCCATGACGACAAAGAACTGCTGCAGAGGGGGATAGTCAGAGTCCAGGGTCCGCCCGAAGCTCAGAGCCGACTCGATCAGCCCCTTGATGCTCAGCTTGGCCATGTTCAACAGGTTCGCTCGCTCCATGGCCATCGGGTCACGAAACGCTGCGGAAGAAATGGTTTCAGGAGTTTTAAACACAAGATTCACCCCACAAGTGTTTGTTATTACCACTTACAAACATAATGTAGCTCCAGCATTCATGCCTCTGGATGCTTTGCTTTGTAATAGCACTGATTGTACGATTTTTTTCTATTCACTTGATAATAATCAACCAGCTTTAGTTAATGTGTATGAGAATATATTTCTGTGTTCAAGAACATTTAAAAACACTCAGACAAAGGCACATTGTCATTGTAACTCTCCATGAAAGCCACATGTGATCAGCAGGACTGAAATTAACCATACCAAAAGGGCCATTGAAAATCATTTGGTGATGCCAAGTTATATCAGTTTATGGTGCATACCACAGCCCATTGCTATTATAACTGTATACCTTGCATAGTCCACTCCTCTGGCAGAGACGTCCTGTGATCCGACACTTTGGGCAGGACATGAATACTCCCTGAAATGGTCTCTGAGGCTTTCCTGGCCAAAGCGAAGATAGGAGCCTGCCATCGCCCATCTCCCCCAGTGACTCCTCCAGCTTTAACACTGGCACCACCACTACTATTATTATTACTGCTCGTGGTGGTACTGGCCTTGTCCACAACGACAGCAGCAGCGCCAGATTTCTCCTCTTGCAGCCTCAAAATCCCAAACACCTGAGACTTCTCCTTGGTGCTGTCCGCCGCTTCAGCCAGAGTCAAATCGTGCTCTGCTGACGATGCCATGTTGTTGTGGGTACCTCTGGCCTCAGGGTCAGGGTGTTGCTGTCTGCATAAGGCGAGCTGCAGCGACCCGAGTGCGGTGTGGAAAGAAAACAATCAGCGGCAGACCCACATAGCAGCGAAATGAGACAAGATCCCCGGTCAAAAACACTGACAGGTTTGCACCGTAGCGAGAATGAAGGCGCGAACAGAGACGAAGGCTGCTACATTGTGTCCTCCGCTGTTAGAAGTGGAAAACCAGTACATTTCCTGCACATGGCGTTGGGTTTGTTTACAGCGGTCCAAAGTGAGCGTCCTGGACTGCACGGTACCACTGCTGCTCCCAGCAGAGAGAGGGGCGGTGTCAAAGCTCACGAGAGGCACAAAAGACAAACAGCACTACGTCATGACTCCAGAGTGGAGGAGAGCGCCCTCTGGTGGCTGCAGCGGGGATGTCGCACGTGGGAGCCAAATCACGGGATCCTTTATCCGTCCCATAGACTGTATATATGCGTCCCACAGTGGGGAAATTTCAGTGTTGCATCATAAGTTAAAGACCAGTAGGAATGAGCAGCCCACAACACAAAATAAGTGAATATTGAATATAGCACAACTCTATACACTAAAAATAAAATATAATGTCTACCTAAAGAAGCAACTATCATGGACGTCGGAACTATTTTCTGAGAGGGGGGGCGGGTTTTTGTTGGGAGAGTCGAGGGAGAGACTCATACTTGGATTACACTGGATAATAACATACCATCTTAATTGTTAAGAAAAACAAAATAAACAATATATATCAAGCAAGTCACTTATCAAACTGAACTTTTTTTTTTTTCAATACGCATTCATGCGTCAGTCTCTCCGGTGGCTTCATTGTGTTGTGTAGCCCAGTGACGTGCGGTCAGATGAGGCAGGCAAGGCCCTCACCTAAGATCATAGAAAGAAAAGTAATAAAATGGATACAATAATGTTTGGTCACTTTATCAAGTGATTTGTGCTGTGCCTTATTTCATTTATTTATACCTTGAAATCGCAGATTTGACAGAGCGGTGCTGTGAGGCAAGCCTCTCTTGGGAGACGTAAAAAGCAACAGCTCACAGGGAGAGTCCTGTGAGGTGCTATCAAACTGTTTTCCCTGTTTATCACAGTTTAAAAAGTTCAAAAATATTTAATTTACAATCAACATGTTTACATTTAAGAGGATGGCTCATAAATTGTGTTTTTGAAGCAAATATGGGTCTTAATCGCGCTCAACCACAGCTTGTAAGTGAGGAAAGCCTCAAGGGGGCGCTTGTGAGCCCAAACTTTGGCTGCATCCAATTCCATCAGAAAGCTCCTTTCTTGTTCTTCTTCTGCTAAGGGCAGCTACAGGTTTGGCTAACATACCTATAATACATTTTAAGATAATTTAAAATGCACTTAGAGTAATGTTTTGCTTCCAATGATGATATGAATCATAAGAAAAGGAGGTGAAGGGTAAGGTTGAATTTAGAAATTGGATTTACCCGGGAGTCGGCTGCAGCAAAACTTGGAGTTTACGGAGGAGACACCCGTTTTTTTTACTTTTTAAAACTCATTGAACTTATTTCCAAATGGAGGATTACATGTCTGTGCCCAAACTATTATCTGGACTTAAACATGAAACTGGTCCTAACTGAAGTGGTCTGTGCTGTTCATTAATACCTAAGGTAAGGCCCATAACACACTTTGTACTATTTACAAACGTTTGCGTTTTGTATGAGAAAACAATGCAGACATTAAATCATATTCTGCTGTAGCCAAACAAATTGTGTATAAGCCGCTCCTGTTCCTGTAGGTCCTGTTGGTTTATATGATGTATAATCATATGAACACATGATTGATCCCCCACCGCACGTCACTGGTGTAGCCAGGTCTCTAATCTGCGCAAGGCTGAGAAAGAGCGCTCAGAGGCTGCGACAGATATTAGCCAGACAGAGCTTCATAAGCTTCTCCGACAGCATGGAGCGGGTTTTGGGCTGCAAGGAACGCAGGATAGTGATAACTTCTCGCTCCCGGCACACGCGGAGGGGGTGCGGCCGCACCCCCCGCCACCCCTAGTTCCGACGTCTATGGCAACTATGACATACTGCATCCTTTAGTGCAGTGTCTACCAAAGTGGGGTCCACGGCCGGCCCCCTGGTGGGCCGCGAGGGTATTGCAGGGGGACCGCGAGAGGTCATCCAAATATTATTTTTTTAAACATATAATGATTTTATGTTAAATTAATAATATTTTGTTCGTAATATTAAAATATTTGTGTTCATTATTTGACTTGAATAATCAAATTGTAATCATTTTCGTATTACAAAATGGGGTGCGTCATTTACATGTTTGTAGCAGAGGCTATTTCCCCCAAATAAAATAACGAGAAGAGCCTATTTTTAATGTTGTCTTCTTGGTTATTATTTCGGGGGCCGTCAGATTAGCGGTGTTAGCATCATGTGATACTGTCGGTGTTAGCATCATGTGATACTACTGTACATGTTCGCATCATGTGGTACTACTGTACATGTTAGCATCATGCATAACTAAAATGCATTATTCCCGTTTAAATTTCATTTTGTGAGGACATTAAAAAAGTTTGTCCATACTTTATAGTAACTATGGTCCTTCTGGATTATCAACTGGTTCATTTCAAAAAGTTGCATATATATGTGACAGCTAACTTTTTTTTCCTGGAAACTATGACAGCTTCCAAAAGTCAGACTTATTGTTTTAGTTTGGAGCTAATTTACTTTTAATTCCTCACAACGTTCCACATCTACTTTGTCAGTACGTATCAACTATGGACTAATTCTTTTATCTTAAATATGACTAGAAGTGGAGACAGTTTTCAAAAATATGCATGATGTTGGGCAGCAGAGGGGACTGACAGGTTTGTGAATCTATCACTAACAAATAATGACCCAGGGAAACATTCGGACATGTTTGTACACTTGCTTCTTTCCTATTGACATGTATTGGCACGTTCTCTCCAACTGAAATATAACTCTGGAACATGAATATGAACCTATTGTGTAGGTTTTTGGGTGGAGGATATGCAGCTGTCTTTTGAAAACGCATTTGCCTGGTCAGAAATGTTCTACAGTAAACACATTCATCAATCTAATTTATTCAATTTCAAAGTTTTATTAACAATAATAATAACAGAAACTATGTAAGTTTCTTTTCTCAACTTTCCAAGCGAAACTTTCACATTTTTCTCTAGAAAGTAAGGGACTTCTTGTAATTAATGAGTGGACAGTTATTATCATTACCATAGAAGTTTTTTCGGTAAAACAGGCTACTTTTTCAGAGGATTTTACTTATTGGGAGTATATTTCCTGTTGTGTAACTGAGTTGAATTTTCATTTCAGTACAAAGTGCCAAACGTAAATACATATTAATAGTTGTCAGCCATGGTTGTGACAGTGCAGTGTCATCTCCGGATGTATATGTCCGGCTTGGTCAGGAATATTTTACTTATTCTACTTGTATAGCCCTAAATCACAACAGCAGTCGCCTCGGAGGACTTTACAAATTTGTCGATTACACCAACAACATTTAAAAGAGTGGGAGCGGATCATATAGGCAAAAAGGCATAAGCGCTACACCCTCAGCCGCTGTGGTTTTGTAATATCTTCAAAACTTGAGCAAATGAGGGGTAAATCTATTGGCACACACACCTTGACTGTAGGCTAACCTCTCCATGCTCTCGCTGTGGGTGATGCCCCAGCGGTGCAGACTCTGGGGGGAGTACATGATGAATTTCTTCACTCGTCCTCGTTCTGTTGTTCAAATATCCAAGTGTGTAAGTCTGAAAACACAATAAAACAAAAAGGTTGTCATTTTTGTTCACTTAACAAAAGGATGAAGTGTTCAAAAAGAGTGTCAAAGCCATCTGGTTTAGTTAAGGGAAATGTCAAAGCTGAGAATGTATTTGTGACATCACCTCCTAGACAATATTGTGATAGCAATTACAGATGTTCTGAGATGTTTACGGGTGGAAAAGTCCTGATTTTGGTTTGTTTTATGGATGGACAACTTTAACTAAAATAGAATCTGTGTACAGCCATATGTGCAACACTGTTTAATAATGTGACCACTAAAAACTCACTTTTTATGTCCATTATTGCACAGTAGTTTGTATCATTTTATTTCAATGGATGGGACAATTCTTGAACTGCAACATCATTGTTGTGGCATAAATGTCTCTCTTGTCATCTAGTCTCTAGGAAACACTCAGTTAGTATTGGAGGTTCTGCAAAACAGTTCAAAGTGAGTCTTGCCGGAAGCCTCCGTTTGCATTTGTATTCTCTATGAATGTGATTGTAGTGTCGCCTCTCATCTGCTCATATGATTTCAAATATCAGCTGAAAGTTATGGTTTGTTATTACAGGGGTTATAGTCTATAGTCTATGGCCTCAAATACCCACAGCCTGACCACAGTCATATGACTGACATGGAGCCCTATGGTTCATGACAGCAGCCTATAAGCTGTCTTTGTTGCTGATTTCTAAGTGGCACAATTTCACTAGTATTGCATAAAAATCCTAAGAGGTTAAATTACATATATTTAGTAGGCACAGATCTAAAATGGGTATTGTTGCAAAGATGTATGGATCTGGTGAAAAAAAATCTAAAATGTTGACAAATGTATCTAGTTCTTCCAAACTAATCTCAGCCTTCAGTCTTTTCTGAACCACGCCTAACAATCCTACAGTGCAGCTCTTATTCACGAAACCATATGATGACTGGAGAAAGCGACAGAGCACATGACAGACGTTACCAATAGCCAATCACAGCTCAGCAGCCATCCCATGACTACCAATAATCAAGCTGATGCTGTTAAACGAGGAAAACCCTGCCTCAAAACAGTCCTATATAATAAATTAACGCAACGAATTTAATGCAATTTTTGAAAACAAATGTTGCATAGGGATATCTTACCTCAGAGAGTAATGTCAGTCCATGCTTTGTAGACTGATTCTAGAGCTCAGTACGTCTTTGCAGCAAAACATAAAATAGTTCTGACATTAAACAGTAAACGTTTGGCATTCTGCGGCTGCAGAAACTATCTTTGTGGATACACCTGTCTCCAGTGTGACTCCATAGATGAGAGTGTCCAGTGCGTGTGCGCGTTATGCCGGTGCGCGCTGCGGAGACATCCCGGTTTTCTCCATCAGATCCTCATGACACGAGGGGGAGGGGGGTCCTGCACTGGGATGAGGGAGGGGCCACCGGGGCTGAAATATTATTTCAAACCCGATTTGTAGAAAGGTAGAAAATCATACAGCTTGCACTTGTGATATTCTAGATATGTGGTAAACTACATATTAATTTTTTTGAAATTCAATGCTCTAATGGGGGAGGGGCTAAATAAGAATCCATTAAAATCCATGTTCAAATCTTACTTCATTCATAATATAGAGCAGTGTCTCCCAAAGTGGGGTCGCGGACCCGGTGGGCGAGGGTTACTGCAGGGGGGCGCGGGAGGTCATAAAAATATAATATAATTATTTAATGTTAAATTTATATGTTTTGTTTGTAATATTAAAATATTGTGTTCATTATTTGACTTGAATAATCACTGTAATTATTTTTGTATTACAATGTTTGTAGTAGAGGCTATTTCCCCAAAATAAATAACAGAAGAGCCTATTTAAATGTTATCTTCTTGGTTATTATTTTGGGGGGCCACGCAGGACGTCAGATTTTTAAGGGGGCTCGGTGTTACTGAGTTTGGGAATGGCTGATATAGAGGTGTTTGCTGAGAACGCAACAGGTGGTGTGCCGCAATATTCACTTTTAAATGGGAAAACTCACATGCAAATCATCACCAGCAGAGGTCGTCCCCACAACGCACAAATATCATTCCACTATTTCATAAAACATACTCATCGTCAGAACAAAAGCCACATTTTGTATTGTTGATTGTTTGTTGTAAATAGTGTGTTTTCTGCCATTGCTTTGTATTCTCTAATTGTATCTGAATGTATGTCGTTTTATGTGCAGCACTTTGGCCAAAGTTGTTGTTTTTATTAGTGCTTTATAAATAAACTGGACTGGACAGTCAGCTCATCGAACGTAAAATAGTTAGCACATATTGTATCAATATTGTCATGTGCATTATTTGATCTCAACTGGGCCCAAGTAGTGAACATATTTGGCTTTTCACTTGTATTTCAATTCAAGTGTATTTCAGAAGATCTGAATGAAGACGCATTAGTTAATTATTATTATGATGAAGTTATTGGCTTCCACTAGGTGGCGTACGAGCCCTGTTAGAACTCCTATTGGTAATTTCTTGCAAAGTCACTTTTCGCTCCAATAAGCTGCAGATGAATGTTTATGTGCACCATTACATGTGAAAAGTTTCTAGAATCAGGTTAGATTTAGGGAAAGACATCAAAGGGAGCCGTGGCCCCATTAGCCTGTTGAATATTTATTTATCCAACATTAGTCCAAACTATTTACATGTGAAGCTGCAGGAGCACACATCAAACGCCTTTGTAAAGCAGTGCCACTGTCACCTGGCAGACTGCGCACATGGGACAGCACACAAATTACAGGAACAAAACAATGAGTAACACCTATTATTTAGAAAACCAGTCATTATCCTTAACATGCCACAATACAAGGCACCACAAATTACAAGGGCAACAAGTCGACATTGTGTAGCAAAGATATAATGCTGGTGCGTAGACACAGTCATTACAAACACACTTTAATTTAGTCGATAAACAGACGACTCCAGTGGTGTAAGTGATGGTTTAAGGATCTGCATAAAGCATTAGAGGTCACACCAAGTTTAGTCAACACCCAAGAAGCTTTGAAGTAGGATCAATATCCAAGTCTTTAATACATTTATAAACAGCCATTATTGGGCTCCTGATGTGGTGTTACACATTGAGTATACCTTTCCATTACATTACGAGTCAGATTGTCCAACAGAAACAGAAGTCAAAAAGTCTCTAGTTCTTGGAATTGGAACAAAAGCCACAAAACTTATGATTTTCAGCATCTCCTTGCAGTGATTTGGACTTCCTGTGTGTGTCAGTGGAGAGCAATGGAACCCTCCCATACCAAACATCCAGCAAAAACATCTCCTTTTGAGTTGCTCCAGGGCTCAAAAGTTGAAACCATTTGGAATCAGCAAATGAGAAATGTTTTTGTGTGTGAATACCATGGCAATGATACTAAATTTCAAATGCTGACAAGACACAAAAGGGCTATTAGTCCTCTCCAGCATATTAGCAGAGGAACACATAATAACAAGAATCACAGCTAGATGAAATGAGTATATCTATATCATACTGCACATAACAAATAAGCCTGTTATGCAGTAACGTCAAAAAACCTGGAGACACCTTGTTCCCCATTTGTTTATACGATGCTGCCATGAGTACAGCCTTTATGATAGAAGGCAAAGCCAGCGTTTTAACAACTTTACGAAGAGCCAGTCTGCTTTGTTATCAGCACTAAGCCAAGAGTCTCAGCATCCCAATTCGCCTCCACACACACATACACACACAAGGCTTTGCATAGTGACTGACATATTTATCTACATAGGAAAGGAGGGGAGTTGCCAGTCCGAGAACCAGACCAGTCATCAGGTGGTCAGATAGTGTGAGTGCTGTGAGCTCCAACATGCTAAGTAAGCACAGGGTCAGATAAAGTAGTAATTGTAGTGTTTTAGGGTAATTGCATTATGGAAATATTAAAATAACCCAAAAAAGTGTGTGTTCATGTGACATCACAACATTCCAAAGAGCCTATAGTTCAACATTGTGGTGGAGGGAAGCTGAAAAGTATTTCCTGGTGGTAGCTGTCAGATTTGTAGTTTTAGTTGAGGGCTATTTTCTCTGTAATTCCAGGGCAAATTCACAAAAACAGAACCACTGAAAAGTCATCACATAGTTCCACATCTTTGTCAATACATATTAACTGTGGAATAATCATTTTCTCAAAAAGTAGTGACAATATTCAATGTTCAAAAAAAACATATACATGATGTTGGCCTATCCGACAAAATAATTATAATATAATAAGGTTTTTGAATCTAACCTTTATCAAACCATTTGAACATTTTCTCTTTCAACATTCTTTCAAACAGAGATTGGCTCCTGCCCTTCAATAGAAATAGAATTATAGAATTATAGAATGAACACAACCTATCAAGTATGTTTGGAGAAATTTCAAGGACTCTTTTTGGACTTTTTTTAGGCTTCTAGACCTGAACTTGTTTTTAGATTAATTACAATCATGGCATGTGACAATATAAAGATGTTATATCTTTGTGAACATAAATCAGTATCGCCTGCATTGGTTAGTCAAAGCTCAGTGAATATGTGGATAGAAAATGGTCTATACCTGCGCTTCTTGTGGTTCTGTATGTCATTCTTTAGCTTTAAATAGCACTTAGTTTGGTTTAAAACATGCAGTCCTAAAAAAAAAAAAAAAAAAAAAATTCTATACCTTATAAGCAGAATGTAAAAAGATTGTTCAATGATGACCCCAAGCAAAAAGCGGTCCCATCACCAGGACCGTGGAGGAATGCACAACATATAAAAACATGATACATTTAAAGCAACATGTATCTTCAATAGTATTTTTCTTGCACCAGAACTGACAGAACCCAGAGTGTTTCCAGTGAAGTGTGCAGAGAGTTTCCCAGAGCAGTGATAAGTGTCACCTCAGTGGGGGCTTTGGCACCTGCACGGCGTGAGGGAGGCCTTCACACCTCTGATGGGAAGATCCAGCTCTGAGCGCACGCTACACATCTAAAACAGATAAGAACTTTACAAATGTGCCATGTCTTCTGAACAAACAAAAACCATTAGTTGATGATAGTGTCCTATGTTAAACCATTAGCACATTGGTGAAAGCTTGAGATAAGGATTTCAAAGACAGGGAAGCACTGGGTTGTTTTATCTGTTTTGCATTGGCACACATAGAAATTATTTGTCCAATATTGTGACGAGTAACACAAGATTGAACTTGGATATGTGTCATTTTATTTGCATCTAAACCATACAAAAATATTCAGATTAGTTAAGATTAAGAGATTCTTAACTCATCATCCCGCAGACGATGAGGCTTAGCAATTGATTTAAAGGTGCATTCCAGAACTTTAAATCTGGTGACCCGCTGCTTGTCCGACACCTGCTTCTTGGGATACAGATGTTATTGCTTTGCTCGAAATGTGGCTCCATTTGGCTTTAAACATGTACATTCCTAAATTGTTATTATTTTGACTCTCCTCATAGATATAACTTGCTTGTTTCCACTGCAAAAGGTAAACCCAGTAAGGAAAAGTGGCCGGCCACCTTTGAGGAAAGCACCTTTGAATATTGTCCACATTGGTGAGGCTGAATTATCTGTATGCATCATCACTATTTCTGATCTAATTTGATCTAATTTGACCTAGATTTGAACAATGCTTTAAACATCCCGACTAAAATTTTCCCAAATAATATGATTTCAATCGCAAAAGTGAAGTCCATTCTCTCTATTGTGTCAAGTTTATAATTTTTGGTCTGTAATGAGTGATATGTACTTTATGCCTTTGTGACTCATTAGGAGGGACATAAGAAGGCTCCCACAGCAGGGACGTGTTTAGGACCTGTGTGTCAATCCCATAACCCCAAACACACATCCTGCTGCTTTTATCAGCGCCTTGCTAAAGCCTCATTTGAACCAGATTCAAAGCACCATCAGATCTCTCCGTCTTTAATCTAGACGAGGAAGAAAATACAAAACTATATAACATGATAGCTTTCTTTACTCCACAAACTTCTGTTGAATATCACTGCTATTTCCAGGACCACTCTGTTGAACAAAATTTAGATTCATATTTCACTTGTTTTCTCAATTTCTCACTGTTTCACCAGTCAATTTGGACGTCTTTGTGAGGGAGAGACAGTGGGAGAGTTTTGCCATCTTTCTGCTAAAGGGAAATGTCTGTTGCGAGTACAAAGGCTGAAGAGGTGACATGTACCTGCGGAAGACCACGAGTCTAGACCCAACACAGGCTTTCTGTTGCAGAGAGCACTTCAAAGACACTTCATGCAACATATTTAAAGGTATTATTAAGTCACACTTCTGCTTCATCTAATCAAATTAAATAATGACAGGCAATAATTGAATCTCGATTTAAAATGTGGCAATCTGTTCTTATTAATACAATTGTTTTCTGTTAGTTAGTAATCCACCAAAGCAGTATCAAAGTTAAAACTGGAATTGAATTTGAAAAGTAGAAGAAATAGAACCTTTTACAAAAACCCATGTAAAAGTCGCTGGCAAAAACAGTTTTCACGTGCATGTATTTTTCACATTTATAGATAGCTTTTTCAGTCAGAAAAGTAAATACCACCCTCACTCAGCTTTCAGCCCAAAGAATCAAATAGACACACACAAATGGTTTCTAAAAAGATAAGAGAAAATTGGGCTCTGATGTGTTCACAGAATGTCAACAAGCTCAATTTATAGCACAATAGCATTTTTTTTTCTAATTTCAAGCGTAAAATTGGTTGCCATTCTGTTTATGGAAAAGAAAGACACGTTTATTGCCTGTACTAATGGCAAATCTTTCTAGTC
This sequence comes from Knipowitschia caucasica, assembly GCA_964034765.1. Lineage (NCBI taxonomy): Eukaryota > Metazoa > Chordata > Actinopteri > Gobiiformes > Gobiidae > Knipowitschia > Knipowitschia caucasica. The sequence continues at coordinate 25,104,381 of OZ035826.1, read as the reverse complement.
TTGAACTGTGGCTTTTGGGTGAATCCCCTGCTCCGGTGAGAAGTCTGGGGGATCATTTAGCGCCTGCAGTCGTGTGCTAAAGGGTGAATCAGTGTGTTGTCTCTGTTCTTCGGCAGCTCACGCTCTAAGCTCCAATATTCCCACTGGGATATTGATTTTAGATCCTGTACCTGCAAACAACTAGCAGTGATGTGTGTTTTCCCATGTGGACACTAAACGGCTCATTGGCTGGTAAATTAAGATGAAGAGGATGCTATAAAACTTGTCAGAAGAGTATTTATTATGAGTTTGAATGCACTTTAGAACAGATATTTTTAATTTAATTGCTTCAGCAGAACAGTGTAATTCTAATATGGAAGACACTTTGTTCAATCATATCAAAACTGTCATCACGCAGAAAGCAGAAGTCAGTGATAATCCACTGTGGTTATCTGAAGGTCAACGCAAACTTATCTCCTGGTGACGCAGCAGACGCTCAGGGGAGTGTCAGACAAGACCCCAGACCTCTAAGTATTTTGTAATTTTAGTCACTAATACAAAAATAATCCAGCAGGTCAGTGACTAGAAATGTGTTGATGCCATTGTAAAAAATATTTTAATTCAATGTCCAGAGTCCGGTGTGTCACCAACAATGTGACCATTAATTTCAATCCAGATTTGCTGATATTATTAGCATTTATGTGAGTGGCTTTGACAGCACATAAAGCAAAGACAGCCAATCAAGGAATATTTGTAATCTGTAATGTTAATGAGCTTTTATCAGAGATGCATGGCCTTTACTCATACCAAAAAGAGTAAGTTTGTGACAAGCCATGTATTTGTTGTTTAGATGATAGATGATAGATAATATACAAGTTCACCACTAGTTTACATTATGGTCATTTTTGAATATATTTGGATTGAAGCTCGAGTTCAGCTCAAGCTTTGAAATCAGATAACCAAGCTTTAAAATACACATTATCTGCTGCACAAAAGATAAGACCACATCCACCACCTCTCGGTTCCCTAAAAAGTATATATACGCCACCGGCGGCACGGTGGCTGAGTGGATAGCACTCTCGCCTCTCAGCAAGAAGGTCCTGGGTTCGAATCCCGGTCGGACCATGGCCTTTCTGAGTGGAGTTTGCATGTTCTCCCCGTGTCTGCGTAGGTTTCCCCTACCACTAAAAATATGTACAATAGGTCTGGCATGCACCTCCTGTACTGGCCCCGCTCCCATCTCTGTGTGGAGTGAGAGACAAATGCCCAAAAATTAACAATTGTAAACCGCTTTGAGACTCAGATCTGCAGTGAAAAGGCGGTATATAAATAAAAACTTACTTACTTACTATATAAATAATAAATAAATATGGCAAAACTCCACCCCTTCCTTTCCCAACCCAGAAAAACTGATCCATGCCTTTATCTCCTCCTCGTTGGGATCCCTGGGTTGCTAATACAGACATCAAGGCAAAAATATTCAACAATATCAACTCAAAAACAATAGTATTGTTACTTAGTCTAGCCCAATTTAAATAAAAAAACATGTCATATCTACAAGTACAAAAAAAATGTATGTGATTTTTGTCTGTTCTTTTTAATCTGTAGCATTTTGAGGTTTCCATTAAATATAAAGTGTAATGTAAATAAAATGTATACTGGAAAAAGTCAGTATTAAAAAGTATATGTCAATTATTGCTTTAATTTAGCAGGATTTACTTTTGTTTGAGTCCCATTTGTCTGCCTTAAAACAATATTTGTCAAGCAGTTATACCCTTGAGAGAGAAAATAATCATAGAGCCTTTTATTATTCGACACTAGGGAAATGTTGGTGTTGCAACACACATGCAGGACAGTAAGTGAGAGCAGCTCAAAAAATACATAAAATAGATGAAGTTGTAAATGCTTTTTAACTTTGGCTTCATTTCAAGAGCAGTCGATTTTTTGTCTAATTCGAAAAGAGTAATTAGTTATAATTTCATATTTTAGCTAAAACAAGACAGTTTTCACTTTTATTACATTTTAGATTTGTTTTATTTTCTGTTTATTTGGTTGGAAGCCAAATATCCGGATTGTAGCCTTGGGATCATTTCACACTCATTCACCCTGAAATATTGCATGTATTCTTAGTGGTAGAGAAATCCGGAGCACCCAGAGGAAACCTACGCAGACACAGGAAGAACATGCAAACTCCACACAGTAAGACGGGGCGTCTGTAGACAGCCAAAATGAACTCAAAGCAAGTAAACAATTTGTTGCAGTGTAGAATTATTAGTATCATTACTAAGATTACCAGACACTTTCAAAGCTGGAAGTTGTTATCGATTGAACCTGCGACCCACTGTGCTTTGGGATTTCCCAGTTTTTGTGACTTTTGGCCTCATTGGTTTTCCATCGCTCTGACCCCGGCTGTTTGAAAGTGCACTGACGATGAGGAGCGGATCATCTGTGGAAGGTTAAAGCGTTACCCAAAACACAGAGGGAAGTCGCCCCAAAGAGACCAAGATGCTGTTATGATTCATGTTCCACAGCAGAGGAATGCCATTGAGAAAGTTCAAGCAGTGGGGGATGACACGACCATGCAACGAATAATCTTCTTAAATTGTAAATCTACAGGAAAAAATATTACCATGTGTTGTTGAATTTCAGATCCAATTTATACTTTCACTAGTTTTAATGTCTGGTCGCCTTTAATGTGGTAACTGGAGCCCACATAAACGCAGAGACAATCCTGAAACAATGGGTCTCTTTGGCCTGTTAAAAAAGAAAACATGTTCTAATGGTGCATAGATTATTATATTCCTGCGGTTGAGTCATTTTGCACGCACTGTGGTCAGTTTTTATTAAAATACAACAAATATCGCATTTGAGCGCTTAAACAATGTGAAGAACTGGCAGGTACACATTACCACCATGACCAACAGGGGAATAAATTATGAAGCTTGTGGGGCAGAACCAAAGACACCCAGTGATGAGGAAAACATCTTGAAAGTTTCCCCTCAAAGACATAAGACAGAGGAGAAAATCAATTCAGGATATGTTCAAATGCAAACAAACAAAAAACCTGGAGTACCCAACTTTCTTTCTTAAATACATGTTTGTTTGTCCCAACAGATAGAGTCGTGGAAAAGTAACATTTGGTGAAAAATAGACCCTGTGCTGTTGTCTTTTTGTATACATGTAAGAAAGAGCCCTGTGTGTCACTATTTGCCTCTTTGGGCAGAGAGCTGATTGGTGAGGGTAGTCTTTTATTTTTAACTTTTCCATGTGACAGAGAGGGATTTAAAAAAATATTTAAAATTTTTGTGGTTTGAATGTTTCACACCTAAGCTTAAATTCCTGGACACTTACAATTGTGTGATAGAGGCCAAAATACGTGCATTTGATCCAAACTGTTTTGTGAGTGAGGAAGAAGTTTGATGGACCTCATTGCATTCTTACATTTTTGTTGTTGTTGTGGTTTTAAAGTTACGTACCCCAGCTTAAAAAAAGTACATATATTCTCAACTGCTATAAAATGTGTTCAAGTTTTACCTCTAGTTTCACAAATCAGTAATCTTTCCATCACTGCTGAGCCCAAAAAGGCATTGGAAAGCACAAATTACTGAACCACGAAACACAAAAAATATGATAATTGGATTCAAATAAAGCATTGAGAGGTCAGCTGGACAAACAAGTCATACGAGTGAGTGATGCGAGGAGCGATGAGAGATGGTCCGTAAACACACAGTACACCTCCACATATAAATAAATATATGTATATACAATAGAGTAGGGGTCCCGGGAGAGGTGTCTCTGGAGAAATGGGCTGACATATGGCCAGCAGACAACTGCACTGGGTGTGTGTGGGTGGGGCCGCTGGGTGCTCGTGTGCGAGGCCAGATGAATAGAGCAGTGGTTGGAAACAGTTGAAACACAATATTCATTCAGTGTTGCCTTGCTGCTGTTTGTGAGTGGGATGGGCCAGGGGGGATGAGTATTACCCCATAATATGAGGATGTTACTTTATTTGCCCTGCAGCTCGTGGGAACTGTTTGAGGATAAAAGAACCTGGAATTCAATTCAGACTCTGTGATGCTGAAAATACACCATATAAGTACAGTACATTGGCCAATTACTTGTGTTTAGTGTTTATGTTAATGTGTTAATGTTGATATAGCTCCATGTACTGTATTTCCTCATATATTTCCACTTTTTATTATCATCTTAGCTAAGTGCATCCACTGTCTTGACTTGTGTCCTTAAAGCTGGGCTAACTTTCAACCAACGAAAAAGGAACTAACTAATACAATGCCACTAGTTGCTCGCTGTAAACCAATTTGGTTCTATCACTAGTTTTGTTGCATTCATGTATTTTTAGTTTTTGTCACATCTTTGGAGCAGCTTTTCCCAACCTCACTCAACCAATCAGCTCCCAGCCCAACAGGTTTCTGACAAGTATGTAAAATATGTTTTCTAATGAGATAAAGACAACATTATGTGACTGAGTTTTTCACATTTTACATTTACAAGACTCTCTCTTTTGGAAACTACACGTCATTTATGAAGCAAACAAAGTGACTCCAGCTTTAAATAAATGAATACCACGATTTTGCAACTTAATTCACACTGCAACTCAATCCAACATAAATCTCTCATCTTACAGTACACTTCTAATTCCTTTAAACAGACATTAAGTTGAAATTGAATATTCTGAGCCCGTTCTGTAAGTTTCCCGCGTTGGATCAACATGTGGGAATTCCTCCAGTCTGCCGCTAATTCCTAAACATAAACATACAAACACGCCGCACAGCACAGAGCCAGGGGTTGGTTGACGGCTCCCTGACTGAATGGGCCCGTTTCCATGGTGACGGCAGCACTTCATCAGCCCATTGAGCGAACAGATGGCCGATGTGCAACAGGAGGCATACGTTTCAATGAACACACAAGGCCCGGCGCACAAACACACACCCGTGGATGCTCTCGCGCTCCAAGGGAGGGCATTGAACAACCAGCAGAATATGTCCCACTAGTCACAGCGCATTCAGATAAGAGAGAGGAAGAGGAGAGGAAGAGGAGGAGGAGGAGGGAGAGAAAAAGTGTAGTGAGAGGAGAAAGGGGGGCAGGGGTTAGGCAAAAGAGCAACGGGCAACATGGACACAAGGCACCAGATTGTAACATGACAAATCAAACAGGAGCAAAGATGTTCAGGCAGATCTTTTCGGCCTTAAGTTGATCTAGTGATGAAGTCAAAAAGAGGTCTTTAAAGCATACATAATATATGCCAGAAGATTTGACTGTGACTGAAAGTGACTGAGGCATTTGTATTTATGATTCTGACCCTATATGGAGGGCTCTAGCCCCAAAAACAGCACAGTTTCAAGTCTTAAGACTCATTTTTATCCCATGGCTTTAAAAAAAACTTTGTTTTTTATTGTTATTTTTGGGTTTACGTGATTCTGCTTTTATTTGATTTGACTGTTTTTAAGGTCTTAGAGCGAAGTAAAATCAAAGAGGGCATTTGACGTGACTCTTTTCACTTCTTACCATTCTCCCTCTGCAGTTGGACTCATGAACACTTCACAAACCTGGGGTACCTAACTTTCTTTTTCATAAGTGATATGTGTTTGTCGCAACAGAAGTTTTTTCGAATAACACGGCAAGAGTGGCACTCTTGCCTCTCAGCAAGAACGTCCTGGGTTCGAATCCCGGTCGGAATGAGTGGGGTTTGCGTGTTCTCCCCGTGTCTGCGTAGGTTTTCTCTGGGTGCTCCGGTTTCCCCTACCACTAAAAATATGCACAATAGCTAAAGAATCCTCCAGCTGCGGTAGTCCTGACTAAGAGTATCAACATCTGGAGATTGGTCCCCGGGCACTGTTTTACTACGGCGACCACTGCTCCTGACGTGAGCCTTAGTGGCTTCAGGAAGGGTCAAATGCAGAAGACAAATTTCCCTATGGGGACAATAAAGTGCACATGTATTTTATTTACATTTAAAGTAAAATTATATGAACAAGTCACATTACATTTTGTCTTCATTGAATACAAAAACATATAGTTTTTGTATTCACACTTCTTATCCCCCCAGGAACTACATTTTGTAACAAGCAAAGGGAAAACACTGTATTCTTGCGGTGCGCACTTGCATTCTGTCAATTGCCCTAACTTGGTCAATCCGGTCACAATGTGGTTCAAACCCAAACGCATAGCCAGTAAGTACCCACAGTCTGAAAAGCTGTTCATTTCTATGTTTTGGGCTTGGAAAAAAATATAGTAGTCCATATTTATAGACTTGCAGTGAAAACGGGACATATATATTTGTCTCTCTGGCTGTGGAGTATTTTGGGATGCCTGTGTCAGAGTGCGTGCCTCTATAAATACGAGCTACAGCGAAATAAAACAAGTAATTTAAACTCCCACATTTAACTGTCGTTCTGTGAATGATGTGATGTCAACAATATGCAAACGTAACACTAGATATATAATCATTGGGTTGTTGCGTGTCACTCGCGTACTTTCATTTGATTCCATAATAAACATCAACTCTATTGTTTTTTTATTAGAAGGACCCCTCCCATCTTAACTGCTCACTAGAAAATAATTTGCTCTGTGGATGCAGTAAAATTTCACTTAATTTAAGACTTTAATGCGAAGCGCCAGTCCTGTGTGTGCTTTGACTTCTCATTTGCAACAGTTTGTTAAATGGCTTTGGTAATTGTTAAATCTCTCAGTTCGCTTTGGTTCTTTTATTACCACTAAACACGTCCTTCTGTTATTGTTTTTATGCTGTAGGGGCAACAGAACCTGAGCCATGTACCCCACCCACACCACACCCTCCTCACTCACCACTGACTAACTGCACAATCACAGTCCTGGTCCCTCTCTGGGTCTGCTGCTGCTCAAGGACGCACTGGGAGTGGAGGCTGTGGTCGAACACCACTAGAAAGGACCAGAAAAGACTCTACATGTGACTATAATAATCAACAACTGGTCAATTATTATCCCTTTTACCCCGTCATAAGGAAATACATGTTTCAGGGAAAACACTGTCTCAGAAAACAATAACAAACTATTATGTTAAAGCGCTGATGTAATTGAGACGCTATTGTGTATGGTCCCTGTGATATTCTAACCCATCCCAAGAGTAGAGATTTTACCACACACGTAAAGCTCCTCAAGTTCTCCAAATCTCTGATTTTATATTTAGGTGTGGGAACTTTTGGGAACACAGGTTGAGGGTTCTCTAGTTGAGTGTCCATAAACATGACATTCCTTCAAAGATTTTAATTTCACATTATATCCACTGATTGCAGGTTTTTCCACTGCAAAAACGTCAACAAGTACAAATTAAAATCCACTTTTATAGATATTCCAGTATAATTTACTTTATATTTTGGTTCTTAAGCCAAGTTTTTACAAGTAATTTTGAAAGTATCCCATCAGAAGTTGAGTTGCCAGTGTCTTTTGTGACTTCCAACTGGTATGATCTTCTATCTCCATCTAAACTAGATAAAAGATTGTATGACTTTTATTCTTAAATGACATGTCTTACTGCCGCTTTAAGTGCATAAAAGCAGAAAAAGAAACAAAAAAGTAATGTATCCATTTGATAGTTCACTTTGCATTATTTATTTGAAACCACAGTCTAAGCGCTCCTAATTTGTCGACACACCAAAGTTGTTCTCAAATTACAGGCTCTAGTAAATCTCATGAAGTCTCTCTTTGTAGCTAAACCATTATTATCAAAGTTTGTGGCCCTGTATAAACATGACTTTTCAATTACATGCAGCTTTATTCACACAGAAAGACACAAAAAAAACGGACTTTGAAATGGATATGTGGATTAGTTGTACAGGCTTCAAGTTTACTTAGGGAATCGTCTCATATTAAATGTTTCTTTCATCAAAGCCAAATTAACACCATGGTTGACCGAACATCACAGTTGATCTCTTGGACAAACAAACCTGGACAAGACATGAGAGACTATTCCAACCACCACAACTTCTCCACTCTTCACAATTTGGATGCTTTGAAACTGTTTTGTCAGGTAGACTCAAGGAGCAGGAGGCCGTGACCACCTATAATAAAAAAAAACAAAGATTAAAATCAATGCTGACAATATCACAGCAGAAGCCTGTGATTTTTGTCTATTTGAGTGAGTTTTACATATTAAAACACATATACACCTTGGCGCGAGATGGTATTTGCTTCTGAAACGACCCCTGGAGTTTATTCTATTGGTAGGAACCTCTCTGTCACTATATTGTTGTGAGTGTGAGTCTGGATGGTATGAAGTTGAGGGGTAGATTCCTCGGCTGTGTCTTCCTCTGTAGGAGTTTCCAAATGTGTGCTCTCTTCTTTTCGCCTCTCCTCTGCCCCTCCATCTTTCTGCACTGTGGTATGATCCTCGCTGCTCTGACTGATTTCCCACAGCTGCAAAAAAGCAATGCATGTGACAGGTTGACAACAATGCATTAAAACAGTTGGAGCAGCAAATATGACATTGGTGAAGATAAATTACCTGTTAATGACAAAGTAAAAAATGGCGCAAGCCTGAGATTTACTCTACAAGTACTTTTCTTGTTTAGTATGTGTTTTTAACATTTAATTCCCACATGTTCTGTCCCACAAAAAAGGTAAGCAGGTAATGTAACATGCACTTCAATAAATTCCTTTAAAAGCTGCAGTACAATCTTTAAACTGTAGTCTAGAGTAACTAACAAAAAAGGCAGTTCAAAAACAGAATTTACTTCATAAGCTCTCTTAATACAACAAGGGTTTAAAGTTGCTTCTTTTCTTCCCTTTGAATTGAAACGAAACAAATTGGAGGAGACACAAAATGACAGTTATGATGGATTCCCAGTTAAGGGGTAGTTGCGAGAGCAAGCGGGCAAAGAAGATATTTGCTGAGGAGACTAAACATCAGGCCTGATTCCAAACAAAAACCAAACTGGGCCCTCCGTGATACCACATAGCGCCACCACTGCTCTCCCGCACTCTCTCTGGCTCTCGCAGACACACATGGATCGGCAGTAATGACGGGTGTCTGTGTCTGAGGTACAGCGAGGGATCCGTCTATTAAACAAGAGTCCCACAGGGGTTGACTTGGGCAGCGCGCAGACAGCTCGGCGCAAATCTCAGCCTCTCCCCCAAACATGCAATGCAGCAATTGTCAGTAATACTGGCAGAAGATTTGTATGTGAATGTGTTACATGAAGATACTGGTGTTTAACAATCCTGGTTTGTGCATCAATACAGAACAAATCATATTCATGAGTAGGTGTGGGAAACGATTTAATTCCAAAGTCAACATGGACCGTGTACAAAGATGTCGTAAAAGAAGGAAACCGGAGATAAAGGGTGAGGAGTAACAAAGGCAGCAGAGCAGGAGTCAAGACACAGTGGTCTTTAATCAGTCTTGTTGTGAGTCTTAAAATAGAGCTCTCCCACCCTATAAACAGAACCTACCATTACTAGAAGACTGACAAAGCAAGTCTACTCGCCAAGTGTTGCTCAAGGCTACAGCACACATGGAACTGGTTACAGCACATGTGTCAAACACAAGGCTCATGGGCCAAGTGTGGCCTGGAAGATCATTTTTAGAGGTCCCCGATATCATTTTCAATCAATATTTTAGTAACTTAATATAGTATTGATGATAAGAGGAGTGTGTACATAACTTAGCTCCCTACCTTTTTTTTCCGGCCTTTTTGTTTTATATTTTTGTTTTTAAAAAGACGCAAAAACAGATATCCCCAATTATCAGAAAAAAGGCTTTTCTTAACCTGGCGGCATTTAATCATGTGTCTATGCATTTTACTTATATTGTATTTATTATATTATATTTTAATTTTTAGGTTTAGTGTCTGTGTGGTGTAACTCCTGCAACTTCAGCCTCACCTGCTCCTGCCCAGTGCATTGGTCAGATTATCTATTATTTTTTTCTCGAGTAGCTCCAATCACTCTGCCACTTCACTTTTTTAATATTGTCAAACACGATTATGTCAAGCTTCTTCTCCGTGCCCCTCATTATCAAACACATCACTCACCCATGTGATGCTCCACTTTGGCACTTTGTACAGTGTGACGTCTGGGACAGGACTGCAGTGTTCTTCCTCTCTTTAGACAAACCTCCTGAACTTTGTTCCTCAAGTGATGAAAGACATTCAAACAGGAGCCCTGAGGCAAAGAGTAGGAACAACTGAATTCCCTGTACTACAGTAATATCAATATTAATCTTGTATTGTAATAATTGTAAGCAGTAAAAAACAATTTACCTTCACTAACCATATTTTCAGGGGTCTCAAACTAAATGTATCTGGGGGCCGCCATTTACTTTTGAATGTACTGGAAACGGCAGCAAGTCCAAAGTAGCTCTGAAAGTTGTTATTTTGTGCTTTATCAGTTTTATTTTTATTGCTCTTTTCAACCTGTAAATGTTTATCCAGTGTGAGATCAATGAAGTCTATCTTATCTTATCTTGTTACTACAGTAGTGTTCATGGTTTTACACTGATCCAGACCAGAGCAGAGAGGATTCACGCTCCGAACCAAGCAGATCAAGTGTAAATCCACTGGAAGAATGCTATTTATTTTGAAAAATGCTAATGAAGCATTTAGCATTTTACTCTGGACCAGAGCAAAGAAAAAGGTCCAAACCAAGCAGACTCTGCATACATCAACCAGAGGACAGGAACCAGCTCATCACCAGTGGCTTCTCCATCTCTGCTGCTGTGACCTAAAAGCCTAGCGTACATCGACAGAGAAACTGGGGACAACTAGTTGCAAGGCGGCTTTTGGCAACTGAGAGGAGACGGTGGGAGATGATCAGTTGCTGAAATCGGTCGATGTGCGCGCTCTTACAACTGGAGATGAACAGTCGGTCTCCAGTTTCAGTCAGTTGCCCGTGTTCTACTTTTCGGCAACTAGTTGTCCTCAGTTTCGGAGATATGACCCGATGTGCGCGCTCCATGCGCCGCTCCGACAACGTGTGTGTATTGCGTGTATTGCGAGCCCGCAACAGTTTATGTCAGAAACACACTGTTGTTGAGGCCAGTTGCTGTCGATGTACGCGCTGTTATTCCAGAGACTGGTCTGATACTGGGAGTTGCCCGTTTTCGTCAGATTGTCGATGTGTGCGGGGCAGCAACTCATATGCGACGGATATAATCAGTTGCCAGTCCGATGTACGCTGAGCTAAAGTGCTGTTGCAAGTTTCTACTATTGTTAGCTCTTTTTCAGGTCTCTACTAGACACCTGAATTTCTCGGGGATCAATGAAGTATTTATCTATCTATGAGGTTGAGTCTAGGTGAAGCTGGGCCGCATTAAGAGGTATATTTATCATGTGTTTGTGTAAAACATATGAACATCAGCGCAAACGGATATATAGACACACAGAGATAGAAACAAAGCTCAAAACTGCACATGCCCTTTGCTTTGCACACTAAGTTTAGCTCCAGGATAAATATAATATGCCGCTACATGTCGAACTGCAGCATCTTTTCATTCTTTATCAATAACATTAGAGAAAGTAAACGTTTGGGCTTGAAACAGGAAAAAAAATAAAAATAATCAAAAAAATGCTTTGGACTGTTTTATAGTTCATTGTATCTGTGACTTTTAATAATTACTTTGAATACGAGTCTAATAAGAATTTATATGAACAAAAAAAAGCAATAAGGCTTTGTATTGTAGACTGGATTTAATATTTTTTTTTTGAATTATTGCTTATTGCTCTCAGGGTTCAAGGTTTATGATAATATAAATGGCCTGGTTGTTTTCTTGGGCCATAAAATATCTTTTTGGGGGCCGCAAATTGCCCACGGGCTGCAAATTTGATACCAAGGATGATATGGTGTTAAATCAAAAAGTTAATTTAGGGGAACAAAAAAGTGTAAGAAATAACCACTTTTATAATAACAACTTCACTCACATCATTGTCCAGGAGCAGCACCATGTCTTCCACACCACTATGAGCCAGGAGATACTTTGACTGGAACAACTGCCCATCAAAGCTGTTCCAGGGCATCAGGGCAGCAGAAGAAAGTGCCCCTCCGCTGGTACAGTTTGCACCCAGCAGATAACTGAGACCACGCACATACAAACATCCCAGCTGTACACCCCGGCTGGACAAGAAGGGCAACTGAGACAAAAAACACCATCAATGATCTTTTTGGTAAATTAAATAACGCGTTTAAATGACCGCTATTCACCTGCTGGTCAAAAACATTTAATTGTATAGTGGGACATCAACACAATTCAACACAATACATCTGCACTGTGAGTGAGTTTTGAAGCATTTGGCCTGATAGTACTGTTTGAAAATTATTTTTGTCGGCAGTCACATTACCAATAAATACAAGGATATCAGTTCAAGCTACCAATATTAAAAAAGTCCAGCAATACAAGAGCACCATAGATGACTCAAATATACAAAACTACAATGGATGTAGCATTTTCTTTCCATTTCTCTGATGGATTAGTTTTGCTTTTCAGCCGACTGGTGACTTGCTTAACTGATAGTGATTTATCTGCTTATATTACGTTAGACAAGACAATTACGTACATTACACACAACTGTCCATAAAACAGCCAACTGTCACAATACTGTAGGACCTTCCAAAAGTAGAAGGCACTGTAAATATTTGTAACATTCTTACACGTTTGGGTGAATTTGTTATTTGGATGTACCCTAACATTAAAGCTGAAAATCTCCAGGTAAAGCGCATTTCCATCCAATGTGGTGATGTATAAGAATATGAGAATTGTGTTGATGTCCCAATATACATGGACTGTATGTCTTTCTGAAGTACTACTGTAGAATATAGGGGTGTTCAAAGTTATTGAGTTTTGAGTAGGTACCAGTAGCCGAATGATAAGCACGGGTTTAAAAGTTTCATTTTTAGGTTTTTGTTTCCAAAGCTCACAGGCTGCTCGTCGGTAAGCAGCCTGTGAGCTGAGAGTAATGACAGCAGAGGCCAACAGCAGGCAGATGTGTGGCCCTCACCTGTCGCTGCAGATAGCACAGATAACATAGACACACTTAGGCCTGCCAACCACCTGCCTCCAGTCAAACACAGCTTCACCTGCAGAAAACAATGAGCCAGCAGCAAAACCTGGAGCCCACAAACACACGCGAGAAAAGAAAGAGACTGGAAGTGTTGTAAGTTGAGAGAAAAGGGATGGATGTGCGTGTGTGTCCAGTGGAGTGGAGGGGGCTGGTGTAAATAGGTCCATGTGGTGAGCGCCAGGGCAGACAGGCGACTGTCGCCACACTCCTTGTTTCACCAAATACACAGACAAATTCAGCACACACAGTCTGAGGGGAGGAGTGTTGCAACAAGTTAAATATAAATGTCCTGCATACATTTAGATTTGTTCCATTCATCAAATGTTTAGGTAGACACTGTCACCATGTTTATATGCAAACCTTTCCATACACTAATTAAGCTCGCTCTCATACACTTAAATCACGGCCCAGTACTAATTATTGTGCAGATAAAAAAGCAAAAATACAAATTACTAAACATAAGTATTGTAATTAAGTTGTAAAAGTAAATGGTGCTAAAACAGTCAATTTCCTTAAGAGGCCAGAGAAGGCTGAATGCACAATTAAAACCAAGTATATTTTGCAAATTGGTGAAGAGTCGCAAATTGATGAAGTCAATGTAACTATAATATTAACCATCTCCATCAGCATAAACAATGGCTTATAGACGCCAACAAGTTCAGACCAATTGTTTTTTATAAAATTGTGGCTGACCTTAATTTGCTGGAGCTCCTGAGGAGATTTCTGTGCCAAGCACACAGCCTGGCTCAGGTATGCGTCCACATCCTCTTGAGACAGTGTCTTTACCTGATGCAAAACATGCATAGAGTTAACCAATTTCAACAAAATATCGATGTGTATTTGATGCGGGACAGTTTGTTTTGTCTGCTTTCTGCGCAACAAAAGAAAAAGAAAATACTGAAAGCAAAAACAAGACTATACTCAGCAATATGTTCAAAACAAACAAGCTTCAAGTGAGATTTAAATAGATGAGTGTTTGGGCTTTGAATGCAGCAGTGATCAGACGACAACAGCTACTGTCTTCAGCCTAAACTGTCTGGCCTGACCATCAGACTGAAACTCATTTGAATTACTATCTCCAAGAGTCAATCACTGCATTTGAAAGTCAGTCTTCACTTTTCTAGCTCCTACCAAAGCCTTTTAGAGTATAAAATTGGGCAAACAACACGCTTAAATATGCGAGGCCTTGTCCATCAGAGTACTTTGTTTAAATAAGAGATTACAAAGAACAGTGTCTGTGGTGAAACTAGTTCTCAGCAGGTGATAATGGCCTTCATAATGCCTTTACAAACAGCAGCTAACATTTGACTCCACAAAAATGTTGACAAAACTCAAGACATATTGTTGAGTTATTGCCAATGTTACATAATACACCAAACCTTTTAATTCTGTATTGACACAAAGCAGAACAATGCATTATGTTCTCATTCAATCAATATTTTAATTTAAGGCTGCATCAGGCTCATATCTGTTTTGTGGCTTTGTGTAATGACATCACACACATGCAAAGGTCTCAAAGGTATTTAAATATTATGTTACCTGTAGAGCTATGTAAGTCACTAGACATAATGTGACAAAAAGGTGCTCCTCTGTCATTTCATACAACTCTGTAAATTCAGAAAGATCAAGAATGGCCAGAAAGCATGCTCGGCGTAGAGTAGAAACTTCCTTATTTTTCCCGAACCATAACATGTCCAGTCCAGGGTGATCATCTACATAATACACATTTGGAAATAGGTCAATTACACAAAATAATAAAGCATGTCACCATTTCGCATACATTGTGTGTTAAGTGGAACTGGAGGAACCATTTCAGGCTCTTTCAGGTGTTTTTGTGGATAGACAAACCATTCCTTAATTGGTGGTGGACTTACATCGACAACTATGAAGACAAAGATGTTAATGCAGCACACGTATTACTTATTTGGAAATGGTACATGATTTGTATACTTCCAGGGACAGAGAGTACAAACCATACATTCTAATCTACATGGGGATTTATGCAAAAAGTGTGTATTATAAAAGCTTTTGGACAAAATTGTCTAAAAAGTCAAACGAGCAGCAAGCTGCAGCAGTAAATATGGGAGGGGGGGTGTGTTTTTGCTCATATAAAGGGCTTGGTAGGTAATTTTTTGTTCAAATTTGTTTAAGTTACGTCTAGTTAGAACCCCATACAGAATTATCAATATTATTCATTTGGTGTTTGTTCGTACCATTAAAATCCTGCATCAGAAGAATTCCATACATTCTCTGTCTACATGGTTTATAAACGAGAGCTTGTGGCAGTAACTCTGTTTCTGCATCGTCCTCGAGACTGTTACTACATTCAACCACTCCCTCAGACACAACAGAGTAAACCATGAATCCCTCTGCTGCTACATGTTTCTCTCTACATGCCTGGGAGAAACCACACAAAAACATATTTAGACAATGTGACAAAAGCATTCATATAAATAAAAATTGACAAATTGTACCTGTAATATGGCTGGACTAACATATTTTTGATAAACAGCAGCAGGGTGGTCTGTGGTGTCATGAGACAGATGTTTTGTTTGTTCACACAGTAAGTATGATTGAATACCGCTCTCCAATAGTTCTTTGTATTCTGGTATCATCTTTAAAAAACGTGGAATAATGTCTTCATGACTTTCTGAGCAGGTGCGCACTAACTGGGAGACTGCAAATATCATTTGTCCTTGCTCCGAACCAGTATAGGGTGGAAAATTAAGTTGTCTATGGGAGAACATACATTGGATTTAAGAAATACACTAAAATGCATACATTTCAACAGACATTTGAAAGGACAAATCTATATCATTATAAAAACCTGTATTTTGCCAAGGCTTCTTTTCGGATATGCTGCATTCTCTCCTCAGACACAACATCATTACCGAGGAGGCAAGCTAATAAAGGTAAATGAAAAACCTCCAATCCAAGAACCTGGCAGAGTCTCTTTCTATCATATAGCATTGTTGTGAGTGTGTCTATATTTAACTTTGCAGAAGACAGATATGGCGCACTAAAAGAAAAACGGCATTTTTAGCTGGTTAGTAGGGTTTTTTTTTTTTTACTGTTAACATAGGCTTCAACCGACCTGTCAAATATAATCAAGTCTGTGTCTTGTCCCAGTATGCCCATGCAGTTGTGCTCACGTGCATAGCTGCAAATCTCATAGTCAGCTTCCCTTGTTGAACAAAATACTTCCTGCCCCAATGATCTTAACAATCAGAAGCAAAAGGTAAATTAATCTATAATGATAAACAATGAATGGAATAATAAATGTACTCACTTAAGGGCAAATCTAGTAAATGTTGCAAGACCAGAGGGCAAAACAAACATCTGTTCACCTGGCTGCTCACCATAGGCTTTAATATGGGTGAATATTTTACAGACATCACCATTTACTCTATGCCTCATTTTTATCTGTGAAAAACAAAACACAAAAATCAGAACTAATAAATGCGAGGGAGACCTAATCTAAATTAACAGCGTTTAGACAGAATTTACCCATGACATTCTCTTTCGCTCCTCCACAACTCCATCAAAGAAAAATACTAATCTGATGCCTGCAGCAGCAAAAGCTTCAACCCAGCTTTTCAGGATGTCTATATACTCTTTCCACTGCCCTCCAGACACCCAACATTTACAGGAGTACCAGTGACGCAGGCAGGCCATACCATCTACGACCAGTGCGGGAACTACATATGACAGTACATGTCATGGAAAAGGGAAAACATAATTTACAGGAGTTCAAATTATTACTGTTGCCGTTATTTTTATTTCAAACATGGATACATTTATGTTTATTTACAACAATTATAAGTAATTGAAAACAAGACAGTATAAATGTCAGTAATATATACTGTACATAGAAGACACTCAACATTTCTGGTTGTGTGCAGATGCGTGTTGTTTTGCCAATTCCCTTAGGTTTACAGTCACGCACACTTCAGGACAGCAGCGCTCCATGAAACTCTGAAGACCTTTCACTCCCATTTCTGTAAAACACACACGCGCACACACACGAAAAGGTTCAACCTTACATTGTAAAATACATTATACTTATACGTACAAAGAATCCCTTTTGCACCAGACCCGAACAGACGGCGTGTTTACTTCATAGGGTTTACTTATCTGAAATGCAAATCACTTCCTGTGCTATGCGCGTGGCGTCATCGCGTCGCAAAACAAAGCACACGTGCTTGGCGCATGGCGCCACTGAGCACATGCTCTTTCTACATTTTTTTTTTTTTTTTTTGGCTGTAGGTTAGATGTGAAACTTCCGAAATATTTTACAACCAATGCTTTATCAATTTTGACCTGTAGTTTATATGACCATTAAGTAGGTTCGTATTAAGAACTCTGGATCCTGCAGCTTTAACTAAAACTAAACAGCAAAAATAGGCATGAATAAGAATAGACCATTGAGTTTTTGTGGCAGCAGCGGGTCCAAGCTCTTCAGGCTAGGATCAGAGAGGAGCTAATTGCTCTTCATGCTCTCCAAAAGAATAGGGGTTCTTTTCTGAAGTCACAAGCTATTAGGTCTACCTTCAAAACAAAGCAGCCCCAGCCCTTCCACTCCATTGTTTGAGCTGAGCTGAAATAAAGAAAGAGACATATGCTGGCTGTCAGTCCAGCTGTCAGCATCAGTTGTTCCTTAGCCAGATGCTCTATGGTCAAGGGAAACAATCCTCTCCCCAATATATATGCTGTGTGCCTCTTGTCTTTGGCCTAGAGATCTGTTTTTTGTTTATTTTTATATTTTTTACTCTGTCGTGGCAAATAAAAGCAACCTTTTTTGTTAATTACCCATAATACAAAAAGATTCCTTGATTGTGAATAGTATTTGTGCTAGGATCATAAAAATAACTGCAGTAGTCCAGCTGTGTACACAGCACAGACAGCTATCCTACAGCTTCCCTCATCAGTTCTTAAAAACAAGAAAAATTACAACGATTGTGTTTCAAAATACAACCACAAGTGATATTTTTATTATTTACAAAATCACCACATACAATACTAAAATACTTCTAATCAATAGGTGCAAGATAATCTTTGTCTTTGCCTCCTTTCTGAGCTGCCTCCTCCCTTGTCTAGTAAAGCTTGACTCAGGAGAAACTGTGGCAGATGTTCTAGGAGCACACGATGGCCCTGCCCCCAACACCTCCCATTTGTACTGGATCTGCAGTTAACCCCCGGAAAGAATTGACCACACAAGCACGCACATACACATACAAAGCACACCGCTGCCCACATCTCGACCGGCTCAACAGTTGTCCAACTGAATGAACACTCACACAGTGCCGACCAAATCCCCTTGGTCCTCCTGATCGCAGGCACACAGGGGTCAGGCCTGTGTCAGCGTCCAGAGTGCAGAGTCTCTGGGCAGCTGGCCGGGCTAATCCTTCTGCTGGAGGCCACTGCTTCTCAAACTAAAGGCCAAGGACCCCAGGGGGCACAGGGGCAGGGATTTTATAAGACAGCAGAACTTATTCTCCCCCAAAAATATACAGTGTATGGAACATTTACATTATGTAAAAGTGTTCTACATAGTCATTTACTATAATTTTGCGTGAGATATTCAGGTGCATACATCTTGCGTTGCACATTGATACGACCTGGATCCTGGATGATAAACAGTCCAAGGCATTTGATACTCACACGAGGAGTTTATTATTAACAAAATAATATTTGTTTTCTATTTAATGATTACCATGTTCATTAAAAAGGTAAAACACACATGGAAACCTATAGTCGACTCTAGTAAGTTGTTATATATAAATTACCCAGGCGCATGCTTCCATAGTTCCTAGCAGTGCACTTTGATTTCTAACTATGACCAGAAGGCTGGACACTTTTAAAGGCGAGTGTGGCTGATGTGATGCTGGGTATGTGGAGGTTCCCACGACGGCCATCCATCCATTTCTAGGCACACATACACACACACACATACACGCGCACGCAAGCACACGCACAAATACACACAATGGCCATATGGTCATCTCTAACGTCGCATGCCTCTACTGTGCGTATATACCCTGGGGACCAAGCAGCACCTATATGCATACCCCTACAACACAAAGGAATTTGGTCAAGTTTTAATGATAAATATTATCTTTGAAACAAGCTGTTCTGGGGAGACACGCAGGATCAACCTGCTCAAGAGTAGGTAGGGGAATTTTTTGAGAGAGTTGGATGGTGTTGTGGTGTTTGGTGAGCAGATGGCCAGGGCCTGGAAAGGGGTGTGTCTTGTCCTCGCGACCCTTCACAAATCACAAGGCTTTCCCCCGAGGGGCTCGTGAGTCGCCGTTCAATAAGAATCAATAGGAATTACTTCACGAGAGAAAGGGATGAATGGGCGGCGGGGCGCAAGACCCCTTCCTTTGTGGCCTGCGCGTCACGGAGCTCATAAGCGCGCGCACGCTAAGGGCAGCACGCGCGCGCACAGTGACAGAGGTAGAGCACTTCAGTTAAACAATCGACCTCCAGTTAAACAATTTTAACCTCACACACGCACACGCGCACAGAAGCTGGGAGGAGCTGAGTCGAGTAGACTCCTGAAGATGCAATTGGTGCTGGTGCATCATCTTCTGGCATAAATTGTGTTTGAAACAAAATGATGATGCTGAAGAGGAGGGACCTCTTTCTAGCGCACCAAGCTTTTCAGTCACGCTTTGCTCGCGTAATCGGCAAATGTGTGCCATGTCATGGTGATGAATGACTGATGGTAGCTATATGCCTAATTCTACGAGCACGTGAAAGGGCACAAGGACCAATGAAAGTCGAGATGAGTGTAAATAAATGGCTTCAAGCTAGATTTTACGCCACGCCACATGCACGTAGTGGCTTGTTCACAATCAAGTTCAACATGTGCAACAAAAAGTTCTGACTGTGCAGCGTCCTATAGCTGTAAACTTACGCTTTGTATGAAGAGCCTGGCAGGCAGAGATAATGGTTTTTAAGTCCAAGGTTATAAGCCTTTCAATCAGATTGAAATCAAATTCGGCAGCTCATTAAACTTCAGATGGAAGCAACAGCTTCCAGTAACGCGCTGGTTTACCTATAGAATTTCAATCAAGTCAAGTCTTGTGTTGTTAGAAATGGAAGTCTCTGCTCTGACTGCTGTCTCCTCGACCAGGCAACAGATAAAGCAGAAGAAAATAGATTCATCATTAATTAAACCCAAAGCACCTTACTGTTATTTATTAATTTCAATCACACACAGTGGTGATAGGCCACTGTGTAGCCACAGCTGCCCTAGGCAGACAGACAGAAGCAAGGCTGTGAATCTGTGCCATCGGCCTCTCCAACAAATTACTATTGGATAATTTACTCACAAGCTAAACGCATAATAGGTCATCTGGGTCAAGTGTCTTGCATAGGGCAGAACAAAAGTTGAAAGTCACCCACCATCCATGTACTATACCAATAATCATAAATTGCATCTAAACAGAGGAAATCACCTGTTCAAAAGTGTAGCAATAATTAAAAATGTGGCTTATGACATATAGCATCAAAGACTGCGGTATACAAGAACTAAATATGATCTTCCAAGAACCACCATCTGAGGGAAGTATAAAACATGACTTTTCAAGCTCTTAACTAAGCTTGAAACTAAGCCGAAGTTCAAATGTGGAATAAAATTCAGAAAATATTTTAATGTACAAAGGAGCTTGGTATTGCCACAAGCAATGGTAGAGAAAGTTTGACAAACTTCTGCGAAAATAGTGATAGAGTGATTTGCTTTCACAGTAAAAAAAAAAAAACATTATGTCAACAAGAGTGAATTACTTCGGCACATTTCAACAACACGTATGCAGATGAACAAACGGACCTCAGGGGAAAAAACATAGCCACGCATCTCAAAGTTTTTTGAAAGGGCTCACAGGACATATAGCTATCTCATCATAAAGATAAAGATTACCCTAATAGAAGTGACCACATCCCTCTGCCTCTGGTGCTGTATTCTTGTGGGAGAGCAGGTGCTGCTGGACCAATTACCATACAGCTGAAAGCACAAAGAAAAAAACTCTAGGCCTACTGCCTGCCCCCTCCTCTCCCTCTCCACACAGAGTCCCTTAATGACAGCCACGCGAGCGACACACACCGAGTCTTTTTTTACTGCCCATACCAAAGGCAAATACGGGAAATACGCAATCATGCAAGGAAACCGTTTATGATGCTCATTCAGGTCACCCCTGTGCGCATTCTTGGACTTCGCTCTGTTTCTCCAATAAGCAAGACCATGACTTGATATTGTAGTTAGTCATAAACACTACTTTAATTAATGGAGCCACCTGCAAGCTACGAATATTGTAAAAATATGAAATTACACTTGCAATTATGATTACGCCTCGCACATTACTCACAGAGGTTAAATGTGTAGTTTTCATGTATGAATAGAAATGAGAAAGGAGAACAGATCGAGTCATTTGGAATGGGGGTGTGAACATCTACAGCAGGGAAACACCATAGGAATGCGGTGAAGCAGATGGTGGTTGTTGTATCGCAGTTGGGACGCAATATGTGCACCAATTTACCCTTGTAAATATGGTTTCAGTCGTACGCAGCTATTTGATGCCTGACGGAATGGTGCATTTCAGTAAGAATGGTGTGTTTCAGTAGAAAAGTTCCCTACATATCTATGAACTCTACTTTTGGCTGTACCCGAATGTGGCATCGGGGGTATTGCACATTTAACAGCTCACGAGCCATTTGGTCTGTCCTTTGAGAGAAGTGCAGAGAGGGGGTAGAAAAGTTGTGCGCTCCCCCTCCTCATTGTCATGCCCCGGGGCGGACTTGTGGTGGTGGTGTGGGAGGGAAGAAGAGGAGCAGAGGGGCTCATTTGCATCTTATTACCCTCTGCCTGCTGTCCTGGTATAAAACCCTGAACGGACTGTCGGCCCTTCAGACACACACAAACTCAAGAGACAGAAAAACTAAGACTGTGTTTGTCATTGGCAAGTGGCAAATAAACGGCGACAACATCACCTTGAAACTCTTTGACCATCAACAGGTGCCCAGTTGGATTTACTTTACCAGAGTTTTTTCTTTCTTTATTGTGGATCCTTCATTTTTAAGGATTACTTTTTGCCTGTCGGGGGCCTGCATGGGAAAGTAGAGGGGAGGAAGTTTACATTTTGTCAACATCTGACTGGCTCACGGCGGAAATCAAGGTTTTTCTCCATGCTGGTTTGACTGGGACTGACGGACTGACCAGTGGAGCGTTCCCCGCTTGTTCCTAGAGCTGTCAACACAATGGGACGCCAGTATCTGCTCCTGGTTGTCACGCTCTCCATCCTCACCTGCCAGGTAAGCCCAAGAAACGCGTAAACATCCAGTGGATTTAACGCAAAAAACACATTCTCGCATGCATGCAGTGTTTATGGACTAATAACCATTTTATCTGACTGCAAAATGATTTGGACTCAGCTGATATGAGTGCAATATTGTCCTTTCAGGTTATGTGCTCAGGTGTTTTTGAGCTAAAACTGCAGGAGTTTCTTAACAAGAAGGGGATACCGGGAAACGCCAACTGCTGTCCTGGTGGCGCTCAAACTCAAAGCCATCATCAGTGTGAATGCAAGACTTTCTTTAGGATTTGTCTCAAGCATTACCAAGCCAATGTGTCTCCCGAGCCCCCCTGCACATACGGCGGGGCAGTCACTCCAGTGCTGGGATCCAACTCCTTTCAAGTTCCCGAGACCAACGCTGACACATTTACCAACCCGATTCGGTTCAATTTCGGTTTTACGTGGCCGGTAAGTTCCACTGAAGAAAACTATAAAATGCATTACATACAAATATACACATTGCCACGCAGTTCAGGAGAGTTATTACTGTCTGTAGGCATGGGCTTCTTTGCAGACTGAGTGAAACATGCAACAGATGCTTAAAACCCAACACTTGTGAAGGTCTTTGTCAGCGGAGTGAGAGGGGCTATTGTAGTAGGCATACGTCTGTGCTTTTGGTCGCATAAAACGGGGAGGGCAGGGGGCATAGAGGGAGTCGGATGGGTGGGGGTGCATTCAAACACGCATCTTCTCCGACCAGGCTTGGTGGGAAATTTAACATCCTCAGAGTTGGCACATCATTGGCAGCACAGCGTGAAATTCCGCCTTGTTTGGTTTTACGGCAGTGTCAGAGTGTGATAGTAGCAGGGGTGTGAAAAGGGAGCAGGTAGTAGCTCTTATAAGGCCCCTAATCAACATGGGAATTAGGCTGTGAACTTTATTGAGAGGCCTCTAATAGCCCTGTGGTACAGGCAGAGCAGCTGTTGACTCTCTCTCCCTCTCTCTCCTCAGGGAACGTTTTCACTGATCATCGAGGCTTTGCACACGGACTCACTGGAAGACCTAACAACAGGTTGGTGACCAACACATTAAAAGTGGTGCAAGGTAGACTTTGTGCCATGTGTTTTTCTTCAATACAAAGCAATATACATCAACAGAAGCCTGCTATAAAATGTTACAATAGACAGATTAAAGACAGGCTCTGGTCAAACATGTTACTGATTTGATATGAACTAAAAATAACTATGGGCAATGGACTATCCATAACTTGCCAGTGTTGCAGCTGTTCTGTCAAAAGCAAACAGCAGCTTAACTGTGATTCAGGCTAATAGTGATTCTGGACTGTTTTGCAGAAAACCCAGAGCGTCTGATAAGCAGGATTACCACACAGCGCCACCTGACCGTCGGAGAGGAATGGTCCAAAGACATGCAGACATCAGGCAGGACAGAGCTGCGCTACTCTTATCGCTTCTTGTGTGATGAGCATTATTACGGAGAAGGATGTTCAGTCTTCTGCCGCCCCAGGGACGATGCCTTTGGACACTTCACCTGTGGCGAACGGGGAGAAATTATTTGCAATTCTGGTTGGAAAGGCCACTATTGCACTGAACGTAAGTGGGTTTTGATATCTAAACATAACCCTCATATTAGAAAAAAAAAAAATCACATGTGCAAGGGACCCATGTGATGGATATTTGAAAAAGGAGTCAAATTTGTTGAATTATGACCCAGCAATGACATTGTGCTTATTATAACTGATGTTGGCAGAAGGGGAAATTTTAAATATTTACAGACTTATTAAATGAGGCTTCAAGGTTAATTTTACCAACATTGATTGGCCCGTCTTTATTGTTAGGGGACTTTTCCACCACCTAATGTGGGCCTGTGTGCAACAGGCGTTACTTAGTTATCCCATAGCACCAGAGGCCTCCTGGCTCCTCAGTAATTCACACGCCGCGTGCCTTCCATTAGACCACTGGGGCCTCATAGCCCCAAACCTCCTCCCCGATTGGCCAAGTGGGGGTCCTGTATTGTTGCCACTGAGGCTGTTGATTGGCCAAGAGGGATGGTGTATTGTTGTGGAGGGGGCAGCTGCTCGGTGAGAGGAGACAATAGAGCAGCTGTCTGGTGGTTAGCTCCACACAGGCCAGCTGGCCTTGGGGGACGAGGAGGGAGGAGAGTGAGTGGACCGGGGGCGAGGTGAAGAACAGAGGACAGATAGGTGGATGGTATAGTTGGAAGAGGATAGGACCATAGAGGGAGGGGGCACATGAGAGGGCCAAGGGTGAGAAACAGGACGTCTGACCCACAGTTAAGCGGAGAAAGGCTGCTTTGTGTGACATGCTTTTGTGTGAGGGGACAACCGTGCTAGAAGAAAAGTGTGTTGGCTGGTGTCCCACACGATTATGAGGGCAGTAGTAATGGCCACAATACAGGACCTGGAAAAAGTTAGAGCAAATGTAAAGTCTTCAGAATTCTAATGTTGTCATTTTATCTCCATAGCAATCTGTCTGCCTGGGTGTGATGATGAACATGGCTTCTGTGATAAACCAGGAGAATGCAAGTAAGTTTGAAAAGTAACCATTCAAATAAATTCAACTTCTTATAAAACTTTAACTAACCGTACTCACCTATGTCCCAGGTGTCGCGTGGGCTTCAGTGGTCGCTACTGTGATGACTGCATCAGATATCCTGGCTGTTTGCATGGGACCTGCCAGCAGCCATGGCAGTGCAATTGTCAAGAAGGATGGGGCGGACTTTTTTGTAACCAAGGTGAGCTCAATTCTCTGAAAAGAATATCAACATCATCAAAACATTACAATACTCTGGTTCTTATACCCGTTATTGTTATGGTCAGATCTGAATTACTGCACCCACCACAAACCGTGCCTGAATGGAGCGACCTGCACTAACACGGGACAGGGCAGCTACACCTGCTCCTGTCTGCCTGGTTTCACCGGTGCCAGTTGTGAAACTGAGGTCAATGAATGCTCTGGAAACCCTTGTCGTAATGGAGGCAGCTGCACTGTGAGTATCAGCCACAAAGGAGAGAAATTTAAAACTGAAACAAAAAGTAGATCTAAATGGCATTACTATATGCTCTACAGGACAATGACAATGGCTACAAGTGCACATGCCCACCTGGTTTCTACGGAAACAACTGTGAGCTGAGTGCAAACACTTGTGCCGATGGCCCTTGTTTTAATAGTGGGCGCTGCGCAGACAATCCAGAGGGAGGCTACTTCTGCCAGTGTCCAATGGGATATGCAGGATTCAACTGTGAGAAGAAGATCGACCACTGCTCCTCCAACCCCTGTCTACATGGTTTGTGATTGTTCCTGAAGCCTCTTCTCACTTCAGTTTCAGTTTCAATGTCTAACATATATTTTTCTTGTAACTTTTTAGGTGCAGAATGTGTAGACCTTGTGAACTCCTATCTCTGTCAGTGTCTTGAGGGCTTTTATGGCTCGAACTGTGAAAGCACCAACTCTGCCAGCGAACACTGCCAGTATTTCCCATGTCAAAATGGTGGCACATGTCAGGAGGACAAGACCGGTTACACTTGCACCTGCCCGCCAGGTACAATGCAAAAACAGGAATTGCACAAATTGTGGAAACGCTTTTTCTGTTCTTGACATTAACAATTATTCTCAATGTATAGGTTACACTGGACAAAACTGCAGCTCCCCTATCTCTCGGTGTCATCATAACCCTTGCCACAATGGAGCCACCTGCCATGAGCGTGGAGGCCGCTATGTGTGCGCCTGTGTGCCTGGATATGGAGGGCACAACTGCCAGTTTCTACTGCCTGAGGTTCCCAGAGGACAGCCTGTAGTGGAAGGTCCGGATCGCATATATTCAGAGAGCCTCAATGAGGACAGTGAGGAGGATGAGGCCGGGTTCCCCTGGGCAGCTGTATGCGCTGGAGTTTTCCTTGTTCTTGTCCTGTTGATTGGCTGCTCCATACTGGTGGTGTTTGTACGGATAAAACTACAGGACCGCCACAGTCACCAAGGGGATAGCGTGCACAGTGACAGCCATGAGACTATGAACAATCTCACCACCACCAACAACTGTCTCCGTGGTGACAAGGAAGTGGGTGGCATGATGAGCACCTCAGTAAAAAACACAAATAAAAAAGCAGACTATCACTCAGAGCTGGGAGGTTCAGTTGGTGGTTTGAGTGGCATTGGCAGCTTGAATGGACTTGGTGGACCAGAAAAGAATGGTTTCAAGGCTCGGTATTCTGGTGTAGAGTACAACCTGGTTCATGAGCTCCGTGCTGACGAGATGTCCCTGTGCAAAGAGGAAGAGAGATATGAACCAGAAGTCAAATGTGAAGTGCTGGATGAATCCGATTCAGAGGAAACATACAAGAAAAGCTACAGGTATACAGAGTGCATAGATAAGATTTTGCTTTGAGATTCAATCGCTTGAAAGTTGTTATTATATATGATTTTCCGCTAGTAAATGTGCATTATTCTGTTTTCCAGTAATGCATCAGAGGAGAAGATGGCTGAGGACATGCCAAGCTGCAGCAATTCAAAATACACATCTTCGTGTGATTTGAATGGACATGCGTTACTCAGCGATTCAAAGACCCAATCAACAAGCGATATGAAGAGCTGTTGTGACACGGACTATCAGTGCGACAGCAGATACCAGTCTGTCTATGTGCTTTCAGATCAGAAAGATGAATGTATAATTGCTACAGAGGTGAGTTTAAGTCAGCAATTGTAGAGCTAAAGATGTCATACTAAGTATACAGTTGTCTTTGCCATCTACAATATTAGACTTAAAAGTGCTCTCTTTGTTTTCTTCAGGTATGATGCTTCTTCACATGGGACACTTCTCTGGATGGTGGTCCAGACCAGACCCTGAGCAGTAGAGCTCAGTTTGTCTCCAGGAGGTTTTACTCCTGCTGTTTGCTGCTGTTCCCTGGGATTTACCGGAGGACTTTGAGCCTACTACGCTAGTATTGCAGATCACATCACATGGATGGATGTACATTTGGACATTTTGGACAAATACTGTTGAACTCAAGGACTGAGTCTACAGCAGATGGACCATATGCCAACTGATGAAGTTTGAGTACCGCAGTGTACTGAATAAAGTGTAGTACCTTTGGAGTACTGAGAGCTTTTTTGTTGTCCTGTTAAGCGATAGTT
Organism: Knipowitschia caucasica; assembly: GCA_964034765.1. Classification (NCBI taxonomy): domain Eukaryota; kingdom Metazoa; phylum Chordata; class Actinopteri; order Gobiiformes; family Gobiidae; genus Knipowitschia; species Knipowitschia caucasica. Next base: position 25,076,892 of record OZ035826.1, on the reverse strand, counting down.
GGTACAAGATGAATATCTGTAAGCTAATGTAATCTGTGTTGTGGGGCAGAGTTGAAGCTGAAACAAATAATTATAAATCAGACTTTTTCATTCAGCTGTCTCTCTGTAGCACTCTCAGACCATGTGTGAGCTGAGCTGGTTCTCAGCAGAAATATTGATTTAAGACTCCAGTAGTGACTGCAGACTGATCCGAGATGGATCCTGTTGGGCCATACTGGCCTCAGACCCCTGAAGGCTGATACACAGGGCAATGTTTTGGACAGGTCATATTTCCTGTACTAAAAATCTGATATGTTCTTCTATTGCCACTTTTGATGCCAAGCTACATCAGTCTTACCTGCCAAAACCTCATTGCACTATAGAGTGTGAGTGATGCAAGTGTGTGGGTGAATGTGTGTCTGTATGCACTGCCTAACCCATCCACGTTGTGTCTTCAATTTTAAGATGCTTCACCAGCCCACTGTTGGATAGATTATTCGTTTCCCATTTAATTTTATTTTTATCTAATAAAAGATGTATTTTTTATTTAATTATTGTAATTATTTTGGTTCACATGTGATTTTTCTTTTGTTTTAATTTAAGTTGACTTGTTATTGGCAGATATTGTATGTATGCAAGTATGGATGTATGTGTTAGGCACTTGAGACCACTGTGACTGTTGTATTTAAAAGATGTCTTATGTACAGAGCCTGTCCTTTTTATTACTGGAAAAGCGCAATATTTTTCCAAAATAAAAGACAAAATGAATAATACTTTTTTGTGGAAAAAATGCTTCACTTCTAGCAACATAATTATTCACTTGCTTGACTTTACTTGTCTGTTTGTATTGACTAGATGACTTGGGTCCTCTGTGATAGCAATCAGAGCGGCTTTGTTGTCAATGTGCATTTGACTCTGTGTGTTCGCCTGACACAGCAGAAGACTGTCTCCTCATGGAACCACTAAATGAGACAAAGACACACCCCATAATCACAGAGCACTTAGCTGAGCTGCTCTGAGGTCAACCCAATCTCTTTGTATAAGCGAGATGGAGTGATAATCAGTCAATATTCGTGGTGCAAACTGTGCAAATCTACTGTATACATTAGTTTCTGGTCACAATGTGTGTTTTTCCATTGGCTTGTCTATGTCATATCAGACAGCCTTAATTTGTGTTTTCTTTCACACAGATCTTGTTTTAAGCACTGGGGTATTTATAGACAGAGTAAAACCACCAGTCTGGATATAGTCCCAGTGGCCCCTTGTGCGTGTTTTGTGTGTGTGTGTGTGTGTGTGTGTGTGTGTGTGTGTGTGTGTACGTGTGGGTGTGTGTGTGTCTTGAGGAGACCACTAGTAGTGTAGAAGTAGTCATCAAAGAAATAAATCTGGTCCTAAATAAAGTACATGGTTGATGGTAAAATTAGCTCCCATAATATCTTTCTCACTTTAGCAAGGATCATTCTGTGCAAAATATACAACGCTGAATGTCATAATATGAATTGTTACTATTTTAGTTAATATGAGAAGAAATACATTTAAAAATTATAGTTTTTAAATCACAACTGAGACCTTTGACTGGACATTGGCGCAATCCTTTGTTGATAGATTGACTAAAATGTATTATTTTTGCAAGTGAGTTATAATTGTTGGTTGAAAGTAACAATTATTTTAATAATCTAGTAATGCTACATTTTTCACAGAAAAAGCTAGTGACACTTGAGAACATCCTATTAGATTAGTATTAACAATATAAGGCAATAAACATTTCTCTTTTTCCCTAATGATTCTGTCCAACTAGTCCATCACAAGTTCTTGAAAAGGGTTTTTCTGTCAATAGGTCATAGGGGTAACATTTCTAACTTAGTATACAATCTGCAGCACAGTGACCTTTTGTGTAGATGGCCTCATAATTGTGATAAATTCGACCTCATTATTACAGTGAGAGCTAAATTGACCTTCAGATGCCCCTGCCCCACGCTCTGCCATCCACGTGCCTGTCAGTGACTTCACACGCCAGCGCACTCATGCAGGGCTGGTCTAATGGCTGGGGGCATGGGGACCGTTAGCCCGTCCAAAGACTGCAACTCTGACTGCTCAAAAAGTATTTGTTGTATTACACAAGCGCTAGGCAGTTGTTAGCACATACCATGCTAAGCTTTCAACTTAACTTTTTTTCCAGAGCCACAATGGCTTTTCGCTGAGTTGGAAAATCACAGGAGACAGGCTCAAAGCTGGCCCTTTGTTGCAGTTAGGCTGTCCTCCGGCCTGAACACTCTGACTCGCATCCTCCCTCTCGACATTGCACTGGTGTCAACAGTCAAACAAAGCAGAGGCTCCCATACACTCACACTGCAAAGAACGGATCTTTGAACTTCTTGTGGGGAGTTCCTACATTGTAGGGGAACCTACATTTTGACTTGTTTATCAAAGTAAATTGGTATTTGAAATCTATTATATCAACTGTAGTGAGAAATATTTTATATCTGTTTGTAATAATGCTCTGATTTACCCAACAAAAATAGGGAATATAAATCCTTGAGTTACACATTAGAGATCTGATATCTTGCAGGAAATATGGCTCATCACTTCCTTTGCCTTTTCTACGCAATAGTGCTGCTGCTGTGTCATATTTTGTAATCAAATATCTTAATACTGCTAGAGCAACAGTCAGGGAAGCAAAGAGCCAGGAGCAGCCACAGACATAGTTACAGATAAACAAATCGCATCTAAAAATAACATATCTCATGTGAAGCAAAACTAATATACCGTTACTATTATTGCAGAGGCATGTGGACCTAGTCCATATCCACTCTGAAAGGTTCTATAAAAAGAAAATGTAGATGTTTTGATTACTAAATCCATATAGAATCGGACCTGTTACAAAACAAAATGTGAAATAATCTCATAACCAGAATTGAAAGTCTTTTTTCTTTTATATTTTTTTTATAATGTAAAAGAAAACAATATCATGCCTTGTGCACAACTTTTGGCCGTTGCCTTGCTAAAAACTATATCTAACTAGGGCTGCAACTAACAATTATCTTGATAATTGATTAATCTATCAATTATATCTTTAATTAATTTATTACTTGTGTTGAACATGAATATGTGTGTTTCCTTCTAAATTTGATGCCGAAAAGTTTAAGTGAAACTGCTGGAGAACATTCTAAGATAATATTTTCAAGAAAAACTATTCTATCAATTAAATTGAAAGATTTATAAATGTAATGTTTTATTTGTTTGCATTTACTTTGCATTTATCATTGATGTTGTTACATAGTCAGTAAAAGCCAGAAAGTTGACTCTGTTACAACCCAATGTATGTGGTTTGCAACAGATTCACCTAGTTCAGCTATGACATTAACATGTAGAGCTTAAATTGGCTGAATGATGGTTGCTTATTTCCTCCCTAGCTCCTAACTAATGTGTGGGTTGTAGTATAATGTGAATGTCTTTATTGTCAAAACTATAGTTCTCAATTGGATTTATTTTTTCAATTTTTACCATGCAGCAATATCAAGTACAATACAAACTAACCAATTGGGCAAGGCTAATTCAAACATGTTCATAGTGGCTCGTCACACATGGTTGAAACAGGGAATGGGCAGATCCGTATCCAATTCAGAAAACGGGCTGTTTAAGTGTGCCTGCTATAATCTGATTAATCTGTCCATTCATTTGTGTCCCATGCAGAGCATCCAGCTTCACTCTTTATGTCCCATTCACAAGCTTTAGGTCACCCTGGGATCCTACACGAGAGAGACTGTTGAAGAGAAAGACCGTTTGGTCATTGACCCAGATCTGTTTCACACACTGGCCACCTGTCACATGCAGAAACTCTTTGATGCATACACAGGTTGATTTGGATTTGTTTGGTGGTGCCTTATACCTTCTGGATAACCAACATAAATTATACTTATGGTTTTGTCTAAAATGCAAAAATCCAGTTTAAAGGGCATTTTAGCTTGTTAATTTTGAAAACCAAACAAAACAAATGATATTTTTTGGATCTCAACTTTACTCAGTCTTGATTATCAAAATCTGCATTGAATTCACTGTTTTAGAGAAATAACGGCTCTTTTGCATATAAACATAATGCTCCGCCCAATGCAACAACAAGCGGTAATCAGAAATATACTGATTCAACCTCCAGGTTGAATCAGTACAGTACAGTATATCTTTGAAGTTTATAAATTGTGCGAGTTTAACCGGGTGCTACGTAGTACGAGAGAAGGGTATTTTTCTGAAATGATTGAAGGCTGCAGCAACAATCTGCGTGTTCTGTTCTCAACAGTTAATAGATTAACGAACCCCCCTGTTCAAATGCCATTAGAGCAAACTTCCAAACGTAAATGCAATAAGTTTGCAAATTTTTTCAATGACAAGGTTCAAGGCATCAAAAACGCCATTGTCTCCAATCCACAGATAACAATCCAACAGCCAAAAAGGCTCTCTGAGCTAACTCACTTTGCACCTGTAAATGGTCAAACTGTCCAAGAGATAATCTCCAGTCTGAGCTCCTCCACATGCAGCCTGGATGTACTACCCGCTAGCTGTTCTGAGCAGTCTGTTACCTTCACTCACACAGATAGTAAACATGTCCCTTCATTCTAGAATATTCCCAAAGGCCCTGAAAACTGCAGTCATCAGGCCCCTGCTAAAAAATAGCAGTCTGGATGCTACGGTACTTAACAACTATCATCCCATCTCAAATCTGCCATTTATGGGGAAAGTCCTTGAGAAAGTTCTCTACCAACAGCTTACTAGATTTCTTATAATCAACAATTATAATATTATCACTCATTTGATATGTTTCAGTCCGGCTTTAGACCCCACCACAGCACTGAGACTGCTCTTGTCAAGGTTACAAACAATATCCGGCTGAACACTTACGCAGGCAAAGTCTCAATCTTAATCTTGTTAGATCTGAGTGCTGCCTTTGACACTGTCGACCAAGAGATCCTCTCAAAGAGATTAGAGGACTGGGTTGGCGTCGCTGGCACCGCCCTAAGTTGGTTTAGGTCGTACCTTGAAGACAGGAAGTACTTTGTGGAGATAGGAAACTGTGTCTCAGATCATATGGCCCTGACCTGTGGAGTACCACAGGGGTCGATCCTGGGACCTCTTCTGTTCAATCTCTACATGCTGCCGTTAGGTCAGTTAATACGCAGAAACGAAGTGTCCTATCACAACTATGCAGACGACACTCAGATCTATGTCTCACTGACTGCAGGAGAACATGGACCAGTGGACTCACTCCTTCACTGTATCCAACAGATCAGTGAGTGGATGCAAAACAACTTCCTTCAGCTAAACACAGACAAAACTGAAATGATTGTCTTTGGTCCCCAGAAACAAAGAGAGAGCTGTTAGGATTTAGCAGACAGAGACGGATCGTGGTGTGCCAAACTCTGGAAGTTTATTTAAGTTTCTCTCAAGTTCCACTGGTTTACTCTGTTTCTTTCTCTCAGACAGAATAAAGGCAGTACACAGTTTATATAGTCATTGTCACGTCACACATCGAAAGACATACGTGTCACAAAGAGACAGTCAAATCATAGTCATAACATGGAGTCCTTGTAGAGTCCTTGTACAGTCCTGCACGTAGGCCATATTGCTATCTAATACTAACACCCTCCCCTTTGATCACATAATCACATGTGATCACTCAATTTGATCAATCAATAAAATGGAAAAAGAAAAAAAAAAATTCCAAAAAAAACTTCAAAAAATTATTAAAAACAAAGAAAATGTATGCATTAAACTCATAATCATCAAATCAATATCAGTGGATTTTATCCTCTATCCTGGGAAAAAAACAAACAAACAAAAACAAAAAAAACCAAATCAAAAATAAAAAACAAACAAACACTATTGGACACACAAGAACTCAGCAGATTCAGTCAAAACACAGACAAAAACGTGCTGAGTCTCAAATTTGAAGCTAATTTCACTTTTATTACTCTATGCTTTTATTCTAATGCTGATTGTTTACACTTCACTTATTTCACTGTATTATTTTCACTTATCAATCTTAGACTGTGTACTTTACTTTTACTATTCACTATAGTTTAAAACTATTCTAATCTATTCACAAATATGTTTGTATATTTGCTTATATTGAGCCATATTCTTAAACATACATTTTAATCTAATAAATCTCTCTGTGCTGTGGTTTACACTCTAATTATCAGTGGCATATTATTAGTGGGATTTTGCTCATGTCTATTCTCATTCTCAGGAATAAAACTGTGAACACAGTAAGGCAAATGGTCAACATTTACACTTCTATAGTGGTCAGTGATTTATTACTTTTTATTATCTAAAGATATTATTGTCAGGCAGTTTGGGATGAATGAACATCATTAATCAAATTAGTATTATCCTTACAAGAGCTAATCTATTTTAGCAGGTTTGGGGTTGGGGTCAGTTATTATACAATGGTATTTGTGCTGGAAACTTCTCAATATCTAAATATCTACCATACTGTTTTTGTGCTATACACAAATACATCAAAATGCTTTTGAATCTCTGTTGGTTCTAATCTATCTCATTGATCTAGGCATTAATCTAGGCTACACTCATATGAACTTTTTGTATTGTCAACATTCACAGATGTTTGAACACAAGTGAATTTGGCAAGTATCTAATAAAACTGTACATAAACTGTAATTAACTTTATCTACTTTTGAAGTAAATGTTTGTGAAATGGTCCCTTTACCATTTGATATTAGCACTGGCTAAGAATATTCTCTATTTTTGAAAGCATCTATGGTTGATGCATTTATCTATCTCTATTTTTACACTATTGTGACTCCAAAGTTTGGCTGCAGCTTGAGCAAAGGCATATTCCTAATTTGTGACTTCTGTCACTTTTAATATCTCTAAAATAACTCTGATTCTAATATTATAGCTGATCTATCAAAAGGATAACATTGTAGGGTACTATTTTAACTCTTATGTGGAAATGTGTTTATGAAAAACAAAGGAAGTCAAATTCTACTTTTTTACTACTATTTAACATCTACTAAAACGCTACAATACTCATACTTTATCATTTTCAAACATTTTAACTGTTGCTCAGTCTCCCAGACTAAAAAAGTCAATTTTTTTGTCTGTCAGATGTCTGAATACTTAACATGTATATTGCATTTGGTCACAGTTGTGGTTGTAGCAATAGCATCGGCAATAGACGTTTTTCATTGGCTGGTTCTTGTTCTGCAAATGGCTGTGTCCAATAGATCATCAGATGTCCAGAAGCTAGGGACAAACAAAAACAAAAGAAAGAATCATGAGTATCTCTCTCATTTAGCACTCATCAATGTATGATTTCAAAAATATAAACATCACTCCCCAGTTTTCTCTCTCAGATCCTCAGGTCCTCAGATCCTCAGGGTCCTCAGGTCCTCAGGGTCCTCAGGTCCTCAGTGTCCCCTGAGGGTGAGTCTCAGTCGTCATCAGGTCAGGTCATAGAGAGATGTCATCTTGGACATCAGTAGGGTCCAAGCCATGGTTCTGGTCTCTCCAGTTGGACATCGGATCTCCAGATACAGTCTTTTCAGTTGAAGCACATCAGGTCACTTGGGATGCACTTCTGGTCAATGGTGCAGTCTCACAGTTCCTGTACACAGCTCGTTATGCAATAGTTACTCTCTATGGTTAGTCACTTTGATTCTACTTTAACACAATTTCTATTCATGCTGTTGCTAATGTCCCTCAGACAAAAAGCAAGCGCAGTTTACTTCTCTAATTTGTGTTTTTATCAGATCTAATTCTCATCAATGTAATTACTTCACACAGTACAAAATCAACAAATCAAAAGTGTCAGGACAGACGTCAATTAAGTCCATGACAATATAGAATTCAAATGAACATTTCTGGTCTCAAAAAATACAGATTCAAATAAAGATTCAAGTGATAGACAATTAAAAATGTGTGTACATTGGAGTAAACTTTTAAAATGCTTTTTTCATGTTCTGCTTTTTCATGTATCTATATGTAAATGTGAATGTGTGTGTGTAGATGTATGTGTGTGTGTGTGTGTGTGTGTGTATGTGAATTTTGGGGTTGTGTCCAGACTCCTCGAACCACCTGCAGGTCTCAAAGGTCACACTGTGGTGATGTAAACCAACTGGACACACTCTCAACTCTCATTCAGGTCTCTCCCTGATGCTCCACCATCACGTCTCCAGATACCTCTCTTTCATGGCCCCGGTCTCTCTCACACCCACTCAGTTCTGCAGTGGCGTGGGGAGGGGCAAGGAGGTGGCATTTCCCTTTGCTCTTAGCTCTGTGACCTGTGGCTGGGTGGGCTTTGGTGTCCAGTGTCCAGCAGTCCAGTGACCCTGTACAGTGTGTGCTCTTGGTTCTGGAAAACAACCTTATAGTCAAATTAAAAACAACAGAGATTGTGAATGAGATTGTTTTTCTCCCTAAAGTCAAAACAATTTTGAAGCGCTCTGGGTTTTCCCAAGCGCTATGTAAATAAAAGATTACTTATTATCTTACTAATGATAACATTTTAAAACCAGAAACTCTCAATATAAAAAACAAGACTCAAATCTCTTAAACCTTCTTAAACTTTAAAATATGTATTATGTACTTTAATTGCTGCATTTTTCAAATGAAGTCAGTATGAATTGGAGCACATTTTAGACCAGTCTCCTCTGCTGTGGCATCAGCAGGAGCAACAAGGGCAGGCGTGTAGTCAAAACAAAAACAAAAGTCACCACTTGAATGTGAATTGGGTAGTTTAACTTAATAATACTTTTACAGCCTAATTCCCTCTTTCTTTTTTAGACGAAGTCTACAATCATTAATCACTTTTAACAGATTCTAATTTAAATGTTTGAAAAACGGCTTTTGTAACTAAAATAAAAAATACATGAAAAAATTCTCACTAACAGCTATGAAATATCAGAGATACAATAATGGACTCACAAAATAAGCAGCAGATTTAAAAAGAAAAGCAAAGCTTTTTGTACTAATCTTTGGGTTTCAAAAACATACTAATTCAAAACTTCTATTCCCTAATGGTGTTTAAAAACGTTTAACTGTGTCATAACACAATGTTCAATGGCAAATTTCGCAAATTTAACTGAATAACAACTATGAAAAGCCAAAAATCCTAAAGCAGTAGCTTTGCTTCAGATTCAGAGCCAGAGCAGCGAAGGAGGGGGCCGTTTCCCTGACAACGGCAGCAGATAGAGATGTGCACACACAGGCAAAAAGATACAGAAGAATAACTTTCAAGATTACTTTGTTAAGCGAATATAACTGATGTTGTTCTTTATACTTTTGTCATCCAAATCTAGAAGTGATCACTTTCCACACTAGTAACAAAAGGCACTCTTTAGTGTTTAACGTTTCCCTTTTTATAATTACTTTTAATTTTACACCATGGTTTCTCTCAAAGGGACTTTAACCCTGAAGCTTCTTCTCAAAGGGACTTTAACCCCGAGGCTTTTCTCAAAGGGACTTTAACCCCGAGACTTTCTCAAAGGGACTTTAACCCCGAGGCTCAAAGGGACTTTAACCCCGAGACTTCTTCTCAAATACAATTTAGAGAGTTTGACACACCCCAAAAACAGACCAAAATTTAGCTAATATCCAATTATGCAGACTTTACATATTAAAAAAGGTGTCTGCTTACCTTATTCTTGTCAAACAGGTGCGCACGGACTGTCCGAGAGGTCTGCCAACTCTTTTCCGCGTCGGAATCTTCAATTTAAACACAAAACAGAGAAAGTGAGGGAGCAAGAGCAAGCCCATCCAAAAGCGAGCCCTTTCAGCGTCCACTGGGATTTCTCCCCTTCCAGATAACGTGCTGTTGCTCCCACACGCCGAAAAAAAGAAACAGAGGAAATTCCCTCAAAACAATCCAGAGAATGGCACACACGGAGCCGCGCATTCTCCACCAAATCTGTTAGGATTTAGCAGACAGAGACGGATCGTGGTGTGCCAAACTCTGGAAGTTTATTTAAGTTTCTCTCAAGTTCCACTGGTTTACTCTGTTTCTTTCTCTCAGACAGAATAAAGGCAGTACACAGTTTATATAGTCATTGTCACGTCACACATCGAAAGACATACGTGTCACAAAGAGACAGTCAAATCATAGTCATAACATGGAGTCCTTGTAGAGTCCTTGTACAGTCCTGCACGTAGGCCATATTGCTATCTAATACTAACAGAGCGTCATCTGTCACCTACAGTCTCTCTCCCTAAAACCTTTAAACAAGGTCAGAAATCTAGGGGTAATACTGGACTCAGACTTAAATTTTAATAGCCACATCAAATCAGTAACATCAGCAGCTTTTTACCATCTAAAAAACATTTCCAGGATCAAAAACATAGTGTCTAAAGCAGACTTGGATATTCTTATCCATGCATGAACTCCAGTAGGTTAGACTACTGTAATGGCCTGCTCACAGGTCTGTCCAAACAGGCTGTAAAACAGCTGCAGTACATTCAAAATGCAGCAGCTCGAGTCCTGACTAGAACCAGGAAGTACGACCACATTAGTCCAGTTCTCAGGTCTCTGCACTGGCTTCCTGTGGCTCAGAGAATAGACTTTAAAACAGCTCTGCTTGTGTACAAGTCTCTCCATGGCCTCGCACCAAAATATATTAGTGACATGTTAGTCCCATATGAACCAGCCCGGACTCTGAGGAGCACAGGGACTGGACTCCTGTTAGTGCCCAGAGTCAGAACTAAACATGGGGAGGCAGCTTTTCAGATTCTGCTAAAATCTGGAACAGTCTTCCTGAAGATGTGAGACAGGCCTCCTCGCTGACAATGTTTGAAACCAGGTTAAAGACAGTTCTGTTTAGCTGTGCATACAACTGAGGGATTTTATATTTTTATCTTTCTTTTTAATGTTCTGTGATTATTTATGATTTTAATGCTTTCTTATTTTGTTCAGCACTTTGAATTGCCTTTTGTATGAATTGTGCTATATAAATAAACTTGCCTTGCCTTGTATTTCTTCACACACACACACACACATATACAGTGGGGCAAAAAGTAGTTAGTCAGCCACCGATTGTGCAAGTTCTGCCACTTAAAATAATGACCATAATGATCACCATAGGTACACTTCAACTGTGAGAGTCAGAAAGAGAGAAAAAAATCCATGAATTCACATTGTAGGATTTTTAAAGAATTTATTTGTAAATGATGGTGGAAAATAAGTATATGGTCATGTCAAACAAGGAAGATCTCTGGCTCTCACAGACCTGTAACTTCTTCTTTAAGAAGCTCTTCTGTCCTCCACTCGTTACCTGTATTAATGGCCCCTGTTTGAACTCATTATCTGTATAAAAGACACCTGTCCAAAGCCTCAGTCAGACTCCAAACTCCACTATGGCCAAGACCAAAGGAACTGTCAAAGGACACAGGAAAAGAATTGTAGACCTGCACCAGACTGGGAAGAGTGAATCTACAATAGGCAAGCAGCTTGGTGTGAACAAATCAACTGTGGGAGCAATTATCAGAAAATGGAAGACATACAAGACCACTGATAATCTCCCTGGATCGCAAGATCTCATCCCGTGGTGTCAAAATGAACATTAGAACGGTGATCAAATATCCCAAGACCACACGGGGGGACCTGGTGAATTATCTGCAGAGAGCTGGGACCAAAGTAACAAAGGTTACCATCAGTAACACACTACGACAACAGGGAATCAAATCCTGGAGTGCCAGACGTGTCCCCCTGCTGAAGCCAGTGCACGTCCAGGCCCGTCTGAATTTTGCCAGAGAGCACATGGATGATACAGCAGAGGATTGGGAGAATGTCATGTGGTCAGATGAAACTAAAGTAGAACTGTTTGGTATAAACTTACCTCGTCGCGTTTGGATACTGAGTTGCATCCCAAGAACACCATACCTACTGTGAAACATGGGGGTGGAAACGTCATGCTTTGGGGCTGTTTTTCTGCTAAGGGGACAGGATGACTGATCCGTGTTAAGGAAAGAATGAATGGGGCCATGTATTGTGAGATTTTGAGCCAAAACCTCCTTCCATCAGTGAGAGCTTTGAAGATGAAACGTGGCTGGGTCTTCCAGCATGACAATGATCCCAAACACACCGCCCGGGCAACGAAGGAGTGGCTCCGTAAGAAGCATTTTAAAGTCCTGGAGTGGCCTAGCCAGTCTCTAGACCTCAACCCCATTAAAAATCTGTGGAGGGAGTTGAAAGTCCGCGTTCACTGCTCTCGAGAAGATACGCATGGAGGAATGGGCCAAAATACCAGCTACTGTGTGTGCAAACATGGTAAAGACCTATAGTAATCGTTTGACCTCTGTTATCGCCAACAAAGGTTATATTACAAAGTATTGAGCTGAATTTTTGTTGACCAAATACTTATTTTCCACCATAATTAACAAATAAAGTCTTTAAAAATCCTACAATGTGAATTCTTGGATTTTTTTTTCACATTCTGTCTCTCACAGTTAAAGTGTACCTATGATGAAAATTACAGACCTCTGTCATTATTTTAAGTGGGAGAACTTGCACAATCGGTGGCTGACTAAATACTTTTTTGCCCCACTGTACACACAGATAAGGGAGAGAATTTTTAAAACTTATTTTATTTTCAATGATTTGTTTTAAATATTTTGCAAATGATTTAAACGTTCTTGTTTTTTTAAGCACTTTGATGCCTTGTGTATGAAAGGGCAGCAGATAAGTGTGGCGCACCTCAGAGTGAGGCAGAAGGAGTGTGAAGTTTGGGATGTTCGGGGATGTTCGGGCAGGCAAGTGTAAAGAATGACTGTGTTTAATTTACAGCAGGTTATTTAACAGCGAAATTAAGCCCCAAACAACTTGAGCTTGTTGGAGTCACACCAACCACGTCAGTCCTGGTGCAGACTGATCACAGACAAGAGGACGAGCCTCCATGTCTGACAGGCTGAGATGCTCTAGATCAGTGATGGGAAATTATTTTCCAAGCAAGAGCCACATTGGCATTGTCAGCTTGTGGAGGACCTAACCTGTCGGTCAAGTGGACAGTATGAGGTTAGGAGGTTCCGCAGGCTGCAGTTTGTTCATAAGGTCTTTTTGTGCAGGCTTCAATAACCTAATGCATTATACTCAGAACCATTATTAATTTCACCCTTAATTATTATATTCTGTACATATTTGAGCTCTTCACAAACCCCATTTCAGAAAATTACTCAATAATTGAAAGCCTAAATTATTCAGTTATTGCATTGAAAATGTAAAAATAAAGAGATTAATTGTGATGAATTAGTTAAATCACTATCACTTAAAAGTACCAGTAACATTGAACAAGATAAACTGAAGGATAATTTATTGACCTATCCAGAATTGAACAAAAACAGAACATATATCTCTGTGCCTGCCACAAGTCCACTTGACTTGAGTGTTTCACATTTGCCTCCTTTATTTAATTCGGTCTTGACTTTTTCTGAATCACATTTTCATTCACCGTTCTAAAAGAGGCAGAATCACAACATTGACTCCGCGACCCACCACCTCCCTTTTTTCTCTTTGTTTGGTATTAGCATTACAATTTGTCACCAGGCCAAATCCCCACATGCACAGAGCATCAGCGACTAGAGATTTTTGCCTAAATCTTGTGGGAAAACAGAGATTTCTCCATCAACCTGCCTCCATTGTTGAGACTGAACAAACAAAGTGACCACAGCAGCCTAAGTCACACAATGACAGACAGCTTATTCAGCTACTTCATCTGCTGCTTGTCCCTTGGGACCGTACTCTGATCTATTCCCAGAAGAGCTCTGAGCTTCTCTCTTTATTACTTTGGTGCTTACCTTATCCACTAAAATCACATACATTTGACAATCAACTGTACATTATCACCCTAACAACCAATAGCTTTCATTGATTATTCATTCAATTTCTACAAATATATACACTCCTGGCTTCTGGCATAAAAGAGCACTCATTTATTTTTGTTTGTGTTTATTGTTATCTCTCCCAGGGGGTTAAACACGGTTGTAAAGACAAAGTCATTCCTTCAGAGAGTCACCAGCGCTAGTTCCCCATCAGCGCCTTCTGGCCATTACTGGTGCATCGTGGGAACAACTTGGCAAAGGACAATGATTGGCTAGAACAATAAAGTGGAGGGCAGCACAAAGGACACGCCCACCTTGTGATGGGAACGAGCAGTGGAGGAAGCAGATGTTGCCATAGAGAGGATAGATCCAGAGACAGCAGATGTCACTGTCCCATGGCTCTTTAACAGCAGTTGAAGACCCTACCTGTCGAAGAAACCTGTGTTTAGGATAACTATATGTCATGAAACAAAGCATGTCACTGTAATTAATACAGTATGGTGAGAAAAACTATGAATGCAAAAAAATGCAATTCAACTGATCTGAGTCCGAAGCGAGACGTGAAATACAGCGAACATGCATCACCTTCAACAGCTTGGAAAATGGATCGCAACTTTCAGAAGTTTTTTAAGCCCCAATTTAAGTTGAACAGCATGAGCTCAAATTTTCAACCGCAACTCAACCATTTTCATGATGTGTAGGGGCCAATCTATTTCTCGGTTTGATCATTAAATTGAACAATATTGCAGTCTTACAAAATTTCTAACATTTTGTTTAGTTTTTATCATTGGATCTTACAGCAACAACTCAACTCAATGAGTCAAACCTTGCTGAAATCTGCTGAACTAAATACATTGCAACTGTTCAATGTAGTTACTACATGAAGAAACCATGTGAATTATTTTGTTTTTTTAGAGATTATTTATTTTGCAAGTTGTGGCTGATACAACATCAAATAATCAAGTTATTTATTTTAATATTCACCATTACGTGATCATTGTGCGAGTGAGAGGGTTTTCAATCTGTATTTCTAATCATGTTTATTTTATTCTGAATTAAATATACTTTTGATATAAATAAATACCATACCATATCAAACCATTCATGTGGGGAAAAAATAAATATTGACTGATAAATCAGTAATCGACTGAACAAAAATGGGAAAATCCCAAAAACTCTACATCTGCTCCAAAATATTCTATGTATACTATGTATACGTAGACTTTTCATGTTCCCATTCCACAACACTATAAAAATGTCTGCTTATGAATGGGACTGAACCCAGGTCTAAACTTAAGCTCGGAAGACATCCTGAAACAAATCATTGCCAAACTCATTAACAAAGGACTGTAACTCTTTTTAGATCTATAATAAACAAGTAAACATGTCAACATTGCCCCACAATATGCTTGAAGTTGGTGTGGCTTCACTATAAAATAATTCGGAGCTGAAGTTGCCTGTAATTACATCCATGAAGTGATGTGGGTTATAAAAATACTTTGCTACAATGCTCAGTTTAACTTTCCCTTCAACACGCAGCCTATCAGCAATCTGTAATTTACAAAAGTCCAAAATTGTATTGGGTTGGGTGATGTAATATTGAAATGTATTTGCATGGACTATCAAATGCATCCAACATGTCCATAGAATGAGTATATTGTACTTTAGTAGTTTTACTTTTTTACAACTTTTGACGTTCAGTTCAGTTTTGTTTGTCAAAAAACTGAATTTTACATTTACCAGAGTTTATTTTCAAATATGTACAGTATGAGTATTTTACTTTATTCACTTGTTGAGTCTGGAACACTATTGGCAAAAAAGTTATTGTCAAAAAAATTTCAGAAAAAACCTCAATGTCAGACACTGCACCCATCAATGTGGACATTCATGGTATGACAAATTGGATGTCTAGTCAACAACATATCACAATTTCATCCCATTAAGACAAGAATAGTGCCGCTGAGGGGGGCTCTGTATTGTCTACATTAGGGTATCAAATGAAAAGAGAATGAGACATGTCTAGCGTAGCGCTTTTGACAGACAAAAATTGGCCTTGTCTTGTCTGAAGCTTTAAGACAAACAGGTGTAGCCGAACTGCTAGGTTCCTGTTCTTATGAGTGTAGTCTTTGTGTATGGAGCTGTATGTGTGGGAATGGACCATGGTCTGACTTGTTGATTAATGGCCAGTGTGTGTATGTGTGAAAACGCTCCCAGTCCTGTTTCTATGCTAATGAGAGGCAGCAGATGGGAGAGAGGCAACAATGAACAAACGTACCAACAACTTAAAAGCACCACGAGATGATCCTGTAGAGTTACACACTATTAACTTAGTAGTCCGGCTGCCCTTAATGACATTCAGGATATTCATGATGGAGATTATATTGTGCTGACCCTAAACACACATATAGATAATTGTGGCCCAGGGCAGATTGGTGTTGACTGAAACGAGACGTCTAATCTCTGTTCTTTTAAGGGTGTCTTTGGTGAACTACAAAGTGTAGAGGAGTTACGTTTCTGCATGGGAACTGTGCCTGTTGGTTGGGTGTGGTATTCAGTGAACCTACAAAATACAAACTATGGTTAGATTTTCATTTGTCCTTTGGCCAATCTCTAATTTTATTCAGGTGAATAAATAAAAAAGGTCATCAAATATTTTATTCTCATTCAGTCTGCATTTGAATATTGAACCCAACTACCGAGGCCTGACATGCAATTCTGCCCAATTTATTTATCCATTATGTTGCTAAATTCCTAAACATAAAACTGAATAATTCAATCTCCATGTTTTGAAGTGAATTCTGAATGATAGATTTAAAAAACAATGAAAAGTGAATGCGTAGTTACTGTGTTTTTCACATTTTCTACTACTCAAACGCTCTGAGCCCTGATTAAAGCAGAGCTGTGTTGTTTGTGGTGTCATGTGTTCCAGAGGAGGGACTTGAGCTTATATCAAACCGACTCGTGGTGTCAGCTCCACAGGAAACCAGACCTGCTTCCTGCCAAGATTTCTCCTTTTTTTCTCCAATAACCTCCTTTACTCAAACATCATGATGTCCTTTATTACCATTAATTCACTATCACATTATATTGTCAACATTGTATGGATAATTATATCTAAGCATAAACAGTTCAGATATTCTGTAAATACAGTAATTCCAACAACTGGAGTGGTCCTTTTCAACTTGTAATGTGAGCTGCAACACTGAAATGGGGAAAATAAAAGGGCCTTGTTTTTGTTTTAGTTTTTTATAAAACAGTGTATTTTTTATGTACTGAAAGATGATGATTGGCTGAGTGAGGGCTCGTCTCTTTCATTGAAAAGGCTGATCTAAAGACGTGACTGGCCAAATATAAATGCATTTGGAAACTAGTGATAGAACCAGTTTTGAGCTAGTAACTATTTTATTGCACACCTGTATAAGAGCTTATTTGCGAATGATTGGTGTTGAAACTTGTTTTGAATGGCAGGCGGTGGGGGCAAGCACAAGCTGCTGACGTGACTGAGCCAAAAAAAGCAAATCATCACAATGTCAAACCAGTCTCAGTCACAGCTCTGAGTCGTGAGGCTTCAACAGGAAATGGATTCCCAGAGACAGGAAGCAACTTTGTGGAAAGAGGAAGTGTTTTCCAGCATCCTCCCTTCGTCAACTGCATGTGGAGGGAAGGATCAAGAAAAGAGCAATCTAGAAAATAACATCACAAATAATGGCCATCATCTTTGTAGTCAAAAATTCTTATACAGTATGAACATAAAATCCACCATGACCTTACAAAGAAATTTGTAATCCATTTGAATTTCTTCTCAGTTATGGGAAAATGTGTTTCAATTTTAGTTACCCATTTTAGAAACATTACAGCTACTTGTATTGTATATTTTGTGGGCTCCTTGTGTGCCGGGGAGTGGGAACACCTCGGGATTCCCCTGGATGAGCTGGAGGAACTGTGCGTATAGGGAAGTCTGGTAGTCTCTGCTCAGGCAGCTGCACCCACAAAGCATCAACAGATAAAGCGGAGGAAAATGAATGGATGGGTATTACTGTAGTAAAAAATATTGTCCAAAAAGTATTTGTAAATAATCATTGTGTTTTGAAATTGAGTATCGGGACAACACTTGTTTCAGTTATATACATTATACTCATCAAATAATTGTTTCTTAAGCTTACGGTTTGCCAAACGCAAAATAAAATCCAAAGAGACAAAAACACTCAAGAGCATTTGCTCAGATCACTGTGGCGTCACTCATCGTTGCAGCATCATGACAGTTCTAACACGTATCCTCCTCTTACGTTCCCAAGCGACAAATAGTTTGAGGTGAAGGATCAAGGGTCAGCAATGTGTGTGTGAGTCCACAGAGGTCAGAGAAAGCCGTACCACACAGATGCACACTGTCCTCACCAGCCCGACTGGACATGACTCCAAATAAAGCAAAAAATACATATATTTTAAAAATCATTTACAGTCCAATCCAATTGTCCAATATAATTTAGACTTTTGTTTGTGTAGGCATGAGAAATTTATCAAATTAGAATAATTTAAATGAGATTGTTTGATCAATTCTTATTCATTTGAACAACATCCAAACCAGAATATACAAAGAGTGCAGTACAACAAAGAACTATGTTTAATGTAAAATATATAATCTGCGTAACTCAAAATTAAACCTGTTTCTGGTACGAAGTCAGCTGTTTGGAATAATGAACAAATCAAGCTGTTAAATGATATGATCTGGGGTTTGGAAATTGCATTTGCAGGGTCACTGGACAATTTCACATTTTCATTTTACCAAACATGATCAATTTACTAACCTTTGATTAGATTATATTTTATGTTTGAGATTTTTATGCTGTAAATCTGTTTTATGTTGTAAATCTGCTAAGGTTGAAATCCCACAGTTTTTACAGTTGCATGTACTTCATAAATTAATTCAACATTGAGATTGACATAACCTTAGAAATACATAGTGCTATCTGCAGTTGGGGTATTTCTGAAAATTTGAGCTTTAACCCCAATTAAATTTAGTTCAGTAAAAGCTCTGGTGAAAAAAATGGAAGAAACCACCCCAACAACAAGACTATATATAATCAGCAACTTTTTGAAAAATAAACATAAAAAAGTCAGATAGACACTTCCAATTCTCTGGGAACAAGGTGTTCTAGCTCCAAAGAAATAGCACATAAAATGTAAGAGTTGGTGAATTAAAACAAAAACGCAACATTTGTTTCCAAGTATATCAGGAAGAGCAGATCAAAGTTTTTGTTCATGCATGTGCACTGATAGGACAGGATGAACAGATGGTCCTTTGTGACTCATGACACCTGCCAGCTGCTGCTCTGTTCCTCAACTTTTTGGGTCCTTTATGCTGCTCTGTGCTCACCTTATCCCCATCCTTAATGCTCTCCCTCTTCTTTGGGAACCCACCCTTCTTGATTTCTTTTTATTCATTTTCACAACAATTATTTTCAGCAGCTTAGGTTGCATGAAGGGCATATGGTAGTCAGTAGCAATCTTGATGTTCCCTTGCAGGTCTCCTTTTTCTTGGTCCTCATTCTGCATTAAGGCTAATGGCCCATGAAGACATAACAATGTATTATTGAACATTTAATCTGGTGGATAAAGAGAAAATAAATGACTTCAAGTATTCTTTTTATGGAATAGCAAATATTAACAGTGTGTGAGATGAGTCCAACATTAGTACACAGATCTTTGTGACATCACAGCCTCCCTGTGCTAATTGAATACATCACTATCTCTAACCACCCATGTTCATCTGTTTTAAAACATTGGAATCCTGAGGTGTTCCCAGGCCCGCTGAGACATTCAGTGTATTCTGGGTCTTTTACAGGTCATGCGCGGAACACCTCCCCGGGGACAGATACCCCTCACCTCAGCTGGCTCCTCTCAACATGGAAAAACAGCGGCTCTACTCTGAGCTCTGCTGAGAAACTCTGCAGGTTTTAGACATCCATACATGAACCTTTATTGAAATTGTTGATTTTTCAATCTTATATTAGTAATATAAACTCATGAGCTGTCATTTTATTTTTAGATAAATTAATATCAGGGAAACTGTGATATTGTAAAATGTGCCACAGCAGATCCATACAGAACATACTGAACAGGCACTTTTTTTGTCTCTGTGTTATGTTTTCCTGCAAAGCATCACAGGGCTTTTAGGAGCATCCTGACAAGATGACATCATTAACATGCACCTCTCAATTATGTATTGGACTGTATTGGTGGGTAATAGTACAGGGTAAGCCACTACACAGCTGGACTGCGACTCGACAAAAGCTCAGGGTCTGTTTGTGCCAGTGTAGTCAGAACATGTGAGCCCAAAGGACAAAGGTGGATCGTGGTTTACAGGGAGCTTCCACAGGAATGAAAGATAGGGAGACATTATGTGAATTTATAAATTGCATACGGTCCAGTATGTGACCATAGATTGTGAATATTAACAGACATAGGCACGCCTCTCTCCGCCGTTGAAAGTAATGTGCCACCACTTTTCCCTTTGGGCTTTTTCAAAATGGCTGCGGTTGCGCATGCGTTAGCTGGCACTAGCCCCATTAATTTATTGAGTGCATTCTGAAGTCCACAGGGGCTAAACTAGACCGGTCCCAAAAATACACTGCCCTCAGCATTGACACACATCTGGAACGTAGCATTGGGCCAAGAGCCAACTTTTGGATCATCTTGTAAACCCATTCTCAAGAGGAAAGAAGATGCTATACAAAAGCATTGGGTAATTCTCTTTCCAGAGTTTACCCCCACCAGTTAGGAGTGAGATTGCAAATGTGTCAGAGCTTAACAAAAGTTGCTTCAAAGTGTTATGAAATCTCACACATGGTCATGGACCTTTTGGAGCCGGGTCCCGACCCACTGTATGTGACAAATGAAATAATACCAGCTATAAAAAATACACGTAAAAAAACTAAATAATTGTATTTTAAAGCCTTAGAATATCCCAGTTTTAATAGCAGTTTGGCATTCAAACATCATGAGCTCAGCATAGTGTTAGTGCTAACGCTGTTTAGGACTGCCATGTAAAGTTTGAAGTTGTCCTCTAAAGAGTTTGTTCTGTTCAAATGCAAACACTTTAGTCGTGACGCTCTGTGTTGCTAATGAGATGTTTCTTCTTTCATTGAGATTACTTTTACCTTCACACTTTGCAGTGGGCTCCAGACACTGGTGCAGACAGCTGCATACAGCTGTGTACTCGGGCAGTTGAATAACTGCTTTATAGGGTTCAGAGGGACCCTCACATACGCTACAGGGCAAAGATTAGGATTTATAGTAGCAGCAGACGCACTGATAACAACTGGACAGCTGTGCTCACAAAGGCACTGCTGGACTCTTTACATGGTGTTAATGTGTGACTGACTGGCAGAGGATTGGAAGAACAATCATTTTGGGCTTTACCGGGTCGAAAGACCAAAAAATATTAGAGCTGTAAATTAAAATACTGAAACGTGATTAATCGCATTAATGTCATTGTTAACTTACAATTAATCACATTTTATTTGGATTGTCTGAAAAATATGTATCAGTGTTTAGGTAATCTACTGAATAAAAAGCAGTCATGTTGATCGCCACAACTTCATATCAATTCAAAATAAAACATTTTTGCATTGGTGTTTTAGTCTTCAGACAAGATAAATACATAATGACTATGTTCTTTATTCGTTTGTATGTACGCACACGAGTATACATTTACAGTTGGGTTGAGGAGAGGAAATCCTATATTATGCTCTCTTTCTCCGTTTAACGAACACTTTATTGCGATGGCACAGCAGAAGACTTAACGGCTTCAACACTTCCCCATCTGCAGCCAATGACGGGTCAGTGGGATCAAAAACACAAAAACAATTCCCTCAGAGTTTCAGGAATGTCATGCCTTAAACAAATGTTGACCGTTTACACAAGTCTTGTTTATGTACTTGTTGTTACTCAACTTGTGGTTGTTTTTGTGGGAGCTGTAAATCTGACTTCAGCACAATCAATCACAGGTTTCACTTTCAGCCCAGCAGATAATCCAGGTCATTACACTTTGAGAATTCATCAGAAGACATAACATAAGACTCATTCACATTCAGTTTTCAGGTGAAATTATGCACTTCTCCTGTGAGGCAACAAGCTTCAGGTCTTTTATTTATGTTTAAATCACAAGTGTGAGCCACTACAGAGCACTCCCCACTGGCTGTAAGTAGAATTGAAAGAGAAGGAGACTAAGATGACTAATCAGAAGACATCAGCTTTTTTAACCATGGTATGGTCCTTTATTATAGTTTACTCAGTGTTTTATTCTGAGGGAAACAAGAATGTAAAGCAACTCTGCATATCAATGTCCTTTCATTTGTAATGTCCAGTATTGAACGTTCTAATTGTACAAGAATACTAGAAGATTATACCCAAAGGAACAACAGGAGGAGCACTTACTTGAGGACAAGTACAAGTCAGGTAAGATTCATGTTTTTATCTTAATAGTTAGTTAAAAAAAAAGGAAAACGTTTTAAAACATACACTAATCTAACTATATAATTTGTATCCCTTGTTTATTTCTTATATTGTTGTGTGTGAGCATCCATATGCTTTTTCTTTTCATTATAAATAAAAAGCAAAATATAGTATTTTTCATAGAATTTATAGCAAACAAAATCTAACAAAAGGATGTGAATACATACATTTAATCTATTCAAAAAATATTGTATATAATATTTGGTATTTGATGAATACATTATGGATAACAGACAAAAATATAGTTGAAAACTTGTTTTCAAGAATTACTTGAAATAATTTTATATAATATAGTTTGTGTATGTGGCATATACAAAATATATGATGCACTGATGTAACATGCAGAGAGTGCAGCCTAGTGGTCACAGTGACTAAGTGACTTTAGAAAAGATGGTTTAAACTTACACTGCGCATTTATCAAGAAGACTCAAATACTATTGACAAACAGGAAATTACATTAACATGTTACAATATAAAACTGTACAACAAAAACACTTTTATTGGGGCACAGAAAAAGTGATTAAAAAAACGTTCAGGATTTTAATGACATTTATCCGATCAAGAAAAACAACACGTGAGCTCCACCTCATTATTATAATAATTACTAACGATCCAACAGTTCAGTCAGTTTGAGGTGCTTTGTTATAAACTTCCAGGACAGCTTTCTGCAGTTTTTTAATTGACTCCATCACAACTCGGAAACTGTCGTGAAAGCTGCTGTTACCTTCTTTCACCCAGGAAAACTGCAGCTCTCGGACCCACGCTGTAATCTCATCAAGGTGTTTCTGAACCTCCTCCTGCTCCTCCAGCTCTGCCAACAACATCTGCCTGGCACACACCTCCGCTTCAAAAGCACTCTGCAGCTCTGAGATTGACGACTCTAACCTCACGGCCTCCTAATGTGAGAAACAAGTCATGATGAGAAAAATCAGCTCTTATTAGTTATTGATAACACATTTTCATTTGCATAAAAACTGTATTAGGTTTTTGCTTATCTCTGTTTGTCCGGAACGGCATTGCCTATGAATATGCATTTTTCAGCAGTAGCACCTCTTTACAGATCTGACAGTTCCCGACTAGTGTTGTCAAGATAGTATCAACATTGAGTTTGTAATCTAATAAACCTTCTTAATAAAATGTGTGATTAAGTTATTTTTTTAAATTACGAATACGAGATTCAGGTTATTTTGTCCATCCATCACTAGTTCTGAAAAAGATCAAACTCATAATGAATACTAGTTTTATGCTTTACCTGGACGGCCTGGGGGTAGTCCTTGTGGGACTGGTCCTCGGGCAGGAGGACATGTGGAGGTACAGTGAGACATCGTTTCAGCAACAGCGGGGTCATCCGCTCCGACAGCCGCATGAAGCGCTCTTCCAGGGCCTGCTGTAATCTCCGGCTGCACTCCCGGGCCGCTATCCTCAGCTCGTCGGCCTCGGCAGACACCCCATTGCTCAGCTGTCGGACACACACTTTCTCCACCACCGGGAGAATGTCGTACAGGCAGTCCTGAAACGCATTACACACCCGGAGAACGCACGTCTGCGGCGTGAATCCGAAGAATTGCGCCTCGTACATATTTAGTTTGGATGGAGAGAGGGCATTTTCGTCTTCATTTTCACAAACACCCATTACTTGATTTTCCCGCTCCATGTTGAATCGCCGTATTTCTTCCGGGTTTTTAGTTATGGCAACAGAGTCACGCCACCTAGCGACCAAGACACCGTTTCTTATAGTCTATCATATAATCTACTTCTCTGTTCTTACTAGTTTATTTTGTCCACAAATAATACACTCTCAATAAACAATAACTTTGTATTCTATCTATACACCTTCTTGTAGATAAGCTGGAGAAATGTCAAGTGTAAATTACTTGCTCTGAGTTGCCATGTCCGCTATTTGATACGATTTGATACTAGTATATTTGGATTTATTTTTCAGAAGAGCCTTTCTGTCCATCATATTGTACTAGAGTGTATGAGAGCAGGAGTAAAGCTACTTGTAATATAATATATGATTTTCCGCATTATGGTCCAGAAATTTACGAAATATTAAAATTTTATAAGCGTGTAATTTATGTGGTGTGTATTTCACTAGTGCTCTTTCATATGAATGTCAAAATAAGTACTCGTTACTCAACACTTTTGAGCTAATTTTGTAGGGACTTGCTAAGGGCTAATATTATTTTCTAAAGGTCTTTTCGCTGGTTGCTGCCTGTAAAACTGGCAACAGTTCCTACACGGCTTTTGCTGCTTTTTGGTTTGTGTTGATAGCGGCATTTGCTTTCACACGTGCAGTAAGTCCTGTGTGAATTACTCTCTTATAGTCATTTCATAATCTATCCCTGATCTCCCGGACCGTTAAAACAACGTTTAGCGCTGCACATATGTAGCTGTTCCAGTGTGCTGTCGTATTTACCACATGGACAATGCTTACAATGGAATTTTAGCCGGGTTAGCATTGTGATGTGGGCTAGCTGTTGCATTCACTTTTTGTTTTGTGTTGCTAACGTTAGCCAGTTAGCAACTGTACCGCTTTGACAAAACCGGGGTAAGATGTGTATCGACATATGTAGGACCTGACGAGTTGTGTTTGGACATTTCACAGGTTTAAAGCCATAGTAGTTCACAGCCATGGGGGCTTATCTGTCTCAACCAAACATTTGCAAGACTTCTTCCGATGGCGGCAACAACAAATTGGGCTACGGCTTCTCTGCTATGCAAGGCTGGCGTGTATCGATGGAGGTAAGGTTTACAAAGTACTTTTTTATGAAGTGCAAATAAACTCACCCTGCAAATATATCTATCTAATGTATTTAATTTCACATTGTTTTTTTCAGGATGCTCACAACTGCATTCCAGAGTTTGATGAAGACACTTCTATGTTCTCTGTATATGATGGACATGGAGGTATAAATGATCTTTGAAACAATGTTCACTATCTAAGTCTATGATGACCAATATTGTTTTTTATAGGTGAAGAGGTGGCCTTGTATTGTTCAAAGTATCTCCCAGATATTATCAAGGAGCAAAAAGCTTACAAAGATGGAAAATTACAAAAAGTGAGTCAACTTTCATTAATAGTTACTAGTTCCTCTGCCAATATATGTATCTTTAAGTCTTATGCTTCTTTCATAGGCTCTTGAAGAAGCTTTTCTAGCTATTGACAGTCGAATAACCACAGAAGAAGTTATCAAGGAACTTGTGCAGATTGCTGGACGACCAATTGAAGAGCCACCCACTGAGAAAGTTGCAGAAGAAGATGACCGTAAGTATAGAAGGGAAAAAAACTTGATCTGCTGATGTTTTTTTTAATACTTCAAATTGTTTAAAAGTTGACAGAGAGGAGGCAGCTCTACTCCATGAGGAGGCCACCATGACCATTGAGGATTTACTTGTGCGATACGGACAGAACCGCAATGCTGTTAAACATGCTGTTAGGTAGTTCTTTTTCATGTTGATTATTTAAAATGTACGTCCTCTTGATGTTTGTAAAGTTACAATTATTACTGATTTAATCTTGTTTTTTGTTTTTTTCATGTTGCAGTGCTGAAGCTAAAAAAGCAAGTGCTGCTGCTTCCTCTGTAGACGAAGCAGGTGACTGTGAGGAGAAGGAAGGTGTTAATGGAGAAGTGGAAGAGAAGGAAAGCGGTGTGAAAAGCGCTGAAGGCTGTGGAAAGGCATGTGGGTCTAAAGTACGAGCCTGTCGAAGAGTAGCAAGTGCAGGAAGTGATTCAGGTAGGAGACTAAATTAACACAAGCATTTAATTTAATCTATGTTTGACCCTTAAATATAGTCTTTATTGAAAATATTTTATTGTCAACCACTTGGGACAGATGCAAATAATGCTAGTAATTTAAAGCTTATTCGTTGTAATGGATATGCTCAGTACTCATTTGGTACATTTGGTTTTCTTTAGGTAGACCACAAAATGGATTGGGATTAATGGGGAAACAACATTGAAAAAATCCTCATATTTTGGATTTTGCATATTTGTCATTTTATTTTATTTTTTTACTAGATGGAGCTGGTGGTAGCTCTAATGGCGATGAGAAAGCTGGTAAGACGGAAGGCGACGCAGGCCCTTCATGCTCATCTTTGACATCCAAGAGTGACGCAAAGTCCAGATTTTTTGAAGATAGTGAGGAATCTGGAGAGGAGGAAGAGGGCAGTGATGAAGAGGTGAGTCCTCCTTTCAAAGGTCTGGTGTGGCGTGATCATGTATGTTATGACATTTTAAAAACTATTCTCAGGACGGAAGTGAGGATGGAGAAAGCAGTGAGGCAGAAGAGGAGGAGGAGGAGGAGGATACAGAGGAGGGAGAGGAAGACTCTGAGGACGAGGATGAAGAAGAGATGTGTTTACCAGGCATGGATGGCAAAGAGGAGGTACTTACCACCTTAACCTTTTGACATGGACTATGGTCATTGATGAATAGTGCTTATAAGACCAAATATTCTTTGCCTGTTTTTTTGTAAGATTCAAATATGTATGCTTAGAGCTTAATACATACTTGGAGGTAGTTTAACTGAACGAATGCAAACTAAAAACTGTCTTTCACCATAAACCCTGTGTGTGTTTGCAGCCCGGCTCGGACAGTGGAACCACAGCTGTCGTTGCGCTCATCAGAGGAAAGCAGCTGATTGTAGCTAACGCAGGAGACTCTCGCTGTGTGGTTTCTGAGAACGGTATGACTGTCTGTTCAGTGCATTCTTTGTTTTGCTGTCTGTAACACTCATTTGAATTGTTCTACCTTTTGCTACAGGAAAAGCTATAGATATGTCGTACGACCATAAGCCAGAGGACGAGCTGGAATTGGCTCGAATTAAAAATGCTGGGGGAAAGGTAACCATGGATGGAAGAGTGAATGGGGGTCTCAACTTGTCCAGAGCCATTGGTAAATGGTTTTTATTTTTCTCAATGTTGTCCACAGATTTAGTTTTCGCAAGTGTGAGTCTATTTATTCTGGGCTTTATTTTTAAAGGCATTGCATGCTTAATTTTAATAATAATTTTTAAAATAATTGTAAGTTTCATTGGGGTCTCCCGACTTGTGCTGGTGAGATCCAGGTTCATCCAGTTAATATGAAGGAAAGGCTTACACTCTTGTCATGTATGCCAAACATCTAACAAAAAAAAAACTTGATTCATCAGGTGATCACTTTTACAAAAGAAACAAGACGTTGCCTCCAGAGGAGCAGATGATCTCTGCGATGCCGGACATAAAGGTCTTGACTCTCAACGAGGAGCATGACTTCATGGTCATTGCCTGTGATGGAATTTGGTAAGCACATACAGAAATTTTTTATATTGTTTACATTTGTATTTGATGTTTAATGTATTGAATGTCTTCATAGGAATGTGTTGAGTAGTCAGGAAGTTGTTGATTTCGTAAGTGAAAGGATAAAACCTGGCCAGAGTGGTAAAACAAGATCTTTGTCATCAATAGTTGAAGAGGTGAGAAAAGCATAGAACAATATTTAATAGAATAACTGATATCATGAATGTGTTTGTATTATTTCATGAACTCTAGTAGTTTTGTCCTGGTAAATATGTTGAAATTAACATACAACAAACGTTAAGCTGTTTTACGTTAAAGGATATTGTAATTTTATTTTTTGCAGCTCTTGGATCATTGTTTGGCCCCTGATACATCTGGAGATGGGACTGGATGTGACAACATGACCTGCATGATAGTTACCTTCAAACCACACTCCTCTCCTGTGCAGAGTGACTCGGACGAAACTAAAAAGAGGAAGCTCCAGGTGGAGTCAGGAGACTGTGTTCCAGAGAAGAACGGGAATGACAGTAAAAAATCTAAGAGCGACTAAATTGACCAGAAAATGTACACCAGGAAGAACAGTTGATCCCAGATCACCCCAACCCACCAGATATTATTTCCAAAACGCAATTGTTACTTCAAAGACCATGGTTGCCTGTAGGGCATCATTATTAATATAAATTGGAGTTTTCACTTCAATGCCCTTTTCTCCCCAGTATCTCAAATTATATTTTAGCCTTCATACAGATGTGCAAGTTTGTCTAGTAATGGGAAAGAATCTGACCACTTGAGGTTTTGTTTTTTTCCTTTCAACATTCATGCGTTGTGCGTGTGTATATATTACAATCAATATATGCATTTTTACAAGTGCCACATTTTTCTTTTTCTTGTCGTAAACTTAAGTATGTAGATGAATCTTAATCCACTTTTCCTGTTGGCAGATCTATGAATTTGAAATGAAAAGGTGTGTAAACCAGTAACGAGGCATTGGAAAGATGCTGCTGTTCCAAAATGTGGGTAGCTACTGTGGATGGATTCAGTTGCAGTGTTTGAGACACCAGCCTCCTAAATGGAGGATTGGAAGTGGCACCTGAAGGTTAAATTAGCTTCTTCGGCCTATTTTCCTTTGAGCATTTACAGTAGGTCTTCATTTGCTGGCTTCTGTAAAACCACGAGCACATCATTCATTCCTGTGTTTTGTCATTTTTGAGCTGTACTTTTCCAAATGGTTACAAACACCAGCTTTTTAGAGCAGAAATTGTACTGTATGACTTCAGATATTACGTTTCAAAATGTTAACATGTCTATATGTTTAATCTCAGATATTTTAATGGTTCTAAATGGCAGATGTCAATTCTATATATTTTTCATTCTGACCAGACAAATGTATTGAGCACATTCTTGATCAGCTGCCAGTGGATGTACTTTAATTTACATGTAGATAGATCTTTCAGAGCACCAAAACAATGTAACTATTCATTAGTCCTTCAGATAATACGTGTAAAACCATTTTGTGAGGCTGTGCATTTGTTTTTCATGATCTTTCTTGACACATGCCCTTTTTATGTACATAGATTTTCAATACTTGTAATTGGAGAAAAAAACACTTTTCTTTGAAATTGTGACTCAGTGTGACATTTGGTGCATACTGATTTGACACCAGTATGTAAGTACAAAATACATTTTTTTTAAAATAATTTCGAGATTTGGTTTTTCTGTTTGCTGTTGAATCCTGCAGATGGCAGCAAATGTTCTAAACCTGAAGCAGTTTTGCAGCACTTATGTAATGTCTCTCCAATGTCCTGGTCTAATGTTGCAATACTGTTTATGAATCATAATCACATTTTTTTGTTTTGGCTTTTCACTTGATAACTTGCTCAACAATCTGTAGTAAGCTATTGCTATAGCCACAGCTGCCCCAGTGTGCTGTTGTAAGCCATATTCATATTCCATATGGTATTCCTGATGGTTTTACATCCAAAAACAAACTTATTGGCTTACAAACCAATAAGCATAGTACAATGTCATACACTTTCCTGATCTTTCCAATATGTTATATAATTGTAAAAAGCGGGAGCTTCTGGTGGCTTACAATCATACAATGACTGGTTTAACACAGGCATAGTAGGCATTCATTATTTTCATTTTTGTTTCAGCTTGTCGAGCTGGCCCATTCCTGTGGTCAGACAATGGTATTGGTAGTGGCAATTAAAGCAAGTTTAATTCAGTTTTCCTTCAAGGTTGTTTTAAGAACAAACTAGAGCACAAGATGGACATTTTGTTCAGCGACAGTATGGCACAAAATGTGTGGAATTTTCTAGTATAATTTGTGACCCTGCTGGACAGCTGGCTGTACAGTATTCTTGATGTGTCAGATACAGACACCATCCTCCTGATGACGTCAGCATCTGCTTATCAAACAGACAATGGATCAGGGCCTCTTCCTGGCTTCACCTCCCTTGTGTTCTCCTTCCTGTCTGCTTCCCTAAAGCCGGCTTCCTTTTAGAGATTTTCTTTGGTACACTTAAAATGTACCAATCTTGCTTTCATTAAAAGACAACTTTATACATTTTTGGCACATTTCCAAAATTAAATTAACATTTTGTATACACAATGAAAGTTAAAAGCAAATGTATTAAACATGGAAACAATAGTAATTCATTTTCAATTATGGAGCATTGTGTGTAGATTGAAAAAAAAAAATGCAGATATTTTCTAAATGCTCATCCTGCACAACAGGAAAGATCATAGATGAAAGGATAGTTTATAGATTTTTGTAATTACAAATATTAAATAATACACTTTTCTGGAGACGCAAAGACACTTCACATCACTCTGTACACTGGTGGTACACCATCATCCACACACACATCAGATTTGTTCATGTGGTTGAAGTATCTTGCCGAGGGACACACTGGTGTTCCCCAATGTCTCCCATCACAGTGCTAACCAGGCCGTGCCCTGTTTAGCTTCAGAGATCTGATGGGATCAGGATTTCACATGCAGGTGGACCTAGCTACATTCAAAGAAAATTACTAAAAGTCACAAACAAAAGTACAATGATCCTTTACACTGTAGATTCACATGATTCTAAGTCATGTGAACACAAAGTTCTTTAAAAAATAATAAGTTATTTCTGCCTTCCTCCTGAAGTGGCATAATATGAAGCAGATCTGTACTTGAGCATTCCTGCTCAGGTATGTGAACATATACTCAAACACACCTGTGGACACAGCATGAGGGTTTGTGTGGCTATGAACGTCACTGATGAGAAAGGGTAAGAACGTGTTTCATTGCTCATTGCGACCAAAGAGGACACTTTCATTGGTGTTTGTCGAGTTTGTTCTACAGGTTCATTGGGCAGGTTCTGTTGTCCTGCAATAAAAATAATTATATATAGGCGTCTGCAAACCAGTTGTTGCAGAATAGAGGTAATAAAAGTTTACAGTGGATAATTATGGATTAAATACTGTTTTGGGTGAGTATGTAGACCACAGAAAGCTCATTGAAAACAGTTTTTCACCATAAAGCCTAAAACCAGGGTAGCTATGGGTTTGATGAATCTGTATTTAATATGAGGCATTGTTGGGGATAGAGTTGGCTCGAGCAATGGTTATTGAAATAGTACCACCAAACCTACTGTGCCATGATTGGTACCACCAACAATCAATCATTATCACTCTATCTCAATATATCTGGTTTTCTGATTTCCACTATATCAATACAAGGCCTAAATCAGAACTTTCCAGGGTCCTGGATTGGAATACCTGTAAAAGGAAAATATTGTGGGATGAAATGACTCAAAATCAGCGAATAATGAAATTGCTTAGGTGTCTGTGTACCACCTAAGGATCTCATATCAGGTACATAGACCTCAGTTTGAGATACACTGTACTTAACATATACTGCTAAATTACATGCAACTTAAAGCTTTCAAATTTCAGCTGCTGCTGACACATACAAAACACATCTCCCTTTACCAGAAAAACAGTTTCGTAGCAGATTTAAGGTTGGGTTGACCTTTGAGTGAACTGGTCTGCCATGACTCAGAGACTCCCTGATGCTCCTTAAATGTTGCAGTCCTCTCCCACTGTCGGCTCTGGCTGATACTGACACTTTGAGACACATAATTACATCCCCTTTCTCACATTCTCCCTGCATGTGTTCAGTGGGAGAGCCCATGCGAAGAGACAGATTTATACCCCTCATTAAGGTTATGAGGGCGAAGTCAATACACCAGAATTGTATGTTTTCTCATGAATGTATCAGTACTAATTTGTCAATGTTAAATAATGGCATAGACAAATCAGATATTGATTTCTGTCTTTGCCCATTTTTCATCTGTCCCAACTTCACCTTCTTTCACAGGCCCTTGTCGCAGCTGTCGGCTTACTCTGAGTTTATGACTTAAAATGAAAAGAAGGGATTTTGTTTCAGCTGTGCCTGTGTAGGGGTCAGTGCTGAACTCACCACACCCTGCATTATGTAACACTAAGGCACAAGGACAGAAACATTATCAACAGACAAAGTTTGATTTGTGTCACAATAATTAGGCTCATGATATGGAATGTTGAATGATTGGCTAATGAGAATTAGTTTACGGGCAATAATAAGGTGATGGTCTGTTCCTCCTCTATTCCCTTGTCTGCACTAATAAAATGCCACATGACCGTCTTCAAAATGAAAGTATTGCATAACCCCAGTCTGTACACAGTGTCTATGGGGGCATCACAGAGCTGGTGGTTAAGATAGAAATAAACTTTGCATTATAAAAAATGACTGAACAACCAACATTAATTTGTGGTCATGTATAAAGTTGGATACCAGTCACTATTATGACAATAAAATGATGGCAGAGTTGACAAGAGATATTTATTTCAGAGTATAAAACTTGTTCAAAACTCAACTCAAGAAAGTGTGATTCAAGGTATCCAGTTCAGTAACTTCTTACAAACTAATGTTACAACAGCATGAAGTCTTTTGAACAGATTAATTAAATTAAATAACCAACATGTATTTCCTCTGAAGTTATGAATAGCCCTAATTCACAAAAGCAGTTGTCTCAAAGAACTTCTCAAAGTTGCTGATTTGCCAACAGATTTGAGAAGCTAACAATTAGAACAGGAAATGCAATATTAAGAGACACAAAGGAGTCATTTGTCCATAGGGAGTGGGAAGACCCATGTCCATAAATGTTCAAAAATGTCTTGGATTTCACTGTTCCTCGATCCTCCTGCATCAGCAAGGAGGATCTTGGAACTTTGTACGTAACAGTTAAATTCATTCCACTTTGAATCCCAGCAGCAATCTCCATAGTCCTGGAAGATTATTTACTTTCTAAAACCTAAACCGGTGAATGATGAACACTGGCCACATCTCCCTTGATGCACAATCAACAAGAGTTTGCTTCATTGTTTTTTACTTTCTCATCCCCTTGAGCTGACAATGCCATTTTGTGAGTTTGATTTGTAAGCTCGCACCCTACCTCCCTGGTTCCTCCTTAATCCTATCTTTAATCACTTTACATTGACGGTGCAGTAACCGCTACTTATTACTTGCCAAGTTGACGTTATTTTTATCTATATAATTACAGATGGTTTTATTGAACAAAAACCTGAATTATTCTTACATTGGGTTAGTTCACTTCTCCTCAGATATGACCCCTAACTAGTCAACTGGAAATACATTTATAAATAAATCAGTTGACTCATTATATTCTATTGTTTCCGATACCATTTTTGAGTGTGCAACTTTTAATAAATCATCTCTACTCCTACCTCAATACTTCACAAACCTGATACACAAACTTAAATTGTGGGTTGAAGACGCCACATTTGGATAGTAGATACTTCTGGCCCTACAAAGATATGAACAGGCACCAGAAACCAAATGAAAAAAATCAGACAGATAGTTCACTTTGTCCTCTTTCAGATTCAAAATACATATCAGTAAAGTATAATTGCTCATCCAAATTCCGACGACACTTTTCTTGCAGTCCACGTATAGGAACCGGTACCTTTTAGGTACTTTGGGAAACGTGTTGTGTATTCAAGTTGTTTTTAGGGAACAAAAATGCACTTTAAATAACACAGCAGTAAGTTTTCCACCAGGACTTTGACAAACTCTTCATCTTGTCGGGAGTCTGTTTGCATTTCTTATTTCTTTTTCGTTTCCCTTTCACAGACTTGTGGGAGTTGCGGTTCTGCAGACTTACTAATATGGCGGTGTCAAACACTTCTTTTAGATTTTTTTGAGTCAGTGAAGAGCACTCAATGTAGGTCGCCGCTTCAATCTCCATTGCACAGTCTTTGGCCTCTGCTGCGTCCACCGGTCGCTCTCTGTATTTAGCCAGGTCGATAAGGACCTACAACATAGAGCAATGGCTCTTGTGATTGTCCAAAGTCCACAGGCTGCATAAAATCAGTTAAAAAAGGTATTGTTTCTCAGTATATGGATGTGAATCATGTTATCGATCAGGTTTTGATAAAGACCAATCAAAACAATTGGCAGCCAACATGATGGGAGGCTCATTTGGCTTTCTGATTGGATAATTGTCTTTGAATAGCCTTTAAAGTACATTGCGCATCCTAATTACCTCCACCGTGGCGGTAATGTTTTCATCAGGGTTTGGTTGCTTGTTTGATGGTTATGCAACATGGGTGGATTTTCATCACAATGTCTAAAAATATGAAATCTCCAAATAGTTTTTGGAGGTGATCCGGATCACTGTCTGGATCTAGGATTTTTTTCAAACAAATGGAAATGTGCCTCATGATGGAGGTTTGCGCTTTTTTTTTTGTATTATAGATAATCCTGAATTCCAGTCTGTAAAACAATGAGTATCCAAAGATTTTGCACAACTACTCTGGCCCTTCTAATAGAAGTGCTACAAACTACAAAGCACTAGGAAGCACAACTACTAAATAAGATAAGAGAACCTTTATTTGTCCCACAGCGGGGAAATTTTGATGTTGCAGCACACATACGGGACAGTATAAGTAGCTGCTATGCTTCTTAACTAGCTGTAAATATATGCTTCTAAATATATGCTTCTATACTTGCTGTAAATATTCATTTTTCCATTTATATGTGAGTGTGTTCACAGTAAAGTGACAATTGAAGTATCTGGACTTTAAAGGGTTATAACTTAAAAACTAAAATTACTTTCATAGATTGGAAAAAAGATTTCTCACACAGACAGTTTGAAGAGAAACTGTCTGTGTAGAAACTGTCTCTGAAAAAATCAAAAGGAAAGATTGACATAAAAATGTTTAGCAACATTTTAAACGACCAAATGAGCCTCTGATTGGACCATTCTACTGTGACTCCAGTTACATAGTAAATAAAATGTCCTCAGTCTGAAAAAGCAGAAGATGAAATCCCACAAGATTTACATGGTTAACACAACAGAAGGAAATCACTTGATATAAAAAGGAATCGTAAAAAAATAAAATAAATTAATTAATTAAATGACCCTTGAAAAATGTTTAACGGACGTGATGAGGACGGTCCTCTTTTCTCTAAAAATTAAACTTGAGAAAAAACAAAATCTGGTCGTTTTCACATTTAATTGCTTGACAATATGAAAGTATCACTTTGCATCTACTTTGTGTAAAAAAATAGAATCTCTGAATCAAATGTGGACATCTGAAAATACCTATCAAACTTCCACAAAGCTCATTCCGTCAAATCATCACGTCCATTACATAAAATAAACAGGGCCGCTATAGGAAACTTGTCTAATGTATAAAACAGTTATGTTCTAGCAACTTCTAATGGACAGAGGAGGTGCTTGGAAACATGAAAAACATAAAATATCTTCTGATTATTAAAATCTAATTTTTGGCCTTTTGTCACACTTTTGTGCCCTTTAGTGTGAACAAGCCCATTATACTGTATTTTTCTTTTACTTTATTTATGTATGAAACAGAGAACAGAACGCAATCTTCACATTATGCTCCTTTGCTTAC
This sequence comes from Knipowitschia caucasica, assembly GCA_964034765.1. Lineage (NCBI taxonomy): Eukaryota > Metazoa > Chordata > Actinopteri > Gobiiformes > Gobiidae > Knipowitschia > Knipowitschia caucasica. Next base: position 25,041,327 of record OZ035826.1, on the reverse strand, counting down.
CTTGACATCTTCTCTGAGATCACATTGCGTCCCGACCAGGACTATAGGAACATGTGGGGCAAAAGTCCGTATTTCTGGGACCCACTTTTCCGGAACATTTTGGAAGGAAACAGGACTGACCACACTGAAGCACAGCATGAAGACATCAGCGCTGGAGTAGCACAATGGGCGCAGCTTGTCAAACTCATCCTAGAAACAAAATACCAATAACAATAGTCAAACACCAATCCCTCTGATGTAGGAACTGAGAAATGTACTAGCTTTAACTATAACTTGGCCTTTGACATAGTCAAGTTGCAGAGTAAGATATTACTGCTGTGTACGGCATTGTCTTGAAAAGTTTCTTCCTGTGACAACAATCAACATGCTTGTGATATATTTAGCCCACAAACCCTCATCATTTCCAGACAGTTATGAAATGCAGTTCCTGCAGGCTATTTTCGCTTATGAAAAGATTATTTTTCAGACATTTATCAGATTTATGGATTGAGTTAACAGGAAAAGCAAGAGAACTGACCTGTCCAGCAGTGTCACAGAGCTGCAGTCGAACAGGAAATCCATCAACTGAAATCATTGCTACAGACACATAAAACAGACGGATACATAATCATACAAATTTATCAGGGGAAAAGGAAGAAATAGATAGAACATGTGATCTGTATGGAAATGTATGGTGGATTTACATATTTATTGAGGGGATTTATTTGACCAAGCGTTACATACACTGTATTGTTTTAAGTGGGGGAGATCAAAACATACTAATTCCGATAGAAAAGTTTTTGTTTTGCAGAAATTGTTAGCCAAATGTCATAAGTAAGTAAGTAATGTTTATTTATATAACGCCTTTCACAGACAAGGGTCACAAAGCGGTTTACAATTGTAATAATTTTTTTGGGCATTTGTCCTCTCACTCCACACAGAGATGGGAGCGGGGTCGGCGAACAGGAGGCGCATGCACAGTCCTATTGTACATATTTTTAGTGGTAGGGGAAACCGGAGTACCCGGAGGAAACCGGAGTACCCGGAGGAAACCTACGCAGACACGGGGAGAACATGCAAACTCCACTCAGGAAGGCCCTGGTCCGACCGGGATTCAAACCCAGGACCTTCTTGCTGAGAGGCGAGAGTGCTATCCACTCAGCCACCGTGATTTGAGATTATTTTGATTTTGAAAGATTTGCCATTGGGAAATTGCTAGTCTCAAAACAAGATTAGTGTGTATGTCTTGTTAGGTCAGTCAAGACACATTTAGCAAAATAACGTATTTGTTTTAAAACAACAGAGGCATTATAGTGTAATAAACATTTTAAAATGCTTTTGGAAAAATAGTACATATTACATTTTTTCTGGGCACAATATTTGATATGATATGAGATGTTAACTAGTTGCAAAGATAATCAATAAAATACTTGTTTGATCAATAAATACAACATTAAACATTACATTAATTAAATAAAGATGTTGTCTCAAATATGTAGCTAATAGTCTATTCATTACAATATTCAATTAGACGAGTTTTGGCAATCATCAACTTTGTGGTTGCTATGATAAATAACACCACCCATATAGCCCATGTCCAACCAGGAAGGAAATAACAAAAAGGTTTTCCAAACTTAAAAAAGAAAAGAAAAAAGTTAAATTCAGGCTAAATTAAAGTCATATCTTATATACATCCATCTTAGCAACGTTTTAGTGAATGGGTTTTGAATGTGCAGTGAAAAGAGTTGTCCAAGTGAAGTTAAAGTGGCAGTTATAACCGACAGGGACCTGAGAAGTTGTCGAAGGCGGTTGGGATGTACTCTGTGGGATAACCGTTGGTGGTGTAGCTGACCACGAGGCTGGTCTTCCCCACCGACCCATCCCCGACCAGCACACACTTCACCCGCCTCTCACGATGCCTTCTCGGCGGGACAGGTGGGGCAGTCCTGGAGCCTCCATCGTCCACTGGAGACATCTGGTCTGGCGAGGACGGTGTCATCAAATCGGATGGGAGTCCTCTCTTAAATCCACCATTCCCAGTGTTGCCTTCTTTCGCTTTTCATACATCCAAAGTTTTCATTTCAAGGACAAGAGTTGAGTGTGAGCATTTGTCTGACCCGGAAAGTTAGTAACTTCACCACTGCTCCATGGCCCACTGAGTTGACGCTGAAACTCCCCTAAATGAGATCACACTGAGGAGGAGGAGGAACTCGGGGTTCAATTAAACATTATATTTAAACCTGTGGTGGAGAAAGTAAATATTATCACACATAAAAAGGCATACATTTTTGAACCACTGGTAGAAGGCAAAAAATGTTGTAATGTTGTTATTATTATTATTATTATTATTATCATCATCATTAACATAACATGATGCGGTCCATAGGTAGAATAATTCTGTACCTCAAAGTTGGGGCTACGTATTACGATTTGAAGTTTTTGTTTGAGCCATACTGTAAATATGTTTTTACACCGATTAGTGCAGTAGAAGATACATGCCCACTCTCAAACTAGCTAAATATCTAAGGAGGTGGCTTACTGGGGTAGACAGATTCGGACTTCCGCGGTGAATATCTTACGAAAGCTACGTTGTTAAACGAAAGTAATTGTGCCAAAATGATCACCTCTACAAGGGCTAACTACTACAACATCGATTTTCCTAATCCAATGCGCTGTTTTAATGCAGAGAAATCCATTGAATCCAATGCGCCGCAAGTGCCGAGAAAAGCACTTAGGGAGCGTCAACAAATGCCAATACCAGCTGTGTAAACGAACAATAGTTTTTATTTTAAGCCAAGTACACGCACTAAACTCTCAAATACTATAAATAGCTACCATATCTAACTACTACAACCTTTGTTTTCAGCATTTGTTTCTTTTTTGTATTTTTTATGAATAAATAGGATTTAATATGAATATGAATTTTGAATAACTTTTTTTCAAAAAGGGGCGTGGTCACCAAATTCTCAGGTATCATCAATAACTGCCATATCTAACTACTAAAACCTTTGTTTTTTGTATTTTTCTCTTTTTTCTCTTTTTTATGATTAAATATGAATATGAATTTTGAATAACTTTTTTTCAAAAAGGGGCGTGGTCACCAAATTCTCAGGTATGATCAATAACTGCCATATCTAACTACTACAACCTTTGTTTTTTGTATTTTTCTCTTTTTTATGATTAAATATGAATATGAATTTTGAATAACTTTTTTTCAAAAAGGGGCGTGGTCACCAAATTCTCAGGTATGATCAATAACTGCCATATCTAACTACTACAACTTTTGTTTTCAGCAGAAATATCTTTTTTATATTTTTTGTGATTAAATATGAATATGAATTTTGAATAACTTTTTTTCAAAAAGGGGCGTGGTCACCAAATTCTCAGGTATCATCAATAACTGCCATATCTAACTACTACAACCTTTGTTTTTTGTATTTTTCTCTTTTTTATGATTAAATATGAATATGAATTTTGAATAACTTTTTTTCAAAAAGGGGCGTGGTCACCAAATTCTCAGGTATGATCAAAAACTGCCAAAATATAAAAAAGATATTTCTGCTGAAAACAAAAGTTGTAGTAGTTAGATATGGCAGTTATTGATCATACCTGAGAATTTGGTGACCACGCCCCTTTTTGAAAAAAAGTTATTCAAGATTTATATTCATATTTCATCATATTTAATCATAAAAAGTATTAAAAAAGAGACAAATGCTGAAAACAAAGGTTGTACAAGTTAGAAGTGTTAGTTATTTATTGTGTCCTAGAGTTCTGTGCGTGTACATGGCTTCAAGTAACAGCTATTGTTCGTTTACAAAGCTGGTATTGATACTTGTTGACGCTCCCTATGCGCTTTTCTCGGCACTTGGATTGAATGGATTTCTCCGCATTAAAACAGCGCATTGGATTTGAAAAATCGATGTTGTAGTAGTTAGCCTAAGTAGAGGTGATCATTTTGGCACCATTACTTTCGTTTAACAACGTTGCTTTCGTGAGATATTCATGGCGGAAGTCCGAATCTGTGAATATCAAGCTGACTTTACCGAACTTCATGGGGTAGCATACAGCCTTATGGCGCTCTCTGGCGTTGAAAAATATTGAAACTGAACTGCAACATGCAATTTCGCAATATAGGCGGAACAAGTATGTACTGTTCGTGTTTCTAGACGGACATATTTATTTTGATGTACTGCTTGCACATGCTGTTTTCAGCTAAATAGTGTTGATCAGTTTTCCTAACTGTAATGTGTGACAGTATGTCAGCGGCAGAGGTAATTCTTGGTTTTGTGGAGGAAGTGGAGCCGTGGCGACTACTTTCCTCTCAGTTCCCTAGTAAAATAGGAGGTAAGCCCGCATGGCTCTGTCAGAAAGGTTTGCCGACTCTGCCACAGTTGGAGTGCGAGATATGTCATCTGCCTATGGCATTTTTGCTACAGGTGAGTGACTGTGGCCCAATAATGCGAGATGCACTTTGGTTTGTTGCATAATAGTTCTTTTTTATTTTCTATTATTTAATATAAGTCAGGCAGGCTTTCAAACAGGTCAGTACGATTTCAGACGTATTTATCAATGCGAAATAATCAAACAGACAAAAAGGTAAACAAGAACAGAGAAATCCAAATTGGTGCCACAGCGAGGTCAGTGGTAGCCTGGTTGTACCACACCATAGTACAAATTGCAGTGAAATAATTATTGAGCGGAGTGTACGGATGGCTAAGGCCAGGCTAGGTCAGTGGTAGATTCATGATGTTTTCATTAACCCAAAGAGCCTTCTTTGATTTACAAAACTTCAACGAGTCCCTTAAAGTTATTTCAGAAATACAAAAAACACGGTCTTTGGCTTTAAAATATTAAATTTGCATTTGTGTATTAAAAAACCCAGCCTAATAAAACTTTCCTTGTCTTTGTCCTCCAGTATAATTCCACATTTTATATCACGTTGATGAAAGCCAATAATACAATTAATTATTACGTCATGGCCATAGACAGTAAATATTAATGGTCTGGACCTCCAAGATTCTCTCAATGTCCTGATTGACATCTATCGCACCACAATGAAGTGCTGTCGTTACAGATTTGACACACACTGATTTCACAGAGTAATTACTGCGGAATAAGCTTATTGGAGCTTTGCAAATTCAATTTGTTGCAACGCTGACTTATGGAGGCTATGGTCATGCAATCTTGTTATATCAGTATTGTTTTTCTACCCTAACAACTCTTCCATTGTTTTCTAGGTTTATGCACCTATATCAGGACAGGAGAAGTGTTTTCACAGAACGCTCTTCTTGTTTTGCTGCAAAACTCCTGAGTGCTACTCCAGTACTGATAGCCGGTGTATGAAAGGTCTGCTTTAGGGGTTTTATGTCTCTAGAAATGTGCTCCAGAGATGATGTTCATATAAAATTATATATTTTAATATAATAATTATATTAATTATAATATTAAATTATAATTTAATAATTATGATATATTAATTATAATATTAAATTATAATTATTATATTTTCTGTTTCAGTTTTCAGAAGCCAAATGCCTCGGAAGAATGAGTTCTATTCCTATAATCCTCCACCAGGTTTTTATGATTATGATTTGGTCATTTGTGCCTAAGGTCATAAAAATGGCACACATTCTTTTAAGTAAAACACATTGAATTATGTATTTTATTCTCACATTTCAGAGGATAAGCCCCCCTCTGAACAATTCGAAGGCCACAATGTGCTACCGCTGTCTGGACTTAAACTGTGTTGGATTTGCGGTTGTCCGGGAAATAAAGCCTGCTCTCGTTGTCACTCCATCACCTACTGTGGGAAACATCATCAGACCATTCACTGGAAACACTCGCACAAGAGAGAGTGTGGCAGCCAAGGTGACTACACCACTGAGTAGGATTCAATTTGGACAAGATTAACATTTGTTTTTATTTTCACAGAATCAAGTGTCAGGAGATCTCTTTTTGTTTTCCCTGAGTTTGAACTCGTCACTGAACCTGAAGATCTAGAAAAAAACGCGAAAGATTTAGAAACAAAAGCCAATGAGCTTCAAAGCAATGAAGAGGAGACTTTAGAAGATTGTAAGTACTAATGTAAAAGACTCTCATCTAAAGACTCTGTATAGTACTTTTTTATTTTCAGCCTTTGCAGAAGCTGAGTTGGATGAAATGGCTCTGCATGAGTCTGAAGAAATGAAGGTTTTCCAGCGATTTAAAGAGAGGATTGCTCCAGAGCCAGAACAGGTATAGGGACATTGTGAGAAATAAGCAGAATTGACCAGAATATTGGCAATTCCTCCTCCAATGTTTCAGGTGGTGCGCTACAACCGAGGGGGGGCTCCACTTTGGGTGTCTGCCAAATCCATTCCTACAGAAGAGGACATCCCAGCCTGCTCCTGTGGCTCCAAACGCATCTTTGAATTCCAGGTGAGACATTCATCTCACGATGGATACACATGTGATATCCTGATCCTGCCCAATCTCAGGCCACTAAACCAAACAGATTAGTGGTGTTTCTTACTACAATAGTAGTCTCTCACCACTCCATACAGAGTGAATGAATAATTTCATGTGAAGTATCTTTGAGTATCCAAAAAAGCCCTATAAAAAACACATCATTATTATTTTATAGGTGATGCCCCAGCTGTTAAACAGCCTGTGTGTCGATTCTACAGGAGCCAGCATCGACTGGGGAACAGTTGCAGTGTTCACATGTTCTCTCAGCTGCAGTCGTGAGGAACATTATTACTCAGAATTTGTGTGGAAGCAGGACTTTACAGCTGATCTGTGTAACAAAGACTAAAAAAACGTTCAATAAGAGATGTGGGTCAATGTATATTCATTTGTTAAAGACATATGACTTTTACAGGCATTGCATTGCAATAGCGCATTCTTGTTATTTGAAATATACATCTTTTAAAATGGCTACATATTAAATCTGTCTATAAGTTGTGCATATGTTTTATGTTTTCATTCCCTCAGTTGTTTAAAGTACACTTGTAGACATAATTTTGGTTAAACCTGTGAAGAAGATGGCATAGTCTGGGATCGCGTCTTAAATTCAGACAGAAGACATGTTTTATTGTCGATGGTAGAGACAGCACGAACAAAACACACAGAATGCAAGTGTATTATACAGAGCGGAGGCATGGAGACCTCCAATCAGCAGCTTCCACGGTGCCAGCAGAGATAGTCAAAACATGAAGTGGAAAAGTACAGGCTTCTGCACATTGATAGAATGATGAGTTTAACCTTAACAAAAGTTGCTTAAAAGTGTTATGAAATCTCACACCTGTAAAGTTGCTATTTGTGAAATGGAAAGTTTATGGGGTTCAATCTACAAGAAGTAGAATGGTTGTAAAATGTACATAGACCAAATGGGAGATTGAGAATTCATCCTAAAGTTTGGTACAATTTATGAGCAACACATTTTCTAATTATTTATAATTGTATTTACTAGTAGTTGAGGTAGTGTTATACATTGAGTAAATCTCATACAGCAAGCTTAATACTCGCGACTCTTGAAGCTTTTGACGCGCGCCAAGTGACGCTGGGGCTCTCGGCTTCACCTGACGCTCTTCACCATTCACTTTCAATGCAAAGCTGACGCTTTTGAAGTCGAAGTTAAGTCCGGTCTGAACGCGCCTTTAGACTGAGCTGAGCTCAATGTTATATAAACAGCAGTATATATGCCTGTGTAAAAATACTGTTGGGAATTAAAGATGTTTGTGTTAAGCTTCATGTCAGAGCTTAGCTATGGTTATTTTACTATAAATATAAGGAATATACTTTTTTCAACAACCCTTCTGACTGTACTAAATGTGTTAAACTATGAATGCTTTAATTTGAGCCATGGCAAACAAGAACAAGGAACAAATGCATGATAATATACAATTATACATTATGTTTTGTTTTATTAACAAAAATCCAGCTTGAAAAGGAGTGGGAAGAAGCTAAGACTTTTAAACTCCCAGCCCCTGGTTAATTTATCTTAAATTATGTGGTTGCTACAGACTAGCTTAGTGTTATATTTAGTTACGCAACAGTGACATTCACAATAAAATGCACTTGATTTATACAGTGTATGTGTTGTTTCCTTAATACCTTATACGTCTAGTAAAGGTTGTGAATACTTAACATCAGCACCATGTATTATTCATATTTAGAATTTTCTTTATCATGTATCTAGTATATAATTACATAGGATCATAAAATATTGTTCATACATTTAATATTACTTACAGTACAAGAGTTAATTTGATAATTGGTACTAATGGAAGCAAGCTTTTATTTCGATGATGTTATGCAAAAGGAGTTTACATCCACAGATCTGCCTCCAAAGGGGAACTACAATTTATATACTACTAATTCAATAAAAGGTAGAGTAACTTGGAAAACCAGAAAATTATGTAAAAAACAAGTTTGATTGTCAGTTTTCAAATGCATGCTGCATCATTGTATCAGCTTCAATGAAAATAATTTAGTAGTAAGTAATCTTTTTATATACCGCCTTTTCACTGCACATCGGAGTCTCAAAGCAGTTTACAATTGGTATTTTTGGGAGTGGGGGTCGCCAGTACAGGAGGCACATGCCAGACCTATTGTACATATTTTTAGTGGTAGGGGAAACCTACGCAGACACAGGGAGAACATGCAAACTCCACTCAGAAAGGCTCTGGTCCAACCAGGATTCGAACCCAGGACCTTCTTGCTGAGAGGCGAGAGTGCTATCCACTCAGCCACTTATCTGAGATAAAGGCATCATGTCTTAGTTGCTGGCAAAATGTCAGGGACAATTTTTTTCAACAAAAAAAAAAAAAAAGGTCCCAAATGCTTACGAGTACATTAGCATTGGCACAGCCAACCACCGTTTATTTTCGGTATCAACTCTTAATGTTCTGAATGTATATAAAGTTCAAATGATCCAAAAGTTCTCAGTCACATTTTTTTAACCTTATTACTACTAGTCACTCAACTTTGAATATCCTCAGAAGGGAAAAATAAAAAAATCACAAGACAATCATGGTTAAAATGGTATTTTAGTGCGATAAATGGTACAAAGTAGCATTTTCTGAAATTGAAGTGCCAGATTTTGAAATGTAGTTCAGAAATTCTAAAGACTAACAGTAGAAGACTTTAAGTGGTTTTTCATTTTGTATCCAATGGTTTATAAATTAATCCAAGTGTATTTCTTCAATAACAAGCATCCGAACATTACTTGAACATACCACTTCCATATTCTCAAATAAAAACTACCCTTTTAACCAATAAAAGAATTGTTAAAATACAATGTATGAAAAAGAACATGTTTACAATTAAAAAAAACAAAAAAAAACAGCCCATGGTAGACTTTTCTAACAACTAATAGTATACATTTTTTTTTTTACAGTATTATGTACATAATTGGGGCTGAGGTGAGATTCTTTGTACAAATGATAAAATAACCTCTGCAGCCCAACAGCAGTCCATGGAGGTAAGTTAACACATACCCCTAGGATAGAAAAATAAAAACATTTTTCACTTCATGGATCAGATAAGTACTATGTCGTCTTCCGGAAGCCTTTGAGAATTGGATAAATATTCTCAAACGCTTCATATATTTCTGCTCTCACTTTTGCACCTGTAACACAAAAAACAATTAAAAACGAGAACAAAACTAAATTTAATAAGTTTGTCAAAGAATTTGTCTCTACCAGTCAGGACGACTTTCCCAGAAACAAAAATCAGGAGGACAATTCTGGGTTTGATCATTCTATAAATTAGTCCAGGGAAGAGCTCAGGTTCATAACTGCAAAGAGACAAAATTAGTAACTAGGCTAAATAGGATTTAGGGAAATTGAGAATTTACAAAAATGGAGAGATTATTTACCTGCTAAACTGTTGGTGAGTAAGAACCAGTCCTTCAAGTCGAATGGGAAATCTAACATCACAGCTACCAACCATGTTTTGTATTTTAAAATCAAGAAATTTCGCAGGGAATCCCAGTTTCTGAACAACACGAGCGTATTTACGAGCAGCTAATCTAGACTGCTCTTCACTAAGACAAAACCACAAAAAGGTGGACATTAGGGTCGGTTATTGCTAATGTGTGCAAATATAATTTTAACTCCCATCTTACCTTTTTGCACCAGTACAGACCATCTTCCCAGAGCTAAAAATAAGAGCAGTGGTCCTTGGTTCTCTTATTCTCATAATGACAGCAGCAAAACGCTAGAAAACAGAATATAATTAAAAATAACTTTTATGCTATACATTCAAATATACCACTTCATGGCTTACTTTGGGGTTGTATTCTGCATTCCTGGCTCGAAGGGCTATAGTCTTCAAATCCAGTTTACAACCCAAATTGACAGTAGATACAATATTTCTGACAGACAAACACATGTTAAGTATACAACACAAACATCACCACATAGGGCTTTACCCAACTATTTGATATTTCAATTAATGTAGCGGTCAATTCTTTCAAATAAAATCGATTACTCGTACACAACACCAATATGATTTTATTCTATTAGAGCTCAAATAAATCTGCTGATGTATATCCTAATGTTTTTTTCTTTCCAGAAAATAATAATCATCTCAAATTGAGTTACCGGTACACATACAGGTTCATTTGCGCGCAGATACGCCGATGTTTGAGTCCTAGAATTCGCGCCTCTCACATGTTTGAAGTCTGTCTAGAGCAGTTAACAATTTAAAAAGTTGATTACAGGAGTTTGATTATTGAGCAACTTGCACAAATACGCATGATCTATTCTTACAGCCCGAGCACCATGGATCATTTGTATCTCAAACACAAAAAGAGAGGTGCAAGAAGACATACTGTAGCTGTGGCAGTATTCCAGAGCTCTCTGAAGCTGGAGTGGCTGGGGTGATTGGGGTCATGGGTGTCAGTGGGGTGTTGTAGAGGGGAGTGTTTCCTGGGAGTGCTGTGGTGGTTGTTCCTGTGACAGCTTGGGAATGGAATAGCTGGGGAGTTATACTTGATGTTCCGGGCAACCCTGAAAATGAATAGTTTATCTAATTAAGAACACTACTTGTCATGACGGTATGTCTCTTGGTAATAATTTGTAAATTGTACCTGCATTAGCCTGTTGTGCCTGTTGCTGCTGCTGCTGCTGCTGCCGCTGTTGCTCCTCCAGAATGGACAAGCTGTTTGTGTTTTGTACAGGCTGTGGAGTCAACCCTGAACCATAAGGCATCATCGGACTGAACATCGGCATAACTGGGGTCATAGCATTCTGCAGAGAGAACCCAAACAAATATAAATACACACAACCTGAGATATAAATAATATGTAGTCAGATTTTAATACCGGGGATGCCAGTCCCTGAAAGGGCGTGATGCTGTTGTTCTGGTCCATTCTTTTCAGGTGCCCCCACTACCAGTCACCTGTGCAGATTTTCTCAAGCCCGCTAAAAATAAAAACACTTCCAGTCCCACTTCACAACTGCTGGGCCTGTACCAAGTAGTTTGAGATGGTAACTGGCCAGTTCCTGTAACACGGTATAACAAGAAACAATCATGAAACAAATTATAGCTTTTAAAAACAGAATAATCTCTAAATGCTGACTTAGGGCATTAAACTGCTGCAGTAGTAGGAATTTGACGATGCAAATCAACGATAGCCAAAATTAGCAGCTGAGCTAATGTTTCGGCTAGTTCAGCGCATAACCTTACAGTCCATGATGACCTCATAAGAAATTGTCGGCAAAGAAAAACAGAGATTTCGAAAAAATATGGAAAGATGCATGGTGCTTTAAATTGACTACTTACTGGGAGCAGACGCTTTATGTGGACCGTAAGTTTGGTTTGGTGCAGTCCTTCTTGGAGCCTGGAACTCATGAGCGGTAGAACTTCCGGGGCACAGCTTTATTTCCGCCTGAGTCACGGGTCACACACACAGAGCAAAGATGGCGCTGAGTGACAAATCAGTTTGGGACGAGGTGGAGGATGGAATCGGGGAAGAAGTGTTAAAAATGTCTACAGAAGAGATCGTTCAGCGCACTCGTCTGCTCGACAGTGAGATAAAGATCATGAAGAGCGAAGTGTTGAGAGTTACTCACGAACTTCAGGCGATGAAAGATAAGATCAAGGAAAACACGGAGAAGATTAAGGTGAACAAAACACTACCATACCTGGTTTCCAACGTCATCGAGCTTCTGGATGTGGACCCCAACGATCAAGAGGAAGATGGGGCCAATGTGGACCTGGACTCCCAGAGAAAAGGGAAGTGCGCCGTCATTAAAACATCCACTCGCCAAACCTACTTCCTACCGGTCATCGGGTTGGTAGATGCAGAGAAGCTCAAGCCCGGGGATCTGGTAGGAGTCAACAAAGACTCCTATTTGATCCTGGAAACCTTACCCACCGAGTACGACTCCAGAGTAAAGGCTATGGAGGTGGATGAGCGCCCTACTGAGCAGTACAGTGACATAGGAGGTCTGGACAAGCAGATACAGGAGCTAGTGGAGGCCATTGTCCTGCCTATGAACCACAAAGAAAAGTTTGAAAACCTGGGAATTCAACCCCCTAAAGGAGTTCTGATGTATGGACCTCCTGGAACAGGGAAGACCCTCCTGGCCAGGGCTTGTGCTGCACAGACCAAGGCCACCTTCCTGAAGCTGGCAGGTCCACAGCTTGTTCAGATGTTCATTGGAGATGGTGCCAAACTTGTGAGAGATGCATTTGCTCTGGCAAAGGAGAAGGCCCCATCCATCATCTTCATAGACGAGCTGGATGCGATAGGCACTAAACGATTTGACAGTGAAAAGGCAGGAGATCGAGAAGTTCAGAGGACCATGCTGGAGTTGCTGAACCAACTAGATGGTTTTCAGCCAAACATGCAGGTCAAGGTAAGAGCCTCTGGAATGCACTCTCAAACAGAAGTCCTTATTGCCATCAAATGTTTTCTTAAATCGTACTGACAACCACTATTTTTCTAGGTTATCGCTGCCACCAACAGAGTTGATATTTTGGACCCAGCTCTGTTGCGTTCGGGACGTCTTGACAGAAAGATTGAGTTCCCTATGCCTAACGAAGAGGCAAGAGCTCGCATCATGCAGATCCATTCCCGCAAGATGAATGTCAGTCCAGATGTGAACTACGAGGAGCTTGCCCGCTGCACAGATGATTTCAATGGAGCCCAGTGCAAAGCAGTGTGTGTCGAGGCTGGAATGATTGCACTTCGCCGTGGTGCAACTGAGCTCAATCATGAAGATTACATGGAGGGAATCCTGGAGGTCCAGGCCAAGAAGAAGGCAAACCTGCAGTACTACGCTTGAGTTTAGCACTTGTTTCTGCTTCTTTTCAGTTTAAATAAAAGAATGTTGAGCAATTTCTGATTTACTTGTCAAATTCATTGTTTGTATTCTTGTGTTTCTACTTAAATACATGCACTTCTCATTACCCAAAACAAAATAATGGTTACAGCTGTGAAATTAGCTTAGTCTTAAGACAATGATGAATTGTCTGATAGAGTGGATCATGCACATGGAGTGCACACACCGGACAAGTGAATGTTGCTACACTCAGGTCTATTTCCACTAAAATATAATTTACTGACTCCATACTACTAAACCAAGTCCTTTCCAAACTACAACTGAAAAAGTTTGTCCAATGTAGACATGTTTGTAGCTCCTTATGACGCTGTCCTTGTGTACTTGGGTAAAACACTTCAAAGGGAAATGTCTTGCCTAAGAACAAAAGAACGGATTGCACCATGTTTTACTTAGTACAAGTATAGAACAGCAAAAGGATGTCATTGATGCTCAATCATGATCCATAACACAATTGCATTTTACTTTAACAAACCATATTTACTTTAAGTAAATTAACTAATGCCACAAGCTTTTGTCATTAGATTTAACGCCCTTATGGATTTTTTTTTTGCAGTTAGCATGTGATGCAATGTATTCATCTTACCAGCTGTTATAGCTGAATGAATGAATGAATGGATGATTCGTCAATGTAATTTATTACAAATATGAAAACATAGAAATAAATTGTGTTTAGTTTTATGAAACAGGCTTATGGAATCCAAATGCAGGCAAAATCTTTTTAATACCAGTAAAAGAACCTTATCACTGAGCCTAAACCAAATCTGAAAGACAGAAATTAACCAAAAATGGAATAGGGCTCAATCTTTCCTCAACGGAATTGTCTGCTCATCTACACCCTCTTTTGTGATTAGACAGATCCTAAGTGCATCTCCAGTGTACACATCTCTCTCTGCCGCAGAGATAAACACATCTTTGACCAATTGAACGGCCTTCTCCTTTGTCAGGGGAACATGCTGGACACCCTCCATATTCTTGAAACCAATCTGCAAAATGCATTTGTGGTTAGAACATAAACCAGGAAAAGAAATATTAGAAACTGCAAGTTGACAGAGTACCTGGTTATCAAGAAGTGGTTGTAACATGGCACTGGCTGATCCACCAGCCTTGTAGGTGTCTCTCTGGTAAGATCCCACTGGGTCAAAACTGTATACAGCACCTTTCCCTGCATAATCAACAAGAACACAACCTATGTATTCACTGTCCTCCTAAAGAAATACAGCAACATTCTGTGTATGGCTGGGGATTGTGGGCAGGCAACAAAAGATTGCCTTCTTTCTGCCCTTTTCCATTTGTGTGGCAGGACTACAATTATTTGAAATTTAATTTTAAAATGTGGTGTATTATCATCCACAATTGGAATAAATAATAATTCTGTATGACATGTTGATATGCCAATGCTCATACCCTCTTCATCCAGTCCGCCAATGATGTTGTATACATAGTAGGGGAAAAAGCGCCTGCCGTACAAGATTGTAGACAGCATGGCTGCAATGGCTCCACTTGTCATCATCTTATTGTTTGAGTGCTTGTACATCTATAAATATAAAATTAGAATAACAGGTCAGTTACATACAATTTCTGCAGTGTGATATGACGAGGCTGCATCATGAGAACATTTAGATACAATAACAAACCTTTAGTCTGGCATCAATGATTTTAGTGAGAGTCAGGCAGTCACCGTGGAAACCACTACAGCCAATGACAGTCGTGTCTGTCCTGTAACAAAGACACAACCAATATGTAAATGAGAACCTTAAAGTTACGTGTACAAGTGATATAAGGCTTTGTTGAAGACCCTTTGTACTTACAATCTGTAGCACTTTGGAGAGTCGCGACAATGGATGGAGTAACCCTCACTCAGTCGAGTGTCTGAGGCTACGATGGCGAAGTCTTCTCCAGCCACAGCCAAAACAGTCCTGGCACAAACAAAGTTCAATCGAAACCGAAACCCCAAGATACAACACATACTCAGTTTCATGTGGCTACACAGAAATATAATGTATTAATACTGAATAGATCAACCCATATGTAAATATAAATCCAGTTGTATAAGAAAACAGAAAGTGCAAACGACATTGTTAGCCACTTAGCTTACCAGCTACACGGTCAGTAAATAAGACTTACTTACCCTCCATTAAAGGCGTAAGGAGAAAACCTGTGTTCCACGGGACCCGTGTAATGATACTCCTTCATTTTACCCGTATCCCCAAAAGAAGGACACGAAAGCATTTTGAAAAATGTTTCAAACCTTCAAGCTCGCTCAGACCTCAAACTCGCTGTATCACTGCAACCACTTCTTTTAACAAATCAGAAGTGAGAAGGGACTGTAGCGCCGCCTATGTGCATGGACAGGCAATAACCATAAACGCCGACAGGGATCATAAATAGGCTACCGATCAAATATACAGATAAACAAATCAAAAGGATAACATTAAACAAAAGTTTGAATTGAAACAAAAATGTATGGAGACAAGAGAAATTACATGGACAAACAGTTTAATTAAACAAACAATTACTAAATAGTAAACCAAAATTATGAATTTAAGTCATTGAGATGTTTTTTATCCTGGAAGCTCTCATTAACATTGGTGATTTCATCAAAACAACACGTTGTTCATAGCTTACATTATGACCTTAAACGTCATAACGTGTCCAGTACATACATTATGTTCCACTTCAACATAATATGGCATTTTCCTGAATTAACCTAATAGAATTGCCTAATCATGTGTGGTATGTTTTAAATAGCAATTTAAATAGCGTGGTTGTCCACAGTAAAAACAAAACATAAACCAGTGCATGTTTTAATCCCTGATGGAGTCTATATGGAATCATGTAGTTCACAACATTTTGAAACCCTGGTCACTTTTGAGCTGATTTAGACTTTTTTGGTGTTCTGGCTCCACCTTTCTTTTTAGGTGTAGTGAAATCTTTGTCACAAACCTCACAAAGCCACAGACCTAAAAGAAACAGATAAAAGAATTGAAGTTAATAAGAGCAAAAGGATAATTGCGTCAGTACTCATATGAACTAACCAGTTGGTATGGAGTTCATTCCCACACAGAAGGTATGGTATCCTCGATCACATTGGTCACAGAACATCATTTCGTCCTCATGATGGGGCTGTTGGCATACGGAGCACGTCTTACACTCCATGCACTGCCAACGGTATGTCTGAATTACTTTCACCAACTCCTGCGTCATGTCCAAGCACGAGGGGTGACCTGAAAACACATCAAGCATGCAGATAAAGATGCAAAAAAAAAAAAAAAAAAAATGCATTGAAAAAGCCCAAAAATTTCTTGATGAAGATCTTTGTAAAACGGTAACAGATGAATGTTGACACATTTTGCCACTTTGTATAAAGAGACACATCTTACCACTGTTATCACACTGGGAGCAGTGAATGAGTGCCTCAGGTTTTCCTTTCTTGTTCTCTTCTTTACCCTTCTGGCAAATGCCACATATAGCATTGGGAATGATCTTAGGCTGCAAGGAGAATACTAGAAATTGTGAAATGTGTCGTTTGTCCTGGTATTTACTGTGTCAACATAATAAACACTGCGTCAAGCGTGGTAATGAGCCAGTAGTGTTCACAAAATAACCACTTCTGTAATAACTCGGTATCACTGCTCATTTTTATTATTTAAAATGTAAAAACACATTTGAGGAGAAACTAGATTTAAAATAATGGTACGTCATTTGTAAGAACAAAGTAAAATGTTGCATTCTGTTTGTGATACCTTATCATTTGTATCAAGATTTTACCAGACAGATTTGCCCATCTCAATTTGTTCTCAGCAGGAAAGGAAACAAAACACAAGACAATGTTCAGAAGTCATGAGCAGCTCGAGACGAGGGTGAAGAACAAGTTGAGACAAGACAAAGAAGGGAAAATACAAAACAGCAGAAAAGGAAAGAAAGGAGACGGAAGTTCACAGAATTACGTATGCACATTTCAATAGTTAATATGCGCAAAAAAAGTGTACAGGATTACGGTTATCACAATCAACCCATAAAATATAAATACAATATAATATCTTTATACAATGTATTTTTTTATATTTATATATAGAAAACAGGTTTAATCTGCCTCTTTTGCCATAACAGCAACTATGCTGTTATGTAAAATACAATAGAAATGGATGTGACACCATGTATGGAAGATTAAAACTGCCAAAATGAAATCAATAAAAAAATATCACTAAATATTGAGATGAGAAAATATACGTACTTCAATCTCAGCATTTGCAGTGATACCCTAATCATTATATGCCAATGTAGATAATGGCAAAGAGTTTTAGTCCTCCATCACCATGTTTATACTAACTATCAAAGCTGCAGTAACATTTTTTTGGTGCCATGGATTAAAAAAATAATAAAATAAAAGGTGTTAGAAACTTGTTTACAATGATTGAATATTTTTAGCAAATAAATCCATCAAGAACAAACATGGACACAGTTCAGACAATACATCTGTATTTTTGCAAACAGTATTTTTCAATTCCGTTCTTTAAACCCAATATTGATCTGTGCTACTCTATTAGAAGTAGACTTTGATAAAGTTTCTCTATGTGAATAGAACCAATGTGCAAAATAAACCGAATTAATCCTTATCACATGTGAGGTTTTGTGTCATTGTAATCAGTCACACTCTCACGAAACTGAACCGAACTAACTGCTCAAATGAAGAGTTGCCAAAATTCTAAATGTTGTAGAATAAAAAATGAAAACTTAAACAAATAATGTTTAGATGCGTGTTCAGCTCAGCAACTGTGCAAAGAGCAAAGAGTTATTGTCATCGATGCCGTTCAAGTTTTTAACAGCACATCGAGTGAAGCATAAACATTTCTTACGTCAAATAGATTAAGATGCCTCCAGCCCTCCACTTTGTCAAAGGTTGTTAGCAGCGAAATCATTGCTTGAAAGCAAGACAGAAGAGGTATATCATAGACAATCAAAGGGCAAATTAAAATCTTGTATCCTAAACATGAAAGTGCAATAAAAAAATTAACTTTTAAGTTATTGCGAATAGTCTTAAAGACAATAGTAAAATAAAGCTAAAAAATACCATATGTTGCTCAGAGCTAAAATTCTATCAGCAGAGTTGGGGGAAAGCAAGAAAAATTAAGGAAGATGTATGATCTATGTATGTAGTAGGTAGAAAAAGAGGGGTAAAAAGTGCTGCAGCTGTTGTTGGAGAAAAGTTCAGTTGTTTTTGTCCTCTACCTTGTATCCTCCTCTGTGGGAGGACGAATGTCGGTGACTGTCTTTGCCTTGTGCCTTTTCTTTGATCTTAGACCTTGGAGTACCTCCCTCTTGGCTCTCCACATCGGAAGTGTTGCCCGATGAACTGTCCTGTGAGGAAGGATGAGCAAAAGTCATCATTATTGCAAATGACACAACATAAATCATTCAAATCTAAAATATGAACTCACAGATGAGTGCTTCCTTCCATCATCCCCAGCATCATCTGAATCTGGCTCGGAGTCTAGGGCGGGGAGGTCTGGATCCAAAGGAGGCTCAAACAAAGAAGTGTTTAATGGCAGGTATCGCAGCTCATTGGGTGAATACCTGTCAATAAAACACCTTTAAAACTCTGAAAATATGAGCTGTATAGCTAGAAAACTGGAAAAGGGTTTTTAGGTTACCGTTTATAGAACTCTTGGAACTGTCCTGGGATGAGGGCCACGGGATATGGGCCGGTTCTTGTCAGCTCAGGAGCCAATACTTTAAACCTGCCCTGTGGGACTTGGATAATCTATGATTTTATAAAATAAAAAATAAAACAGTTATTAACATTGAAAGTTTTGAAATGCATTCTCATTTATAGACTAACATGTGTTTGGAGGTCAAAGTAAGCTCTTCTTTCTTCCATTCGTTCACGATTGAAGTTACTGTTGAACTCAGCAGCTTTTTTTGCAGCTTTCTTAATGTACTCTGGTACTTTTCCAGCCTCAACTTTTTGAGGATTTTGCTGCTGCATTTGCTGCAATTTTAGACTAGAATTATCAAGTTGAAACCCATCTTTTATAAAATTATATAGTACTTACAGAGTACTCCTTTGCAATTCTAAGACGCTCCTTTTCTTGAAGTATAACAGAGTATTCTGAGTGTTTTGTGGGATATTCTTTAATCATGAGATCAATTACTTCATCACTACGCAAAGCCGTTAGACCTGGAAGGAATTTACAATAGTGAACATCCAAATAAGGGAAAAACCATTTAAATATAAAAGTAGTAAGATTACCCAATGTACACTGCGTCTCTGTGATAACGTTTTGTTCACGCAAGTACAGCTTTTCTTTGTGAGATAAATCTCTTCTTTCCATTTCTAAGAATACACACACACACTAAGTTAGACTGAAAGAGTGTATGTACTTTGGAGATGTTCATATTAATTTGAGAAAGGAGGGAAAATGCAATTAGTGACATTTAGAAAATCACCAAAACACAAAAAGGGGAAAAAACTATATTCTTACCAGGATACTTTCTCTTGAATGATGTGACTCCCAAATACTCGCTGACCTGTTCCTGCAACATATAGTACTCCCCAGTATCATCTGGGGGCCACTTGTACTCTGTCAAATTTTCTGCAGGGAAATAAGTTGCCCTGGAACCAAAAAGAAAAGAGACCATGCCCATGTTGAAAACCTAAGTCCACTCTCTGACCATATGTGTTTTTAATGCTTGACTAAAAACATTCGCTCTCACCCAATTTCTTGGATGGATGTGTCGCAACTCCGAGAACTGTCTCCAGATCCCAACCTTCTCCTTTTGAGAGGCTGGCTTCCATCATTGGACACTTCTTCAAGAACATCCTCCTGAAATGGATCAACAATAAACATAAGTGATTTTGTAGTTGGTTTCGTGAACCGACAAATGCAGAAGATATGTAATAATTTAGTCAAATTAATGAGAAGGATATAATTTAAATCAACAATATAAAAAAATGAAAACAATATAGTTATCCTTCCGATCAAGACTTGTAAAGCGCAATAATATTAACGTTAAAACAAAGGGGGGATGTGCTAATGACGCTGGCAACAACATCGCTTCCAAATCGCACCCGGACCTTGTAACTAATGCTGCGATGATTACTCTCTGAAACCACGTGCTTGGTGCAGGACTTCATACCTTGACTGACTGTGCTCCCGGAGTGGCAGGGTTGCTGTCGCAAGTCGGCCTTATTATGGGAAGTATAGCTGCCATACTTATCTCGAAGAATCCCGATGCTAGTTAGCTCTAGCATTAGCATTCATCGGGAGCGCGAGAGCTGGGTTGCCAGATCTGACTTCAGATTTGTTTGTCGCCACTATTGTTGTGGCGGCATCGACATGGTATCGGAAACTGGTTTTCATAAAAAGTGGCACTGTGACTCAGTTTCTTGCGTATCTCTTTTGAATTCAGTTAAACTGTCAAGCTCTCATGAGATCATTTTATTTCTACTTTATTTGATTTTATTTTGAAATAGTAAACGCGTTAGGCCGGAAGTCTTAGGGAAATCAGCTGGAATCCACGGAAATAATTATAAAGACTGTTTTGCTTACTTTAGGTTGCTGTATTCGACTGTATTCGTTCGGTTTCCATTTCCCCGGGTCAGCAAACGTACCGTGGTCATGTCAGAATCATACGGTAAGAGGTCGCACTGATAAAGCCCAGGACTGACATATAGCGCATTAATAAGCAGGTGTGGTGGGGTCTTCGTTCTTATTTCCCAACGTAGATCAATAGCATACACGCTAACCTATCCATCAGCCTGGGCACTGGCCTTAAGTCCTCTCAGCATAAGAAGCCTTACAAAAAGATATACACTAATGTGCTCTGGTTGTTGTTGTTCTACGCATGTCAAAGTGGTGACAACACAATTTATTTCAAATATTTTGATACAATTACGCCCTTTGTTGTGTTAGAAATACTTAACTGTTCCATTCTTTCAGATTTCCTCTTTAAATTTCTGGTCATCGGCAATGCTGGCACTGGCAAATCGTGTTTGTTGCACCAGTTTATAGAGAAAAGATGTACGTTGTTATATCAATATTACAGTATTCACTTATTTATTATTGCGTATCGTATTGTTTAGATTAAATATATAATGTGTTGTTTACAGTTAAAGATGAGTCTAATCACACCATTGGGGTAGAATTTGGCTCAAAGATCATCAGTGTGGTCAATAAAATGGTGAAATTACAGATATGGGACACTGCTGGCCAAGAAAGATTTAGGTAAGTGTCATATGCATAAAAAAGTAATCAAGTTCCTTATATGAACACAACTGAATAGTGTAAATGTGAGTAAATTAAGTTGCAATGACAAACAAACTATGAATACCTATTTAATAAAGGCATTAATGTTCTCACCTTCAGGTCAGTTACCAGGAGTTACTACAGAGGGGCAGCAGGAGCCTTGTTAGTTTATGATATAACCAGGTAAATCTGTCACACAGGGCAAAATTTTTCCTTCAATCATTAATTATTGGGTATGTGATATGCATGCATTGATTTTCTAGTCGAGAAACGTACAATGCTCTGACTACATGGTTAAGTGACGCCAGGATGCTGGCCAGTCAGAATATTGTTATTATACTCTGTGGAAATAAGAAGGACTTGGATGCTGATCGAGAGGTCACATTCTTGGAGGCATCTCGCTTTGCACAAGAAAATGGTGAAAGTTGTTCTGTGGAATGCTTTATCACCGTTATAATAATTTTGTTATTAATCTAATGATGTGTGTACATTCTTCTTAGAGCTAATGTTCTTGGAAACAAGTGCCCTGACAGGTGAAAATGTTGAGGAAGCCTTTGTCCAATGCGCTCGGAAAATCCTTAACAAGATTGAATCAGGTATATTTAGCCATTATTCTACACTTGATAACAGGTCCACATATACATATAATCATATCATTACACTTTTAAGGAGAGCTTGATCCAGAGAGGATGGGCTCAGGTATTCAGTATGGCGATGCTGCTTTGCGTCAGCTGCGATCGCCCCGGCGAGCTCAGCCTCAAGGCACTCAAGAGTGCGGCTGCTAGACAACCCACCGGATTTCACACAAGAAAGGTACATGCATTGTATATATTTAACCGTTTAATATTGTTCAGAGACTGTGTTTAAATAATAATTAGTTATGTTATTTTCTCAGTATCTTGCAAACAGCTCTGTGAATACCAGAGGAAGAATAAGTTGCACAACAACCTTTAAGTTGTGCTCTGCTTGTGACTGGTCATTGACGTTAGAACTTCACCTTACGCATGGATCCTTCCAAAACCCTATGCGCATTTGCGTATCAACGAGAACTACAAGTCACATCAAATATTTTCCAGGTAATGACAAAGGACTTACATTTCACGTCAACAAACCTGCAATACAAGTTGACCACCGGTTCTCATAATCTGAAAATACACATTTACTAAAGCACTTTCAGTGGCAGCATTGTGATGACATTTCACTGAACAAAGATAATGAACGGTGCCGGACCTCGTTTGATTAGTTGTATAAATCATTTTCTTATGTTGCATTCCAACTGAGACTCATATCTATACATTTAAAGGCTTTGATAGTCTTTTGAATACTTTGTAACAACTGTTCTATGACAATTTCATCAACTTTCTTACCATCTTCCCCTTCCACAACATTATACTATGTCTCTGTAATTCTGTATATAAATTAAAATGGGAGATGCATGTCAGAATATCTTAAGTATTTCATAATGACAAAAAGAAATATATATAGATATCTAGACAATAATTTAGTCATGTCTCATGTCCTACATCTTTATCATGGTTCACTGTGATACAATGACTGTATGATTGGGCTGTTTGCAAGATTTAATACAAATCATGCAATATATTTGTTTTAAATAAGGATTTGGTGATTCCATATGTGGCTGCATAAACATCTTGGGCAAGAGAGCAGTAGAATTTCAGATTGTATGTAAAAACAAAGGTACATTTGGCTGTTAAACACTATCAAGTATGCTGTATATGCTACTATGTCTTGGCTTTTAAATTATATATTTGTTAACTGACATCTGCTGCTCTGTAAAAAACAAACATTTCAGGATACATTCTCAAGTTTACCAACTAGTCCAAGTCAAGTCCATACTGAAGCATTTAAAAACATTTTGCTGCACAAATGTCTTGTTTATATCACCTTGATTTTATTTATGTGTTAAATGTCATAATTTATTCTGTATGATAAAGGCTTATGTTTTTCAAATATTTTTTTTACAAAAGGTATACAGTTTTGTGCTGTTTAATATAAAACAGTACAGACAATGAAAATGATCCACTGTTATAATTTTTTCATGATAACAAATCATTCAATGGTTCATGGGTCAAATAAGGGATTTGAAACCAACATTTTTGTTTTAATCTATTCAAATAAACCCATTTATTATTATTGATTGTCACAATATTTACTCATTTGCATTATTCTGTTTTAATAGTTAACTATTAAACTTTCTTTCTTCCACATATAAATATAAAAGACACAGGGTGATCTTGAGCTTACATAATTTTGGCACAAGTTGGTAAGTAGAGCTCTTAGTTTCCACACAGGTGCATTTCAAATCACTTATTAAATCATCAAGTAAACAAAACCTGAAGTTTTACTCATAACTATGTGCTCTGCACTGGTATCCTCCAGTCTTTGAGTCCAAACCAGGTTCTAACAGGCCCAGTTCTGAACTTGCTTGGTGCTGAAATAAATGGTTACCACTGAGCTTGATTTGCTGTTGAAGTGATTGAGAAATACATGACCAGGCCAAACAGAGCAGAGAAAGGCCGATGGAAACCGGGATTAAATATCTAGCTTTGGATCCAGCACTGAAGCACATGAATATAGCAATCCCACTTAACAATATCACTTTCACTGTTATGGCTGTATGTGATTAAATACATGTTTTGTCACTTACAGAAGTTAGCCTACCTACACTATTGCAGTCAGGAATGTCACAGAAGCAAATCAGATCAAATGTAAAACGTTCACCATGTCTCCTTATGTATAAGGTTTAGAAAGTTCTTTTAATAAAGCGTAAAGAAACGCAAGACACAACCTCTGACGAAGGCGGAGGTGACACATGATGCTGTGTCTCTTGTATCAGCTGTCGTTACTGGATGTGGCCATCAGATCCGCCCGACTGACCATTCCCCCGCCGCGCTGTGGTCTCTGGAGAAGTGAGCCCCAAGTGTGACGAAGGCGGAAGTCTGCCACCGAAACATGTCAGGTGATAGCAGTACTAGATTCTTTACACTTTATCAAAAAAGAAACATCTAAGCCAAATAAATACATACAAATCAGATTTAAAAAAATATGTATTACAGTAAAAAGGACATTCAGAGCCATGGCTTAAGCATGTTTTCTTATCCAAACTAATATTTGAAACACAACATTTGGTAGTACGTTTCATCTGTTGGTAAATACAGACTTTGTCTCGTATCATGCTTTGATCAGGCATGGCCCCTACAACAAACCAACTGAAAAGAGATTTTTTACAATGGTATGATTTTATACAAACTGTTTTTTTTATCGAGAACGAGCAGAGAAACAGCGCATGTACTCAGTGAGCCATGGATTGAACTCAGGTGCCACCGCTCTCAGCCTGGCCTTGTCCACATCTGCAGATTTGGATCGCCTGCGCTCCGCTCTCTGGGACTGGAGCTGCCTCTCTACTTCCCTCCTGGTCTTAGCACGCAGAGCTGACTCGTGAATCTGTAGTAGATAATAATGATGTTACCTGAAATTGTGGAAACTACACTTACAAACACCATTACCTCTTTAGTAGAAGCAGCAGGCCGTACGTTGTGTGTTTTTCTTCTTGCAATGTCGGAGTCCTTCTCACCTGAAGCATACAAAATGAAGGGATGTCGGTTTTGTTTAACGTCTTCTTTTATCGCTTGTGTTGGCAAAGGTTGGACTCGCCGACTTCGACTCGGTTTAGAAGTAAGTTGCAATTTCTTATCTGTTGTAACTGTATGAAAACAGATCACACAAAAGCATAGGGTTAGTGTCACAGAAAGAAAACGATGCTAATTTTACAGTGTAACAATAAAATCATGCGTGCATTTTCTTCCACTTTATTCGTGGCCGGGTAGTGAATGTAGTTTTAAGTCTTTCTCCAAAGTTTCACGGCCAGCTGAGAGAAATCCTCCCGAGTGTCCTGGGTCTTTCCCAGAACACTTCTCCTGAGAGGCATCCAAAACAGATGCCTGAACCCTTCAGCTGGCTCTTATTGTTTTGGAAGAGTAGCGCCTATACTTGGAGCTCCTCCTGTGTAACCGAGCTCCCCACGATATCAATAAGGGAGAGCTCTGCCACTCTGCAGAGAAAACTCGTTATGATGCCCATCTGCAGTCGGTTTGTCTCCTGAATCCGAGATTTGATTACTGATCCTTCAAAGTCTCCTCTCCAGTATTCATGTTACCTGCCAGGCTAAAGAGTGTAAACCTATAATAATTGGAACCCACCACCCTTCTTAAATAAGAAGTTCAGGTCCATGTTATATAATTGAAATTATACAATAGATTAAAATGTGATATATGTCTATAATTGTGCATTGACAAAAATGGCATATGTTTTATGGTAATCTACGTTTACGTTTTTGGTATTATACCTTGTGTCTGTTTTTCTTGTAGGGTAGATGACACTTTAGCTCGTCCACCTTCATCACATCTCCTTTCTTGCTCATTCTCTGCTACTTCAGCCACTCCTGCAACAATGCCTGTAATAAAAGAACATTCTTACAGTTGGCTTATAGGGCTACAAAGTTGTACATTATATTACTACACATGTCATGATGTAGTAATAGTGTAAACCACATAATATAAAACATGTTGGTGTGTAACATTACCAACAGAATACATATTATGGAACTATATTCAGGCTATATACAGTAAAATAATGTAATTATTACAAACAACATAACACACAATGTAGAATGTGAGTATATTCTTCTCATCACTATTATTCAATAGTCAGGGCAAATGCTAGAAATTAAAGGTTTTTAGAATACCTTTGCTTATGTTCTCATCTCTTGACAGGACCAGTCTTGGTACCGCTATGGAGGTCTCTCTCTGCTTGCACTCTTCCAGTTCCCCTTCGGCTCTGTTTACAGACACCTCTTGGTCTTCTTGGTTTCGGTTCTTCCCTGCAGGCGTAGGACTTCTGCCTCCAGACTCTGAATCAGTGTCAGATTCTCCCCAAAACCAGGGAATATGAGTGTGTTCCAAGAGTCTGCGGGTCAGCCTGTATTTCAACATCTCCTCATAGCATTTACTGAACGTGTCCCATTTGGGGTCTTTGAACTTCTTCATGTACTCTGAGCGAATCCTTTTGGTCACCATGTTGGTGGTTTATGTTAACTGAAAAAGAAAAATAGACCATTTTTGAGTTCCAAAAAATACCAGCGCTTCTTTGTTTTGCTTTGTAGGATTGCGTCACCGCGGGATATTTAAACCAAAGCGTGTGCGTAAAATGGCCCAACGGCTGAAAGGCTTCTCTACAGACCGCCCACTCCCCCTCCCACACACTCCCCCCTTGTAGAGCAAGGATGGGTGGTTTTATTGACTCTGATGTCTTCTGCAATATAGAATAACAGAACAGGTAAACCGACGTTAAACCCAAAAAACTGTGCGTCCTGGTCAACCACCAATTCTATTTCTATGTGACGCGTGCGGACACTAGATCATAAAATATATAGTCACAGTAGGTAAAAGCAAAGTCTATGTCTATTTTATTGCCACAAAAGGTTACCGAGCCTCACCAGAAGCTGCAGATATTGACTTTGGGACAATGGTCTTGCGTCAACCTATAAATAGAAGACTATGAATCAGTCGAACACAGAACACATAATCGCTTGTCACCGATTCCAGATTTAGACAAGCCAAGCCGAGGAAACATGACTGCCTCACTGACAAAACATTGTCCATCAGGCTCGACAAGCCTTGCGCGACAGCAGAAATGTAGTGTTGTAAGAAGCTAATGTTATCTATACTGACCTCAGAATAGCACTTACACTGGGCTCGGCTTTCACGGAGGCGCAGGAGAACAGATGGCGCTGCGTCCTGCTGTAATCGGCGCCATTGCTCCGCCTGCAACGGGGCGTTCTTAAAAAGCCAAACACACTCGCAACAGGTGGCTCCAGAAAAGCACAAGTGGACTCTCTTATTCTGCTTTAAGTGATTTCACGTTTATATTATTCATATTCCTGTCCAACCAAGAGCCATGAGGTGTTATTCCAATCTATAGCTTCAAGTGTACTGTGTTGAAGGAGCTTCCATTGTTTTAATATTTGTGATAATTTAATATGAACTGTGGAACATTAAACCCTGGTAAGCAGGTGGGAGCCTTTGTGTATTTTCTCACTAATTCGTCTAAAATGTATTACTTTGAAGGTAGCCAAGATATTTCAGATATCCTAAATACACATTCTAAATCCATTGGCAGTATGGCTCAGGCCAAGCCTATTGTGTGCCACAAACGTTGTGGACTTGGATTGGACTGAGGTCTGCTGTTCACAGGGTTTTGTCTAAAGATGGTGTGGAGCCCTGACCTGGAGCGGGGTCAGCTCAGTGGGAGTCGGGTGTCCCATAAGCGGACGGGCTAAAGTTGGGCCTCTGCCTCAGCAAATTCTTGCCCATAGCCGAGGAGCTGCTACCAGTGTGTCCAACAGCTGCTGTGCTCAACCTTTCTCCATATAGAGGAGCCATTTCTGAGAGGTAGCCTACTGCTTATTGGTTGGTTCGGTCCATTTTTGCTTTCTACTTTAAGACCTTTGTTGTCGAAACTATTCTAAAGCTATAAACAGAAACGACAGGTCAAATATATACCAAATATTGGACTTTAATAAATTATCAATATGTATATACACTTACATTCACATGTGTTGGGCAACATGTTGTTCTTATTTTTTTATTAAAGCTTTTTGGTAGATGCATGGTTCAGTGATGTTTTCACAGCCTTTCTCCGTGCAACACAGACAACAAACAGCTTCGAATTATGCGCATTTTAGAAAAATAAAAAAATGCATATGGAAGTTAACAGCAGAGACTGACAGTCCATTGACAGCAGAGTGTTGCTGTGTTGCATTGGCCGATCCTTCTTGTTCAAGCTTCTGATAGCTGGTGATGGAGACGTTGAAGCTGGAGTAGCAGACAAAGAATTTAGAAGCACTTCCTGTGGACAATGCTGGGGCCCGCCTCGTCGTATTCCTGCTTGGAGATCCACATCTGCTGGAAGGTGGACAGGGAAGCCAGGATAGAGCCACCGATCCAGACGGAGTACTTCCTCTCGGGAGGGGCAATGATCTGAAGAAACACAAGGCCTCATTTAGTCTTCAAGTATAATATAATATTGGAAGCATTGGATTAGGATTTCTGTATTTACCTTGATCTTCATTGTGCTGGGGGCCAGAGCAGTGATTTCCTTCTGCATACGGTCAGCAATACCAGGGTACATGGTGGTACCACCGGAGAGCACATTGTTGGCGTACAGATCCTTACGGATGTCAATGTCGCACTTCATGATGCTGTTGTAGGCGGTCTCATGGATACCAGCAGACTCCATTCCTTTGCAGGTATAAGAACAAGTATTAAAACCGAACAAAGACATTAACTATTTGTAAATCATTTCGTTTTATGCTAATTACCGATGAAGGAAGGCTGGAAGAGGGTCTCAGGGCAACGGAACCTCTCGTTTCCGATGGTGATGACCTGACCGTCGGGAAGCTCGTAGCTCTTCTCCAGGGAGGAGGAGGAGGCAGCAGTGGCCATCTCATTCTCGAAGTCCAGGGCGACATAGCACAGCTTCTCCTTGATGTCACGCACGATCTCACGCTCAGCTGTGAGAGGCACAAGTTTATAAGTTTACTTAAGTGCATAACAAAGTTTCCCTCACTGACACGCTCGCTTCCATAATGCGCAACGAGGTTTAAATTAGCATTACTTCATAAGGAAAGTTTTTAGAAATTGGTCTAGAAATAAATTCTTCTTTCTAGACTATATAGCATAGACTTGGGAGGCCCAAATTATCAATTGCTTCGTTTTTTCACATTTCTAATCATGAGCTTGACCTGATTTATGTCAAGAGTATTTTCTTTGGCTCTCTTACGAATATGCTTTCTAGTCCTCACCAGTGGTCACGAAAGAGTAGCCACGCTCAGTCAGGATCTTCATCAGGTAATCGGTCAGATCGCGACCAGCCAGGTCCAGACGCATGATGGCGTGTGGGAGAGCGTAACCCTCATAGACTGGGACGTTGTGGGTCACACCATCACCAGCATCCAGCACAATACCTATGAGAAGAGGAAGCAAACTATTGAACAAAGAGGCACTGCGTATCGAAACATGGCTGTAAATTGGTAAAAATGTTGTGCGTAAAGCCATTAATTGCTACGTGTCGTGCGTAAAAACCATTATCGGCTAAATGTATGTATGTATGTTGTATGTAAAAGTTGTAAATTAGGCTTAAAATGTGTAATGTTACATTTATCATTATTTTGTGTTTGTTATGCTGTATGATGAATTACTTATTATTCGTGTTCTCACCAGTGGTACGACCGGAGGCGTACAGGGACAGCACAGCCTGGATGGCCACATACATGGCGGGGACGTTGAAGGTCTCAAACATGATCTGGGTCATCTTCTCTCTGTTGGCCTTGGGGTTCAGGGGGGCCTCAGTGAGCAGGGTAGGGTGCTCCTCGGGGGCCACTCTCAGCTCGTTGTAGAAGGTGTGGTGCCAGATCTTCTCCATATCATCCCAGTTGGTGATGATGCCGTGCTCAATGGGGTACTTCAGAGTCAGGATACCTCTCTTGCTCTGAGCCTCATCGCCGACGTAGGAGTCCTTCTGACCCATACCGACCATGACACCCTGAAGTGGAAGAGGAGAGGAGAGAGGGTAAGACATTCTCTCTACACACTAACCTCATCTATCAAACTGTATCTGTATCAAAGTACAGGCTGGCTCAACAGCCCCCCCCCCCTGACTTTAATGTAACTCATGTCCACAATTGTGTCTTGTAAATAAGTTATATTTGTGAAGTAACAAAGGGTTACAGAGGAAATGTTTATCTCAAATTGATTGATTGATCTAAATTTGAATTGCAATGTTTAGAATATATTTTTTGTTGTTGTTTGTTTGTATTTTTTTATTAATAAGAGTACCCCAACTCATTGTGAAGCACATTTATCCGCTGCTCACCTGGTGACGGGGGCGGCCAACGATGGAGGGGAAGACGGCCCTGGGGGCATCGTCTCCGGCGAAGCCAGCCTTCACAAGACCGGAGCCGTTGTCGCACACAAGGGCGGTAGTTTCCTCGTCGTCACACATGTTGGCTTCTAGGGAAAAGATGGGATATAAATATTTAGCTATCACGTTACAAATCCTCTTGGTCTACATATTTGTCAAACGAGTTAAATCACCCAATAAATAGTAATCACCCCCCCCCCCCCCCCCCCCCATGAATTATCACAAAAAATGCATTTTCATTTGAAACTGAAATCTTGTCATTGCACAGTGATGACACTTTTATGCATGACGCATAAGCAGCATGGATTCAGCATAGATTCTGCCACACTTTGTAAATTGGCTCAGTGATAATAAAACAGTTCTGCCAATTTCTCCCCAAATAGTGTATAATATTTATTAATTCTCAATTAAATTCAGTAACTAAATCTGCATTAACATCTTTGTGCATGGGCATTCCCATGATCTGCAGCTATTGAGCTTTCCAGATCCTTTGATACATGTCCTGAACCATGCTATCTGCATTTTAATATATATATAAAAAAATTGTTCCAATAAGTTCCATTGTAGCTGCTTAGTCTGGCATGTTTCCCATCGCCTGGAGGTGATGGGAAACTTTGAAATCCCTGCTCCTGCGGCTGCTGCTGCTGCAAACCCCACTGCTACTCTGGTCTCTCTCATGTCTTCAGATCGGCCCTCTGGCTCTTACCTTAGGTGTGAGTGTCTGCGGCTCGGAGAGAAAGACCCAACCAGTGCTGTTGCTGAACCAGCTACCGTCCTGCCTGCTGCACATGCCCCTTATATACCCTGGCTGCAGCATTGGCAAAGCTTGGCCCCGGCCCTCATCCCGGCCCTCTGCCATATTAGGAACTGGCCGGTCGAGGTGAGCAAGAAGGCGCGCCCCTCGGAAGGAAGCAGGGAGCCCTATCCATCAAGTTTCAAAGGGTGATCAGAGCGTCCGCGCGCGCCCGTGGAAGAGAGCGCGTGCCATATATGGAACTGTCGCTTTGACCTCCCCTCGAGCCTCACGATGCCACCTCGAGAGCCGTATATGGATAGCCCAGTCGACTGGGGGTTTCTAGGGGAGACACCAGTTGCTACCAAGCAGGGAGATAGTTTTGGTGCAAGAAGGCCATATACCATCTTAAAACGAAAAGTTGCTGTTCTAAACTAATTTAGATATAGCGCAGTAACAGGTGCTGCGAACACAATTTACACTGAAGGAAAAGCATGAGGCACAATACACGGCCCATTCAAATTATACCTCACTTTGCAGTTGCAAGAATCTACATGCAATATCAACAATTACATGATGACGGTTTGTTGTGAATTGGGGCTTTATTATTTTTTATAGATCTTGAAAAAATAATTAGCCTATCTTTTGGCAAATTGAGTAATGTCTGATACATACTTTTAAAACCAAATCTAATTATATTTGTGGATTCCTTCATAATACTTTGAATCATTTAAGGGACTGTGTTTAACTGCTTTAATTGTGTTTTATGAGTCCCACTTCAAAATCACTTCAGTCTACTCGTTTTTCCCCCCAGACACATGGCCTTCAGAGCTGCACTGAATAAATAAGGAAAGACGCCAAGAAAAAGCCAACAGCTGACACCTTATCTGCAGGGGTACTCTGTGCTGTCACAGGGGCAGTTGGATTAATTTTAACTTAGGAGGCGGAGGGAGAGAAGCATGGCTGCGCTACACATGGAGGCCAAGCGAGTAATGCACGGGCCTGGCTGAGTTATGATATAACAGAAATAGCAGTAATCAAGGAATGAAACGCGAAAACGTGAAACTGGAAACATTTGCTATGGATAATACTGCAACGATCGAGACATGCGTCCATTGGAAATGGCAATAAGGCATGTAAATAAACTGGAGATTTGCAACTGCCAATGGACCACTTAGATGACACATGGAGACAACTGGAATGCCTCAAGACGTGTGGTGCAAATGTCACTGACACATATGTGATCCAGCAACATGCAATGCTTATCTAAGAGTTCCATGAGATGTTTGACTATATTGTATTTGTATTTTACTACATATTATGAATTAGATGAACTGTGCTTCTGCTATATTATCTAATGATTTTGTCAATGTTATGTCCATTAATGTGATCAAAATGTCCACATGGCTAACCCTCCAAATCCTAAAGCACTGACCACATAGTTAGTATTAGATTGAATATGAATGACCCTTTTGAGATTACAGTGCTTAAATATCTGCAACAATACATTCTTTACCATTAATACATACATTTTTCTCGGTGCACACAAAACACATGTGCTTTGAGGAATGTAATGGCTCCAAAAAAGAGGTGGCTAAAGCTATGTGGTCTATTCAAATATTTGCTTAGCCTGATTTATCTGTAAGTGATAGTTAATAGAGAGTAATATGATAATTGTGAAAATAAACCCTTTTACTCACAGATAAGATTGTTATATGGGTGGTATATTGAGGGAAAGGCATATGTGCTTATAGGGGGCGGTGGTGTCAGCAAGGTTGAGCTACTTTTATGCACTTGTTGTGAGCCTCTTTGGACCCTGGGCTGTCAAACACCTAAAATGTAAATGGGACCAGTGCAGTTGTCAGGAGTAGTAAGAGAGAGAGAGCAGGGGTATAGGTCAGGGGAGGGTGAGGGGCGGGGAGGGGAGGCTGGTTGGGCATGTGGAGCAGGTGGCACCACAAATCTGTGTTGTGTGCCGAGACAGTACCGGAGATGGCTTATCAGACATTAGCAGTGTTTTTGATATCTATTCAGTACTTTCAGTTTGGAAGCATGTGCTTCACCAGGTAATAAGCAATCTTTTTATTGTTATTTGAGAAGAAAATCTTTTTTCCAGCTAATCATTCATTGTTTGAGTGGACTATAAGTCGTTCATTCAGTATTTCCTTTGGATTTAATGATTTTGCAAAGAAGACAGCGTTTTCTAAACTGAGGATTTGTGACAGACCTTGACATTGCAGTGAAGAGTATGGAGTCTGATCTTGGTTAATCTGCTTTTCTGTTCTTTTTACATTTACAAAATAAACCATCTGGTGAAATCCGGCATGATCTATGCCGTTTCCGAACTCCTCACAAATACACTTATCGAGTATGGCAGAATGTAATTGGTGTACATAATTTGTACTTTAAAAAAAATCAAATATATTTTTTGTTCCAATAGTTTGTTAACGTTTTGTAAACAAATTAGACCGGAACTTTGTAACTGAATAGAAAACAGAGCTGAGTGAGGGTGACAGAGGCCAAAAATATATGCATGTCAAAACTAGTTTTAGACAGTTTTGAGAACCCTTTTTTTACATGATTGTTTGGGATTTTAAAGGTAGGTACTACAGCTTTAACATCAAAGAGTATTTTTCTAAACAATGTGTGGAAGTCAACAAACATCACTGAATCTAATTGTGACTCATTCCAGGCTATTATTTTGAACGATGCATGTCCTTAATGACTGAAGTCACTAGATTGATTTTCAGAGGGTCACAGCTTCACTTACAATTGTAAAGGTTCTTTATTTATCAAAACGAGTGAACAAAGAAAACACAAATTACCGTCTCCATAGTGGTTCACCCTATTACGATGGCTGGTTTGGTTGACTGTATGATATAAAGAAATAGAAAAGTAACAGTGAATGATTATAATTGTAGTCTGTGACGTCGATAGGCATCTAAAAGTCAGTAGCATCCAAAACAACAATAATAAAAGGTCGAACAGGGACACACGTCCAATCAGTCTATGGTCCAATCATGACTCAACAGCACTGCCTGGTGGTAGTCAGTTGTAATACTTTACTTCTAATATGGGAGACTTTCCTTATCAGGCCAGTCACCATTTGAACAGATCCCAGATTGAAACCTGCGTTAAAGGTAAACTTATTAATCCCCGTAGGGAAATTTCTCCTCTGCGTTTGACCCATCCTGATGCCGCTAAGGCTTACGTCAGGAGCAGTGGTCGCCGTAGTAGCAGCGCCCGGGAACCCATCTCCAGATGTTGATGCATGGCTTGGTCAGGACTACATTATCTGGAGGATTTTACCTATGTTTTTAGTGGTGGGGGAAACCGGAGCAAACCTACGCAGACAGAGGGGAGAACATGCAAACTCCACTCAGAAAGACCCTGTTCCGACCGGGGTTCGAATCCAGGACCTTCTTGCTGTTTGTTCATACAATTATATATATAAATGTGTTTACCAATGCAAATAATATCAGAATTGTAGGTTGGACAGGGCTTTATTTTACTAACCCTCAAATAATATATTACCCCAGATAAAAATAACAGTCCCATTATTTATATTTTACTTCAACACATAATCTTCTAAATATTTCACAAGTTACTCATTTTCACCACCATCTACTCTTAGCAAGAATAGAAACATCCAAGAACACATTGTCCTTCTGAATGGAGACGCATAAAGTTATTATATCTGCAGATATAAATCTATATTATACTTCAAGAATATCAAAATAGTGTTCAAACCTACATAATAAACAATAGCTGCATGTGTTAAATTAGCAACATCTCCTTACATAGGTTAAAAACAGTGCAGTTTTAACATCACAAATTAACATTATAACATATCAATTATAAATTAAGAATATCTTTTCTTTCACTAATGGCACAGACAGTGACTTGACTTGTGGCCACAAGTTTAAAAATTGCCATAACTATGAAGGCGTATGTGTATTGTGACGAATGCTACAATCTAGTTTTGTATTAAAGCCGTGTGCTCTTAACTCAGGGCTCGTTTCTGCTTTTCTTGCAGAAACGCCTGCTTCTCCATCAGTCTCCTAAACAGCCCTTCTCTGTTGCTCAGTAGTTCTGTGTGTTGGCCGCACTCTGCAATCCGCTGCTGGTCCAAAACGGCCACAGCATTTGCATTTTGTATTGTAGAGAGGCGGTGGGCAATAATCAAGACAGTTCTTCCTGTGAAATTCAAAGTAACGGATTATAGACCAAACGTACTTCCAACGATAAATAATAATGGTTCAGGGCAGGTTTACCTTCCATTAACCGCTCTAATGCTTCCTGGACCAAGAACTCATTTGCTGCATCTAAAGCACTGGGGGCAATAATATTTAGAATTCAGCAATAATGCCTCACAGTTCATCTTTATTTTTCTCACCTTGTGGCTTCATCCAAGAGCAAGATCCTGGGATTCTGGGAAGATAATTTCAACATTTAAATTCAACATAAAATGCTCTTATTTATGTGAGGGTTGAGTTTAAAATACATAAAATATTCACCTTAAGTAGGGCTCGGGCTATTGCTATCCTCTGCTTCTGTCCTCCTAAAAAGTATAATAGGCTCTAATGAATTGTATCTTTTTACGTATTCATTTTCAGCTTTAGTAATACTTTATAGAGAACAATGAACTTTGTTCTCGTCCTGAGCTGTAAGAAAAAGGCTAGAGAATGATTGAATCCAACCACTCCCATAGTTGTTTTGTTATTGCTTTAAAGTACAGTGGCAGTTGACAACTGCTTATGTATTCTATCAGTCAATGGCTGAAATAAAAAAAATGTACGATTGATTTCACACAAGATAAATCGATTTAACATAAATCAGACCAACCATCTAATCAGTTGTGTTACATAAAACTTGAACAACGTCATTTTATTCTCATAGATCAAGGTGCAAGAACAAAGTTCTTATTTCCTGTATGAATTGGCATTTGAAGCAGTCTAGCAGGCTACACAAAGGTGCCAGTGAATACCAAACTAAGGATATGAGCTGTGCCTACCTGACAACAGAACTCCTTTCTCTCCCACTACAGTGTCAAAACCCTTTGGAAAGGCCTGGATGAACTCGTATGCATTTGCTGCTTTGGCCACTTGATAAATCTCTTCTGTTGTTACAGCACTTGGTTCTAAAGCACTGTATGTGATGTTGTCTCTGATCGAACAAGAAAACAGCACAGGCTCCTGGGAAATAAATAAAACCAAACATATTAAATTATAAAATGCCATAAAAACAAAAAGTGAAATGCTGAAGTGATTAAATTATTATTATTACCTGGCTTACTGTTCCTATGATGCTACGGAGCCAGTAAGGGTTGAGATCTCTGATATCATGGCCGTCTAGTGTAATAACTCCTGTATAGAAATGAATAAAAAGGCACAGTAGTATAGTTCCTGAGCAAGGCTGATATCAGGTAGAAATAAAATAAAACGTCTCAAATTAAAACAAGAAAAAGACAACACAAAAACCTGCATGGTGCAACTTTTAAGTTTATGCAAGTAAGACTACACATTTATATTAAAGAGAGCTGGGCAGTTGATGTAATTGACGGTTATGAATTAGAGCCATGCCGCTTTTGGGCTGAGAGCCAAAACTGGCGCCTGGCTTACTTTGGATTCTTTGTGTGAAAACATACCTGAAATTCTTACATAAATAAAGAAATACAAGTGGTATAATATGAATAAATAACCTGAGACATGTACTTTACAACACAATTTAAAATGTTATGTAGAAGCAGTCACAGTATTATCATGTGTACCGTCTAATCAAACAAGACAATTCTCACCAGTGTCAGGATCATAGAGCCTGAGCAGCAGTGAGACCAGGGTGGATTTTCCTGAACCACTGGACCCCACAACAGCCATAATGGAACCTGCAGGCACCAGGAGACTGAGGTTCTGGAAGATCGGAGCTTCTTTTCGAGTGGGATAGGCAAAAGTAATATCAGAAAATTCCAGATGCCCCTTCATCTTATCTGCATCCAAGACTAGACCTTCTGTGGATGAAAAGAGATGTGTTGTGCAACATGGAGCAAATAAAATAGTATACTTTGATCTATGTAGTAACGGAACTTGGTTTTCACAACACAATTAAAGAGAAGCAGTTGCATTGAGTAAAAAAATTACAAATAAAGTGGCTTTGAATAACTGCAACTCAAAACTGTTAAATAAACAAAAGAAAGAAGTATTTTTTGCAACCTAATATTTCTTTAGTTCATAAAATGTATCTGTGTAGTATACAATATATAATAATTTCTCAATATTTAAGACTACACTGAATGATATGTTTTTGCTAATTTAAAACATACCATTTAGAGGAAGCTGAGGCGTCCTGTCCAACAGTTCCCACAGTCTGGCACCTGCCCCAAAACCCTTCATCATTTCAGAGTAGAAATTGCTGAGGCCTGAGAAACACAGGGTTAGTTGTATAGTTAGTGAACTTCATTATTGCAAAATGTAATAATATTGAAGCACAGGTCAATTACCTGCGACACTAATGCCGACCCAGAAGGTGTACAGGAGGAAAGAGGACAGTTCTCCCACTGACATGTGCTGGTTGGCCATCAAAAGTCCTCCTTTATAGAGCACGGACAAGATCATGATGTTTCCACTCAGTCCAGTCTGCAACACACAATTTCACGTGTTCATTAGAAGACAGGTGACAGATCTTATCCACACAAAAAAATTACATTGTTTTACACACACATTTCACCCTTTGGTTACCTGAAAACTAAACATTTTAAAACACTTACCACCCCAAAGAAGCCAGCTCTGATCACTGCTTCCTTTTTGGCCAAACTGAGGACAGTTTCAGTTTTCTGGGAGTATGCGACGACCTCTGAAAGATCTTTACCAAAGGCCCGGACAGTGCGAATGTTGCTGATTCGTTCCTCTGCCAACTACAAACATCAACATGTATGAGTGTATTAGCCAAGGTCCATGTGGTTTTTTGATTTTAATTCTAATTATAGATATTCAATTCTAGTGTGTGAAACTTGTTGGGCCAGTCCGCACTGCATTGTATATTTTCGTTAAATACTGTGTTCATTGCTAGATAAAAAGGTCAATTTATGGTAAACATATGGAGTACCTGAGTGGCCTGCGCTAGTGCATCTTGTGTTTTCTTGGAGATGGAACGAAGATATCTGCCATAAACCACAGCAAGGACTGCCACAGGAGGGACTATCAGCAGCACAAAGCTGGCCAGACTGGGAGACACATAGAACTAAGGGGGGAAAAAAGTATACACTTTTAACGAACTGTTCTTTGAAGGCGGCTATCACATATTTAAAGGTTTATAATACGCAGTTTGACTTTTCTCTGGTTTAAACATGATTACTGTGCTTTTTGGCCTTCATACACATGCCCAGAGTAGTTTTTTCATTGATTCTGTCAAGCTTTAGTTAGAGAGCAATCTTTCTATTTCATTTTCGAGAGGCACAGAAACTTGCTGTTTCAAATCGTGACGTGGTATAATCTATGACGTCAAAAACCCGCCTCCAAGAGGTGATTGACAGAGGGGAAAAACTGAACCAGCGAATCAGCGGCATCTATGGTCAGGTCAGCCTCTCTCCGAGTCCAGCGTCTTCTCCGTAGATTGTAAATAAGCGTATGCGCTTTTTTGTGTTAGTTTCATGTCATCTTGGAGAAAATGTGTTGTTGTAGTAAATATGTGACAAAAGTATTTGGCCCGAGGACAGAGAACGGGGATCGACTTTGTTCACGGGGATCTGCCTCGAAAACGTGACTCTGAAATCCGCAACGAAACTCAGATTTTTCTTTGCGAATGACAGTGACACCACCTTGAAACTGGACCTACTCAAAAGCTGATTAGGAAACCTGGTCTTATTCCCAACATAGAAGACACTAACAGGAGCCTTTGTGAGTACAATACAACTAACTCGCCGTATGTCACTGTAAACTAAATAATTTGGGTCTGATTCTGGATAGGGCTCTATGTGACGGGTTGCCATTATTGGATAAAATTTATTCTCAGGTGTGAAATGGCTCTAACAGCGAAAGCTGTACAGTTAGCTCTTGTTTACCTCGGAACTTAGCGTGGGGCGGGGGGAGGCGGGCTCACAGGCAGAGAAGCACAGATCCAAGCGTTTCGATAGGAGGATCTTTGTTTACGTCCACGTGCGCATGCGCCACTTGCTGAGTGGCAAGAAGACAGAGCGGCACATACTGAAGCATGGATACGACGAGTACTTTTAAAAGACTCAGTGGGCGAAACGCACTATATTTAAGCACTTTAACGCAAGAAGATCAGAGGAGATATAAAGACAAGCTGAAAATAAGTATATGAGACCGAACTGAACAAATCCAAACCTCATATGAGACCTGGGATGATGAGAAAAAACATTGGTCAGACTCGCCTCTGTCTTGGCACCGATCTGCTGGGAGACATTCATTCTTACTTCATAGAAAACCCAGGACCCTTCACGCAAGAAGGGTCCGTGGTGAAAAACCATTTCTTGCGTTTTTCACCGCGGTAAAGTGGCCCGGCTTTTAGCCATCGCGGTAAAGTGGTCCACACATTAAAAGCGGGTTGCTTCTTTATGCTGTTACTTATGGTACACGTGGAAAAGGAGCCCGTGGGGATGAACAACCAAAATGTAATGTTTAAAATTCATCATCACAGTGAACAAGTGTGCCGTGAAAGTAGTTTCAAAACTTACATTTTTTAATGAATTTTTATCCCCTCATCCCCCCCGGCTTCCCTTTCTACGTTTATTGTAGGTAACGGCATATAGAGGCAACCCGCTTTTAATGTGCAAAGCACTTTACCGCAGCCGCTTTAAACTTTTTTTTCTCCGAAGGATTAATTTAAAACAAATTTATCTGGCCCCAGCGGGCCGTACAACCGACCACACAACAAGAATGGACCATTTGATTTAGGAAAACCTAAAACTAGCTAACTCTCTAGCATCCAGGTGGCTTTCTATGCTGTTTTGCCACCCATGCAGTCACGTGACCGGCGCGGAAAAACTATAAACAACAACGTCAATCCAAGATCCTCCTATAGAGGTGACATCAGCTCTATGCACGAAATGGCTATAACTGAAGTTTTGAGTATCATATGGAGTATCACCCAAATCATTATCACACATGTGCATAGGATGAACTGTGAAAAATGAAGAAAAGCGAAATATGGCACCTTTAAATGTACCGTATTTTTCGATCTATAAGATGCCGCTTTTTTTCCTGCATTTTGAAGGCTGCTGCCTATAGTATATGCAGCTAATTTTTTTATTTTTTATCTGTGGTGCCAAAAATTATCTTTGTCTAAATGTCTCATAATAAATAGTTTTCTGTTCTTTGTATAGACATGAAAGTAAAAAGAGCCGTGGTAATGTTGATCCTTATCTTTCTTCTTACAGTATCTATCACTTCTTACGATACTAAGAACATGAAAGTTTTGAGTTACATTTTTCAGTTTCAATAACAGGTGCGAGTTATAATCCAGTGCATCTTGTACAAGTAGAACATTTAATTTCTCACTGAAAAATAGATATGCGGCTTTAGTCAGGTGCCGCTTTTTGTCCGGAAAATACGGTAAGCTTGAATTCAAATTAAAGCTTCTGTAATCACACAAAAGGAACTAATGAGAGTTAAGAGAATTAAGTAGAGTGTATATAGTATGCAATAAGGAAAAGCTGCTTCAAATGACTTCCTTTTCTGATATTTACAAAACACAATGTAGTAAATGTTAAGTAATCGTGGTGTCGCATACTTTGAGCAGTTCCTTGTTCACTCTTTACACATCATAAAAGAAAATACTTTGCATTTACAAAAGAATGAACCAGTGCTCACCATCATACTGACACCCGCGACCGCTTGAGCAACAGCCCTCAAGCCATCAGACAAGTTGTCTGTTATTGAACGGCCAACCACAGTGGTGTCAGCAGACAAACGGTTGATAAGCTCTCCCGTCCTATTTTTATCAAAAAAAGCCACTTCTTGCCGCAGAATGGAGGAGAAGACTGAATCGCGGAGATTACGGACAATTTGCTGACCTGTAGATATAAGAATACTTTTGAAATTGCAGTTGTAATAACACAATTGTTAATAAAAGGTGTATGCCAACATCAAATTATAATATAGCGTAAAAAAACAACAGCTCAACTCACCGGAGGTCTGCATGAGGTACACTCGGGCAGCATTAGCAGCTCCACCACAGAGAAACACCCCAGAGAGCATGAGGCACAAGGATGTGAGGGACGCTGCTATTGTTTCTGGGTCTGATCCAGTGGAATAAATGGTGTCAATGACTTTACCCAGGAAAAAGGGAGCCGACATGGTAACTGCACTCGAGATGGACAAGAAGCCTATAGCCGCTGAGGGAAAATGTACAAGAAAATGTTGAATGCCTTATGATACATTATGAATACTATGAGAAAGAGGAATACAAAAGCTGTAGGTACCTGTAAGTTTCCATCTCTCTGGAAAAGCAAGTTTTAACATTCTTCTGACATCTTCCAATGGGACAATTTGTTTGGACTGGTCTGTTTTTTCGTTATCATTCTGTGGTGTATACTGTGCAAATGATCTGCTATAGGCAATAGGTACAGTTCGGTGTAAATGCACGAACGGGTTCCCCGTTCCCCCGTGTTGGCTCCAAGTTGACGGGTTGAGTGAGGAAGTGGACAGCAGTCTCTTTCTGCAGTAGGTAGTGGACAATTTTAGCCGGTGGTCGAGCCATAATCTTTTGAAGGAGCAGTCCACTTTCAGCTTAGATAAACACACTCTACTGGTCAATCGAATTAAAAATCGCATTTCCAGAAAGACTGTAAATCCACCAATTTAGAACTTCCTTCAAGGGAGAGCTAGATTTGATGACAGCGCTAGTTTAATAAGGATATAACCTTTTTTAGATCCGCCTTTGTTATGGAGTTAGTCCATGAGCAGAGTCAATTCATTGTCGTTATCATCGGAACATACAACCGTATGTCCACAGCATCTCTTATCTCTTAGCAGCGTTCCAACAACACCCTACAACACCCCGTCTGCCACTATCATCTGTGGCAGTGTGTAAGGAAAGACTCACGTTACCACAAGGATCAAACTAGCATTGTCAAGAAACGAAAATACTCCCATTCAAAGAATCTTAAACGATATAAAGATAGTGCATTGTACTATTGTACTACTGTACATGTAATATTAAATAGGAATGAATTACTGAAGTGACCCTGTTCCTGGACTCGTCCTCACACGACTGAATCGACGAGCAGCAGCGTCACGTGACGGAAGTTACTTTTACAGACAAGAGCAATCGCACTCAAATTCTGTGTTACTGCTACCAAAATTACACACCAAATTCCCATGCGAAACATATTAAAATGTTATCACACTCGCAAACATCATAATTGCAACGTGCAAGTATAATGGTTTGTTTGTTTGTGAGTGTAAAGTGGAGAGTACAATCCACGTTGCTTTCAACAAGTTGGTTATCGGTTAGTTGTGTCTGGTTTCAAAGGGTGAAAGGTAAAGATCGCGGCGTGTAATAACAGGACGCACGTGTAGGTAAAAGTATTTTTCTCGGGTCTTTGAGGTCTTTAAGTCACCATCTGTCTTAATATATGTATGGGCTGTGTAATCTGATGACGATCCTTGAAGCGCTTGCGTTTCTGTGTTGTTTCAAGCTAGCATTTCCCGAGAGCTAATTACTGTTAGCATTTCCTGATATTCTGTCTCGTTGCTTACAGTTCATCTACTGGTGTTCATCTTTGTGTTTATTTGAGTAATCCTTCTCACATCATTCAGCCGTCACTTCAACTGGAAGGATGGCTGCCATTTATTCGGGAATCCATCTGAAATTGAAGAGCACTCAGACACCCTGGGAGGACAAGATAAAGCTTGCACGTTTTGCGTGGATATCTCCGCAATGCCTTTTGCCTAATAAAGAGCAGGTAAATATGATCTTCCAACCATACATAAAACATTTTCAAAACACTAACATCTTTATTTTATTTTCACAGGTCCTCTTGGATTGGTGCACTCATGCACTAACTGGTTATTACAACAAGAAAGTGGAGTTTTCTCAAACAGTGTTGGAAGGCCTATGGTGTTACCTTGATGAGCTTCTTCACAGCAAAAAACTTCACTCTTTTCTCAAGCAGGGAAAATCTGTCAGTCTACGACTCAATATGGCACAGGTGTGCTTTACATTTTTACACTTCTTTGAATTTACGTTGATTCCTCGGCTTTAGGTTGACTTCTATAGTTTTATTGATTACTTCAGGAAAAAAAACCGCTGTGCATTTCTGTGTTTCCAGCTGCTGCTTGAACGTCTTCAAGATTATGAGCAGTCTCAGTCAGTGGCAGCAGTGGGCTTGTCCACACTGCTGAATGTGTATCAGGGGATCCTGTCCACTCCTACTCTCTCTTCAGTCTTCACTACAAAGTTTGAACTGATGGTCTCTCTACTATCCAGGTTCATATCACTGGCTTGTCACCAACTACAGCAACTTTCAGGATCACCAACATCTGACCATGTGTCACATATGCAAAGTCAAAGTAACACAGACAAAGAAGAATTGGACAATCTTGATGAACCTGATAAATCGGCAGACTCAAAAAATACTATTCTAGCAGAAAACTTTGCTTCAACAAAATTGTTTGAAGTTTTGCTGCTTGCATTGACATGTTACTCATTGGTTCAACGACAACAAGCAAATCCTAATAGAGTCTTTACTTTAGTGACCAACCAGCTCTTCCAACCCATGATTTTACTAAGATACTGGCTGTCATCAACTGCTCAGTCTTCTTCCACATGGCTTCCCTTGTCTCAGCAGATATGCAGAGATATCCGCACCAAGATTGACACAATCCTCCAGTTGGCCCTTTTTGCACCCGAGTCATTGTCGCTGTACCAAGATGAGCTTGCAAAGGTGGATTCTGGGAAGAAAGTAGCGGGAGGAGGAAAAGGTTCTTTGAGGCCTGCTAGTGTTTTGCTCACTAAATTGACTGTCCAGAACAGCTGTGAACCGACACTTTACTATTCTGTAAAGTCTGACATGGTGTCGGTACTCTTCAAACTATTTCTGGAAAGCTATGGGACAACAAAAGGAGAACAAAATGAAGAGCGAGGGAATTTGTGTTTCTTTTTTCTAGCTAATTTATCTAATACCTTAGAATTGGGTCTGGAATCACATTTATCTAAAAACACAGACAGTTCTCAGAATACCCCCTGTTGCCCTAAAAGTTGGAGCCTGGCTCTTCTCTCTGTTGAGTCTCTATTGAATAACGCTCTTGTTGGGGATATCTACAATGTTGCAGCAGATCGGATAAGACATGGAAATGTTCAACTCAGGTTTTACAG
The DNA here is from genome assembly GCA_964034765.1 of Knipowitschia caucasica. NCBI lineage: Eukaryota > Metazoa > Chordata > Actinopteri > Gobiiformes > Gobiidae > Knipowitschia > Knipowitschia caucasica. The sequence goes on along the minus strand of OZ035826.1, from coordinate 24,996,700 downwards.
ACTCATGGCAGAAATGCTGCTCAAACAAGCTCAGCCAAGGTACTGAAACAAATATGTGCTTTTAATCATGTAATATGGATAACACTGCTGACAGAATTGTATCCGGTATTTACAGCATTCCAGCATGGTATCGCTGTTTGAAGACTTTATTAGGTCTAAATCATCTGATTCTCGAACCTGACCTAGAGCAGTTATTATCATTGGCCTGGATCAACATGGACTGCACAGATACAAGAGTATCACGAGCCAAGCAGGTATACTACTTTATTTGAATATGAAAAATATATTATTTTTTCATACAAATATTTTTCTTATTCATAAATGTATCTATATCCATGTAAAATATTTAAATTTTTTAACTAACAGATACAAAACATTTTGGTTTGTTCAGTTGCTTTACTCATGCATGTTATTTGTTATATTCTGCTTTTTTACAGGTCTTGTTGGGAAGTCTTCTTCAGACTTACACTAAACTTCGCCAGCTACCGAAATTCTTCTCAGATCTTGTGTCTGTAATAAGTGAGACAGACCTTAACCAGCCTAGACCTCTTTTGTCTAAAGACGTTGCCTCTACTCTCAAGACCTGTCTGCTGGACACTCCACCGGCTCAAGTAATCGAAATCTGCTCATTACTGCTGCACAGTATCAAACAACACATTCCAGAGAAACAAGCAATTCAAAATAAACCGAATGGGCAGAGGGAAATCATATCAAATGGGGAATCATCCCTAAAACTGCTGTCTCTGAGTCAGATTCTGCATTCAGTTTTGTTTAGTTTTAAGACACTTGACAATAGCTCTCCTCTTCCGTTGGTAAGGCAAAGTCAAAAACTCATGGACTCTCTGTATGAAGTAAATAACGAGTTACAACACTATTTGCAAGAGGTGGATATTCAGACTAACCCACCCAAAAAAACACCAAAGAAAGCAAAACAAGAGGTTCCTTCCTTGAAAAGAAAGAACCAGATCATTACAAATGCCGTAGAGGCAACTCTGCTCCTTAGATACACGTGGGTGGAGGTGGATACACTCTTCAGCATCCACTGTGGCAAATATACATCTCCAGAAGATTTTCATGAAGTAAAAAATGAAACTGAAGAACATACCAGCCATGCTTCTAATATTCTACAAAGTCTTATTTCAGGAAAGCTGCTTCCCCAGTCGCCTGGAATGTCCTGCAGTCCAAATAGCTGTTTGCTTCGTAGACATCTTGTAGTACAGCAGATGAAGAAAATATTGTCAAATCCCGTCATGATTTCTGAATCAAATACTCCAGCAGTTTTAAACCAGGCAGCCCACTTTATTTCTGCTGAAGAGGAGATTGAGAAGTGCCTTAATGTTGATGACAAATGGGATGGGCAGATCTATACTGTAAATGGCTGCACTGATCTGGTTGCATACTGGTATCTTGTCACCTCACATTTGCCTCTGATTTTGCCTTATCTTTGTGACAAAGATATTCATTCTATTGCCACCGTTCTTGTAGGTTCACAGCTTAAAAGACCCGCTCAAGACAAGGACCCACAGCCCAACTGCCTGTCCATTTCTCTGATTTCATCTCAGTTTCTTAAAAGCCATATTTTTCCAGAATTACCTACTTTATTTTCCTCCACCGTTCAATTTCTTTTACAAAGTCTCCTTAGAGTCCTCAAAATGGCTCATCCAGACTTGGCCATTCTCCAACAAACTTCTGTGATTTCAAAAGAGGTTGCAGTTCAGGGAATTCTGGCGTCTTTAACAAATGGCAAAGCAAGTGTGGAACTTAGTATTATGCAAGCAAAGGACATATCGAGAATACTCCAAATAATACACGGAATAAACCCAGATGGGATGAGTTCTGAAGATTTGTCCACTTGTTTCCTTTTCCTGTCCTTCATGCTCACCTCCATATCCTGTCAAATTGTGGAACCTGTGCACCATAAAGATGACCCTAATCATCCTGCTTTGTTACAACAAATCCTGCAGATTTTGATTTCTCTCTTGGATGGCACAAACTTTCCAAGTGTTTTGAAGTTCATTCATGGGGGAACTCTGTTACAGGCTGTTGTGTCAAGTGTTGTGCGGAAGAGCAGAAAAACGACTAAACATTCTGAAAATTTGTGGATAGACCTGGTCAAGGAAATGCAAGTCTTCATAAAATGCTTGGTCCAATTAATTATCACAAGAAGCAGTAGTGTCCGCCTCAACTTGAATCAGTTTGCCTCCTTCCTTTGCAGTAAAGAAACAAAAGACAAGCTGGTAGATCCACAAAGCTCTACAAACAAAGCAAACGACAATGTATCTGTTCTTACAGGCCATGTTTTGCTTGCATCACTCAGTACTTTCTCTTGTACCTTAACCTCTAATTTGGGAAAGGGCAAATCACTGGATGAACTGCTGACTCACATACTCACGCAGACCACAGCCACTCTTGGGCTTGCCGTTGAGTCACTCCTAAAGCCCCATTCTGCCATAAAGTTGTCCAGCACAATCAGTCAGGCCTTTGTGGTTGAAGTAGTCACAGTTATGCTGCAATGTGAGCTGTCTTTACTCTCAGTCGAGGAGAACAAAAAGACACACTCCATTGGTTATATGCCCCTCTACCAAGTCTCAAGTCTCCAGATACTCAAGGAAATCAACTCTGCTCCTAGGCCCATTGACTTTTTAGCATCGTCGTTGCGTTTCCTGTCCACATTTTACTCTGCAGTTGAACAGACGGCAGAAAACAATGAAAGTCAAGATTTGGACACCCTCTTTTCAACAATACTTAACAGCTCACAGAGTTTGTTGACAGGTACAGTATGTTTTGCACTTAAATGTTCATGTTTTATGCCTATTTGACTTGTCAACTTTTGATTTTAGCTCGGTGGTTGAGCTTAAGCGACCTCTGTGTTCTGGAGCCAGATGTGCAAAAGCTCTTATGCCACCTAGTGGAGAAATGTTCGTCAGAGAGATTCAGCCTGCTGCTCATGCAGATCAAAGAAGGATTGGACACTGGGAATATTGAGGGTGGAAACTACAGGGTAATCCTTATATTATTTGTAAAATATGTCAATGAAAATCAATTTGTGAGAAACTCTCAATATCAATTTTTCCTCAGGAGGTGCTTTCCACAGTAATCCTCATTAAGATGATGTTTTGTTGTCCATTACCAGAGCCCTGCTTTAATGCTTTGTGGCTCATTGCACCTCAGATTATATCAAAAATGATGGTAAGAAAACATGCCTGAAGAAGCAATATCTCATAATTTTATTTTTAGTTGTCTGAACATTTATCAATTGTGGATCGATAGCGAGATTGGTGTATGTCGTCGAGGAGAGTCATGTTTAATCATGTGTTTTAACTTTTCTTAAATAACTGTTTACTTACACCGGGGCCAGCATCACATGCTGTCACTTGCTGTCCTGATGAACTTAACAATGATGCCTGTGTCTTCAGTTCTTGGTAAGGTCCTCCAGCCTGGATGCCTCTCTGAACCTTCCGTTCACGGTTCCTGTGGTTGCAGCGGTCACAACTTTGCTACGGCAGGGAGAGGGAGTTATCGTCAACCCTCACCATGTGACTATGTTCCTGGGAGCGCTTCAGTGTGTTCCTCTCGACCGCTTGGCTCCAGCAGTGTATGAGGAAACCTTTACCGCCATTCATGAGGCATTGTTCGCCATCATTAAGTGCCATCCACAGGTATTACTCAATAATACAGAAATTCTACAGACATGTATGTGACTCATGGGTGGGGTACTCTTGGTTTAGATGGAATGGACTTTTGGCTAATTTAAGATTTCATTGTGAAAATGTGAAAGTAGCAAACAGGTGTGCCCTGGTCCACTTGTTACCTGTGTGAGTACGTGAGCAGTTCAATAGTGATATTGTTAGTCCACTTGACTCTATACATGTGATCTAAGTAAATTTGTCCACATAAAAGACCTTTTTAAGATTACTCACTTACATGAATGTGGTTTGAAAATTTGTTTTGAAAGACTACAAATAGGTAAGCTGAAGCAAACCAAACAAAATGAAACCAAAACATTTTAATATCAGATGTGTGTGAAGACAAGAAAGCAAAGCTGATCAAAAAGACAGCCCTCAGAGGGGAATACATTATATCAGGAATAGTAGTAAAACCTGTGTAACGAAGTGATTAGCTCTTGGGAGTGGTGTTTAGAACTTTAGGAGCTGGCAGCACATAGAGGTTGGCATGCGCTAAATTAATGACCTCATTTGACAGAAAAGTTTTTTGAAGTTTTCTATATGCGTACATCCATCCATCCATTATCTTCCCCTTAATCCATTTCTGGGGAATCACTGATCCTTCTGCAGGTGGTGAGTCCACAGTAGGCTTGATCTTCCAGCAGGGCTCCAGGCAAAGGGGGGTTAAGTGTCTTGCCCAAGGACACAACGACAGCAGTCATCAGTGGGAGTTGTGAAGTAGGACTCGTGGTGGGCTTGAACCCACAACCTTCGGCCCAAAGGCCAATGCTCTAACAACAGTGCCACTGTCGCCCCTATATATGTGTAAATGTGTTTATAAATACATGTGAGTCAATGTAAGCGGTTCTTTATGCCCCCAGGTGATGCTCAAAGCAGCTCCATCATTTTTGAATGTGTTTTACCGCCTGGTGTCTTCAATCATGCAGGAGGGGAAACAACGGAAAGAGTGTTACACAGGTAGCATCATGAGTACTGCTTGATTTTCAATAGTCATTTTTAAGCGTCGTTGTATAAAAAACATCAACTTTTCCTGTACATGTTTGTATTTGTGTCCAGACAACGGTGTCTCCCTGCGCTGTTCCCGGCTGGTGCAGAGGATGTACTCGCACATAGCTGCTGCTTCTGAGGAGTTCACAACTCTGTCGTCTTTTATAGTGGCTCAGTACGTCACAGAGCTGCAGAAGGTACTCTCGACTACACACAAGTCACATGTATGGAAAGTCTGAGCTTCCAGCGGAGTAAACAGTTCTAATCTTTACGCATTATTATTATTATTAATAGATAGAATATAATTATTGGATTTTACCCCCCCATGCTTCTGATTTTAGAAAACAACAATATGTCCTGTTTTCCATCCATTTCTTTTAATTAAGAACAGAAAACACAACTTAAATTACATTGTTATAGGAGCAGTAGGTAAAAATCTGGCCAAAAGTGGTACTGCACTCTACCGCCCTCAGAGGGTTAAAACGTGTCTCGCATATCACCAGAATGATTGACAATTAAGAGGACCAATAGTCCAGATGATCGACCCGGAAGAAGAAAATCCTCCCACATACCTTTTAAGTGTGATAGGAGACCTCTGGGAACGCCAGGTGCCACAGTGGGGCGGCTGCAGCTGTAAAGTGCCAAACTTTTGTCATGTCACATGGCAAGACACTTCTCCCGCATTGCCTAGAATTATTCTGGTGTGTATGTGAATGGTTAGTGGTGGTTGGAGGGGCCGATGGCACATATTAGTTGCCTCACTTCGTATGCCCCAGGGCAGCTGTGGCTACTTTATTAGTTAATCACCACTGTGTATGGAGTGAGTAATAATGCCATATAAAGCGTCTGAGTATCATCAAAAGTTCTGTTATTATTATTATGTTTTATTTATTTACTAAAATAATAACAATATCTTGACTTGTTTAGGCATACAAGCTTAAAATACATTTGTTCCTATAAAACAGTGAGTAATGTCTGGTTTATGAATGCAGCTCTGCTGTGACCACGTATTTTAGATGATTCTTAACTTGACTCAGCATTTTCCAAAGAAATTACCATTGGCTAGAGAAGCATTTCAAATACAGCAGCTGGTAGTTGTGAAGAATGTGAATGAATGCTCAATTTAAGTCAATATAAACTCAGTATAATTATAGTCATAAGTCATATATTTGTTTTCAGTGTGTGCCTTTTTGTTTTTACAATCAAGTAACCCAACTTTGCTGATACGTTTGTCTTTATCTCAAAGGTTACTCTCCAGCCAGACGTTAAACTACACCTGACTGAGGGCATCTATATGATCTTGGACCTATGTTTGGAACAGGATATCAAGTTTCTGATGGCTGGGCTGCACACAGGAGTTCGAGAGGTCTTCAATGAGCTGCACAGTAGCTATACTCATTATCACAAAACCCAAAGACAAGGAGAGGAGAAGTATACAGTGTGAACTTTGATGATGGAAATAATAAAACTACATTGATTATGTTTTGTTGTTGTTGAAACTTCTGTTCCTGACAGAAACGCTTGAATCGATTTTTATATGGAAAAAACAATTTTGTTTGTTAACAAAAAATAAACTTGATAAAATGGTGCTGTTTATTCACCCTGTATTTTTTTAGCTTAGCCTTTGCCAATTAAGGGTCCAGGGTTTTTAAAGTCAGAGATGCAGCTGGTGCTACAATGTATACGAATGAAATAAAATGAGGACAAGAGGGAGGGAAGATCAACACTTAACTGATGAAATTAGTTCTTTTGAGCCATCCATTATTTCCCACTCAATTCCAGTAGTCTGAGCAGAGATGCCCCTGGGTCTCCTCTCGGTGGCTCTTCACAACATGATAAAGCAACGCCTTAATTTATTCTTCCCTTTTTATGAGCGAGGGGATTTACATATCTATAACCGTTTGGCACAGAAAGGAATAAATCAGACAATAATTCCAAAAAAATTAAACAGATCTATCAATGTGAAATGTAATAGGCCTTTTTCAGCTAAATAAACTGGTGCTAGCAATAGGATCTTCTGTGGGAACAATATATACAAGGCATTACATTTTCAATTTGGTTGGGGGGGACTTATGAATACTTCCGTAAGTACACCATGGCACATTGAGTCCTTAACTGAGGTGGCTGAAAAGCTCCGGTCCATTGAAAAAAATGCATAGGTGGCGCCTCTAGTGGTGAATTTAATCAAAACAAACCAGCAAATCATAATACTTGGTGATCATATTTGAGTTAGTCGCTTCCAACATTTTGCTTAAATTGTACAGTGTTAATTTCCTGGGCGTCCCCACCCCCTCAGCGGGCGCAGTGCTCCCAAACCCCGGCCCTCCTCCAGAGCTGAGCCGCTCTTTGATTGGATTACAGGCGGGTAGCCTTTGCCCTCTAACCCCGCTGATGTTGGCTTGCTGCTTCCTGCTCCTTTCGCTCTCCTGACCGACAGCCGAAGCCCGCTGCAGCCGCACGGAGAGGCGCTTTGCGCGGACAGCACCACAGCCCGAGCCGCTGTAGCCACAGGAAGCCGCGGAGCTCAGTCGAGCAGACGCAGACTCTGGGGCCAGCATGCGGAGGAAATCGAGGATATTGTTGTGTTTCGCGGTGCTCTGGGTCTTGGGAATAGCTTACTACTTTTACTCTGGGACAGCGCTGAGTCGGAAGGTAGGTTTGTATTGCTGTCGTCTTGTTTCACGGTGTGATGAGGTTTTTATCTTTGGACAAAGCGAGCATGAGCCCCCCTATATCCCCCATAACCACATCCGCGCTGCCGAGCCATCACCGGGAGAGGAGCGCGATAAAGGCCCTGGTATCAGTGGACAGACATTGATTTGGTGGATGAGAGTGGACCAGGGCAGTCGAGAGCTGCTTTAGCCCGGGTGGCACGCTCTCTTCTGCCGCTGTACAGATTGCCTGGATCCATAGGCTCACACCGGAGCCCCAGTAATGTGACAGCGGGGGAACAGACCGGGGTATGAGGCTGCTAGCCTGTCTCAGGGGCCGGTGTGTGTGAAGAGCACGTCAGCACAAGCCACTACTGCTAAGACATGAGAGCAGTAAGGAAGTGATGTATTCCAAGCACTCAATAGCACAGTACTCTATGCTTATTTTTACCATGGCTCTTTGTTGAATAAATCCTCTTTCAGCTGGTATAGGATGGTTACTCCATCGATTGACGATGGATAGACCTTATTATAATATAAGAAATAACCGGAATTGTTTGACCATAAAGGGTAACCGATCAATCAGCTGAGGAAAACGTTTCTATATCATGTCATAAGTAATCTTCTGAATTTCACATGTAAAAACCTTCATGACAATCATTATAAAAATCCAGTATAGTTTATTTATTATAGAACATTTATATATTTCCTTAATTTACTTATTCATTTTGTAGGAAACTTTTCAGGCAATTTCTTCATGCAATATCTATTTTCATTCAAACATCTATAGTCACGCCACTGACAAGAGATCTGAAATGTTTGAAGGCCAAGAGCAACTTTCTATCTATATGACATCCCCTCTGTATTGGTCTAGTGCTTCTGCTCAGTCCCATGTTTGCTCTGGTTGAGTCAACTCCAGGTCCCATCACTTCTCCATTAGGCTGATAGCATTATCGGTGTGTTTCCGGTGGTTGAGAGGTCATGGGGCAGGTTCTCCAGTAATGCTGCTTTCTCAAACTAAAATGGCCTTCATAGAATAAGATGACAAAATCTGATAATCAATCTTTATCTGTGAAGCACATTTAAAAAAACCGGGGGCTACCAAAGTGCTGTATAGACATGTGAAAAACGGTTATAATGAAAACACAAAATGCATGTTTTTTATGAAGCATTAGGTATACAGTCTAATAAATAAGACCTACAGATATTCAAATTAATATTCTATTTATTATTATAATTAATATACACATAATAACAAGAGCATCATATTCATACTTGTATAAAGTATAGACCTCACATTTCTTTGTGTATTAGATTCCTTAAGCTCTTTTGACAACTGATGGTATTATTTTGGTTGTTGTTGGTTTGTTGTCTGTGGGACCACTATTCTTCCTAAACAATATTCCTGAACTCCACTTTCAAACCACTGGGCATAATATCTCCCTGTCATCTCTAATGTCTGGTAGTTGAGATACAGAGAAGGGAATTTGTGACCTGATACTTTTGGCTTTCATTTTAGTCTAGGGGTTTGCAGATGTTGTTTCACTAACAAAGAAGCTGATCTCCTGCCACAATTCAACATAATATTACATTATCAAAATTCTTGTAAAATGACAATATTTTGTCAGTTTTGATCCATCTCACCTTAATATGTCAGCATTCTTTCAGAAAAACAACCACAATCGGGATTAGGTTTGTTCATGTGCTAATCTAATATAGAGCATGTTTCTGGACAGATACTGGCAGGTTCTTGTCTCTTAATTTATGCAGAGTGCTACATTTTGTGATATTCGTAAATATGAACAGATTGTCTGTGGCCCTACCTGCATGTGAAAGCCAGATCCCATCAGACCTCTGAAGCTAAGCAGGACAGGGCTATATATAACCAATGCATAATTTTTTATTATTATTATATATTTCAGTGTGTGTTTTTATGTATACACTAAAATGTAATAATGAATTTGTAAATTTGTATAATGAATATATTTTGTCATCTTACTATAGCTTGACACGACTGTTAAATGTCTGGTATCGGTACTTTGTACAGGCCAGTACTCAAAATACTTTCAGTTTTGAAAAGGTGTCTTTCATAGTTACAGAAGCATATTTTGTCAGAGTGGTCAGCAATAATCTGTGCTTTTTTTGTTTGACAGTAGATTTGTTTGGCAGAAAATTGAAATAGGTGTGACTGAGTGATTCATCTGAGTGGGGAAATGTGAGTGTATGATGTGGTTTAGCTCTGTCCAGCCTCTTATGTGGAGCTTTAGGCATCCATGACCTGTCAGTGCTTGCTTTGGCTCTTTATCAGTGCAGAAAACATTAAGATTAAAGTCATGCAGATTTTTACAATTGTGTATTGGGCACTTCATTTTCACTTTGTTGCGTTAGTGGACGTGCAAAGCCGATGTGGACAGAAAACCAGATTCTGTCAAAAGATGTGTTGGGAAATTAAAACCTGAAAAACTTGTAAACTCGCTTTTCTTTCAAGGCGAGAATGTTTTCTTAGACGGGGTCTAAAACAAACCACCGGTTTGTTTGAATTGAAAACAACTCTTTGTACAAAAACGTACGGCTCATTTCAGTTTTCATCTATAGCTTCTCAATGAACAATTCAACCAAATGTAAATTTTACAGTGCATTGTTAAAATACAGTAACACTGAAACACGCGGAGGCTGACTCTGGTGGATGACTGACAGAACGGCGCACTGGCCTTATTCAATGAACTGCTGACTCCTTAAGAATGCACTTTGTGACAAGTCATCATTTCATAAAACAAATACTTTTCACACTGACACTATTATCCCAAATGTGGCGGAAATGTTAATGAAGGAATTGCAAGTCTTAAGACACAAGGTCTCAAGACTGGGCAGCATGAAGCCGGAAAAACTGCGTCATACAAACAATACGTCCTTCAAGGGCCTACCTCCGATTGCTTTCATGACACATGATGATACTTAAGGTGACCTCTTCTCCTTAGGAACTCTGTCGCAGGCTGTTGCATTTATGATTTGTAAAGCTATATCTACAATGTTCTACAGCATGAATCAATACAAAGGTTCATTGAACACGTATTTACACTGGCTAATGTCTTTTTGCTTACTTAGGAAAAAACAAAGATGTTACAAATACATTGCCTAAATATATCGAAACCCCACATAAAGAGAATAACAGGCTATTGGGGCCAGCTTTTCCCTAATGCCTTTTCAGGGACTATGTCCTCTTTTAAAGGTATGTTTGATTTATCTGTGCTTTCGGTGGTGGTGGTGGGGCACACTTCTGACTCCATCAGAACGGGGGCTAAGAATAACAAAAATCCCTTTATGTCGTGAGTTGTCCCATGATTTTTGTGCTGCGTCATAAAGGTCTCATCATGTGCTAACTCTCTTCACATGTCAGGAAAAGTATACTGGTGCAATTGACAAAGACACTTTCCTTTACTCTGTCATCTGAGTTGTTGTACAATACACTGCTTCCTGCTGTTTGCTTGTGACAAACGCTGCTCATTTCGCCTGCCCTTCATTAGTAGTTGCTGACATCTTGATAGTTTAAAAGTTATTACCTTAAGCCACATGTAAATGTTTGGCTCTACTCAAGCTTCCGGAAGAGCCAATGACGCTTAATTAATTGTCCTCATAGTAATCGGGAAAAATAAAAGACAACAAAAGATGATGAATAATGACCATAATCCTGCCAATTTTCAAACCTGATGCGACCTGATTTATGGGTTCTGCTGTGTGACCTGTGGCCTACAAGTATGAGGCTGATGGTTTTAACTACTGGATGTCAACGGGAAATGAAGAGAATTTGTGTGTATTTCAACACGGTTTCATCCACTCTTCTTCTGGAACCATGTGTTGGGAGCATGAATGGAAGGCTAATGCGCTTCCAGCTGGGAGTGTTGTGATCCTGGTCTTTATGAGAGCCTGCTCCCTCGTGTACCCCACGCCCAGAACTCTCACATCAAAGGCTCTAAGAAACCAGATGTAGCAGATTTGAGGGGATGTTTGTTATTGGTGCGTACATACATCACACTTCAAATGTTGTGGTGGGTTTTACTTAATTGTTTCTTTTGGAGGAATTACAAATGTGGTATATTGGTAAAATAAGTTAAACCAACTATAGTATCTCTTTTAAATATAATCACATCTGAACTTATTGGATAAGCGGCCTTATGGTACAACAAAAGCAGCTTCAACTACCTGCATGTGAAAGCCTGGTCCTGGCAGAACTCAGAAGGGCAGGCCCTGGTTATGGGCATGAGGTGTGTGGGGGGGTGGGTAAATGATTGAATGATTGGTGATGGTCTGAGGGGCTGTTTCTGTCAGTCTGCCCCAGGGCAGCTCTGGCTACAGTAGTAGTTTATTACCACTGTGTATGGAGTGAATGCCGCCAATCTGACCGACATGTGAAATCATCTTCAATATTTTCATTATTTTGGATGGAGGTGCAAATGTACCAGTGCTTCAGGATCACCAGTTAAAAACCCCACTGATAATCATGTTAGAAAAAACCATTCCAAGACATGGCTAAATAAAAATCCTTTTAATGGAAAAAGGAGTTAAAAATGTAATCCATCACCACTTACGGTGTTCTCTTTCCAACAAGGCCAAGTCATATTTCTGCACTTGAGTGACTGCCTAATTTGTTTGGAAGCATTCTATTGGGATAAGCCACCATTAAAATAAATGTAACCATTGATAGAAATAGAAAAAAGATAGTTGAGAGTTTATGAAGGATGGGAGCTCCATAATTGTTGTGTGAAATCAATATTCAAGAGGTTTAAGCTTGGCCAGAGCTCTTAACCACACAAGGCATAATAGGAAATGACTATAGGAATCTTGGCTCCATAACACGTACACATCTATACATTCAGAAGCATACTTTCCTTTTCAGGCAGGAAGAACGGTTTTTCCCTTGTAAGGGAAAGAAAAAACATTTATAGACATAGTACTTACAGGTCCACCCTTTGGCCTATCAGCTCAAGAGCTTTAATGATGGTGTGATGTGGTTTAGGGTCTTACTGCAAGCTTCCATTATATCCTCCTTTTAAATTGCCAGGAGCAACAATTTCCACAAATTATGGTCATTTGGGGTAATGAACAATCTAATGAAAGCATTGCACCGATTGTCTTAGTAAAAATACGGGTGCATTTTGGCTGTGTTAATAGCACCATGGGGCTGGGAGAACTAACATCAAAGAAACTGAAGGGAAAAGAGAAGAGTGAGAGCTTTGTCCAATGAAAGACTTGGATCAGACGTTAACATCCACAAACAACATTTCCTCTGCTGACTAACTCCCATGATTCAGCACTTTGGATCACAAGTTGGAAAGCATGTTTGCAACAATACAAGTTTAGCATCTCTTCGATTTGACAGTGGAAATCAGTTGGCATTGCAAAATGGATTTGAAGGCATGTTATTTCTCTGTCACTTTAGGCTTTCCAAATTTCTGTCATAAAGATTAAATCTAGTGAATCTTGCACTTTTTGATTTGGCATGGGAAATGCTTGGTGTGTCTGCCATGTCTGGGTATCGGATTGGCCTTTCGTTCACACGAAGACTGTGGCCCTGTTTATACTGAGACGCTGCGCAGACGTTTCCAGGCTATTAACAGAAACGACCAGGCTCCTAATGCAAATTTCTCAGCGTTCACATGAGGTTGAAAAACGATGTAGTTCTAGCGCCCGGCCAGTAGTGGGCAGAGAAACTTTACAACACTCAAACGACCCCGCAGCCCCGTGCCAAGCCCCCCTCTCGGCAGTGTATTCACTTCCTGTGCCAGACCCCCAGAGAGTACCAACATCATTCTGCATTTTAACAGCAGCTGTGAAAATGGGAACTGAACCTAGAGCTTCGCGTGGTCTCGTTTGGACGAACGAAGGAGTAGAATTAATCTCTGTGTAGCGCTGGAAGCCCACGAAGCTAGTTAGTTTACCGGCCGCCATTATTGTTTATGTTTGTTCTCCGCTACTTCGCATGTCCAAATTTACGTGCTGGGAGCAGCGCTGAGGTGGGGGTCAGAGCAAAGGGGAAGACTGAAACACAGTCTTTGTATGAACGGTTGGTAGCAACCAACATCCAACTATACCGTTTTACTGCCACATTGTCTCCGCGTAAACTCAGCCTGTGTTTCAGGGAGGTGAAAACGCTAGCGCTGAGAAACGGTCTCCAAAGTGGAACAAAACAGATACGCTTCTCAGCGGGGGGCTGTTTCACAGCCGCGTGAAGAAAAAGGTGTTAATTCTCTGCAGTAGAGACGTAAACAAACTTAAACAACAATGGCGGCGGGTACACTAACTAGCTACGGCACGGTAGCACGGTTGGGCGGCACGGTGGCAGAGTGGATAGCACTCTCGTCTCTCAGCAAGAAGGTCCTGGGTTCGAATCCCGGTCGGACCAGGGCCTTTCTGAGTGGAGTTTGCATGTTCTCCCCGTGTCTGCGTAGGTTTCCTCCGGGTACTCCGGTTTCCCCTACCACTAAAAATATGTACAATAGGTCTGGCATGCGCCTCCTGTTCGGCAACCCCGCTCCCATCTCTGTGTGGAGTGAGAGGACAAGTGCCCAAGAATAATAACAATTGTAAACCGCTTTGTGACTCTGGTCTGTGAAAGGCGGTATATAAATAAACATTACTTAAACATTACTACGTCCTTCATTCGGCCAAACAAAACCATGCAAACCGCCAGTTTGTTTCCATTTTTGCAGCTACTTTTAAATACAGAATGATGTTTGTGCATTCTATCACTTCTTTGCAGTGGGCTGAGAAGGGTGTTGAGGAAGTGTTTATACTGCTGGGGTCATGCGTGTCGTGCATGGATCTATTATAATATCGGTGTCGTGTTGTAAAGTTCCACTACCCTCTACTGGCCGGGCGCTAGAACTACATTGTTTTCCGCCACATTGTAGACTTCATTTCAAATAACGACCCTGATCGTTTTTGCTAATTGCTTTGCAGTGTCTCTGCCTAAATGAGGCCTTGGTTCACCAGATGGTTAGAATGCAGGAGTCCTGTCATCACTCTGCTCTTACAAAGAATGAAGGGAACCCAGACACATGTCGAATATAGTTGAATTGAATTAGATAATGTGGGATTATTATACTCACTATGATTTTCAAATAATCTCTTGTTGGTAAATTAGGGCAGCCATGGACCAGGCCTCAGACCATTTGGTGCTTTTGTGCATTCTGATTGCTGTCCTTTGTAAATGTACTGACTGCATTCATATTCAAACTTGAAACAGTAGAGCCTTTGCTGCCCAGAGGTACTTCTTTCCTGGTAAGCTTTTGAGATCATGATCTGAAATAAACAAAAATCTCTTCCCCATTGAATAATAGCACTTTTTCTTTGGGAAAGTTTAAATTAATACTATAATGGCAAACATGTTTCCACTACCCATATTTTTAGTGTGAAGTTCCGTTCATTCATAGTGTATTATTTATCTGTAGGGCTGTCAAAATTCTTGCGTTAACTCACGTTAATAAAATTTTTCATTAACGTGTAAAAAAAAAATTAACGCATGTCCGAATGACCCTCCCATGTATTCCATAATATCACTCAGAATGCCGCGGACACATGCGTGTGTGATATGGCAACAGAGCAGGTAGGCCCTCTGGGAATTCAAGTTTTAAAAGAATACGTGACCGCGGTCACTATCTGTTGTTTGCTATGAACTGAAATTCGCCTCCCGGGGCAGACCCCGGGGGCAGCTGCGGCCGCTCTGGTTGTTGTTAGCGGCTCACAGCCGGCGAACAACATGGCGAATGACGCTGCGGTTAGACCATACACGCCACTGGACTGTTCTCTGCATGTTGTGTGCGTGTCTTTGCAACCTGTGCATAACTTGTGCATGCGAATACACAGCGGAAGTGTCCATGTCTCCTCCCAAAACTAAACAAAACAAAATAAACTCGTTAAATTAAAGCTGGGGTACGTCAATTTTCCCCTTTCATTAACAGCTCATTTTGGTTGTGCCCAAAAGTAAAAGGTTGTGAGCAAAGAAAACAGATATAAGTACATTTGGTATGAATGACAATGTGTCATTACATTTGATCATCTCATTTAACTTCAATTGGAGTGGATTTGAAATAGAATGTTAAAAATGTGATTTATTTACTGCGCGATTAATCAACAAAAAATTTTTAATCGTTTGACAGCCCCATTTGTAATCATTTGTATTGTAGTTGTAGGCCTCTGGCGTGTGTGTGTGTGTGTGTGTGTGTGTGTGTGTGTGTACAGTCTGGAGAAGGGGCCCAGTTACACACAATTGCTCCATTGAGCCTTCACACCCCAGAGTCTCTCACTCGCACCCGAGCGTTACTTGTCTCAGATTGCTCTGTGCATGTTGTAATGTCCCATTTTGTTGTTTTGAAATATGCCACTTTTCATGTGTCTGTTAGTGGAACGATGGAGTATAATTATCAAGTCAAAGAAATGTTTTATCTAAAGAATGATCTTCAACTTTTTTTTATACTGTATGTATGTGAGTTCGTCCAATGAACTTTATTTTGTGAACAACTTACTATACTGGACTTTCCCCACTGTGGGATGAACTGGCTATTAGATTACTTTGCAATGGCTTTTTATTTTATTTATTTTTTACATGTTTGTCAAATTATCTTCATGGTTCCAGGAAATTATGTCTGCATGAATATTCTACATCTCACTCACAGTTCAGTGAAAATTCTTTGTTAAGGTTTATAAACATTTTAGTGGTGATTCTCAAATGCACTATGCAGTAATGCCATGTTTTTAAAAACAAGTAGTGTGATGTCCAGGTCTGGTCTCGCTAGCTGTAATGATGGTTTTGCCATCATGGTTTTGCTTGTGGATGAAACTTGTCTCTGTCAAATGGAACAAGCCGAGAAAGTAGTTTGAGTTGATAACAAACTCCATCTTTAGGCTCATATAATCTTTCCACTCGTCACAGTAATTTGTTCTGATCTAATTTCATGATACTCGACTTTCTGACATTTCACATAATTACTTTGAAGAGACCATGAAAGATCACATGCTCCGACATCAAAGCATGTTGATGTTCTTGTCTCTCGACTAAGTGTGAGTAACATTAAAATATGGTTAAAACTTGGGGCCAACAAATTAGAATTTTTTAACCAAATTCTATAATGCTATGCTATTATGCGATCATAATCTTTTGCAGACCTTTGTATGGTCATCAATAATGGCTGTGTTGAAGTGAATTATTTGTATTTTTAAAAAAAAGTAATAATGCTAACGTCTATGTCTAGTTTTCACATGCATCGGCCAAGTAGCTTTTAAAAGATAGAATAACTTTTAATAATAAGATGAAGAAATCCTACACTTTTGCAATGTCAATATTCTGAAGATCTTGAATAACATACTTTCAAGACTACAGAACATTTTCTTCAATGCTCACAGATGTTTCCCTACATCATTCCTACCTGATTTTATTTATGTTACAGTTTTACACCTTTTTTGTCTGTTTCATCTGTCAACATTGTAGCTTATAAACGCTTAATGAGGATATTGTTAAGATGATCATCAGCAGGGTGTGGGTGCAAGTAGCAGTCAGTCTTTTGTTTAATGCCAAATCATGCAAAGTATTTAATTTGTATTTATGTTGAGCTTCCTCCTCCACAAATGCCTGTGAATGTAGTAATGTATTTTGGCAGCTATATTTTCACAAACAAGCTTCATTCATTGCTTTGTGTTGAACTGGTGCCAGAAACACTGCATGTCCTGAGGATGCACAGATGTGATTAAGTGGAGAGGAAAACGTGTGACTCGTTGTTGAGTCTTTTGTTGTGAAGGGTAAACCGTGGCAGACGCGGCAGCACCACAGGGCCAAGGGATATTGACACTGCAGCTGTGAAAAGATGTGCTTTTAGCCGTTTCTTTAATGTTGATGAATGAGGTGACTTTTCCACTTCAAAAGTATCAAACGTTTTCCAGCTAATTTGTGGTGCACACAGGTCGACTGTTTTCCGCTTGTGCTGTATCCAGTCTCGAGCTCACTTTTATTAGAGACGGTGACGTAATGCATGGCCAGACACATTCTACTCTGTTCAGTGATAATTAGATGCTCATTCCAGTGTAATTATGACATATTTTTTGTCAACGTTAAACATATTGAATCATCATTGTCGACAGTACTTATTTTAAAGCTTTAATCAAGGGCTAAATTTAAAGCCACCCTGTGTAATTTTTACAGCTGCTCCATATGAAAAAACATGTTAACTAATAACAAATGTGACCTTTTTAAAGAATATTTACCTCCACCATGTTTTTTGAATTGTATTCATAGGCATAGAATTTAACTTATAAGTGTCCATGAGAGAGGAGTGCTCTCCGTGTAAATGCGCCATCTTGAAAAACAGTGGGGGATAAGGGACAAAAAGGATGCAAGAATCGCGTTTTTGTTTCACATGAGCTTCTGATATCGTTGCTTTCACCGTGCCTTCACAAGTTGGAAGATGGAACCATGGAGGACCACAGTTATATAAAAGAACCATGAAGGACCACAGTTATGTAAAAGAATGATCCGAACAACAATCTTTTAGAAATATAATTATGCAGAAGTACGGCGTCATAGCAGCAAAGTGTCAACATCGCAAACTGAAAGACAGCATTAACACAACAGGAGCCACATCGTGTAGTTTGTACACAACAGACTCACACGTGAACAGTACGTAACTTTTTTCACACTGACAATAATGAGAACGGGGCAGAATCTGCAACACAGTCTCAAGATGTTCTGACCCAGTCCAACTACTGTCACAAGTTTCAACTTTACTTATTCAGGGAAAAAGCCTCAAATAAAACACGCACAGAATCCCCACAAAACAATCCCCAGAATACTTCATCAGCAGCATGAGTAAATGTTGTGTTTTCTTACCGTGATGCAGATAGGGCGCTGTGGCTAATGCTAATGCTAACATGAGCTTTTAGCCATGTCCTGCCGCGGCTCTGTATATCTCCTGCTTCTTTGATCATCGTAGTTTTAAGCTCCCACAGACGTTAGTCCTCCATGTGTCTATTGTCTTCACACCGCGTTTGTAAAACTATGTTATAATAGATCCATGGTAAAACTCTGTGCAGCGGGTGCCGCATCTGAACGCAGTCTTGTTTACAAGTCGCCTCCACGCGACTGTCAAGTGCCCGAGACGTGTGGAGAGATCCGGTCATTTATCAAACTAAAGTATTCTATGACTAAGAGTTGAGGAGCACTGTCAAACAGTTAAGGCAACAGTGCTCAACTCAAAGGCTTCCGTACTATATTGGACTGCAATATAAGATCTCAACGCTAGATGGCACTAAAAATTACACAGTGTACCTTTAAATGTTTAGTTGTTTTTGGAAGTAACCGATTGAACTTACAAACCTATTGTCAGTAGTGCAAAGTTGTGACATGCATTTGTAATCTTTTATAGCATTAGATGTCATTGCAGCTCTAAATTGTGTGTAAATGGAGTTTACACATTCTATATTTATGATAAACTAGTCTCAAGGAGGTGATACTATATGCTTAATCTCAATGTTTGGTCAGAATGAGCCTTGCTTAATGTCACCTCGCCCTGGATAGATAAACTTGAAGACAAAAGCTCACATGCTTATTTTTCATTTCTGATTGCAGTCATTGCTCCTTGGCCAATGGAGAGTATTACTTAGTGCAATGGAAAGATCGAAAGAATGCGATCTAAATTTTTCATAATCTTGTTTATTGACATGTGCAATAAATTCAAGGGTCTTTTAATTCAAAATGTACTTTGTTGAATTCCATCTGTGCAATTATAATAAACCGCTATTTTTCTACATGTAAAATGTGGAGCATTGAAACAAAGCAAAAGCAGGTCAGTGTGTCAATCTCGGGAGTGTTTTGTTCCTTTTGTTCAGAGGCTGTTAAAGACCACCATCACTCGACTATAGAGACCGACGCGCTGTATCCATACACTGATCAAACTGGGCCATTGTAATGACACAGAAAACTCTTTTATGTTGCACTTGTGGTCAGATAAATGACAGGTGAGAGGTGATCATTTCATTTCATGACATTGCGACACGTCCCCCATGAGCACACTTCTACAATTAGGATCTCCCAAGATCCCCCAAGTTTCCTCTGCCTGCCTGCCTGCCTGAGTATTTTAATGCATAGTAATTCTGATCCTTGTAAAAAAGTAGAATAAAAGATACAATTTGATGAGGAGGTGGGTGTCTAAATTCTGTTAGTGTTATTGCAGCGATACTATTCCTCATGCTGATTATTGTCCCACATTTACAGGAAGGAGTAAACTGCGTCCTTTGATTTGATAATTTCATTCAAATTAGGGCTAATGATTATTTTAGTAATCAAGTGTTGATATTATTATTATTATATCTATTACATTAAAATGTATGTTGTTAACTGCATATTTAACATTTTAGGAAATGTATGTATTAATTCTGTGCCGTGATGAGCAACATTTTAACATAATTTAAAATTGTAATCGAAGCCTTTCTCTAATCTATTAATTCCACTAACTCGTGTCTGCCCTAATCCAAATGTTTAACAAAAACATTAGATCACATTTGTCTCCTGAATTATCAACCAAAGGTCCTCATCCTGGAGCATTCAATGTCCCAGTTTGATTTTTCCTGGGTTTTGAAAAGGGGAGCTTGTCACTCCAGTGCAGCAGTCAGTGAAGTATGAACATTTTGTCTTTTCTGCGCTAATCCCCAGTGGGCATGCATGTCCTATTACTCTCCAGGCGGGTAAAGGTCAGGTTACTGCAGAGTACAGTAAACTTAAAGCTGGAGTCGATTCAGGCAGGACGAGCCTCAAGCTTCTCCTTTCAGAAACTTGTTTTTGGAAGATGCCTGAAAACATTTGAAGCCAATTGAATTATATCCGGATTGTTGCTCCTTATTGGGCCAACCATTTTTCTTCACAGTTACCGCTTCTTCTGAGGAATTGAATGTGAAGTTGACACTGGATTCTGGTGCGACTTATAAAATAATAGCAGATAGCCACGCACCACCCACAGAAAGTTACATGCTGGTGCTTTTGGTCAAATGTTTATTTCATTTTCAACATTGTTTGCTTTGTATTGATGGTTATTAGTCAGTGAGCAGAAACCATCAGACCTTCTCCCATTGTTCAATGATGTAACCAAAAATGACTGCTCGATTATTCAATATTTCTACTGTATTTAGTTGCTCAAAGAAAATATAATGAATTGCCTCTGATAAAATTGTCTTTATTTCAGTTTTGTTTTTGTCAAATTGAGATTAAATATTGTATACACATTCTATACTAGTTAGTAGTTACAGCACTATGTTCCCATATTCCCCATACCATTGGATATCTATATATCTCCTTTAGACACAACATTATGTTTCCAAATTTCCAAAGATTTCCCTGGTTTTCCTCAGGGGTGATAAACGGCTTCTGTAAATCAGATAAGCTTAATAGCTAAAAGACAGCTGTGTGATATATTACCAAAATGTCACATGACGTTCATGATGCATTGCCTTTTTGTGTGTATATGCGTGTGTGACTGATGAGAAGCAAAGAGTTAATCTATCAGCAGTTGTGATCAGATTATCGTGGATTATACTGTGACTGTTGGATGTTAGACAAGTGCTCAGCGTGTATGTAAGTGAGCGGCTGGCCTAATACAGTGAATCTGTGCTGGCTGTATAAACTCATATGGGCCTGCACTTGTTGACACGCAAACTTTGGCTTTATCCGCGTGGAGCTTAGAGGCTATAGCATTATCCGAGCAGGTGTAAGGACTAAAGGCAGATCTTCACAACATTGCCATTTGGTGATTTTAACTACAGTTGATTACAGCTGCACAATTTTGGCAAAATGTCTAAGTGCTATTTTTATGTTTAAAAAAAAAGTTGACTATTGTTTTGACTTGAAGACATACTTTTATTTGTAGTTATTTAATTAGACAGCTTTAATCAATTATAATTGCACTAAGAAAAATAAATGTTTGGCCTTAGTATTCATCATGCTGTGTGTACGTTTTCTTTGCTATAGTGGATGTATTATATGTATATTTTCTTTAAAAAAAAAGTTTTATTATTGCTGTAAAAGGTCGTATATGTCCCTTTTGTGGTTGGTTATTGGTAATTTGTTGCATCACAAGGCTTGAAACATATTTTATGTTGATATTCGTATTGGTATAATATTGTGCATTGAAGAACAAAAACTTCAGTACAGCACACAATGAGGTCTAGGTCTTTATTTTGTTTTGGTCTCTACACCCTCTGAACATAATGTTTAGAGCAGGCATCCCTTACCTCTGAGTATTGTGACATATTTAAACCCTTGTAACTTGGTTTGTGCAAATACTAAATAAAATGCCAAAATTCTGCATCTTATACAGTAACTGTGTGTGCAAAGAATGCATGCAATGTAAACTCATTTCAGATTTGGATAATAACACGATTATTGCAACTTATTTTAAAAGCCTAGTCAGATTACTGCATTCATATAAACTTAGAATATGGGTGATGGCAGTGATTAGGGATGTAAATCGGCGACCGGTTAACCGGTGGTTGACCGTCACAGCGTTAACCGGTCAAAGCTGTCGGTTAAAAAAAAGAAAAAGGGGAGAGGGGAGGTCTCTTCATAACGCTATTTTAAGCCCTATTTGCACGGTGTGACGAGCGGGTCCGTATCTAGCTGTGTGCGCCCATGTATTATAAACTCCGGGACGACTCTCACGCCGCACGAGCCACATATGCACACGCACGCGCGCGCGCACACACACACACACACACTTTCCCCCTCTCCATACGTAACATCCACACGCATCATCTCTCCCCTCTGTTACCGTCAAAGTTGCACACTGGCGCGGGTCAGAACTACATTGGAGCTTACATTTACATACATACACACATACATACACACACACACACATACACACACACATACACACACACATACACACACACATACCGGTCTGTCGCGCTCCTCTGTGTCACGGAGCCCAAAGGATTCGCGCAAACACACGGCTTCAGTCAAACCACATGGACCATGTTTGTGTTTATGGTCCTCGGGATCAGCTCCACACACATCACTTGTATTTAAACTTTTGTGAAGACCTGTGAGACGCGGCTCGTCACTCGCTGCTCTGACCATGTGAACGAGCCGTCGTTTGCTGCTAGAAAGTTTTGGTATTAACCCGCAGCACAGCAGAATGGGAAGATTAAAAAAGCAGTTCTCTGTGCGCAAAGGTGCCGGAGCTGTTGCGGGTTTGGGCGCCGCTGTCTCGGCTCTGATCCAGTAGAACGCAGAGCTGCACTTATGAAAAGTACGCGGCTCGAAATGGCCGTTATTTCAAAGAACGTGGACTATTTTAAACTACGCGGTTAACCGGTTTCAACCGGTTAATGAGGCTCGGTGGTCGGTCATGAAAATTCATAGTTTTTTACATCCCTAGCAGTGATTGATCATAGAGTGAGATATTGTAATAAAACAAAGAGAAAACGTTTGGACAACACTACTAGAACAGATTACTATGTGTCTAAAATTGGAAGTTCTAAATTTATTAATGTAGAAAACAGTTTGTCCTAAAAACGGGAAACGTGTGATATAACCTCATGTTTGTCATTTCCTGGAACGTTTTGGTACAATGTTCTCTATTCCGTTGTGGTTTAAAAAGATGCTCCACTTTTGATCTGAGCCAATTCGTTCCACTTCTTGTTCAATCTAAAAATCCAGTTTGACAGTCTCATCTTTTATGTATCAGGATATTTCTGGAGATGCTGCTTTAGCATTCAGTTCAAGTGATGTTTTTACATTTGACTTGTCTGGCGTTTTTTTGTCTTGATGCACATATATGAAGCTCAGCACCAAACCCAGACTGTGTATATATTACTCCAAAGCTCCATAAAGTCAAATATGGAAGGGCTCATGGACAAAGTTTTACCTAATTCATACACAACTCAAAGTGCTTTATAAAAGAAGAAAGGGGACATTGAAATACATAGATCAAGCATTAATAATCACATGATATTACAATTATGAGGATAAAATCTTTCAGTTTTATGCACAGCTAATCAGAGTGGTCCCCAAAAGGAGGCCTTTCTCACAAATTCAGGAAGACTGTTCTATATTTTGGCTGGGTAGCTGCAGAGGCCACTCTCACTTATTTAATTTAATGTTTCAATAATTTTATGTAATGGTTATACATTTTATAAATAGTTAAAAGTGCAATTTTAAGTTATTTCACATTTTTTACTAATTTTGAACACTAGGAACCTTTTGTTTATAGAACATGTATGGGGGAATAGTTACAGTGCCTTGCGAAAGTATTTGGCCCCCTTGAACCTTTCAACATTTCGCCACATTTCAGGCTTCAAACATAAAGATATAACATTTTAATTTTTTGTCATGAATCAACAACAAGTGGGACACAATCGTGAAGTGGAACAAAATTTATTGGATAATTTAAACTTTTTTAACAAATAAAAAACTGAAAAGTGGGGCAATATTATTCGGCCCCTTTACTTTCAGTGCAGCAAACTCAGTCCAGAAGTTCAGTGAGGATCTTTGAATGATCCAATGTTGTCCTAAATGACTGATGATGATAAATAGAATGCACCTGTGTGTAATAAAGTCTCCGTATAAATGCACCTGCTCTTTGATAGTCTCAGGGTTCTGTTTAAAGCACAGAGAGAACCATGAAGACAAAGGAACACACCAGGCAGGTCAGAGATACTGTTGTGGAGAAGTTTAAAGCCGGATTTGGATACAAAAAGATTTCCCAAGCTTTAAACATCTCAAGGAGCACTGTGCAAGCAATTATATTGAAATGGAAGGAGTATCAGACCACTGCAAATCTACCAAGACCCGGCCGTCCCTTCAAACTTTCATCTCAAACAAACTTTCATTCTCTAACACCATGGGAAATGTCAGCAGTTTGTTCTCCCTCCTTCTACAATCAAACCCAAATGCTCTATTTCTCCAAACATTGTAAACATACTATAAAGCCATATCTGATTTCAAAATGATATACCAAGGGAAGCGTAAGAGCTGGTTTGGTGACTGCCATCTCCACTATTTTTGCCTTTCTGCATGTGTCATGTCCATCTGGCGGTCAAAGCAAACGGCTGCCAAACAAACGCAGCAGGAAGGAGAATAAGAGGAGAAAGTTTGAAAAGAAGTTCGAAAAGAGGAAGACAGATGGAAGATTGATAAGTGAGGAAAAAAATGTCAATGTTTTGCTTGACAAGTTGGAGGGTGATTTTTAAGAGTTTGTCTAAATATGGCAAATACCTATGTATATAATACTTGTTTTAGTTTCGTTTTTTTCTTTTACAATATATCATATCTCAAGATCAGCCACAATTGATGGTAAAGTTACTGTTGACTATAACATAAATTATTCAAAGAGGTACTGTACAACACACTTTGGCCAGATGTATTGAACTAAAGCTGGGGTACCTAACTTCCCAACCACAAAGTATATATTAAATGTGTTCCTTGCTCTTAAAACATTCTAGTCACATCACTAATTTCCACATGCATGTATATTTAGCCTCAGTCACATGTTTAGATCTGTTTTTCATAAAGAAAAGTGACAACAACAGGACCATCTTCACTCAATCCTAAACATCAGTGACTCACAGGGCTCTTTCTTACAAGTTTGAAAAATATATATAATGTTAATATTACTCAAGACTATGAACATTAGGTACCCCAGCTGAAAATCTCATCTTTGTTTTGATTTGAGGTATTATGTTTTACTTCATACCACTTCATTGTGACTAAAAGTACAAAGACCAACCACTCAAATACAAAAAGACATTGCTTTTGAAGTCTCAAGCCTGGAGTTAAAAGAGTGCAGGACCACAATAAGTCCATCACAAAAGCATGAAGTATAGAATCTATAATGTCCACTCTCTGAGCGATGGGATAATCAGACGTGTCACTGGTTTCTCCGATGAAGCTGCGAACAGGATCGATGCAGCGTTTAAGAGGTGAACCCGGGCCACTCACAATATAATGGAGTGAACGATTTTCTGAAGGCACGCGTTTCGACTGAGTGTCACTAATGCACGCTGAGCCTCGATGGGGTCTGTTTTCAAATAGACTCTCGGCCATTTAGTTTTGTTTGTCATCTGAAGTGGAGGGATAACATGCCGCCATTACAAACGATGATTAAGTCGATAGAGAGGATGTAAGAAGAACAGTGGACAAGTGCTTCAAATCAATGGGATAAAAAAATTAAGTGGTTTTAGTCTGGCCTTGAGGTTATCAAAAGTATGGAAACTAGATGATGATTTGAGAAAAAATAAAGATGCAATTTAGCTTTTGTGTGTATTCCTAGCCTGATCAGCCAGTTCCACATGATTTGTGTGTCAGGCTAGAACATTTCAGAATATGTGTGTATAATCTGTTTGTTAATGCATTCATTTAATATGTGCTATTCTAATAAACTAATTACATAAGCAGGACTATAATCAAACTTAACTATTACTTTACTGGACTGCTAAACGTCTATTGTGTGTACTTGCTGCACTTGTATGTAGCAGAAGTTACACAGTAGTCTTTATGCCTTATTTTGTAGTTTTTTTCAAAATGTCTTAGTTTTTGACGTGTTACTGACAATGGCAATAAAAATAATTCTGATTCTGAGGATACATTTTATATACATTTCACCGTGGCCTATTATTGAGTTAAAAAAAGTTTATTGTCCAAAAAGAGCATTTGTATATAATATTTTCCATGCAGTGTTTTTCTTTTCCTAGTAGCAAATTTGACATTTTGTAATGAGTGGCCTATTTTATTTTACACATTTACATTTTTTTAGGCATCTTTCAAACAATTTTGCTAAGTTGTAAGCAAATGTAACAAAGTAAAAATGTTTTGCATGATCTACGATGACAAAAGGGTTCGTGTTTTTTGTGTGTCTGTTTTCAGGATGAATGGAGCTCCAGTGACTCGCTCAGTAAAAAGTTGCACAATTCAGACGACAAAACCAACCTGCTTGAAACTCTTCCTCCAGGTACCGTCCTCTTTATCCTCAAATAATGCATGATATTTGTAAATTATCTTTGCAACTTTTCTTGCAATGAGATAATAATTATCATAATCATTGGACAAACTAAACAGTTACGTATCTACAGTTTTGAGTCGCTGATGGGTTTTGGGAGTGAGTTCCAGAGAGTGGGGGCAGCTGCAGCCAAAGCTTGGTCCCCAAATGTTTGCCACTTTGTTCTGATGGGAATGATATCACTTTGGTCCGGGGAACTTTATATTGTCTGACAAATAAAGACTAATTGATTGAATCAATCAAAACTAGTTGTAAATAAGGAGAATTAAGATTCGGTGGTGTTTAAAAATGGCCTTTTCCTTTGTTGAGTCATAACCTCCTGCAGGAGTCTGTGGCCTGTGAAAGCCCAACACTCCCTTATCTGATGCTGCTGCAATAGAAATCCAAATGTTGAAGGGCGTTTCACCGGAGACTGACATTTTCTATCTCTGTCCCAGCTTTTCTTTGATATTGTCAAGCTCGTAGCTTGGGACAAAATGTTGCAATATAGAAGAGAGCCAACTATCAAAAGGAATACAAAAGAATTGAGGACTTAAAGTTAAAGTTGGATTGCAGCTTATGAAGAGAATGAACTGTAGAAACCAGAAGTTTAAACAATGAAATGCATCTTTATTTTCTCAACTGTTTCTTTATTTCAATTTTAGTAATATTTCTTGCTCAATGCCACAATATTGATTTCTTCAAGTCAGAAGTTTACTTTCAGATGGTGAGAAAATGTCTTTTACGTAGTGTATGCAAACTCCCGGTGTATATACTGCATAGAAGTGGTAGGTTTTCTGGTGACGGGTTCAACACCTATTGGTCCTAATCTAAATTTATTTTATTCTTAGGAAAGTTCCAATGTTTGGTTTTAAACGTATCTCATCAGTTCAATTACTGGAGGTTGTATGACTTTATGTGCTCACTTGTTTCCATGGAGATTGCTATGTTTTATACTCTTGTCTGCTCGGGCACTAGAATCTTTTGGACCTTCCGGATAACAGTACATGCACTAAAGCTGTGTTGGAAACGTTTGAAGAAAGTAATGTCTGTGGTCCAAGCAGGAATGTCCCACACGTTTGTCCAGTTTGTCCAAATGTTCATGACAAAAACATGTTAAAGCAGGAGGACATGATGCAGAGCTGCAGTAACAGGCAGCTCATTGGGATCAGTAATTAGCATGCCAGACATAGTGTCTTTCTGTCAGTGCGAGTCTGCACCGAGGAGAGTGCTCCCCCAGTCGTCAAGCTCAGCTTCTCTCCTCTGCCTGTCACACACAGAATGTGTAATCTCACAATACCATATGCTTAACACAGCTCATTAGCATAGCAGCAGCAAACAGCTAATTAGTTTATTATTATGCACGTGTCTGTGCAGTCAAAGATAAACTGGCAAATTAAACATGACAACTTTCTCCTTTTAGCACTGTAGAATGTTATAGCCGGACTGAAGGATTGACAGCTGTTTGACTGCTCAAGAATTGTTTTCTGAAATTAATTCACAAGAATTAAGAAAATGCAATGTAATAATCTGCAGTGAGACGTATTATTGACCTATGGTGAGGATGGAACCTCGCCCTGTTGCCTTGTTGGCGCTGTCAAGCTCCGCTTCTTCCGTCAGTCGTGAATAGCATCCCAAACAAATCCCAAATTGTTGAATTTTCATTTTTAAAAACGTGTTTCCTGTCCCTTAAACAGAATCTCTGTGTATTACTGTCATTGTTAATATTAATATTAAACATGTTTACAATGACCATGGTTTTAATTTGCAATTTATATATTTTTTCATTCATACTAATGTTGAATGGAATGTTTTTAATGCTATGAATGTAATTACAATAATATCTTAATTCAGCCAAGTCATTTGTAAATAAGACGTTTGTGTGTGTGTGTGTCCCAGGGAAAGTGCGATGGCAGGACTTCGATCAGGACCTGTACGTTGGCGCTACGGTTGTTCGACCGGGACAGGACCCCTATGCAAGAAACAAATTCAACCAAGTGGAAAGTGACAAACTGCGCATGGACAGAGCTGTGCCTGATACTCGACATGACCAGTGAGTATAGGCTTAGATGTAGATCCATGGATCTACATCTCATTGATCATTAATTTCAGTAAAGAATATTTGTGGGTTTTAACTTTGGAGCGTTCTATTAAGATGTTTTTCATTTGATGCGTGTGTGCCTGGGCTCTTTGATTGTCTGCTTATCTGAGTAATTAGTGCTCCAGTGGATAAAATCTCTTGGAAACACCCCCCATTGTTGTCTATCTGATGAAATCTAGGAAGTAGCTGAGCAGACTCCCACAGAGGAGTACATTCTCAGTTCTATTCATAACTCAAACTACATGTTGTGCATTCTGATTGTTCTCAGTTATGTGGCTGAGCAGCAGGTTTGTTTTGTCTGAGGTTTGATTCCTAAAATGGCGCGTTCCAACTTTTCACCTCACAATTGAGTAATCGTCACACAAAAGCCCTCACTTAAAAAAACATACTTCTTTAATGAAAAGTTCAAATGTTTATTATCTCTAATAAAAACACTTTTAACTCATAGTTTTTGGTATAGTTGCACTTCACAAGTCTATGGTGGCTAATTGATTTTTAATTTCTACTTTTTAACAATCATATCACTGATTTGTTTCTTTATGCAGTCCGGTTTTTTTCATTTTTAAATTTTGTGTTTTAGAATATGGGACTTGAACTTCATGTGTCATGAGCCTTAGAATTCTCTAAAGTCTTAATCTTAAAGCACTTTTCATTTATGTATTTATGTTGACACCTGATTTCATAAATATTGATGGTAACTGCGGGAGCATGATTTTAGTGAGAAAATATGTTTGTAGTATATAGTTTAAGTCCACCCTTTACTTAAATTATATTGAATATTTGTAAATATTCTGTATATTCTGAATTGCATTAATCTAATTGCGCAACCATAACGCAATCTATTGACCTCTCACCATGACAACATCTTACTTCTGCTTTAGTGGACTGCCGTTGGTCTTAAAAAGTAGCGTCCGGCTGAGCTGATTTATTGACCTGACAGCGAGAGGCATTAGGCCACTAAAAGAGGAGAAATGTGCCTCTATTGATTTTGCAGTGATGTGTCATTTGGGCAGCAGTGATGGAAAGACTAGCAGCACAACCAGGGATTATGGTTCTCTGCAGTAAAGGACTGAACTCCTACGATACACGACAAAACATAATATTAATACAATATAGAAAATCTACTGAATGGGAAACGGTATTAGAATTAGACAATGAAACATATTTACAGTATGTACAGCTCTGATAGATACAGCTCTATCAAAATGTCAAAACACACAGCCTGTTACCTGATATGACCATTAAACCTTACTATTGACCAACAGTGATAATAACTGGCAACTGTGGCACGTTATAAATAATTTTAAAGCCAACTTGCTCTGGAAAACAACCAAAAACATTTGCTTTTATTATAAGCATCCAAATAATAACGTCCCCTACACACAGCACGTGTCATATGAAGTGGAAGGACTTGCGCAGCTGCATCCCTAATTTGAGATGTGCACCCGTTGTGTATGCAAGGATGCACGCCGCTGTGCAGAGGCTCGAAGCGCCGCGAACAGAGTTCTGCTCGTCTGCGTTTGACCACACCAGGGGTGGGAACCTGAGGGTACCTTACGAAACGATACGATGTGCAATCCAAGCTCACGATAATGATTATCTCACGATATGACGATGCAGCGATTATTGATATATTGTTAAAAAATATACCAACGATAATATTTTTCTTATATTTATGGCATAAATTGAGTGAAAAAATACACTTTATTTCAAGATAAATGGATAAAGTGTCATGCCTTTTAACCTGCACATTTTAGTAAAACTCTTAACTGTCTTACATCCAATAAAATCAATATGAACCTTCTACAGAAATTGTAGAATGCGTATTGTAGCCATATATTAGTATCAATACTTTTATTTTCAAAAAAAGCTTAAAAAAAAGATTTTCTATTTATATTTTTTTAATAAATTGATACTTAGCATATTGATAATCGACTGCGTGAGAAAGTATCACGATACATCACTATATCTACAGTGTCTTGCGAAAGTATTCGGCCCCCTTGAACCTTTCAACATTTCGCCACATTTCAGGCTTCAAACATAAATATATACAATTTTATTTTTTTGTCATGAATCAACAACAAGTGGGAGACAATCCTGAAGTGGAACAAAATTTATTGGATAATTTAAACTTTTTTAACAAATAAAACACTGAAAAGTGGGGCGTGCAATATTATTCGGCCCCTTTACTTTCAGTGCGGCAAACTCACTCCAGAAGTTCAGTGAGGATCTTTGACTGATCCAATGTTGTCCTAAATGACTGATGATGATAAATAGAATGCACCTGTGTGTAATCAAGTCTCCGTATAAATGCACCTGCTCTTTGATAGTCTCAGGGTTCTGTTTAAAGCGCAGAGAGAACCATGAAGACAAAGGAACACACCAGGCAGGTCCGAGATACTGTTGTGGAGAAGTTTAAAGCCGGATTTGGATACAAAGATTTCCCAAGCTTTAAACATCTAAAGGAGCACTGTGCAAGCAATTATATTGAAATGGAAGGAGTATCAGACCACTGCAAATCTACCAAGACCCGGCCGTCCCTCCAAACTTTCATCTCAAACAAGGAGAAGACTGATCAGAGATGCAGCCAAGAGGCCCATGATCACTCTGGATGAGCTGCAGATAACTACAGCTGAGGTGGGAGAGTCTGTCCATAGGACAACAATCAGTCGTGCACTGCACAAATCTGGCCTTTATGGATGAGTGGCAAGAAGAAAGCCATTTCTCAAAGATATCCATAAAAAGTCTCGTTTAAAGTTTGCCACAAGCCACTTGGGAGACACACCAAACATGTGGAAGAAGGTGCTCTGGTCAGATGAAACCAAAATCAAACTTTTTGGCCACAATGCAAAACGATATGTTTGGCGTAAAAGTAACACAGCTCATCACCCTGAACACACCATCCCCACTGTCAAACATGGTGGTGGCAGCATCATGGTTTGGGCCTGCTTTTCTTCAGCAGGGACAGGGAAGATGGCTAAAATTGATGGGAAGATGGATGGAGCCAAATACAGGACCTTTCTGGAAGAAAACCTGTTGGAGTCTGCAAAAGACCTGAGACTGGGACGGAGATTTCTTCCAACAGGACAATTATCCAAAACATAAAGCCAAATCTACAATGGAATGGTTCACAAATAGACGTATCCAGGTGTTAGAATGGCCAAGTCAAAGTCCAGACCTGAATCCAATCGAGAATCTGTGGAAAGAGCTGAAGACTGCTGTTCACAAACGCTCTCCATCCAACCTCACTGAGCTCGAGCTGTTTTGCCAGGAAGAATGGGCAAGAATTCCAGTCTCTCGATTTGCAAAACTGATAGACATACCACAAGCGACTTGCAGCTGTAATTGCACCAAAAGGTGGCGCTACAAAGTATTAGCGCAAGGGGGCCGAATAATATTGCACGCCCCACTTTTCAGTTTTTTATTTGTTAAAAAAGTTTAAATTATCCAATAAATTTCGTTCCACTTCATGATTATGTCCCACTTGTTGTTGATTCTAAAAAATATTTTTTATGTCTTTATGTTTGAAGCCTGAAATGTGGCGAAATGTTGAAAGGTTCAAGGGGGCCGAATACTTTCGCAAGGCACTGTATATATTGTCACACTCCCTAGACCACACCAGCCCACAGAAACCATGAGGACAAACGCATACGTTGGATTTTTGCTGATGTACATCAGTCCTCTGGCCTGTACTGTCCTCTGTCCTTCTCTATAGACTGCACAGGGAGAGCAGCAGCAGCAGCTTGCTTTGTGTAGGGGCCGAAATGGTAATGGTTTAATATAGTTTGTAATACATGGCCTTCCTTATCTTTGGTTGAGTTTTGGTTCAATCCATATGAACTGGTCTTGTTTTTGTGTGAAAACAAATTGTCTCAACAAAATTACCTTGATAATACAAAAGGCAAGTTTTGTATTTGTATAATTTCCACCAATAAATGTGCCTTGGTATAAAATATTGTGGCTGGTAACATGCTTTGATTTTCTTCAAAAATTACTTTGACAACACTGCATTGGAGAATCTCTTTTTTTCTTCATCTTGCCAACCTTCCTATAAGTATAAGTATATAAGTCCTATGTCATTTTCAAATCACAGCCTTTTTTCACTTCATATTTGTGGTGTTTTGTGTGTTTAGTTGCAGGCATAAACAGTGGAAAACAGACTTGCCGGCTTCCAGCGTTGTCATCACTTTCCACAACGAGGCACGCTCTGCTTTGCTGCGGACCGTGGTCAGGTGGGTCTCAAACATTTTGTATTTATTTCCCCATCTACTTGTCGATAAAGATTTTGTTTCTATTTTGTTTTCAGTGTCTTAAAGAAAAGCCCATCCCATTTAGTCAAAGAGATCATTTTGGTGGACGATTATAGTGATAACCGTAAGTCTTTTGAAGTTTCTATTGTTCTATAAGTGATCATTCAAATCTTGTGCTGATGTTGGAAACTTTTTGATTATTGTAGCTGAAGATGGAGCACTTCTCGGAAAGATTGAGAAAGTACGTGTTTTGAGGAATGACCGCAGAGAAGGTAATTGGCCAAAGACAAGAACTTTTCTGTTTAGTCTAATTTATTATTTGGTCTTAAATGTTCTCTCTGATTTTGTTTTGTCTTCTTCAGGGTTGATGCGTTCAAGAGTGCGAGGGGCAGATGCTGCCACTGCCCCAGTGCTCACTTTCCTGGACTCTCACTGCGAATGTAACGACCACTGGCTGGAGCCACTGCTGGAGAGAGTTGCAGAGGTACAAACGCTTAAAGCTGGAGTAACTTTTATTTTTATGTACTAAAATCAGTCTTCTCAAGAGTTAGGTTCCATCACAGATTTTCACATGCACGTGTTTTTGGCCTATGTCACATCTTTAGATCACTTTTTTCAGCTGCCTTCATCAGCTCTCTGTTTGAAAAGGCACATTGTGGTCCAATCTTGAGTGCAAAATGTTACTTAAACAAACCCCATGACTTGTACATACCCATACTTTTAATACGTATTCAATCTCAATATTGACCATGTCCTCAAAGAAACAAGTCTTCCACATTAAGTCCCGTCATTTGGGGGATGTGAGTGAAACATCCCCCAAATGATGAATTTGAACCATTTGAATATCACAAATTCAGATAAGAGCAACAACTTGGATCAAAACAACAGCTTTAGTCAGAATTAATGTGAAGTGACAAGCGAGACTATGAAATGTAACACTCATTAACATGTTCATTTTTAATAACTTCTGAAACATTTTGAATGACAAGTTTACATGTCATTCTGTTTCTACCCCCCAAAAGCTATTTGTAAATTCAAACCATTAAATCATATTTGCATTTATATTCTTTAGCTGTCAGAGTGCGGCTTCCCTGGATTGTGTTTATGACTGACATCACAGTCAAACAATAGTAGGGCTAGAGTCCAAATAACATTTTTGAAACTTCCTGGACAAATGAGTAATTATGCTGTTTTGATATTCAAGCTAGTAAGTAAGTATGTAAGTAATGTTTGTTTATTTAGTGCATTTTTACAGACCAAGGTCACCCAAAGCACTTTACAATGTTTCAGGTTCAGATATTGTTCTAATACCCAACGCACACGGTGATGACGGAAGCGAGTCACCGAACACACTGGCGCATCAAAGCCCCCCCAGTTTTTTTTAGTAGTAGGGGAAACCGGAGCACCCGGAGGAAACCTACGCAGACTCAGGAGAACATGCAAACTCCATTCAGAAAGGCCAGAAAAAATACTACTGACGTTCCAGAGGGTTTTTCCATGCTACTTGCAACCTACTTTCCTTATAGTGATTTGACAATCAGGCATACCAATTCTAATGATACAAGAATTTATACAAGAATTTAATGCAATTTCCCTTGTGGATCAATAAAGTCTAAGTCTAAGTTGCCATTTGCAGTATAGTTTTCCCAACCACATTGGGAACACTATACAAGACTACCCCAGTGTGTACCAGACAGAGAAGACGGCACACATCAGAGCTCTTGCCACAGCCCCATTATAATGCATACTATTTTTGATGCAGGATAAAACTCGAGTAGTTTCCCCCATCATCGACGTCATCAACATGGATAATTTCCAGTACGTGGGAGCCTCTGCCGATCTAAAAGGAGGTACGCAAAATATCTTGAGCTGTAATTGTTAAACAGAGATTCATTTATGAGTTTGCTACAACATCAGGAGCTGATATATTTTTGTATTTGCAGGATTTGACTGGAATCTGGTCTTCAAATGGGACTACATGACACTCGAGCAGAGAAGGGCCCGGCAAGGAAACCCTATTGCTCCAATAAAGTATGTCATCAGATACTTTCATGAAATGTGCACTTTTGGGCAGACGCTGATCTTTCTCTTCTCTGCAGGACGCCGATGATAGCAGGAGGTCTCTTTGTTATGGATAAGGAATACTTTGAGCTGCTGGGGAAGTATGACATGATGATGGATGTCTGGGGAGGAGAGAATTTGGGTGAGTGAAGCAGCTTTGCACAAAAAGACGTTAACGTTGAGCACAAAAAAACTTGCAGTAATGTCGGACTATAAGCCGCTCCTTTTTTAAAGAATTTTCCATCTAAAGCAGTAGAACAGAATTGATCAGTGTCTATAAGCTGGCAATAACATCATGAGTCATAAAATAAAACGTTATCTTGCAGGGCTGCAAGGGTTAGCACCACCAAATCATCAAAAGTACTTATTGACAGCGGTTATCTATACAACTGAAATAACACAAGCAAAGAATGAACTTCTATATTGTTGTGATGGCACATAATCATGGAATTTACATGAATGAAAGGCTTCATCCTCTCATTTACATGGATTTGTTATTGTCATAACCCGGCTCAGTAGAAATGACAGAAACACGCCAAACCACAGTTGCCAATTGAAATAATATTTATTAATAAACAAAGTTAATATTTTAATGAGGTGTGGAAGTCTGTAATGAGTGCTTGCGAGTGTATGTGCGGTGAGCGTATGTCTGCAAACAAACCAAACCAAATCAAGCAACCAAACCAAACCAAACCATACAACAAGGAGGCGGGACACGCAGGTGTAAGGATGGGGGCAGGATGAGCCAACCGGAATCTCTGGCATGCGCACGAGCTTTAAAGGCGCGGCTCCGTGTGTGACGCACGCGCACCAATGAGCACCGCGTCCACCTGAGAGGAGGAGAGGCTATACGGCTTTGCCAGCGGCCGTAACATTATAATATTACAAGATGTCATTTCCTTTTTCAAACTTGGCTAAGACATAAAGATGAAAAAAGCACATTCATAAAAAACTTTCTGAAGTCAGCAAGAATTTCTGGCTGAGCTAAATGAGTTAATGATTGAAACACATTATGAGAGGAGTCGGCAAATGAAACACATCGCCATGGAGACAATAAGAGCCATTTTTGTTCTTTACCTGCCACTTTAACAAACATCTCATCTTGTTACAGTACTTGCTGGACTATTGAGCACACCAGTATATAAACCGCACCTGATACATATGAAAAGAATGTCAATTTTGTCCACATAAAGGCCTTATACAAGCTGCAAGTTTTCACATTGTAAAACTTAACCAACAGCTGATGGAGCAAACTTGTTTTTGCTATGTTTAAAATTGAAGGAGTCATAATAATTTCTTTGCTTTGACTACAAGTCCTAATCACATAAATAACAAGTTCTGTATATTGTCTAAGCACTTCTTTCACTCCAAAATAAATGGCCTTAATGGCTATAGAGGCAGCAGGGTTTAAAGAACTTAAAAGCAAGAAACCACTTCATATAGTGGCCAAATAAAAAGTACTTTATATTCGAGTTGGTCATCCTTTGTCCTTTAGACAATTTATTGGTTGGTGTTTTCTTTGTTGACCACATTTTCTATTATTTTACTAGAATTGCGAGAATGTGTCTTCTTTTTTGATATACTTGCTAAATATTATATATATATTTGTTTATCATGACTTTAACTAAGTGAAAATGAACACAATTATTTATCTTGGTTTCAGAAATCTCCTTCCGAGTGTGGCAGTGTTCGGGCAGCCTGGAGATCATCCCCTGCAGCCGCGTGGGTCACGTTTTCAGAAAGCAGCATCCGTACACGTTTCCAGGAGGAAGTGGCACCGTGTTTGCAAGGTAACTACGACAAGAAGAAATGTGTACCATGGAGTAACTGTTTTTATAGATCAGCCACTCTGCCCATCTTCACTTTGACTGGACCAATTCTAGTACACAGGCTTTATTTTCTTTATCAAAAATGCTTTATTTATGGATGTTCAACCACTGACTCACTAGTCCCTCAGGCGGTTTACATTTTCGAAACAGATCTGTGAAGTATTTTCCCCCAAGTGAACCAGACCTCGTGTGTATCTAGCTAAGTACAAGCTTGCATTTGGAGAACAGTGGAGTTTTGAAGACTGTGATGCACAACATGCATTTAGAAAGGCGTTACTGATTTGATCATTTTTTCCGGACAACTGAAAATCAATTCAATGGCAGGCGTTCGTAGATGTTTCTGCAGCTTGACATTGACAACGTGTAATCGCCAACAAAAAACATGGGACAATTGAAGTCTATGCTTTGAAATACTCAATCACCATCCTGGATCTTTGCCCAGCAAAACCCTGTGCTCCAAATTAAGACATTATGATTATGATATTCAGGCAGACAGAATCCTCCCACGGTTTTTTCCAAGACTTATTGTGGCACGGAATTGAAATTAGAAAGAAATGTGTGAAATTGTGTTTTACTTGTAGTCAGTGTAGTGTGAAGACAATTTTGTTTCCTAAGGTTGTTGGCAGAGACCCCAGGAGCACAAGATGGCACTGTTTCGCCTTAATGCTTTTGGACATAATTCATCAGAAGCTAAACTCAAACGCTTTTTATGGTTCCCCTAAAAATCTATTCCATGAACTTATAAATGACTGTTGGTGGTAGTCTAGTTTCATTTTCTCAGATCTCCAGGATGTCCTGTTTACCTAATGGGAGAGTATGAAACGCCACACCTCAAGCACACATCAATTAATATTATTACAGACTCAATATTATTTACATTCAGGGACAGTTGTCTTGGAGGACTTAAAGAATGCAATTACTAGCATCAAACACACAAATCATTGATTTATTACTCATTAAGGTCAGCCAACTCAATACCTGAATTTTTATGGACAGCAATTGCTGCTGTCTGTCCATCTTCACAGACACCAGCTCTTCTCCTTTTTATATTTACAGAAATTCTAGGAAAATTCTAATTGTGAATTCATTGAATGAATTGTGCTGACTGTGTTAACTTTTATAATGAACGTAACAGTTTTCTCTCTTCTTTCAGGAACACAAGAAGAGCCGCTGAGGTGTGGATGGATGAATTTAAAAACTTCTATTATGCTGCTGTTCCTTCTGCCCGAAATGTTCCTTATGGAAAGTAAGCACTGGCTCTGTACTTGCAAATCAAACTTAAATGAAACGGTCCATCCATCCATCCATCCATCCATTTTCTACCCTTTAATCCATTTCTGGGTCAGGGGGGTGGCAATCAGAGATGCCACCCAAGTCTCATAGCACCAGCCCCTCACTGACCCTCTGCAGGTGGTGAGTCCACAGGAGGACGGCTGCTCTCTGAGTGTGAGCATAGCCTTGATCTGCAAAGTGGGGTTAAGTGTCTTGCCCAAGGACACAACGACAGCAGTCATCAGTGGGAGTTGATGGAGAAGGTGCAGAGGTGGGAATTGAACCCACGACCTTCAGGCCTTAAGGCCAATGCTCTACCAACTGAGCTACTGTCGCCCCACATTTGCATTTATTTTTACTTTTTATGATGTTTTTATGTTTTAATTACAGCAGTGGATAAATAATAGATTTCTGTCTTGTAGCATTCAGAGTCGGCTGGAGATGAAAAAGAGATTAGGCTGCAAACCTTTCAAGTGGTATCTAGAGAATGTCTACCCTGAATTGAGGTATGAGCCAATGAACGTAAAGCACTGAAAGACATTGAATTATTGTGTGTGTGTTTTAAGTACTTATATCTTAATGAGTTTTTCACTGCACTTTATTTATTTTTAAGATGGCCTTGATATTTTTGCTTGATTATTGAGGTCTATTTTGGTTAAAGCGGTCTCCGTCTGCAGGGTTCCGGATCATCAGGACATTGCTTTTGGAGCTTTGCAGCAGGGAGGAAACTGCCTGGACACACTCGGCCATTTTGCAGATGGAGTGGTTGGGGTTTATGAATGCCACAACGCAGGCGGAAATCAGGTGAAGTTGCTTTTATTGGACATATTCAATCATGAAAGTTGGAAAGTTGTCACAGGGCAATTATAAAAGTATCGGCTTTATATACAACTGATCGAATGTGCCTTGAGCATATGTTACTGGAAATCTTGTTATATTATTAAATTAACATGTGATATTTAAACAAATTTATAATCATATTACAGATATAATACATAGTCGTATTTATTCCAGTTGTATGTTCAGTTGTATTTCTGCTCCCCCCTAGTAAAATTGTGGCACAAAAGTACATGTGTGGGTGTAATTATCTGACATACAATTTAGTATTGTTGAGGCTTTGTGCAGTAACTAAATCCTGTGTTGTTCAGGAATGGGCTTTGACAAAGGACAAGTCCGTGAAGCACATGGATTTGTGTCTGACGGTGGTGGACAGAGCCACCGGCTCCTTAATCAAGCTCCAAGGATGTCGAGAGAATGACAGTCGACAGGTAACACTTAGATCGACTCAATGTATTTCTGTAGGACTTCAAATGCATTAACGGTTCATTTTTGTGTGCAGAAATGGGAGCAAATAGAGTCCAACTCAAAGCTCCGTCATGTGGGCAGTAACCTGTGCTTGGACAGCCGCAGTGCCAGGATGGGGGGTCTCACGGTGGAGGTCTGCGGGCCCAGTCTCAACCAACAGTGGAAGTTCACCCTGAATTTACAGTCGTAGAATTGGATTACAAACAGATTTCACAGGGAAACTGGGCAGAAATGCCAGAAAATGACAGACTCAGTGGAAGTTGAACTGTAGATTCTTCCAGCTCTTCGGGGTGGGACTGAGGTCGCCTCCCCCTGCTGAGGGCCGGAGCCCCGAGCCTACGGCAGGACAGATGTTGGGATCAGTGTGTGAAGACAATGATATGGACCATGGAGGTGCTTGCCATCCAAAAACATACCTCAGTGTCTTCATAGGTGAAAAGAAAATTATGAGTAAATATTTTTTGTTTTTACTTTTTTCAAGAAATGGGGACTGTTTATACATAATTCTTTACCGTTTAGTACAAAATATTTGTTTTGTAATTTAATTGTCTGCATTATTTCTATAAGTCTTTCCATTGCCAATTCACACGTCATGAAGACTCTCCCACTGCTGGAGTGTGCTGGCCGGTCCTCAGACTGGAGTCTGACTGTGGCACTGGTGGCCACAGGTCCATTGTGTTTTCTAATAGAGATGTCTTAATTAACTTTTTGTGATTCTTCATTTTCATTAATCATGGGGACTAAAAACAATGATGGTGAAGATTTGTTTAAACAAATGAAAAAGTACAAGTCCTTTACGTTTCGGTAAAGCTGATCACATGCCAAAGGAGAGTCAACTGATTGTAATAAAAGAACATTTAAGTTAACGATCAATAAACTATTTCATTAGTTTGGTTGTGACTTGATGAGCCAATTTAGGAGACAAAATGTGTTTCATTTGTTTGTTTGTTTGTTTAAAAACAAAATTAGAATAATTGGTGAAGGTCTCGATCTGACGGCCCCAAACAGTGCTACTTTATTTGTCCAAATGCGTGTATTGTAGCCGCATAACAGGATATACATTTAGATTCAGCGACTGTGGCTTGTCTCTGAAGGTAGCGTATGATCATGTTAAGATAGAAGTGTTTGGTTGATCATTAAAACAGTGCTTTCTTCAAATTCCATTTAACTTTATAAAGTCTGCATTTTTCCCAATGCATGTTTCTGCTTGATGAGCCATCTGTTTGTAAACTGCATCAAACATGGTTGTAATGTCTGCTTCAAATCCGTTTTATTTCCCTAAATTGTACAGAAATGCAGCTGTACTTTTGTCAGACACCCACTTTTAAGCCTGTTCTATAACATTATAGAACAGGTCTACCGACAGAATTTAATTGTGTCTTACTTCAACTTTGCTTCCAAATCATCCACTTTTCAGGATCTTTTTTGTATCTGTGCATCTCTCTATCTTGTTATATTTCACTAAACGTATTGATCTGACGAGGACAGCGGTCTGATCTTTGGTCTAATGTAAACAGAGTGTCCCACATTGAGCCTATCCTGTGACTTGAGGTGTTCTGTTGCCATGGTGACTGAATTCAAAATCTAGACGAGGCGGTACTGGAACCACAGGGGATCGTGTGATACACTTAACCGGACTCATCTCGGCACAACAACATCAGCAGCATTTGGTTATTGCTCTACTTTGTAATAAAGTCTTATGGTTTCAGAGTGGTCAGACTAGTCCTGTTGCCACTGTTCAGACTGTATCACTGAAGCCTCCGTAGTTGGACTTCACATGCCAAGCAATGACACACTTCAGAAGTCTGCACCCATGGAAATATGGGAGAAGTTCTTGTTTTCATTCTTAATTCTTTGAAGATTCCTTATCAACAACTTCAATGGCCTTTTAATTTGATAAAGTATTTTTTGTGAAAGTATGATTTCTTTTTAATGTATAGGAGACTGTAATAAATTGCAGTGGGCCTCATTTTGCTTCACTTATCAATTAAATGTTTACATCTTTAAAATGTGCCAAAGTTCTTCCATGATTCTGTTGTTTATTGCAATATTTAAGTGTTTCATTATGATGCAGGGATTATGTTTCTACTCAACCCATCCATTTAGTCATCTATTCAAGTTACAGTTCCTTAAATAAATGTAATCTAGAGTGTAGCGTTGGAAATGGTGGAACGGAAAGAAAGCAAATGGATTTCTAATCGGATGACGCCTTATCGTGTCCAACATGACTACACTTCTCATGTATATTTTTGTAGATACCACATGATGTACATATGCAATCACTGTGTACTCCGCTGCAGTTTCTAGCTTGGTTATCACACTGTACAGTGCTAATTGTTCCAGAAATGCAATTTTGAATGAGTAAAAATGATTAACTTAAATAAAAAAACATTTATATATAAAACACATTTGTCATCAATCAGCCTATTACACACTTCTGTAGGCCTACTATGAAAATGGGACTTTTACTCCTTTTTGAGATTATTTCCTATCTACACACCTAAAGCACTGTGTGACTTATTCATTATTCAATGGGTCTGTATGAATGCGCCTCTAAGTCTTCATCATGGCCATAATAGTTTCAAGTACAATTTTAGTAAATCTAGTCTGTTATAATCATTCCCTTATTTAGTAAAATATGGATTTTTTAAAATATTATAGAAACTTTTCCTACAAACAAAATATGTTGAACTTCTGGGTAAGGTTTCAAACTATAAAAATTTAATTATGCAATGAAATGTCACTGGTAATAAGATTTTATGGACTTTGATGTCTGTAATAAAGCAAAAAGCTCCAGGCGCAACCCATGTAAAATCTTGTGAACTTTTTTGATGTTATTTTCACTTATTTATTGTGAGAGTGGAGTTCATTCAAACTGGTCCACGTTTATCCCAGCATGTTTGACCTGACTCTAAAAAAGAGGGATACATTTTTATTTTCAGCGTTCACATTTTCAGGATTAATTGCTCAAAAAGAATATATGATATCCAGTTTGTGTAATGAGATAAGTAAACTTTTCAAAGAATAATAATACTTAGCTAGTTTCCTCCTCTGATTAAACCTGCTGTATCTATTTTTTGTTTAGAAATACATTTTGTTTGGAATAGAGGCCAAAAGACATACATGTGACAACTACTGGGAACATTCATGGCTTTTATTACATCGTTCATTTTTATGACTTCAAAGTCAGGTGCTCCATCTTAAAAAAAAAAACAAAAAACAATGACTTTCACCGTAGACTGTAAATATTAAGTTTTCTCCGTTGCTGTTCTCGTCGTGTCCAGCAGGCGGCAGCATAACTACACTGGATGAGTGGTTCAGACGCCGAGGAAGGATCCCAAGCCACACTCGCGCACTGCCTCTGCGCTAAAGCCGCTTTCTGCACTCGGATCAGCGGATCAGCGGAGCTTCGGGTCTGAAGAGGCGACCAACGTGGAACAGCCTGCAGATGGAGGGTATAGAGGGCACGGAGAGGTTTGACAGCCCGGGGAAGGGCAGAGGCCTGCGGGCACTGCGACACTTCTCTGTGGGTGAGCTGGTGTTCGCCTGCCCTGCCTACTCCTACGTGCTGACTGTGAATGAGAGGGGGGCACACTGCGAGCACTGCTTCACGAGGTAATGCAAAACAAATGCAACAATTATGCAACATCTTGAACCTGTATTTGTCCATGTCCCTGTCTGTTGTGTGTGTCATGTGGACTCAATGGGTCTCTCCAGCCACTCACCTGTGCTCTGCTTTCTTATCCTGCTATAACGTGTAATCGTATTGCACCTGTTGTATTGAAAGACAACTATTGCATTATTGTCCTGATCTATTTCACTTAGCATTATCGTTTGTTTTTGTCTGTACTACCATCTGGCTTGTAATACGTCACAGTTAAAGGTACAGTACTAGTTTTGAATGGGAGGGTCAGATATTAGTGGAAATAACAGTCGTAATCATGGAAACATGTCTTTTTCTGTCAATAAAATTGTCTGGAATTGAATAAATATAATACATACAGACAAAATCCTAACAAAACCTGCATTTTCAAGAGATAAAATGGTGATGGGTCATCCACTAGAAAACCTACATGGCGAACATTTAGGTATTTCTCCGTGATTATAACCTGTTCTTAGACTTTATCTGAATC
Organism: Knipowitschia caucasica; assembly: GCA_964034765.1. Taxonomy (NCBI): domain Eukaryota; kingdom Metazoa; phylum Chordata; class Actinopteri; order Gobiiformes; family Gobiidae; genus Knipowitschia; species Knipowitschia caucasica. Next base: position 24,953,415 of record OZ035826.1, on the reverse strand, counting down.
TGATAGGGTTTTTAGAAGTATGCATTGACCAGGGCTTTGTTCCCCTCGTGTCTTATTGATACGAGAGCATTCATGTTCATTCATGGGTTTGTAGAGCAGTGAAAGGTTATGGTCCTAAAATAGTCACCCATGTGTCCAAGGAGAGGGGAGCCAAGATCTCAGACGAATAAGGAGCATATTTCAAACTGTTAAAATGTGATCTTTATGTGTTGTTTTGTTGCATTTTCTTGATGACCTTTTGGTTTAATTGTTATAATGGCTGATACTTAAGAAAATGTAAATACAACATTTGAATGATTTCTATCTCATGCAACTAAACCTTATATTATTACAGGAAAGAGGACCTTTCCAAGTGTGGGAAATGCAAACAAGCTTTTTACTGCAATGTTGACTGCCAGGTAAATTTGACATTCTGCGCATTTCTCCCTAACAGTTTATTTTCCCCTTTTACTATAAGAATATATGCAGTTCGCACACATGCTTACTGCTATTACAATTCAGTCTATAAAATTTGTGTCTTTAAAAAATCCCTAAAACAGTAATAACTTTGATGAAAGTGTTCAAATATCTAATGTTGTAGTGTTCAGACTGAATTGCTACTACTGTTTATTCATGTCATTTTGGTTAATTCTCAGCGAGGTGATTGGCCATTGCATAAAATGGAGTGTGTTGCCATGTGTGCCTATGGGGAGAACTGGTGTCCCTCCGAAACTGTGCGATTAGTAGCAAGAATGATTCAAAAACAGGTGAGCGATAAAATAACGTATGCTTATGAATTTGAAAATGTTGTTTGTAGATTGCATTTGTAATGTTTTTGTTTTTTGTTGATGTGTAGAAAGGTACAACAGAGCCCACTGTTTCAGAAAGAGCCCTCTTGTTGAAGGAGTTTGAATCCCGTAAGTAGATATACACAGTGTATGTGTTGTTGAATATGCAAGCTGTTTATTTTTTCGCTAATGTGGACTTCTGTCAAAACTGCATCTAAAAATAGTTTCAGCTGTACTCTCCAGTCCGAAACGAATTCACTGTGGGAGAGATATCCACTTTGTTTACATGCTGTAGTGTCTTTTCATAGTCATTACTTTAAAAGACTGCACTAGAATTTTTTTTTTAATACATCCAGTTTGGCCAATTAAATAGCAAGAACAAGTTAAAATGGTTCAAAGCATTTATAAAAAAGCTTGTGTGTTAATATTGACATTGGAGCGAACATATGTCATGATGGTCCCTGTTCTTCGGCCACACCTGTTGCACAGAACTATTTATGAGCAGCTGCTCTTAGTCTGCAACATGAGTGGCAAAGACAAATGCATTGGATTTGTCTGTACCTAATTATGTGTATTGTGTCACAATACAAAACAGTTTTGTACCGTTTCCTCAGATTTAGACAAAATGGATAGTGAGAAAGATGAGATGAACCAGGCAGACATTGCAGCTTTGCATCATTTTTATTCCAAACACCTCAACGATCTCCCAAGTGAACAGGCTCTCATTGAACTCTTAGCACAGGTAAATAAAAGGTTAAATTCAGATTTTTTTTGTTTTTTTTGGGGTTTAAATTGTATCATTACTTATATTATACATGTTCAGGTGAATTGTAATGGTTTCACAATAGAAGATGAGGAGCTCTCACATCTGGGATCAGCTGTTTTTCCTGAGTATGTAGTATGAGCCACAATCCTCTGTTAATCTCTTCTAATAGATTCAAGAAAACTAAACTTGACTTTGTTTTTCCATCGCAGTGTAGCACTTATGAATCATAGCTGTAGTCCTAATGTCATAGTGACTTATAAAGGCACTGTGGCTGAGGTCCGAGCAGTGAAGGAGATCAACCCTGGAGATGAGGTGCAAAAATACCAGCTTTCTTTTTATAGATACATTTTCACAAAAGTGTCACTTTAATTTACTAATTTCATATTTTTTCCCTGCAGATTTTTAACAGTTACATAGACCTTCTCTATCCAACAGACGACCGCAAAGAGAGGTTGTTAGACTCTTACTTCTTCACGTGTGAATGTACAGAATGCACCTCCAAGTCAAAGGTATATTACATTATTGATACTCAAAATAGGACTACATTTTTGAGAAAGATTGAATATTTTGTTGTTGAAGGACAAAGCCAAAATGGCATTGAAAAAGTTGAGTACACGACCAGAGCCAGAAGAAATTCAATCTATGGTTCGTTATGCAAAGAATGTCATTGAAGAGTTCAGGAGAGCGAAGCACTACAAGAATATCCTTTCTTTGTAATGAGTCAGTTGTTCATCAACAAATTCTGTTGACCTCATACTTTCAGCTTTTTAATGTTGTCCTGATGTGTTTTCTTTAACTCTGGCACCTCCAAGTGAGCTGCTGGAGATGTGTGAACTGAGCTTGGAGAAGATGGGGGCCATTTTTACAGACACCAATGTGTACATGCTGCACATGATGTATCAGGCAATGGGGGTGTGTCTCTACATGCAGGACTGGGATGGGGCTATGAGCTACGGAGAGAAGATTGTTCACCCGTACAGGTATAAGAAGGGGAACAAAATGGGCTAACGTTTGAAAAATCCACACTGAAAATACTATTATCCACAGTGTACATTATCCTGCCTACTCCCTCAACGTGGCGTCTATGTACCTCAAATTGGGACGTCTCTATTTGGGACTTGAAAAGAAGTCTCAAGGAGTGAAGGCTTTAAAAAAGGTAAGGATAAATTTCTGTTGGAACTTCTGATTCAATTTCCAACTAAAATCCATAAAACAGATTATGTCTATTTTCCAGGCACTGGCCATTATGGAGGTGGCTCATGGTAAAGATCACTATTATGTAGCTGAGGTCAAACGGGAAATCCAGGAGAAAAAATGATAGAAAGTTAATGTGGCATGAAAATGATTGAAAAGAGCACTGGTTTAAACACGAACAGGAGCAGCCGCATGCATACCTCTGCTTTCACTGTACCACTCATTTTACACATTAATAATGTTGTCTTAATAGATTTGATTAATCTGTTTTACAGGAGCTTTAGGTGCTTAATTGATTTTTTTTTTTTTATTCAATGTGTTACAAACAACAGGACCCCTATTTTCATTTACATAAATATTTCAAATATCATGTTTGTGTTAAATTACTGTGTTTAAATGTATTTCTATGCCCTGTCAATCAATGTTGTTTGATGTAAATCATTTTGGGAAATCAAAGTGTTTTGCAAATCACTCCCAATTTTCCAATAATGTGAATATTTTTTATTAGAAGTTCAACTATGGAAAAGGTCTGCATTAGCAGCACTGTCTGGTTTATTTATGTTCTGAATGAGTTCAAAAGAAACGGTCTGTTTTACTGTAATAATCTTCCATTTTGGTGCTATACACCACTTTGTCTTTACTCTTAGGCAAAAGAAAAAGTAGCTTTTGTTGACAACAAATGGTCTTATTTTTTTCCGTTGTAAGGTGAGTGTGATTGTTTTTGATTACACTCATTTTTAAACAGAAATATATGGAATTGGTTTCGAATTAGACATTGCATTTCTCTGTATATTTAAAGTTACCAGGATGTTTAATACTATGTATTAGGATCTTACAAGCGTCAAATGTTCCTCAAGCTGCATCACAAATGTTTTTGACTGACCTCTTGAAATCCAATATTGCATTGTTGCAAATCAAATATGCAATGCAGAGTACATTATCAGTATTTTGTTGTATTATTGTAGCATTGCATTTCTACAATAGTTGTTCATTTGGCTGAAATACACTGCATGCCTTAAAACTTTGAAATGGGAATGCCAAAAACTGCTATTGTTTTTACAACTCTCGCATGGATTTTTGTTGGTTGATTACATTTTTGTTCTTGATATATTCTTATTTAAATCAATAAAACAGATGGTCCAGAGTCACATGACTACCGTTCCTGTGGTGTGTCGTTTTTTTCTAAATGAGTTAAATTTGATTTTATGATTACGCGATCCTTTTTGGGGGGGTATGACCATGTATGTGCTACTGTTTAAATGAGCAGGATTACTGTTGTAACAACACATCAGTAGGGTTTAACTATTTATTTAATGTTCTTGTTATTGTATTATACAATAATTATTAATTCGAAATAAACGAAAGCACACCAGCAATATGATCATTATACGCAATAAAAATATTTACAGTAATATAATAGATCCATGATGTAAATATAACTAACACCTGGTGTCTGTTATAACTTCATTTATTCATAGGGGGCGCTGTGTCAATAAGTTGCTGATAGTGCTTGAAACGTCACAAAAAACAACCAATCACAGTGCAGTAGAACTTCCCACGGGTCCACCCCCCACATTTGAATCTTACATCTCAACAGAAGCGCAACAGGAGCCTCGCGCCCAAAGTGAGTAACAATGCTATATTATTTACCTCAACAATCACTAATTACACATAACTGGTTATCGTTCAAAGCGTTATTCAGCATTCCTGGAGTTTATTTAAAACAATACTTCCTGATTATTCAGTAACCCGTTAATCATAACTGCGTTAGCGTGCTATTTTGTTATGGATACAGCTAACGCTAGCACTAACCTCAGTTAGTGTTTTACTTCGAAACAAACATATCTTTCTTAAGAGCTGGCGTCAGTTTAAATATCCTCATGCGAGCTTTAGTATTCCCGTCGCTGTCATTTGAGTCATGGGCGTTGGACCTGAAGAAACTGCAGCATTAAAACTAATCTCTTGCAGCCAAATGAGAAAGTGGGAAGATAAATAAGTGTTAAGTTTAACATGCATATATTTACTACTTGCCTTAATCTACCTAATGACAAGTTACCATCATCCATCCATATTCTTCCCTTTAGTCTTAGGGCGACATGTTGGCGCAGTGGTTAGCGATCTTTCAGGCAAAGTGGGGTTGAGTGTCTTGCCCAAGGACACAATGACAGAAGATATTAGTGGGAGTTGGTGGAGAAAGTCTCGTGGGGGATCTAACCCACAACCTTCACCCCAAGTGACCAACCATTGCTGATAAAAAAAAAAACTAAGGTTTTGTTAACTAGGCTACTAGCTAGTCTAAAGCCAAATGGTTATGTGAATGAATACCAAGGCCCCAGTTATAACAGGGGCCAATATTCTGATTATCTGAGGTAAATTACTGGATGCACCTACATATGCAAAAGTATGTAGGTTATACTTAGAGCGGATTGACCAATGATCTTGGACTTGTGCATTGTTTATGAACTATTGTTTTATGTGAACGGGTCTTTATAGTCTGATGTGGAATTTACAGGTGGTTAACCATGAGTTGGGCGGTGGAGGAGTGGAAGGATGGCCTTCCAGGGAAAGCCTTACAAAGGATTCAGGAAATGGAAGTACAACTGGACAAGCTGAAGAAGGAGCGCAGCCAAAAACAGTTTCAGCTGGAGTCCTTGGAGGCAGCACTACAAAAACAGAAGCAGAAAGTTAGTACTTGGAATAAACATGATTAAAGAAAGAACATTATTTTGGAGGGAGGCATCAAATACAATCATGTGTGTTTTGCAGGTTGACAGTGAACGTAATGAAATATCTGCAATGAAGAGGGAAAATCAGTCTTTACTTGAATCATGTGACTCTCTAGAGAAAGCTCGTCAAAAAGCTGTCCATGACCTTGGAATTAAAGAGCAACAGGTTAGCATTTTTAAAATTTATAGCGAAAGTTCTGCGACTCCTGGTCCTTAACATAGACCTTAATTTTTTTCACATTTTTAGGTTAACTACCTTGAGGGACAACTGAATGCGTGCAAGAAAACTATTGAACGGCTGGAGCAGGAACTTAAGAAGTGTGTCAATATTCATCAAACTTTATTTAAGCCTAGCAGCTCAAATTGGTTGCTTAAATTGTGTTTCTCTCTAGGTACAAAAATGATCTTGACCGTTCACAGCCTGCAGGCAATTCATCTGTAGCCTCATCTGATAATCCATCATTCTCCACCCCGCAGAAAGGTTTTGCCACACCAGCTCCAGTCCAGGCATACAAGCACCATGGTACAACTTCATAGTATACCTTTGATCAATTTTGTTTGTTTTGAGATCTCATCTTGACATTTGTTCAGATTATAAAGATAACCGCCTTGAGGACCTCCAGGAAAAATACAGCCAGGAAGTACAAGAACGGAAAAAACTGGAGAATGAGTTGAAGATTTTACAGATAAAAGTAAGTGCTGCATGGTGTGTTTTTTGTTAATTTTCTATATGGGAAAACTACTTCAACCACATTTTTTCTGTCTTGACTTTTAAGTTGTTGAACCAATCGTCAGTCTCTGTGAGCCACAAGGATATTGCTGCCCGCCAACAAGCTGGATCCTCTATCTTCCCCTGGCAACAACAAGAGCAGAGCCACAGCCGTCACATTCAAGATGCAATGGAAACTCCTCTGAAGAGAAGAGGTGCCTCTCTGTGGGAGCTCCACGATCAGACACCCACTAAACCTAGCCCTCGCCGGAGCTGTGCTGTAGCAATGCAGAGCCCCAGTGGTTCTTCTCAACACATCGATCAACTTAAGACTCAAAATCAAGGTGAGCTGCACTACTGTCCTTGCAGCATTACCAATCTTAAGTTCTTTAATTACGGTATTTTATTTTACAGAATTCCGTTCTCGTGTGTCTGAGCTGGAGAGAAACTTTGCCAATCAGGAAAAACAAATTAAGAGCCAGACGTCCAAATTGCAGGAAATGCAGGCGACGCTGAGTCAAGTCCGCAAAGATCTGACTGAACGTGACAGAGACTTGGCAAAGAAAAGCCATGAGCTCACTCAGGCTACAGACAAGCACCAGCAGCTTCAGTCCAAGGTATGCTGCTCAAATCTGCACACTTGTATTGAGAGGTCACTTCAACGCTTCACTGTTTGTTGTGGTTTAGTGTTCGTCAGTTGAGCAAAAGCTGAAGCAAGTCACAGAAGAGATGAACTGTCAAAGGCACAATGCTGAAAGCTGCAAAAGAGCCCTGGAACAAAAACTCAAAGATTTGGAAAGAGAAAGCCAGAAGGTGAGAAGTTTATGAATCTGGCATGGTGTTAATGTTGTCAAGGGAGGCAGATGGCTTCGCACTAGCCACTTTTGTGGGTCTGCCACTGGGCATTTGTGGCTAAGAGTGTTTTTTTCTCCCAACACAGCAGTTTGGTACTTTTGAGAGGTTTCAAAAAACATGTATATGGCATTACTCCTATTATTAATACATGATAACATTGTGTACTATTAGAATCAACAATACTGACCATTGTGAAATTACTTTGGCGAAGGAGCTTTCCCAGTTGCAGAACACTCACCAGGCTTTGGAACGACAGATGAATCAAACTCAGACAAAGCTAACTCAAGAAATTCAACAATCTAAGAAGGACTATAATGTAGTCCAATCTGACATGGAGAAGGTAACGGCCAGGTCACTGCCTTACATGTTTGTCTGTATCTTAAATATAAACTCGATCTTCTTTGTTACAGTTGAATTTACAAAAGAAACAATTGGAAAAGGAAGTTGAGGAGCACAAACAGAAATTATTGAGGTCTGAGCAGAGTCTCCAGGCCTGCCAGAGCAAAGAACAAGATATGTTCAAGAAATTTGAGGTGAGGTTTTTTTTTGTTTTTGGTTGAGAAGTTCGGTTGGGTTTTATTTTGTCTTTTGCTTTTCTTAGGAGCTCCAAAGAGAGAAAAACTATTTATCAGTGCAGCAGGATCAGAGCAGTAAGCGTGTAGGTCAACTAGAAGACGAGAAGAAGAACTTGGACCAAACCCAGAAGCGCTCTCAGGGTTTACTCGATGACCTCAGAGGTAACGTAAAGTAACTTTGTGTGAGAAAAATGCTTCTGTGAAATGGTCCTACTTTAGCTGTCTTCTCACTCCAGCAAAATCTGAGAGTCAAGCTGATGAAGTTAAAAGACTTCAGTCTAAAGTCGAACAACAGACTCGGGATTTAGAAAACATGAAAAGGATACTGTCTGAAGCAGAGACCACAAACTCCAAGTAAATTATTCTTTATTACACATACTACAAATATTACTCAAAATTCAATTTCACTTGTTATTTTAAATTGTAGGTCTCAAAGTGATCTATTGAAGCAGAGACAAGAGTTTGAGCAAGTCGCCAACAAAGTTATTGTCTTGACAAAAGAGTGTGAAGAGCTGAAATCCTGCCTGGTTTCTGCTAAAAATGAGAATGCAGAAGTTAAACAGGCTCATGAAGCTCTTCTGCAGTGGAAAACCGAGAAGGAAACTCTTGTCAATGACACTGAGGCGGTTCAAAACGAACTCAAGGAAAAACTGAGCAGCTCTGAAATCAGTGTCAACATGCTGAATGAAACAAACGCAGAATTAAAAGTAAGACACCTTCTGAATTGTATTATTCATGATTTTTATGCCTGCCACTGTTCTCAAATGGATCTTTTCTTAAATAGAGGCAGCTGACTTCAGCAGAGGAGAAGCACAGCGGTTTGTCTGCTCAGATAGACACTCTGAAAGGAGATCTCCTGAATAAGTGCACAGAACTAGAGGAGAGAGAGCATCAGTACCAAAAACTCCAGTCAAACCTCTCAGAGGTCGAACTCAAACACTCTAAAGACTTGGATAATGTCCGTCTACAAGTGGTGCAGCTTGAGGATCAAGTAAGTGGTGTTTTCAGAGGCTTAAAGTAAGAGATGCACTTTACATAATGCTGTCTTAACAATAACGTTACAATTTGTGATTAGGTAAAAGATATTCAGATGCGTCTACAGCGAGAAGTGGCCCGAGCAGAACAGGCTGAAAGAAGGCTCCTGGAAGAGCAGCAGGTAAACGGCGACCTGCTCAGCTCCAAGGATCAGCTGCTGGAGCTCGGTCAGGCAGAGATCAACCAACTCAGAGACAGCCTCAGTGTGGCTACAACTCAGCAGGAGGAGCAGGAAGTGAGGTAGAGCGATTATTCTACTAAACCCTCTAGACACTATTGATCTAGATTAGGCATGTCCAAACTAAGGTCTCTGGCTGCCTTGCTATCTTGAAGTAGTTCTTTGTCTCATAAACACAAGTTCACACCGTCATCCAGCCAACTTCAGCTCTACCAATATAGACATGTAAAGCCAAGTGGTAAAGATTAGAACTTCTAAAACTAAAGTGGCCCTCTTTCTAAAACGTTTGTACACCCCAGATCGAGATTGTGCATTATTGGTGTAGAAATCATCTTTTCATGTTCAACAGGTTGGCTGAAGAAAAAGCATCACTTTTGAAGCACTGTGAGGAAAGAGTACTGTCAAAGGAAGCAGAGATTGAAGAACTGAAACTATCTCTTCAAGAAGCCCAACAGGACCTCCTCCTGACTCAAAATAGAGTATGTTTCAGCTCTTTAAATGTTCAATTTAAATTTAAATTGTTAAATTTAAACAGCATGGGTAATAAAATAACATAACTGTTGCAGATCTCCTCCATGGATCAGTTGATGAAGGTTCAGGAGCAATTGGGAGAAGATTGGCAGAAGAAAATTGAAACCCTGACTGAGGGGGTTGAACAACATAAGAAGGCGCTGAAGGAGAAAAGTGATGAATACGAGCAAATTAAACAAGAGTTAAATGATTTAAAATGTCACTCTGAAGAAATGAAAAAATGCCACAAAGAGACAGCTGATCACATTGTGTCTTTGGAGGAACAAAAAGTTGCCCTTGAGAATTCAATTCAAGAACTGAAGCAAGAAAAAGAGGTAAGGTCCTCCTTCAGTATATTTACATTTTCTCTATACAACTTGGTAACGTATACCCTCTTTTGTGAAAGATCTTCAATAAGGCAACAGCTGAGAAGATAAATGGTCTTCATGAGGAGATTTCTTTGTTAGAGGGAAAGGTTTCTGAAGGAAAGAATGCTGCCGACAGACTTTCTGGTTTAGAGGATGAGCTGCAGGGGGTCACCCTGGCTTACTCTGAAGTAAAATGTAATCTTGAAGCCCTCGAGAGAAACCACTCCTCTGTTACTGAAATCAAATCTAACTTAGAAAATACTCTTGTGGAGAAGAATCTTCTGATAACTACTTTGGAGCTCAGTATCAAAGACCTCACAGAAAAGGTTAAAACTCAATCTGAGAATCATGCTTCGGAGATTGAACATTTCCTCACTGAAAAACGACGACTTCAGGATCAGGTTGAAGAAGTTAAGAAAAATTTAGTTGCAACGAAGACAGAGTTAAGATCTCGTCGGGAAGAAATCAAGACTATGAAGGCGACAATATCTGCTGCTTCTAGTGGTCTACAAGAGCGGGACTCGGTAATAGCAACTCTGAATGAAAAGCTGAAGAAGGCCGAAGCAGAACAGGGTAAATCTGCAGAACTCCTCAAGGAGAAGGTGGAGGCCATGAACAAAATTAAGGTTTGCCCTTTGTTAGTTTCAAAAGTGTTTTGTATATTCATTACTGACAGCTAAAATGATGAATTATTGTTCTAGGTTCAACTGGAGATGCTCCAAATGGACCTGGAGGACAATGAGACTGTGATGACTTCTATTGACAATCAGACTGAGGAGCTGAAGGGGACCATAGAGTCTCTGGAAGCTCAGCTCGCTAACAGCAACTCCAACATGTCTGAGATGGAGGCCAGGCTGGAGGGCACCAAATTACAGGTGATCATCTTAAAGCACATGAACATTGTTGAATTGTCAAATAAAATACTTCTGTTTGCAGGTGTCTGAATTGGAAACGCAGCTGGAAGAAATTCAGGCTCAAAACTCTTCGCTTGAGGCCCAGTACGTCACTGCGAGAGAGGAGCTGATGGACCGGAGCTGTGAAATCACAAGACTGGAGGAGGAAGCCTCTCAGCGGAAAGAACTGGAAGAGGCTGTAGCTGGACTGCAAACTGCACTTGACCTCATGAAAGTAGAACATGACATCCTAGACACTAAATTCAAACAGACAATTGACCAAAGAGACCTCTTAGTCACTGAGAAAAACAACCTACAAAATGACCTAATTTTAATGGAGTTTGAAAATAAAGAGCTTAAAAACTCTATAAACTGCTTAACCGAAGAGAATAGTAGACAACTGCAAGACAGAGAAGAACAGTTACGTCAACTTGAGGTTACAATAACTGAATTGTCTTCTGAAAAAAATAGTTTGGAAGCAGAGTTTCAGAATGCGATTGAGAAGGTCCTCAATGAAATGTCTAAAGTGAAGGAACAGAACGAGGAGTTAACTCTTAACAAAGATCAACTCTGTGCACAACTGACTCATTTACAGAAGAACTTTGAGGAACAGCTAGAAGAAAGAAGCGGAGAGAAAACTCAACTGGAGGAAGCGGTGTGTGACCTGCAGAAAGAGCTTGACCAGACTAGAGAAGAAAATATCAAGTTACAGACGGATGTTAAAGAAATGACTGAACGCATTGATCTTCTGACACAAGAAAACCAACAACTTCAGAATAAAGTGGAACAGTTAGGCCATATTGAAGCTGAAGTAAATGAAGTGATTTCAGAGATTGAGTTGCACAAGGAAGATCCACATCTTGATATTAGGTCTTTGGAACAGTCTCCTGCATCTGGACAACCTGCAGTGGAAACTCTGCAAGAGGAATTGGATAAAAGCAGCAGACAGAATGAAGACCTCAAAGAAAAGTATGATCAATTCACTTCTTTCAATGCTGTTCTCAGATCCTCGTCTTTCGCTGAGTACTTTTGTTTCAATTTTACAGAGAGAACGTTTTGAAGGTGGAACAGGAGGTTCATCAGAAACTTGCTGGTTTACAGATTGAGTTAGCCGACTTTAAAAAGAAGTACAACCTGCTGCAAGAACAAGTGAAGCAACAGCATGATTTAATCCTGCAGCTTTCTGAACCTCAGAGCAGTGGCAGTCTGCCCAAGGCGTGTAGCCGCACCGAGGGTACTGAAATACTATATGATAATTGCAGTGTTCTTTACCCGTGTGCTTGAATCACTTTCCCAAAATGTCCCTCTGTTTTTTTTAATAAAGAAATGCCATTGTGTGGTCAGCACATGGAGGAGGCCATGGGTGATGGTGCAGATGTCCCCAAATTGAATATCAGGTGAGTTTTAGTGATGGTTGTTTTGGATTTTCCTGTGCTGCATTCAAGATGTTAAATATAAACATTTTCTCCAGTGATAAAATGGATGTTATTCCACAAGAGTGCATGCAAACAGGAAGAGACAGTGAAAGGGTCACCGAAGAACAGGTAAGGTCACATAATAAGCATCTATGTTTTTATTACTTTATTTTGTAAAATTTTGTTTTTACTTGTTCTCGTTTGTAAATGTTATGTTTTTGTTGTAGTGTCCAAAAGATGATGATGTCTCCCCTAAAGTCACAATGGAATTGCATCTTCTTCATGAAGACATGAAGTCCACTGGTAATAAATGTAACCACATTCTCATGCTTCATTACATGTCACATTTTTATAATGGAAAAATTGTACAACAAACAGAAATGCCTAATGACAACTTGAATGGAGAAGATGACAAACTTCAGACCCTCCACTGTGAAATTGATTTATTGAATGCTGACCTCGAACTCAGAAAAGAGATGAGTGCTGAAATGGGAACATACGTACAAAACATGGAGCAGAAAATGGCCGACATGGAGAGAAAAGCTCACGAGGCTGTAAATAAACTGAATGTCGTCTCGAAAGAAAACCGAGGCTTTGTTAACCAGGTAGATAAACAGTTACACTGGGTCACATGTGAGACCTTGTTCGAATGCTCAAAATTGTTGCTATTATTTAGATTGGAAAACTGACGGAGGACAATGAGTCTTTGACCCTGCAACTCCAAACCGCTAAATGTCAGCTGGCTGATGTCATGGAGATGTTTGAAGGACTTGAGATGGCCAAAGGTACTTCTGTACACATTGGCTTCTTGGTGTCTAGTACAGTGTAATAACTGAAACGTCAATTATTTAAGGTGGATGGGATGAGAAGTTCCTCCAGCAGGAGAGTGAATTGAAACGGGTGCGCTCAGAGAAGGCCAACTTAGAGCAGCACATTCTGGGGATGGAAGTTGAACTGGAGACGCTGCAGGAGGAGGGCACCAAACTGAGACAGGAGATTGATGCTCAAAGACGGGCGTGTTCTGGGATGGAGAGCAGCGTGGAGAGACTCGTGACAGAGGTACTTCACTTTGTAGAGCTGTAAAGTCACACTCCAGGGTCTGTGGCATCTCTTGTGTTATTTTTTTTTTTTTTTTTTTACAAATCTATGACGTTTTTAGGACCTGTATGTAGAATATTCCTAATATTTTGAAATAGAGGGCAGTGATTCAGAAGACTATATTGTGTTATAGAATATTACAACACTGTTCCTTGATTGAGAATACCAGAAGTGTCTATTTACGCATTTATTATGCATCCCCTAGCTTTTCTGGAGTTATGGCTCCAGAGGCTTTTTAGAGTTGAGATAATGATGTGTTTTGACAGTTGACTATTTTTGCAGACAACACAGCTTCGGTCAGAGCTCGTCTCCTGCTCAGAGGAGCGAGATGATTTGAGCCGGTCTCTGTCTCAGCGCAAGGAACAAGTTCTGGGCTTGGAAAAGAGCAATTCCGACACGAGAGAGTTGCTATCAATCCTGGAGGATGACATCAGAACGAGGAAGCGAGAGTATGACGTCCTGCAAAGCAGCATGGAGAAAATAAATGTGGAAAGGGAACAGGTAATAATTTTGTGAAGTAGTGAGTTTATAGTTGTGAGTTCTCCTTTTCTAACTATTCTCAATTTTTTTGTTATTAGCTGTTGGAGCAGGTCAAAACTTTAGAACAGACCCTATATAAGCAGAGTGGAGAAAAAGAGGATCTCATCGATCAATTGGAAAAAATACATGAAGACCACACCTCTGATATCAACAACAGCGAGTCCTTAGCCTCCAAAATCCAGGTGATATATCCCTAACTGGTCATTCCCATGCATTGATTTGCTGTGGTACTCATGCCTGTGTCCAAACAGTCCCTTGAGGCTGAAGTGACTCGTTTGACGCACTCTCTGGAATCTTCGCTCTTGGAAAAAGGAGAGATCGCGTCTCGACTGAACACCACACAAGACGAAGTGCAGCAGATGAGGACCGGCATTGAGAAGCTGCAGGTGCGCATTGAGGCGGATGAGCGCAAGAAAAAAAAGATGGGCGAACTACTTAAAGGTGACATTATATTTGAGTTGATCCACCTCAGAAAAACATTGGAACGCCTGTGACGTTGGTCTGTTTTCAGCTGCACAAAGGAAAGCTGACGCACTTCAAGATCGCATCGATGGCCTTGAGAGGGAGAAGGATGATATTGAGCAGAGTCTTGAAGAGGCCGTGGTTCAGGTACAAGCAATTTTTTATTGGAAAATAGCTTTGCACATCAACAATCTTGGTCACATGGAATCTCTGTAATGCAGGCGGAAAGTGTAAAAGCTGAACTGGAAGAGGAACAGTTAAAGGTAAGATTTCTATATATATCTTCTGACAGGACACAATATGCTATATCATACATTTAATTAATGTATCTGGCAGTAGGGAGGGAGGCATGGTGGGTTGTAGGAGTGTGACGATATATCGATAAAATGATATATCGTGATACTTTCTCCCGCGATTTATCGATATGCATTTTCCAAGTATCAATTTTGATTTTTTTTTTTTTTTTTCTCATTTTTTTATTAGTATCAATACTTCATATATGACTACATTACGCATCTCCATTCCATTTATCATGAAATAAAGTGTATTTTTTCACTTAACATTTTTCTTTTTATTTATTCCATAAATTGGCATATGGTATATTTCTGACCAATAATCGTCATAATGTGATTCATTGTTCTCGTGAGCTTTGTATTGCGTATTGTATGGCGAGGTACCCTGAGGTTCCCACCGCTAGTGGGTTGGTAGGGGAATGGGTGGTGCAGGACCTGCCCCAAAGTAGTAGCTTACCACCAATGTGTATGATCAAAATATAGTTAAATGTTAATACCTATATATTGGTTATCAGTCTCCTTATCAGACCCCTAACGTCACCATATAAATCCAATGCGTTATCATTATTAAATATTTAGAAACATTTAATCATGATTTTATTTTTTATGTTTTTAGGTGGAGGAAGAGAAAAGGGAGCTGAGTGAAAAACTGAAAGAGCTTTCTACTGAACTGGATCATCTCAAATTAGAGAAAGAAAGCATGGAACTAGAACTCTCAATGAAAAAAGAAGAAATTGAAGCCCTGAAAGCGGCTAAGGAAGAGCTGGAGCGAGTTCAAATGGACCGACAACAAGAAGTGCAACAGTTGGAGAAAGCAATGGAGGAAGCCACTGAGAAGCAGACCAAAGAAATGCGTGACGTCCAAACCCAGCTGGAAGACTTGCACAAGAAGATGCTTTCCCTGGAACAAGAGCGTACAGAACTAGAGGCAGAGAGAAATCAAATGCAATCTGTTCTGGTGGAGTGTAAAAATGAGAAGGAACACTTGAGCTGTTCTTTAAATGAGTCACAAATCGAAAATCAAAGACTTCAGACTGAGGAAGAGCGCTTGAACTCTGAGAAGCAGAGCCTAAACTGTCGCATTGGGGTTTTAGAAAAAGAAATGGAAGAACTTAAAGCCACCATTGCAGTTGTGGAAAAGGAGCGTGTCGATTTGGAAGTGATCAGGAATCAGGAAGAAGGCCAGAGGAAGACATTAGAAAAGTCCATCTCTGCTCTCGCTGCAGACAAAGAGCAAATTGAAGAACAAAACCGACAAGTGCAAGAAGAAAAAGAGCAACTCGAATCAGCTCTGGTTTTAGTCACACAAGAGCGGGATGAGCTGAAGTCCACCGTCACGAAGTTTGAGAAACAAGAAAATACAGAGGTTCAGTCCAAATTTGATTTGATGGAAAAGGACAAGAGTTATTTGGAACATTCTTTGTCTTTGTTGCAACAAGATAACACAAAACTACATTTGGAGAAAGAGGGCCTCGGGGCAGAGTTAAAGCAGTGCCAGTCTATGAATAGTTTGTTGAAGGAAGAGAAAGATGAGCTGAATATCACAATGCGTTCACTTGAGGAAGAGAAGAAAAGAGTTGAGGAGTGTAAAGAAAAACTGGAATCTGAAAAGGAGCTGCTTCAGACTGCAGCGTCCTCAATGGAAAAGGAGTTGGAAACAAGCAAATTGTCTATCTCGGAACTAAATAATCAGGTAACGTTTTTTCTGTTTTACACCTGAAGTTTTAAACGGTTAACATCTAAATTTATATATATATATATAATATGCACATACACACATGCAAGGAACAAAAAGTTATTCATTCTGATTCCTTCCAGGTGTTAGAGTTGACTTCCCGGGCTGAGCGTCTCTCTAAAGATAAAGACTCTGCTCTAAGCAAGATCAACCTTTTGATGAAAACCTGTAAACAGCTGGAAGAGGAGAAGCAAGTCATATTGAAAAATGAAGGTGGGTGTTCTCTTTTCTTCCAGGTATATTATAAACTATACATCTAACTCTGAATGCCTTTTAGAACGTGAGAATGTCAGTGACGAGGTGAGAGAACTCAAGATGGAAGCAGAGGAAAGTGAGAAACTAGTGCAAAGTCTGAAAGCTTCCCTCCAACTGAAGACCAGCGAGGCTCAACAATGCAATGAAACACTGGACGGAGTGAAGAAAGAACTAGATCTCACGAAGAAGGAACTAGACACAACAAAGCAAGAGTTGGAGGAGACCAAGATTGAGCTAAATCAGCTGAATATTGTTGTGGAGGAGAAAAGCCAAGAGGCCGATGAGAGCATGGACAAGTATTGCACTCTGATGATTCAAGTGCACAAGCTGGAAGAGGCAAACGATGTTCTGACCACTCGTCTGGAGCAGATCACCAACAAACAGACCCATAATGCAGATGGTGTCCGCCGCTCAAGCAGGAAGTCCGCCTCCAAACTCCACTCCACTGAAAACTCTGAGAACATCCCATCCTCGCCTCTGCGCTCTCCTCCGGGGCGAGGGAAGAGAGGCCACTGTGATGTCACCAACAAAGACACTGCTCAAGAAGCTCTGCACAACCTGACCAAGAAACTCAGAGCTACTGCTGTCACCACGCCAAAGCCCAAGGCCCAACAAGACGACGAAGAATTCAGGCCTGAGGGACTGCCAGAGTTGGTGCAGAGAGGTACATACTTGATAGACCTTAAAGCAAGCTTTTTTTTTTTTTAAACAAAGACACTTGCAATCCCCATGTGAAAAGTAAAAATTAGTTGAATGGAAATATTACATAGGTTTAAATTTGTTATGGTTTGAGCCACTTCAAAGCTGGGGTACATAACTTTCAGTTACTTTAAAATATTTTAAGATGAGACTTTTAGACCCACTCCCACCGCTTCCTGATTGGACCCCAATGAATGTAAATCCTTGATTTAACCCAGTGTTTTTCAACCACTGTGTGCCGTATGATATTGTCTGGTGTGCCGTGAGAAATTCGTCTACTTTGTCTAAAAATAACTGCATTCGCTGTTGACGAGCGGTGACTTGTTTTGAACTGTGGAGTAACCATGTAATACTTTTTCAAATCAGTAGATGGCAGCAGATAGCTAAGTACTTTGAAACTGAAAAATTGGATGCGACCACTGGCTGTAACAGGTCAGCATTGTGGCGAGAAAGGTAAAATTGGATGCGACCAACAAATGTGGGAGGGAGCGAGTCAAGAGCTTTGTGGCGAGTGAGAAGTGAAAGTGATAGAGACGTTTTTGAAAATGAATTATGCCGTTTCTGAACAGGATTAACATCCTCCGCTCTGCCCCGGGGCAGCTGTGGCCGCGTTGTAGTGGTTTAACTATGAAATGTACAATTTTTGTACAACAGCTCTCGCGAACGCACTTCTGAACTGGGTACCGAGCTAGGGATGTAAAAAACTATGAATTTTCATGACCGACCACCGAGCCTCATTAACCGGTTGAAACCGGTTAACCGCGTAGTTTAAAATAGTCCACGTTCTTTGAAATAACAGCCATTTCGAGCCGCGTACTTTTCATAAGAGCAGCTCTGCGTTCTACTGGATCAGAGCTGAGACAGCGGCGCCCAAACCCGCAACAGCTCCGGCACCTTTGCGCACAGAGAACTGCTTTTTTAATCTTCCCATTCTGCTGTGCTGCGGGTTAATACCAAAACTTTCTAGCAGCAAACGACGGCTCGTTCACATGGTCAGAGCAGCGAGTGACGAGCCGCGTCTCACAGGTCTTCACAAAAGTTTAAATACAAGTGATGTGTGTGGAGCTGATCCCGAGGACCATAAACACAAACATGGTCCATATGGTTTGACTGGAGCTGCGTATTTGCGCGAATCCTTTGGGCTCCGTGACACAGAGGAGCGCGACAGACCGGTGTGTGTGTATGTATGTGTGTGTGTATGTATATGTGTGTGTGTAAATGTAAGCTCCAATGTAGTTCTGACCCGCGCCAGTGTGCAACTTTGGCGGTAACAGAGGGGAGAGATGATGCGTGTGGATGTTACGTATGGAGAGGGGGAAAGTGTGTGTGTGTGTGTGTGTGTGTGCGCGTGCGTGCGTGTGTGCATATGTGGCTCGTGCGGCGTGAGAGTCGTCCCGGAGTTTATAATACATGGGCGCACACAGCTAGAGACAGAGCCGCTCGTCACACCGTGCAAATAGGGCTTGAAAAAGCGTTATTAAGAGACCTCCCCTCTCCCCTTTTTCTCTTTTTTAACCGACAGCTTCGACCGGTTAACGCTGTGACGGTCAACCACCGGTTAACCGGTCGCCGATTTACATCCCTATACCGAGCGCAGACCATAGTCGAGTGGACAGAACCACAGACATGCGGACCGGACAGAACCATGGACTCGCGTTCAGGACCTCCCGTGTCCCTCATCCAAAACTCCTGAATTTAAAGCTCGGATACCTAAATTTTTCCCATGCACTAACAATGCATGTTCTTTGTGTGAGTTATTATTTGACTATTTGGGCAGAGAGTGGATTTTCTTAGTTTTTTTCCACACAGTTAGTGCCACTTTATTCCCAAACTCTTGTTAATTGTATCGAGAAATATTAAATAAAGCTTAATGTCAAGGCCTGGACTTAAGCATTTTGATGAGAATAACTGTATATTGTGAATATAGGCTACAGAGTATACTGTATACATTATAAGATAAGATAAGATATACTTTATATATCACACAGAGTATGTACAGTATATATTTTTACATTAGTACTGTATACATTTTTACATTTTCTCCTGGAGGTGTGCCGCAAGATTTTTTCAATGAAAAAAGTGTGCCTTGGCTCAAAAAAGGTTGAAAAACACTGATTTAACCAATGGGAATGCGTCTAGTTGTCAAACTATTATGGTGGTTGTGCCTGCTTTAAATATATTTATAATATTTTTTAAATTAAATAATACTTCTGTGTCATTTGGTCAAATATGTTTGGTTAAAGTTTAAATACAAATGAAGCTGCAGAAATGATCATTGAGCCTCATTTTTTACGCAATTGATACAATTTCTGGACCAGTTACCATTGGTACAAAATGCACGATATTGAGCTGGATTACCATATACAATGTAAATAAAACTGGATTATCTACTTAATTTGTTAGCCTCAGCATATTAATCATAATCTGTCTTCCATGTAATTAGTATAGTGATGTGCATTAACTATTTTGTTTTGTGTAGGGTTTGCAGACATTCCTCTGGGAGAAGCCAGTCCTTTCATTGTTCGGAGAACCACAGTGCGGCGCTGTAGTCCTCGTCTGTCAAAACAGAGCTCCACATCTCCTGACAAGGTGAGCTCTTCAAAGCAGAGCAACTCGAGGGCCATACTTTTCAGATACATTTCCTGAGGAGGCGGCAGAAAGCAGGTGATGGTGAAATGGGTTTAGTGTTTCACCTTTATTTAACTTTAACTGGCAAACAGGCAGCTCATTAAACGTCACACTCTACATGACTAAAACTAATGAAACATTAACATCTCATTCCTCTCCATTAGAAACTTCTTTTATAAATTTAGGTTACTATTGTAGATACATGTAGTGTGAGGCTCAGAAGTGCTGTGAGATTTAGTGGTTGGAGTAATTGTTAATTTACTGATTGTACATTTTGTTCACAGGTGTTGGAGCCTCTTCATCTGCAGAGTCCCTCCGCTGACGTCACCTCAAACAGGAAACGTCGTTCTCAAAGTGCAAAAGAGCAGACATCTACAGAGAACACCCAGGCACAAGGAGAAAACTGTCATGTTCAGTAGATTTGTTTTACACTCAAGTTAAAGCCACACTCTTAAATACTTTTTTAACATTCAAAGCATGTGCACTATTCTTTTAGATGAATCCTCATGTATAACCTAATCACTCTAAAGTACAGTTTACGTCACATACTTGTTTTTGTTGTTGTACATAGTATTCTGTGTAGATAGATGATATGAGACTATGCTTCTTCAGCATGTGACTTAAATGCTTATGGCAGCTATATACAGGTGTAGACTGTGCTAATAAATGCATATTCTTTTATATTTGTTTTTAAATACCTAATCAGTTTTGTCAATCTAGACACGGCTACATGGAACATTTTAGTAAAGTTTATTTCTTCCTCAAACTGTGTACGGCTATTGATTGGTTACATCAGACTTCTTAAAGAGCGACTAAACACCTGTGCCCAGCCTTACTCCGCCCACATGAAGATTTGAAAATGTTCTCTGAAAAGGGCGTTGCCTGGAGGACCAAGGGACAAGAAGGGGGGCTTAGAGTTGGGCGTGGTCTGGGCTGTGATTGACAGCTCAGTTGTCTCACTAAAAAAAACAGACAGTTGTCATTGCTGCTTAAAGCAATAGTTTACAGACCAGAAAGTCTCATTCCACCCTTGTTTACACACTTAGATAATTGTAAAGCTACACACCTGAACCTAATCACACTCAATAATCTCAGAATGACTCATGTAATTTAATTTTAATCCACTAGATGGCGCCAGAATACTCCAAACTGCAGCTGGGGCGTGTGTGAGAGTTGAATGGGTTTATATCATTGGCTCTGACAGACTGACGTCACACAAAACAACTGATGTCATAGAGAACTTCAGAGTCAATGGAGAGGCCAGAACCAAATTCAAATGTAGTACCACCAAAAAGATTGAGAGGGCACCACACAGACGTTTTTTGGCTCAAAAGTGATATTTTATCTAATTTGAACTAAAATGTCAAAAAAATGACCAGGATATGTAGAGAGCACTACAATAAACATATAAACTGCATAGATGAGTTGAAAAAAGTTGATTTGGTGTTTAGTCGCTCTTTAAGTTGCTTTAGAATCAAGTAATTTGTTTCTGACAAACAGGACAGTTTTGGTTTATTCTGGTTTTGAAATTCATCCTAGTTAACGCAATTATGTTTCCCCCACACCTGCATACAGCCTGGTGCAGTGGGTAAAATCAATGGTTGTGATAACCACTTCTTATTCGCTAATGAATCAACATAATGTTTGCAGCTGACCACTACTGACACCTCGGATTCCTAATGAGCAAAATAGAAATAGACGATTGTAGAAACCAGTGTATGAGCAAATGCATCTGTGTATTTAGACACTACGCAGACGTTTCCTGATACACTTTTAGCAAATCCGTTTTTAGATCAATATATTGATTTCTGTTATGCAAGAATTTGGTGGATTGAAGTCCAGTTTTATGTCATTGTGCTCACCCTTTGACCCCAGGAGCACAATCAGAAGAGACGTAATCAATGCAAATGGTGATCAGAACAGTGCATCCTGGGATATGGGAACAGAGGAGGTGACAAACCTCTGGGACGGAAGCTGTGGTGCCAGAACCAACTGACTGAGCTCTGTGGACACTGGCTGTGGACGAGAGCGGGTGGCCCTGAGGCACGCACAGGCGGACAATCCCCTGTATGCATGATTTGAGCCATTATTCATCACACTGTGTAAGCTCTGTGGCCCACGCTGCAGGAAGTCTCCCCTGGGATGGGCAGTGGAACCAACTGCACTGTGAGAAGGGCACCTCAACCAGGAGAAAAAAAGTAGAAAGATTTAGATACTGGCACCCTAAAGATCTTAAAGAACTGCAGTGATAATAAAAGTACATTATTTTCACAGTGAAACCACAAAAATCCACCTTGGCACCACTGTAACAATGTGGAGGATTGAAGTGTCCAGTGGTGACGCCGGGTCTCCCCTCAAAGTAGCAAAGCTGGGATACCTAAATTACTTTCTTTGTAAATGTTTTGTAAGTCTTGCAAAAGTAAATTGGACATTACTGACCCCAACATGCAGTCTTATTCTGTATTATACTTTTTGCGGCCTTGTAAGAAATTGATCCGAGTCACTATTTGATGCTTTGATCTGTCAGAGGCAAAAAATAGATGTACGTGAGCACTTGTAAGTTGTAAGAGTTGTGATAGTTGTAAGAGTTTAGAACTAGTTAGGTGGATATTAGTACATTTAGTATTTTTTTCAGCTTTAATTTAATTTAATGTCAGGTAGTCACTCTAGTGGAGACAGATAAGATATACTTCATTGATCTCACACAGGAGAAATCTGGCATGGATAGAATCCCTCAAGATTGTGCAAAAAGAAAGAAATGTGCAAACATGTTAAATGCAGGATATATCGTGTACAATAAAAGTGGCAATCAAGAAACAGTGTCAATAGTAGTGCAGGTTTTTTCACTCTTAATGCAGTGACTTAGAGTGACTTGTGTCAAGAATTGCATAATTTGAAGTTTATACATATCTGTTATTGTTACTTTGGCCAAAAAGCCATATGACTGTAATGGAACTTTTGAAGCCCATAAACTGTAACAGTGCTGATTCTGGCCTGTACTTCCTGTTTTCATAAGTAGATTCCGCATCATGAGCCCTGCTGGCACATCAGACTCCCCCACCAGAGGCTGAGGCTGTGAACTGCGTGGGTGATAGACGGCACCTATATCTGCCCCCAGGAGATTACAGTTCAGCTCAAAGCCATTTCAACTCCACCGCCATTGTTCTTCTCATGAAGCTAGTGGGTCCACGGGAACCAGTTACTTCTATTAATCATTGGCCCCTTCGACCAACGCCAAACTCCGGTCGTGTGGGTGAAGTGCCTTGCCTACAGACACAACCACAGTTCAACCTCAGCCACCCCACCGTAGCATCTGATGTTGCCAGAGATCCCACACATCTATGTTTTAATTTCTCCCCACACTGCTTAGCCTCTTTGATCAGGGATGCATTTTGTTGACATACTATATCTACTGAGCTGTTGTATTATTTCCCAATATTTATTTTAAGAATAAATATTGTAACAAAATAAGTCAATAAAATAGTCTGGCATGTTGGTTGATAAGAGGAATTGGGATGATATGGACCAATCTATAGCCATCCCAAATCTTCTGACCTTCTGAGCAACATTGATTTGTGATGGGAAATATAATTTGGACACATTTTTCTCCCATGAAATGGACTCAGAGTAGAAGATGAGTACATTTGGTCTGATTGATTTAAAAATCCTAATTTGGGGATCTTTTGATCGTGCCCCATGAGCGGGATGAGGAGCAGCATATCACAAATCAAACTAAATTTAAATAGTTGTTATAAAGGTTTATTATAAATTCTTTGCAAACACAAACTTACAGTACAAAAATAGGCTACACAACAGTCATTACATATAAAAGTTAATGTAAAATAAAACGCGTATTAAAGCAAACACAATCAAAATGAATGTGTTTCTTTCACCGCACCTGTTCTGCTTAAGCCCTGGGCAGGAGGTCACGAAAACAACTCAACAGAAAGTGCAAAGTGTGTAAACCGCACATGCATAGATCCTTGTCAATCTATTAAGGCCAGAACAAAAGGCCTTCTTTATTTGGATACTAACAACAACAGTTAATAACAGTATTATTCAGACGGCTCTTTTGCATTACTTTCAAGTCGCAATACAAACCTTTGGCACAACCTCAGTATAGTTAATATCACACAATTTCAAGGCACACTCATTTTGGCTTTAGTGAATCTTGCCATTGATCATACACGTAATGAAGGCCTACATGGTTTACTTGAGTGTTTTATTATGGTGAATTACCTATTATTACAGTTTAAATATATATGATAGGATTTTCCAAAATTTTGGGAAAGAATTGCTCTCTCCACCTTATGAAAAAATAGGGAACGTCTACCAAATTGTGTGCAAGAGACGTGCACGAGCCCAGTTCTCCTCGTGCGCGCTCTGTTTACAAGTCACTACTGTCGGCAGCGCTCACACAAGCTCACTTTCCCAGAAGATGTGCACTTTCTCCACTATGTCAGACAAAATAGAGTAGAAAGAGCTTTATAAACGTGGCTGTTTTCAGGTTTGGCGTGTACAAAAACCCAGCTTCCACCAGCCCTATTTGACCCATCTACTATTCCCATAGTCCCATCAAATATTGTTCAAACAGCTGAGTGAGTGAGACTCCGGACTCTTCTCTACCTGGCTGCGGTAAAAAAGTTCCTCATACCGGTTAAACAAGTCTGGTGGAAATGCTCCCAATCGGGGTGGCGCCAAGCAGGGCTGGTGGAAATGGGACTATAGTGGTTTTCTATGACAGAGAGGAGTCTTCTGGGTCCAGTCCGTTCATCAGCAGGTGATTCCTCATTACAGAACAGTTCAGTCCCTGGAAAACCACATCCTTTCTCTCCAGCTCGTCGTTGAAGTTGACCGACCCTGCTCGTTTGGGCATGGAGAGGTCAGGGGTCGGGCTGAATGCAAAGTCTGTGGACAGTTTGCGCTTGATTGACGCGGCTCTCTGGAATTTGTCATAAAGCTCCACGCTCATTCTTCTGCGTGTCTCCTTAAACTCTGCTGAAACTGAAGCTGTCCACTCGGCTGCCTGAGCCCGGATCTCACCGACCTGGAGGACAAGCAACCATAGTGTACTTTAGTATTTATTGATTTAACTAGCTTGTGTTCATATACTTTTTGAACCAACAAAAACAAATATTCTACATTAAAATCACGTTAACGTTGAATAATGTTGACATATTTTTGCACACAGCATATACATTTTTTCCCATCTATTTGGGACCTCACTGTAATTCAGTTTAAAAGCACTTATATTCAAATTCAATAAGGAAAATAGTCACATAAACACATTATTTTCAGCTTTTGCCCAGAAAATAGAAGTGTGAAGAAGGGAGTGGCCATACCTCTTCTTTGGTCTTCTTTGAGATGACTCTGAGCCAGTCTCCGATCATGCTGAGAATGGCAGCAAAGTAGGCTAATCCAAATAAGATCCAAAACCATACTACAGGTTTATAATAGTCCAAATACGGAACATCAGAGCCGCCTGTATGCGCATAAAAGCTTTAATGAATAAATGCTACAGAAATAACGACTATAATTGACCCATCAGGCGTTGTTTACCTGCCACAAAATCTCCAAATCCAATGGTTGTTAGTGTGATAACCACAAAGTACAGAGCCTCCAGAGCGGACCAGCCCTCAATGTGTTTAAAAATGACCGCTGGGAGGGTCACAAACAGCAGGCAGCCGAACAGAACGAATAGGAGAGTGGAAATGACTCGGATCTTAGTTTGACTGATGTCGCCGTGCTGAAAAACACATACATTCAATCATTTAATTCACTATGAAAGCGTAAATATAGAGTATTAAAAGCTTTTTAAGAGAATATTTCATAAAACAAAACAGAGACATGACATCAAATTACAAATCCAGAAAGTCTGAAGTAGTAAGAGTTTAAAGATGTCATTAGGAAGAACATTTCTACTTTTTACTTTCATTTTTACACCACCAACAACTGGAAGAACAATATTGTGTATGTTGGTGCAGACTGTGAAGGACTTCATACAAAAGCAAACATTTTAAAGTCAATCCGTGCCTGAATTGGGAGATAATTAATATCTTTATACAGGGGAAATGTGAGATATAATTTTTTCTGAATCAGAGCAAGCTGCTGGATTTGGAATAAGCTGTGTGTATGGTTTATCCATGTATAGTTAATAGTAGATTTTAGTTTTATGTAAATCCCCATGTCAGGACCCGTGTGGTTTGGGCATGACATCACATTTAAATATCCCTTTGTCTTTGTTCCAATAAAGGCAAACCTCTTTCTCACATGCATAATTATAACACAAAGTACTCCCAGGGGCGCTGTAAAATCCTTTTCATACTATTCACTGAGAAGAATGCTGCTGTCCCAGTCCACACATAATAGCATCAGAGCTCAACCTTAAAGCCAACACTCTGTTCCAAAACGCAGTTATCCTAAATGTCACATCGATAAATCTCACTTACAACAAACGTTTTCTCCACTCTGGCAATCCCTTTGCCAAACACAGTCCCAAGCTGATCACCAACGCCGGCCAGCAGAAATCCAAATAACGGAATCCCTAGTAAAGCATACACAATACAAAAGATCCTCCCTCCTTCTGTGTGTGGAGAGGTGTTCCCAAAACCTAAAGGTAAAAACATGAAGATGATCCAATCAGTTCATCAGATCCATCAGATATGAGAATATGTTGAATGTAAAATGTTGTACCAATAGTCGTGATGACTGTTCCAGCAAAGAAGAATGCAGAGCTCAGGTCCCAAAGGCTGCTGTTGTTGCTGAGGGTCCCGGTGGGGTTCACTCCGGAGCGCATGGCCACCACAATTTGCTGTAAAAGTAAATCTCAGTTGACTGAATCTGTCATGTTTCACTGTAGTAAAAGTGCAAATAGATGATAGAACTCAATGTTGTGTTAGTTTTGCTGTAGGAGCTGTCCCTGGTGCTGATCTCACCTTCACCAGCTCCTCCAGCTCCCTGTGGCTCATGCACTGGTGTTTGGACAGGAACTCCAGCTTCTGGGTCAGGATGGCTACGCGCTGGGCACTAACACAAGCACATTCCATTTACTTTTCCTCTCTTATAATGACACTTTATACAGAATATTGTGAACAACTTTGAACAGAAATCATTTAAAACAAACGCCTGACAATACCTCAAGACGTTTTCATAATGGTTAAAAATCCCTAACCCAAAGTAATGCATAAGTGTCTCTTCAATGGACATTTTAGTTGCTACCACCTAACTTTTCCCCCATGAAAACAACAGAAAGAGTCAGATAAAAGTAGTAGCAGTAAATGAATAAGTCCATAGCACATAGCACTTGTGCAAAACTTTTGCATATTGGAAACTGAAAATTAGCTTTGTGACAAAAAATTGGTTGTGCATTGAAAGTTAGGTATGCCAGATTAAATATCAGAAGTAAACTTATTGCATTTGATATAACTTTCTTTCATAGCCCCGTACCTCTCATGGGGCTGCTCCAGTGCTTTGAACACCGCTGCACCCATTACCAAATAGAGCACGACCAGGAGGAAAATGCCCGTCACTGTCTTCCATTTCATCACCGTAGCGACCACCTGAAACACTGGAGGCGATGAGTCAAAAGTCATCCAGAAAACGCACTCATGGAGCCCACTCATGCACTCACCGCGCTCTCCTCCCGCGCTGTCAGGGTGATCGGCTTTGTGGAGAAGGAGAGCCGCGGTTTGCTGTTGTGTGTTGCCGATTTTGGGTCCAGTAAGTCAGGAGCTGCCACTGCCAATAAGCAAATTGATAATAAGTAATTGAATGTATGTGTCATTATCACTTTTCAATCCCCTTTTCCCACCTTTTATACTGCAGAAAAGATGCAGTATAAAAATACTGCATCTGCAATACTGCAGTAGAAAATACTTTAAATGTAGATTCTCTAAATACAAATGGTATTTTTGAGTCACCCTGACACAGAAAACTTGTCATTGTGCAAAAACTTACAAGAGAAAATGCTTGGGATATAGCAACTGAACATATCCTATACCAGAGCACTAAGACACATCCAGGAGAGGTAATTTAATTTCGCAAACCATAGAGAGATTGGTTCTAAAAACGTCTTCTTTACAGTAACCACATTACTACAATCTATAGTACTGAGAAGTCAATAAGGTACTCTCGAATGCATGTGATGTGGACATGTCTTATACGTACTGTTAAAAGAATCTGTTACTGCCCAGTAATTTCACTAATTGATGTGACTTCTTTTGAGCCATTTTTATATTTGTGAATACATTTTTTCTTTATACTTTTTCTACTTTGGAAGCTGGACCTAACTTTGAAACCGCAGAAATTGTAAAGTATTTTGTCACATCATTAGATCAGCTTTTTAAGTACCAGAAAATACCAGCCCTCACTCAGCCAATCAGCTCTCAGTAGGTATAAAAACGCTCACGACGACAGCATGGTCTGATTTGTCCACAATATGTTACTTAAACTTTCTCTTTCTCTGTTACTTAAACTGACTCTTTCTGTTGGGACGAATCAAATGTATTTATGAAGCAAAGAAAAAGTTAAGTACTCCAACTCTAATTGTTCAATTTGTTAAAAGGCATACTCTTTAAAAGCACTTACAGCTGTCAAAATCAAGTTATCTACTTTGGACTACAGATTAAAGAAGGATTTTTTTTTTTTTTTTTTTTGCAACATGGATCAGCATATTTGTTGCATTGGGCAGTAGGCAAAAACACAAAGCCACCAAACTTTAACTAAAGCAAAAAAAAATGAAATTGAATAGAAATGATCTCCCTTGTTTGTTTGTAATTGACAAGTGTAGTTTTTGGGCTAAGTGTGCAGACTCATGACGTGGAGACAGGTGCAGTGAGTTTACGCCACGGGGTACTCACTCCTTGTAATTTGGCCTATCCAATTCCCTCCGCTCGCCTCTTCTCCTCATCCGACTCTCTCACTGCGGGCGGACGAATGTTTCCTCCGCGCAGGACTTCCAGCAGACGCTCCGTGATCTTCTTACGGCTTTGGGTTGGACACGGGTCTTGTCACTTGCGCTCCTCTTTGGCCTCTGTCTGTCACCCACTCTGCGTCCGCTGGGTCTGGCTTTTGAGCGCAGCCACCGGGGCCATGGTATGAGAGGGGGGGTGAGGGGGGTGAGGAGGGGGGTGGGGGGTGAGGGCTGATGGGTGGACGCTCTGTTTCAAACTCTTATTCAAAGCTCAGGTGATGGCGTACTCATTTCACTAAAACATAGTTGAATAACACATGTTTTTGTCTGGTTTTATTGTTTTAATGCATACATGTTTTAATGGATTTTATGTAATTTTATTGTGAAGCACTTTGGTCGCCTTGAGTGTTGTAAGGGCTCTATAAATAAAATTGATTGATTGATTGATTTGTCTGACAATAGAGTAGAATGCTCTGAACATATTAGACCACCACATGCTGTCTTCATGGTATTAGGAGACCTGTTATATTTTGTATAAGTGCAAGAAAGAACACATCTTTCACATCTGATTGGTTGAGGGTGGACTCTCTTTTTCACTTTTTGTCTGAAGAAGCTGACGTGTAGAACGACTGAGCTGGGGGAGTTCAAGATTCAAGAGTAAAGATTCAATAATTTATTAGTCACAAATATTACAAAATTAGATTTTGAGCACCACCGTGAAAACAGAGAGTATAAAGTGCAGAAGTTGGATGTGAACAGCACAGGGCTTGATGAGGGAGATTAGCAAAACAGTAACAGTAACCGTATGTAAGTGAGTATGTTAGCTGAAACAATGCACGACCAGTTCAGAGTTATGGCAGGTATGTAAAAGTGAAGGATAATGGGGGGCTGTGGGGGTGAGGAGGGGGGCAGTGTTCATTGAGCAGTCTGACAGCCTGGGGGAAGAAGGCTTGTGGCCATTCTGCTGGTTCGGGCAGAGAGTGACCTGTACCTCATGTCCCACGGGCAGCAGGTGGAACAGTCGATGTGATGAATGGGAGTGGTCTCTGATGATGTTGTGACAGCGGTGCAGGAGGTGTTCCATGGATCTACAGGTGTTCACACTGAGGATCTCTGAGGTGCTTGTGGATAGGGATGTCTGGGTGACTCTGCTCAGACTGCTGCCCCTGTGACCCGGCAACAGATAAAGCGTGAGAAAATGGATGGATGTTTTATGTTCTACCCACCTTTTATGTCCCAGAACTAAATCTTGCTTTAAGTTGTCTAAACTGTGGCCAGAAGTGAACTGTTAGACTGTTTATGTTTGTGGTTGTACAAATGTACTTGACAAATAAGTGTGAAGATATGGGAAATTGTGTTCTGCAGGTTATAAATACAATCTAACTAACTATAACTCGCTGCTTGGATTTCAACTGAAGGAGGTTCCACAAACTCATGATGCTTTCACTTCACAGTTACTTTGTTGTGGTTGTTCATCATTAAATCTTCATGTTTGTGGTTGTAACATGACATAAAGTGCAACCGCAAGCTTTGTTATCACCCCACAAGGCAGTGTATTGTCAGATGCTCTTTAACCAGATGAATGTCTGTACTGTTTATGAGGAAAG
Source organism: Knipowitschia caucasica (assembly GCA_964034765.1). Classification (NCBI taxonomy): domain Eukaryota; kingdom Metazoa; phylum Chordata; class Actinopteri; order Gobiiformes; family Gobiidae; genus Knipowitschia; species Knipowitschia caucasica. Next base: position 24,923,196 of record OZ035826.1, on the reverse strand, counting down.
AGAGAAAGGATGACGCGGACATGAGGCATCGCAGCTACAGGCGGAAACTTTATTTAATGTCTTTACTGAAAACATATGTTTTCCTCTGTACCTCGCAGAAGTCACCACAGCAGACACCTGTAATCTACTGATCATTGTCTAATTGGGAAAACTGCCTTTAAAACTACGTCGGTGTATCTCTCTCTGACGTAGAATCTCAGGATACACGATTGTAATGAATCTATTTTAAATGATGCAAGTACGATAAAAAAGAATGATCCCTATTTTATCAATTTAGAAAACAGTAGTATTCAGCCACATCAATCCCTCCACAGGACTATTGCACAGAAATGTACTGTACAAATGATAAATGCTGAGAACTAAATATATTGTTTTATCAATCACGTAGGATCCCACATCTGCTCATGATGGAGACAAACTGGTGATGTCAAAGGCAATGCTCATTAGATAAGAGGACCCTCATTCTTCCCACAATGGGAAAATGTCAGTGTTGCAGTTGTGGTGACAGTTTTTGGAGTAATTACATAAAACCAGCCGCAGCAAATACACGGACGTCAAAGGCCTTTTATCAATGCAGAGACGACCTTCTGACGCCATGCTGAGCTTTGTGAGGGCCCCTGCTGTCTGTCACACCCTTGTGTCTTTCGTATCTTGCATCTGTATGCCTGCTTCTATCCATATGTCCCTGCTCCAGGAAGGAGCCGGGTCCCCCCCGACACCTACAGACAATGGCGATCACTCTTGCCCCCTTTCACCTCTTGCATATGTATCGGTCTGTATGTGTGCACTTTCTACATCCTGCAGTCTGTTTGCATCCCTATGCGCCTCCTGCACCGGTGGCCCCCTCCCATCTGTTGTGGGCGGGACTGGCTTTCGTGTGTGTCTTGTAAACAGGAAACTCGGAGCTCTGCGAGCCAGAGCTGAATGCACGCTGTTTCTGTGTAGTCAGCCCTCCGCACGTGCGTTACAATAAACTTACGCTCCTGATTTAAGACAAATACTTTTGGGCTTTCTCCTTGTTTTGGGGTATGTAATTCTACAACAATTTGGCGTTGCTGACATGTCTTGGCATGGATCCTTTCGGCGGGGACGAGCGGCCGCGTTTGGCCGACCTGGAAACAACACCAGCCTCTTCTCTATTTGGAGACAAAGGAGGGCGCGCTCGTCCCGCGCATGGAAGGATTCTTTGGCCACACAAGACCAAAAAGAACCTAACTTGGTGAGTTTTGTCTTTTCATCTGCGTAACGAGCACTTAAGTCGACACGGGGATTTGTTTATTTATGTATTTTTGGGGTATTTCATGCATTGCCACAGCATAGACTGTGTGCGGGATTTTTGGGGGCTTTTGTTCTAGATTGAAGCTAGCGGCTGCGCGTTAGTATCGCTCTGTAAGCGACCCTGGAATCTCTGAGTGTCTTCAGCCAGAACCGCTCCGTTTTCAAGAACGCGCGCTCGCTGGTTGAACCAGCGGGGGGGGGAACGGAGCGCCCCAAAGTGGGTAAGAGCAGGGAGAGACTAAGCGGGTTAGGCCCATTGTTCTGTACGAGAAAATGGGAAAATCAATCTAGAGATGCCACACCGAGGGGAATGTTAACGTCCCCCGTTACAATGGCCATGAGAAAACAGTTCGGACCTAAAAGCTATGGAGGCTCTATGTCTCCGAATCAATTATGCATCTTGCGTGATAATTTAGAAGAAGAAGGGAAGAAAAAATATACTTGGTTTTAAGAATATCACGGCAAAAGACGTTAGAGAAAGAAATATGTAAAACAATAGCTCCTCCGCTTTTCACCGAAGCGGAGAACACACAGGCGGACACACACACACACACACACACACACATCCCCCACACCCCCACCCTACCGCCCCTTTTTCCCCTACTAACAATAAGTGTGCACCCAAACAAGGCGTTGGGTTTTTAAAAAAAATGAGCAGACTACTGTTGTCCCTTTTCCTCTCCCTGTCCAGGTCTGTCGGCGCTTTTCCTCCGCGCTCTGTCCTCTGCCTCAAAGCACCAGCCCCACGCCCCAACCACAGGCGGCGCTCGCACCAGCTGAGACCCCGCGAGAAGTGGGCCCAAACCCGGGAGCAGAAGAAGACGTGGCGGAAGCAGATACACGCTCAGGAAACCGCAGAAGAAGAAGCGGGGGAAGCAGATATGTGAGACACCGACAACTGCCTTGGAGGCCAGAGACAAACTGCTCCAAATCCCGTGACTGTTCCCCACGGAGGGGGTAGCGTGAAACACAAAACGCACCCGCTGAAACCTCGTTGAAAGTTGCCCTCGCACCGCAAACAGAAGAAGCCAAAAGTACCGGCACGTTTGGTTATTCACCAACCCTCATGGACCACAGGCTAACGCTTTGGGCTACCTGGGCCTCCTGCGGACTTTGAGAAAACTTCCACAGCCCGGCGGAAAGACTGTGTGCTCGACATGGGTCGAAGGACTGTTGCCGGAGGAGGCGTTAAAGGCAGAGGAACGCTCAAGCTCACACGGGGCCAGAGGACGGCAGAGGCGGGCGTGGAGGAAACACGAGCGACTGACCAAACCCGGGTTCACATTCGTCACCAAAGCGACCGCTCATGTAAGTTGAACAACAACAAATTGCAATTGGCACTTTTTAGAGATAATTCATGCTGAATTCCCGTAATATACGCTAACAATCTGTGGTGTAAAAGTTAAAATTCTGGATGACTCCGGGGCAACAAATTCTGTGCTAAAAAGTGACAGCCTTTCTGTCTCCCCTAAAATGAGTGGCCGCTTCACATTCTCATTAGCAGCGGGGGGAGAGACGACCAAAGAGCAATTTACGTCACCGCTAACGTGTTTTGATTCTCAGGGCAACCAGCTTAAACATTCTTTTCTATATTCCCCATTGTGCCCGGTTAATCTACTAGGCCGAGACCTTATGTGCAGACTCAATTAAAAATAGATAAATAAAAGGAGGCACCGGTCCCAAAAGTTAACTACCACTGGAAATTGACACCAAACCCTGAGATTGCTAAGTTATTAGCCACAACAAGTGGATAGAGTGACGCCCGCACAAAATTTGGAGGTCAACCACGCGAACGACCTAAGCTGCTCTCTCCGGTCGTTCCCAGACAATAACTTGGAGTTTGAAAATTCATGCAGTGTAGTGAAGATAGGCTAACGGAGTACGTTTATTGAGATAGGCACCACTATCTGTGCTACTTAATGAGCAACAAAAACATTTTTATCGTGAAACAAAGGTGAAGTATTAAAGTTTGAGACTAATTTACATTTTTAATGAATCCGACCTGGCTTTATTGAAAAAGAAAAAATAAGGAAAATAAACATTTTTAAGGTGACAAGAGCTCATTAGAGATATAGGGGACACAATCTGTGATAAGCCCGAAATACAGACCACGTGGTAAACACTAAAGTTGGAAATGGATCCTTTTAGGAAAACTCTTTTAAAGCTCTGCAGGCTCTGAAAGTTGCAACAATAGAAATAGCTCATGAGACAATTGGAATTGGACATGGAAAAATATAACAAAGTTAAAATTACAGGCCTTCTGTGTTGTTATATGTTTGTGTGTGTTATATGTTGGTGTGTGTTATATGTTTTGTGTATGTTATATGTTTGTGTGTCATGTCAAAGTACACTACGTTGACCTTAACAAACTCTGGACCAATACTAACGTGGGGAATCGGCCTGTGATGTGACTGTGATATGAGTGTGATGTGTGAAATGAGGAATGCTGAACGGAATCATGGAATAACAAATGTGTCTGTAATGTTTTAATGTGATCATGGAATAATTATTTTTTTGTCAACAGAATACGGTGTAAGTACTAGAGATTCAAAGATAACGACCTTTATTGAACAGGTGTAAAAGTGAGAGTACTCTGGGATGAGTACTCTGAGAAAAGTACTCTGCGGAAAGTACTCGGAGATGAAATACCTCGCTGAAGATATTGGGAGTTCCTCCCTCTGCTGTTTGCCCTGACAGTGATTCGGTCCAACCGCAGTGAGCTGTCGTTGGTTGAAGGACAACTTTGGTTTGTAAACTCACATTTAGGGAAGTATAAAATTAGAAACATACATTTTGTTGTTCTGTATCTGGCTACAGCCTCCGCCCTGATGCCACACACCGTCTGTCAATGCAGTTATGTTTTGCCCAATTGGAAAAAAGATTGACAAGCGAAAGTGGGCATTTTTTGTGTTTTTTTGTGTTCTAATATTTCTTTTTCAGATGAGAGATAAACTACCCCTGCTTCAGGGATGACAGTAGTATGGATCATGAGGAAATGAGCCTCTACCTTGGCACCAAAGCCCACAATATGAATTGAGGACGATCCGGGAGAAAAGCAACTGGAGATGAACGGAACAGCAAATCTACACACACACACTAGGTCTCCCTGACCCAACGGCCATTCACTCAGACTGTGGATGAGCGGTGTGGGTGCATGGTGTCGGTACTTTTGCAGTCTCACGGAGGGCCACTGAGACCCACTGCTTACTTCTCAGCAAAACTCGATCCCGTGGCAGCAGGGTTGCCTCGCTGCCTGCGGGCTGTGGCTGCCGCTGAGAAAGCGGCCCTAGCATCACGTGACCTTGTGGGATACACTGAACTAACTTTGCTTGTGCCCCATGCTGTTTCCCTGATCCTGCTAGAGCAGAAAACCTCTCACCTTTCTGCGGCTCGTTGGCTGAAATACAACACGGTGCTCTTTGAACTCCCCAATGTCACGGTGAAAAGATGCACACAGCTGAACCCCTCCTCACTGCTGCCCACGCCAGAGGAAGGGGAGGAACACTGCTGTATCGCCACAATAGAACAGATATGCACTCCCAGGCCAGACCTGAAAGAGGTGCCTCTGACTAATCCTGACTTGATTTTTTTTATACAGACGGAGCCGCGTCACGTGACAACACTGGGAAGAACCGAGTCGGCTATGCTGTGTGTTCTGATTTTGATACTATAGACTCTGGTAGTTTGCCCCACTACCATTCAGCACAAACCGCTGAACTGGTCGCGCCCACCGGGGCTTGTGAGCTGGCAGCGGGCAAAACTGTTAACATTTTCTGTGATACGCGCTATGGTTTCTCTGTGGTGCACGACTGGGGGGCACTGTGGAAACACCGCAATTTCATGAAATCTGATGGTAAACCAATTCTTAATTCCACACAGGTTGAACGTCTGCTGAAAGCTGTAATGTTGCCCTTAGAGATCGATGTACGCAAATGCCAGGCCCACACTAATGCCACTGATCCCATCTCTGCAGGGAATCGGCGCGCGGACAAGGCAGCGGCATACGCACCTCTACACACACACACACACTACCTCACTCAAGACGTTGATATTTTCTCCTCTCTGTCAGCGATGCAGACACTGGCTACTCCAGCAGAGACGCTGCTGTGGGAGGGGAATGGGGCTCAACGACGGCATGGTGTGTGTGGCTGGGACCAGACAGCAAACCGTGCCTACCACGGCATTTCTTCAGACAGTTTGCAATTTTAGCACATGGTCGAGACCATGCCTCAGAAGGAGGGATGTATGATTTAATCACACAAAATTGGTATACAAAGGGGTTTACGGCATTTGCACAGAGATTCTGCCAAACATGCGCTATATGCCTCGCGCACAACCCAGGTAAGTCCCAAAAGTATCCAACAGGCTGCTCATCCTCCGCCCCTGCGCCCATTTCAACATGTCCAAAGGGACTGTGTTGAACTCACACCATGCCAAGGTAAGTAGTACTGTCTGGGTCTGGCGGATCTCTGGTCCAAATGGACTGAATATTTGCATGCAAACACGCCACGAGCAACGCGGTGGTGAAAGCTCTGCTCACAGAAATTGTGCCACGATGGGGTGTCCCGAGGGAAAATCTCTAGTGACAATGGCAGTCACTTTGTAGCAAAAGTCATTGAGGAAGTGGGTGAATTTCTGGGCATTGATATACGTAAACACTGCAGTTACGCCCCCTGGTCCGGAGGCGCGTGCGAGCGAGAGAATGGCACTCATGTACATGCGCATGGCCATTCGAAATCCTCTGTGCCAGACCACCCAACTTGGGCGCGGGACCCCCGAACAGAGATCTGCCAAGCACCTCTTTGTGTGATGACGACATGCTGTCCTATTGTAAGGAAATTAATGCACTTTTGTCCTCTATTTCAACCCAGGTCAGGAGCGCCCTGCCACAGGCTGCGCAGGCGGCTCTGCACAGGATCAAGCCAGGCGACTGGGTCCTGATGAAGGAAACGAGACGAAGGCATTGGCGGTCCAAGCGCTGGCTCGGCCCATTCCTCGCCCTCCTGGTGACGGACACTGCCGTTAAGGTCGCGGAGAGGACAACTTGGACCCACGCCAACCACTGTCGTGCGGTGCTGCCACTGAGGGCCATAGACGAGGACACCGAGGGCGCGGACGGACCAGGCCCATCCGCGGCTCCCTACGCTGAAGAAGTCGGCCGGCGTGCGACCACCGTCGGTGAAGCAGGCCAACAACAACACCCAGAGAATCCCAGCGTTCCCGAGGCGACCCCCCTTGCCCAACTCCCCAGCCCCCGGATCCCAAGGCTTGGGAGCCATGAAGGCCCTGAGCGCTCTGCTCAGCTGCAGCAAGTATGCAGAGCTGCTGCCCATTCCAAAGATTTCTCCAGAGCTTGCTCCCTCTGGCCATAATGCAGATTTGAGCTCTGCTGGAGTGCCCCCTGGCGTCTCGTCTCCCGTGTGTCCGGAGGAGGTGGAGATGAGGGCTGCTCTACAGTTCCTGATGAGGCACATGGTGAAGCGTGCTGTCATGAGGTCTCCCATCAAACGAGCTTTGGGCCTGGCCGATCTGGAGCGTGCTCAAGCCATGGTCTCCACACCCCAAACCCCGAGCACTCTGCCCAACCGAGTGCTGAGGCCAAGGCTTCAACGCAATTAGAGTCTTGCCGCTCCAAGACCAAACATCGCCATGACCACTAACGCTCCACACACGCTCATAGGGAGCGGTGCCACTGACTGCGAGACGGCACTGCTCGTGAGTATTCCCGCGGAAAAGACTACCGAACGTAGCCCGGCTAAGACCGGCATGGGCCCTTGGACTGTTATGCTGGCCACACTGACACTACTTTCCGTGCTGACCGTGTTTATTATGTTAATATTGCCTTCTCTTATCGCTGTCCGGATCCATTGTGTTATTATAATGTGCTCTTTCTTTTATTGACAAGCATGTTTCTTTTCTTGTCCACTTTGGACAGCAATAATTTAAGTGTTTCAAGCTTGAAGGTGGTGTGATTACGATGCCTCTGGTATTTAACTGATTAATGCAAAAATGGTTTTGAATTATCAAAAGAGGGGAGTGTGGTGACAGTTTTTGGAGTAATTACATAAAACCAGCCGCAGCAAATACACGGACGTCAAAGGCCTTTTATCAATGCAGAGACGACCTTCTGACGCCATGCTGAGCTTTGTGAGGGCCCCTGCTGTCTGTCACACCCTTGTGTCTTTCGTATCTTGCATCTGTATGCCTGCTTCTATCCATATGTCCCTGCTCCAGGAAGGAGCCGGGTCCCCCCCCGACACCTACAGACAATGGCGATCACTCTTGCCCCCTTTCACCTCTTGCATATGTATCGGTCTGTATGTGTGCACTTTCTACATCCTGCAGTCTGTTTGCATCCCTATGCGCCTCCTGCACCGGTGGCCCCCTCCCATCTGTTGTGGGCGGGACTGGCTTTCGTGTGTGTCTTGTAAACAGGAAACTCGGAGCTCTGCGAGCCAGAGCTGAATGCACGCTGTTTCTGTGTAGTCAGCCCTCCGCACGTGCGTTACAATAAACTTACGCTCCTGATTTAAGACAAATACTTTTGGGCTTTCTCCTTGTTTTGGGGTATGTAATTCTACAACACAGTACACATTATAGGATGTATAAGTTGTAAATATGTTGATAGCCCAATAACCCAAATTTTTATGTTTAATAAAATGTATCCTATGGGGATCAATAAAGTATCTACGTATCTATCTATAATGATTATAATAATAATATTAACAATGGTAACCCTTTTCATCAAACTCACTCCATACACAGTGGTGGTAAACTACTGCTGTAGCCACAGCTGCCCTGGGGCTGGGTGATGAAAGCAAGGCAACTACTACTATCTGTACTATCAGCCCCTCTGACCACCACCCACTCATGCCCACACCAAACTAGTACTAAGCAGGACAAGATGAAGTGTCTTGCAAGGACACAAGCTGTTTGGCACTTTGCATCTGCCGTACACCCACTGTAATAATAATGATAATGATACATTTTATTTCAAGACCTTTCAAGAAACCCAAGGATGCCTTACAATATATATAACAAAAACACACCACACACAACATTAAAAGTACAGAATATAAAACATTTTAGAATTACAAAGAATAAGCCAGTTTAAAAAGGTAGGTTTTTAGATGGGATTTTAAAATGTCCAAAGAGTCTAACTGTCACAGGTCAAACTCTGTTGCAGAGTTTAGGGGCACAGTGGCTCTGGCCCCCAATGTGACCATTCTGACTGTGGGAACGGTGAGGAGAGCAGCAGATGAGGAGCGGAGAGAGCATGACGGGGTGTACGGGTGGAGCAGGTCACTCAGGTATGAGGTGGCCAGGTTATGGAGAACTTTGAATGTGAGGAGTTTAAACTGGATTCTGTGGATTACGGGGAGACAGCGGAGTTGGATAATAACCGGAGTGATGTGATCTGTTGATTTAGTTCGGGTGATGATCCTAGCAGCAGAGTTGCAAATCAATGCAAACACTGAGGGGTGGGGATTTAGATAGAGTTGATTTGGAACCAATAGGGAGTATTTCACTTTTATTTCCGCTGAGTTTGAGTTTGTTAATTGTTATCCAAGTTGTGATAGCCTGTAGACAGTCAGTGAGAGTTTTGTGGAAAAATAAAGCGTATCATCAGCGTAGCAATGAAACTGTATACCAAAGTGATTGAAAATATTGCCAAGAGGGAGAATGTAGATTATAAACAGAAGACCCAACACTGAACCTTGGGGTACCCCATGGCACAGCGGCGATGGTGCTGATTTGATGTTTTTGACCTGTACAAACTGTTTTCTTTCTGTGAGATAGGAGGTGAACCATTTTAAAACTGCACTTGTGACCCCAGTGCTAGCCAAACGTACTAATAAAACTGCGGGAGAGATGGTGTCAAAGGCAGCACTCAGGTCAAGGAGAAGATTGTTTGTAATTTTGACTAGTGCGATTTCTGTACTGTGTTTGGGGCCGAATCCAGATTGGAAGGGCTCAAACATATTGTGAAGAAGATGGTCCCGAAGTTGAGCTGTAACTGTGCGTTCCAGTAATTTGGCAGTGAATGGGAGATTGGAAATGAGACGGTAGAATGTTGAGGATCAGAGCCAGAGCCACTGAAGCAATTGTGTTTCCGGTCTCCGGACATCACAGTACTAACCACGTCTTGTCCTGCTTAGCTTCTCTGAAGATCAGGCTTTCACATTGAGGAAAGCCACAATAAACAAATCTGCATCACTATTAGTATGCGGCATAATGGTTGTATTTTCAACCAATCTATTTTGTTCATAGCACATAATGGTTTAACCAGTTAAACTGACCAATAGTTTGGTTAGTCTAACCAAAATATGGTTTAGCCAAGTAGATTCTGAGGTTTTGTGTTTTAGAGTTTGTTTAAAGTGAGAGTGCATGTTTGTCAAAGTATGTAAGCAAGACAAACCTTGTGTTATGATATTATACATGACAGAAACACATTTAATAACATACTATACAAACCGACATAAAACACTGAAGGAGACAAGATGAGACGTCACATATTTTCTTTTGATGAGTGCTGTGTGGATCATATTGAATCCATACATATTGCAGAATCCAGTGCAAGAATCATTCAAAGAGGAAATCTGGGTGGGTCATTCCCTAATGATTGCAGCCGTGCATGTATATACTATAGATATCCCGAAGGCCCCCTCAGGTTCATGGGGAGTTGTGCTGGCGGATGTTAACGTGTAATTAAGAGCAGTCCGTGCAGAGCCGTGAGAGCAGTGTGTGTGCAGGTGCCCTGCGCTGAGCTTCCTGTGGCTGTAATTAGCTGAAACCACCAGAGTTACTGTGTGGAATGTGACAGCAGGTATTTCAGTCACGCTCAGTAACTGTGTCCATGTATCCACTCATGCACACGACAAGGGAAAATAAACTGACATGTCGATCGACCTTTAGCTTACCACAAAACTCAGATCAAATCTATGGGCCCTCTGCTTCAACGTGAGTCCAGTCATCATACATGATAAAACAAATATCGTCTCAATCATCATGTCAGATTGGTGTAAAAAGGGTAGCAACAACATTATTTTCTATCACTTCCACATGCTCTCTGATAAATTGCAGCTAAATTGAATACAAATGTTTAATACAGTGTCTTACCTGATGAAATGTTGTTATGAACTGACCGGCAAAAGTGTCCCGTATTTCTATATTATTTGATCGTTTCCCAAGTGCTTACACATCAAAAAAGGGAACAATTATGAAAGCACAAAAAAGAGTTGCTATTATTAAAGAGTGTTTGCATATAGGGGGCTCCAGGGCTAAAAATAGCTCAAATGGTTTTTACTGTGGGGCCACGACATAATCTGTGTTGCATAACTTTGGGGGAAAGGCCTGAGTCCACATATGTGTGTGTGTGTGTGTGTGTGTGTGTGTGTGTGTGTGTGAGAATTCCCTTTGGTTATGCAAAGACAATATAAACAGACCATCTGCAATTAGGTCGTCACTACTCATATGTAACATGACATGGTTATAATATTTTTTTTTTTTCTAAGGCCAGTGTTTCAATACTGTTGTCACTTTTCAGGAGAATAGAAAAGTGTAAAGAAACGCTTTAATGAAGAACAGTGGGAAACATAGTGATGATATATCTGAATTTACTGCTGAAAATCCAAAAGTCCTATTATAACCTGTCAGGCAGATGCTCATTTTGCCCAAAGGCTTGTCTAATTTCACAGTTTGATTCTCTGATCTGTTGTTGGTGAATCGACAACCTTGTAAAGTCCTCAGAGATGACTGCTGTTGTGAATTAGGGCAGTACAACAATAACTTATTTTGAGACATAGTGGAGGTTTTCATGCCAGAATTTCATGCTAAATCTCAATTTATGACATAAATTGAGACTTGACTGATGCAAAATTAGCATAAATATTTCCATCAGAAAAAGATCTTTGCTCTGGAAAACAACACCTCATGTGCACTGAAAATTGAACAGGATAGTGAAACTGAAATAGTGCTCATCTGAACTGTAGGACAAATACGACAGACTTTATGGTCTAACATGGTTTAGTTGAAATGTTGAATATGCAGAATAATTATGTCTGAAATAAGGAATATTAAAATAACAAAACAGTATTTCTACTCCTACAGTATAACTTTCACATGTGCAGAAGCTCATGTTAACAATTACAGACTAATCTCTGTTCCTAACAGTGACAGTAGGATGTTTAGGCACCAACCAGCTGTGAAATAATGAGTCACGCACAACCAAACTCAGCCCTTCTGTCTCTTTGGGCTCTTTTTAGGGCAGTGCAATTAATACAATTTTCATCATTTCTTGTTTTACTGTGTGTGTTATGAAATTAGATAATCCAGATATTGTGTTTATAGTAGACAACATGATATACTTACAGATGTGTTTGAGTGTTTTGGAAACTAATAGTACAATGCCTGATTTCAACTTTTCCTGTACTACATTTCCCCCCACATAGTCCAAATGTAATACTTTAAAAAAAGAGATACATTGTCTATTTTTCTTAATGGAAATACAAAGTGTTTGTCCACTGCAGGCTGGACTCATCACGGTTGACTAATTTGTTGTGTGTGTACCACTAAATAAGGCATGGCAGAATAATGAGAAGACTCTGGAGCAGAGACTGAAGTCAACATCTTCAGCACGAACAGTAGTTTCCATGTGCTCCTCAACTGAGGTGAAGGATGAAGTGTTCAGGGCCCTGACCTTCAACCAAAGACCTTAAAATAATGAAGTTCTCCTTTGGGAACCATAACCATCCTAAAAATACAACATCAACAACTCACGTGTGGAAATGACATGGCCTTGTCTAAGTCATTATTTATTGGAATGCTCCACCGTACATCAACAGCCTTCACCATCATACATACAGTTTATGAAGTCTGCACAGCAGGGGTCTCCAACCCATCGGTCTGGAACATCCTCCACACACCCCCTTAATTCTGATTTCACAATTTATGATTTGTGATGAAATATGATTGGCTGCTCATCATCATTCAACCTATACATTTTGATTGCTTATAGAGCAATTAAACCCCAAAAGTAACTCACTGCCGTTTCTGTCCAGAAATATATGTGATATAATACTACATTTCATTGAAAGAAAACAATATGACAGTTTTTACTTCCTTTAGTCTTTGTCTTCCTTAATTAGTCTTCTTCTTATCTACGTATAGATAATAGCGTATCATTCATTCTTAATGGGGTTTTAGATTAAGACAAAATGAATTGATCCACAAGGGAAAGTGCTTGGTTTAATTGTGCAATAAGGAAAAAATATATGATTTTAAATGGAGAAAATACAGTGTTCAGATGAAACTGTTAACTTTGAGATGACATCATCCCAAATAGATGTGTTATGACCATGACCCACGCACTTTTATCTGTGAGTAAATACTTCACACAACAGATTCACAAAACGTTGAATAGTTTTAGAATTCTGTATGTGCACCCATCCTTCTCAGACTTTAGCTGAGACATGAAGTATCTGATTTTATGTTGGTTTATAGATACACTGGCCCAATGAGGTTTTAGAGACATCTAGTGGTAGTGGATAGAATAGAGTGACATAGGGGATTGACGCGAACGTAATGTAAACATTGAATAAACTTAATTCTGCCATTGCGTGCGTATGTCTATGCATGTGCATGTGCATGTGCACGTGTATTTGTATAGGTGTGTGTTTGTGTGCGTGTGTGTGCGTGTGTGTGGCACATAATGCTCTCTCAGTGTTAGCCTCTACTATACTTAACGTTGCAGTGTTGTTTGACGCATGATTGAACCAAAGAACTATAATAAAGTACATCCATAGTTAGAAGCAGCGATTACTCTTGAACCTTGTGCAGAGGGCGAGTATTGCGCAGGCGCAGTACTGTCTGTAGTTTCCACTGCCGCCTTCTTCCACGTGGACCCGTCATTGACCAAAACAGTCGCGGCTTCGTGGCAGCTGGAGCTCAGCGTGGCGCAGTGCAGTAAAGGAAGGATTGGTTGATGTGCTGCTTATGGGACGAGCTCTGGAAAAGTCTTTGTTTACGTCTTTTTATAGATAGAAGAAAATTCATAACGGTAGGGTTTTTAGAGTACAAGACACATTACTTATTAATGCATGTTGTCGCTACACTCAATGATTTTGGAAGCCACATTTTCTAACCCGGTAAAATCTGTACATAGTGTTACTGTAAATGAATAGTGCTTTTTCCTGCAGGTGCCATGACGCCTGCTCGCCTGAGCTGCTCCGTCCTGTCCTGTATGTTTCTGCTGCACCTGAGCCTGGCTGCTCCAGGTCAACCCGGGACATCCAGGTAAACCTGCCCCGTTCACACCTCTGTGAGAGCTCAGCTCAGTAATTTATGAGGTAGTCCTAGTTTTCAAACCAGAATATTTATACACATATTCATACATTGTTGGTGATGGTGGAATAGCAATCTGTAGATGAGCATAGTATGTCTAGATACAAATGTTCTCAAATGTTAAATAGGGTCGAAGATACGTCTGATGAACTAATCAACCCTTTCCAGTCTGGAGAGGACAGCCACAGGTGACACAATTTTATTTTCCTACTAAAATATACTCATGCACTTAAAGCTAAATAGGGGGATTTTCTACTTCTGGGTGGATCATCAACACTATTGGTCCGCCCAATTTTCAATCTTTCTGGTGTCACGTGTTTTGTCAAATAAGACCGGAGATAGTTTTGTTCAAGGGCGGTTCTTTCCTAAAATTTGGGATTATCCTCCTATATACCTTTTACAATAAACTTTTTTTGACCATTATCACTGGCTTTTCCCATCTCTTCAATTGTTTCACAAAACTGGCTGCATGTGTAATTTTGCTACAGTTTTACTGTTAGAGTAACTATTGCTCTTATAACCATTGATATCTCTCTGCACAACTGTATTGCTCGGTGGTTTCCCAAATTTAACCCATGTAAGGAAATACAATGCAAGCAATCAACATTAAAATCACAGTCAAATCTCTCTGATAGGTTGCTCCAAAGTTACATTGCCTCAATTTCTAAGGAAGAGGACCAGGGTAAACCAGAGATCAACTCCTGGGAACAAGGTGAAACTATTAATGACGTAGATATATTATTATCTTTTATTGTATGCTTAATATTTGTTATAATAACCATTGTGGGAATGTTTGTTGTTAGGGGTATTCTATCTTTTCCATCTCCATGACTATGACCACAGTGGATTCCTGGATGGTTTGGAGATGATAAGATTGCTGTCAGACTATAATGCTGTTCATAGGCCTGCTGTTGTACTGTATGATAAGGTATATATATTTTAATGTGTTTCAGTGTTTTGAGTTGTTTGTTTCTATACCTGTGATGTAAATTGTATGAAATGTGATTTATAGATGGTATCTTTAGTGGACTTTTTACTGCAAACTCAGGATCTAAATCAGGATGGCCTATTTACACCATCTGAGCTGCTCTCTCCCCCATTGCAACAAACACAGGTGCTACACCTGGACAAAAATTGTATGAAATGTTGCAATATTTAGTCTCTAACCTGTACTTTGTTGTATTCTAGAATAAAGAGCACCCTGAAGTTGTTCTAGAGCAGAATGGCCATACTAAGAATGAGGTGGCACAAAAAATAGAACATGTGGTTGGGGGCAGCCCTGTGTCAGTGGACGAGCAGCACACACCTCACAAAGTACAGGTTCAAACAGGAAAGGACGAGCAGAAATAAGATCATGTTTTTATATGTTCTTATTGCTTTGATGTAAAACTAAGCCATCAATTTGTAATGAAATTCACTATTTTATATATTTAGGTCATTCCCCTACCACATGCAAATTTTAAGCACTGGATTAAATGGACGTTATATAGATCATGTATGTATTTAACCCATATTCGAAAACAAACTGTAAACCCAAATAAAAACTGTTTTTATTCAGCATGTGTGTCTATAGAGTAAAGTCAGAACTTCTGTATTGACTGGTCTATGGTCGAGTGTTTCAGAGATGGATAGGTGTATTTTGTTGAGTGGTCTCAGGCAAACCATCTGCTCATGAATGTTGAAATCAATTATGCAGCACACTCCTGGAGATCTGCTTCCTGTTTGTGGATTAACACCCTGTACTTTGCTGTGGTCTACTGGAGGAGCTGCAAATGGGACAAAGGTTGATCATTCTCCAGTAGGTTTCCTCCCACATTGAATGATACAGGACTATATTCATACCCCTCTCCATACCGCCTCTATCAGAGATAACTTTCATTTTTCATTGTCTGTGAATAGGCCACTGTCATTTTACAATAATTGCGTTGTGATATATCCTCATTTGACACAGTTTTTTTTTTCTTGCATGAGTGAGCTACTGTGTCAAAGTAGTTCTGTCTGGGGATTTACGTTCAAGCAAAAGTTATATTCAGGGTTTTCCTTTATGCATGTATTTATGTTAATCACACTGGCAACGTCATCCTTTCTACCGCACGTCGTAAATGCATCGGTTGCTATGCAACGGCACAACAACAGATAAGATGGCGGCGCGCTGGCAGAACACAGGTCTGTAACAGTTAACTTATTTTACTTGATCCAATACACTATTATAGCATGTCTCTACTCTCAGACTTCCACAAAAAGATTAAAACTGCGTTTAAAGCATTTGACACCAAAGGGAACAACACCGTGGATCATCGGTAAGAAATGTCTACTATGAAAATAGCTCATTATAAAATAATAATCATTCATTCTATTATTTATGTTCAGAGAAATCGGTACCATTATGTTTTCCCTGGGGTGCTTCCCCTCTCAGGCTGAAGTCCATGATGTCATAGCGCAGGTAATGATATGAATGATGATTATGATGATGATATAGCCTGTGGCCCTCACTATGTGCACACTGCGTCTTATCCCTAGGTAGAGGAGGATGACACTTCAGCGTACATTAGTCTGGAAAAGTTCCTTCCAGTCATGACCAAAGTTTTATTGGAGAAAAAGTGTGTGCTTTCGTTCATAAAACCAAATGTGTACCTACAGCACACATATGCTTTTTCCTTTGTGCTCTCGCAGGTTCCCTCCAACCCAAGAAGACAAACTTCTTCAAGCATTTGAGGTCTGGATCTGCAAATGTATTAGGAAATATTTTAACTGACAAACATGTCTAACCATGTTTCAACTCACTGTGTGTGGTGTGTGGCCAGGTTTTGGATAAAAAGAAGAAAGGTTATTTGGAAAAAGAAGAGCTAACAAAATATATGATGCAGGAAGGTAACAATCCAATGGCTTTTGTTGTTTTGCATTTAGGAGGGATGCAAAGTTCAAAACTAATTTTGCATGTTGTCCAGGTGAGGCATTTACTCAGAAGGAGATGGACGAGATGTTGACAGCATTCACCGACCAAACGAACAATGTCATCCATTACAAAGACCTGATTGATCAACACATTTTTGATAGTGACCTTTAGACTGGAATGTATACATTCCTTCTCGTAGCCTATAATTGTGTATTTTAACCAGTTGTCAAACCTTTCAACTGCGTTTCTTTTAAACCCGTATACAAAACAATAGTAAAATGTTGTTATGAAGAAAAGTGAGTGATCAAATGGCACAAAAGCAACTATACCAACTCGGTAAAGCTCTTTATCGTGTCAAAACCTAAACACTACATGCGGATAATAATACTGATCAAAACGACTGTCATCCACTAAGGTTAAATATAACCAATGGTGCTATGTAGATGAAAACTCCTTTTGATGAATGGGGCATATTTGAGTTTCACAGTTTAACATTACTCGTGTTTTGAACAACAGCAGTGAGTCAACAATCCCATAACAATGATTATGTTTGAGGCTCCATGTGTTATACTGTTCTTGTGTATGGCAACACTGGTATGTCCCCATAGTCGGATGAAAACATTCTCTATTCTCCCTTTTATCTCAAACATACCACAATGAGGGGAATTAAATGTCAAGAAATATTTAGATTTCACACATTATTTAATGAACACTCATTAAATAAACACAAATAAAACCACTAAAATGTCTAACACACACCCATACTGGAATGTAAGAGTTCCACAATCAGATTCAAGTCCCTTCACCCAAATAGATACAAATGTCTTTACTTTGTCGTCACATCTATGCAAGGTTTCTTAGCAGCATACAGTCCTATCCTGCACATCAGTATAATCAGTTGACTCCAGTATAACTCAAAGCCTCTTTAACCTTTGAAACGTTCAATAAATTTGGTCCAGAGTAAAATAATAAACAAGATCCGGCATAAGACAAGAGCAGGAGGTAGATAACAGGGTCGACTTAACAGGGTCGACTTATCCAGCTACTAAGTAATTTTTCAACATAGTTTTTGAATTATTGCACATAGAAAGAGCTAAAAGATACAAATGTTTTCACAAAATGCAAAGAATGATCGCTGATCTTGTTCTTACTTTTCCCATATCACCTTGCATTTATCAATTAGCTGCATAGTGGTTTAAATATGAACAAAAGCAAACTTTGATGCCACACTTTTGTGTCACCTTATTTCATTCAAACAGGATTCCACACAGACATAAGGCTGTAGTGCCGCAATAAGGCTCGATGTATTTTTCAAGTGACAGGGTTGCTGTTAGAGTTGACCTGATTCTACCAAGAGAGAAGGGTGTGGTTGATCAACGCTGGTTGAATTGCATTCTATCTTTGCATCTGCAGTAAAATTTTGCATTTCACGTGTAAAAGTCTAGATTTGCAGAACCAGGCCGGCAGCGGAGATGTTGTCGCCTCCACCTGCAGTTTGGTAAACCTCAGTGCAAACCAGCACCGGTGCAACGCAGATCTCGTAGTCGTTTTCTTCCCAGCAGCTTACCGGTCTGCTTTCTTGGAGAGGGATCCGCTGGCTGCCTTCCTGTCTGCTTACAGAGAAAGAGTCATCCATGATTAGCCGTGCCTTGCTAAGGTCAATATCGTTAGATCCACAGACATGGCGGTTAGCTGTGAGTGAAGCTTTGGCGGTGGCTGACATGGTGTTCTTCCACTGGGACCCACGTGTCACGATCATGGATTGAAAGGCCAGTGTATGAACGTGAAGTCGAGTTAGTGGCTTTACTTTAGATGGGTCGCCTTCAGACATCTCTGCAAGTTTATAACGCTGGTTAAGAATACGGTAAACTTCTCTCATCTGGTCCAAGACGGTGGCTACACGAGGATTAGGGTCTGATAATACAGTGATGTTGGAGCCTTTAAGCAGGCTGAGCAAGTTTGGAAGTTCTTGTTCATTCATCCCTAAAGAATCAGCCTATGAACAAGACAAAAATAAAATTAAATAAAATTAAATAAGTTACAAAATTATTGTTTGGCCATTAACACGTACATATGGTATGACATAATGGAGGAGGTCTTCCATGATACTTTCTTCAACAAAACTAGCCATTTCAAAGTGAGTGCCTAGTTTGGCGGAGGATGTGGATATAAGATCCGACAGACGAGACAGGAGAGCGTGACGTTCACCTGAATCAATAACAATAATAATATTACGTCAAAATGAATTAATGCACAATAATCATTAAAATACAAAGCACTACTTTTACCTGGTGGGAATGGGAAACTATCCATCATCTGTAGCCCACCAACCACAAGTAGATCTGGCTGGAAGTGTGTTAATTTTTTTGCAAATTCCTCCATTGAGTCGAGATAGGGATTATGATCGTCACTGTGAATAATATATCTAGACAACAAAACAGAAACATTTTTCATTTACAAATTCACAGTTAGCATTTCACACAAGGCCACTGTACCTATTTGCCCTGTGTGAGATGTATGGTCCCCAAGAAACACCCATTGGATATTCCAAAATTAGATGAATATCTGGTTCTTCAAGCACTTTTCCTGCCACTGAAAAATCAGCAAATGAAAGAAAAGACTGAAGTCAAACGACTGAGATTGCACAAAACAAGTCAATGCATGTTTTTGTACCTGTAATATGCTCAGACAGGACATCAGTAAAGTCAGGGCTGAAACTACCCCCAAGCAACACATCACAGCCTTCCTTTGCTAGGCGACCGGCCATCACTGGGGCATTACCACCTACTGACCATCTGTTACCAGGCAAGTCACGGGACGCTTCAACCAACTCCCCGAAGAGGGTGTCATTTAACATAAATCGCCTGCACAAGCAAACAAAATAAGTTAAACATGGACAAGCAGGACAAACCGGCTAAACTTCAATGTATGCAAATAATTACATGCAAGACACAATAAGTAAACAAGGCTGAGTGTCCCCCTGCACTTATTTCACCAAAGTTAGGCTTGCTACTGGAATCACTTTCAATTTCAAAAGCAATCACAAAATAAAATAATGTCTTGACTTGCAAATCCCAGTAAGCTGCACATTTTGCGATATGTATAAGTATGCAGGTATTTTCAATCAATCAATCAATAATTTATTTGTATAGCACCATTCGTGTATAAGGCAATTCAAAAGTGCTTCACAAGAGCAATTTAAAAAACACAGATCAAAATGCATTAAAAAGCCAATATACAAATTATTTCATATTGTGGATTTTAAGACAATAATACTTACTCTGCAGCTGCTCCAGGAGCAAAGAAATAAGCAAAGCTCTGGGAAAGTTGCTCAATGTTTTCCAAGTAGTCATGATGTAAAGGTTGGTCTGAAGGAATTAGGCCAATCTTATTTAGCAGTGACACTCCGTCAACCAGTAAATCTGCACAGCCTCCAAAACCTGCAGGAGAATAGAACAAATGTTAAAAAGCACAGACAGCAGAAGGCACCAGGCAAGGGGAGATAGAAATGTATGCAAAACAGCTGCTGTGTCAGGAGCAACGTGAGAAGTGTAAGTGCCTATAGCTTGTAGAATTACAAGTGCTGTTATAGCTTCAGCTGCTGGATTAAATGTCTTGAAATGCCTTGCTTTTAACACCAGTCTAAGAAATCCTGTATGCTTCCTGCACAACATATGGGCAATATACATTTCTATTTTCTTATTTACGGGTATGGCTAAGAAGTATGGATAAGATAAGACGTGAAATAAATCACAAAAACACTGACAGGCACCACAGCTGTGGTTCTTGCTCATTCATTTGATACAATCATCATATTAGGATTGATTGGCATTTTTGCCCTCTTAAAAGAATTACTATAGCATAGTTTGACCCTATAATAGACCCAGAAAATACTTTTTGATATGGTGACACAGTGGAAGACCAAGTGTCTCAAACTTTCAATTTGTGAGAATTATGATTCATTTTTGAGAGATTATGATAAATAGCAGCAAAGGAAACGACAATGGGAGATACAGTAAATGATTGGAATCTGCCTTTTAGGTTACATCGCAATCATGCTTCTCCCGAACACGGGCAAAACCTCGATCATTTTGTCAACGCCACACCTGTGTCGATTAACTGATTAACTGACAACTGATGACAGAAGTAAACAGCCTTGCAATTGTAAGTGTTCTTCCCATAAGGCCATTTGGACAATTTGTACCCGCAGGTCACAAGGAGGTTTATGGTATTTTGTTCAGATATAGGCAAGGCAGGGAAACATATTTAACTCGTTAAATTGTCTGACGAATCGTATCACAAAATATGACAACTGTTTATATGACTTAGGCTAATCTAATGCTCATACTAGGCTAAATGTTAATATTTTCTTGCAGAGGAAGGAGACAATATCTTCTGTAAGTAGTTTGAACATTAGGCATCACAGCACATTGTGCACTCACCGATTGCCACTTTGGGTCGGGCGAAGTCGTTGATCCCGACTTTGCTTTCAGCGCGTAATAAAGAGGACAAAAGCGTGTCCAGTCGGTCATCCAGCACAGTGCGTTCAGATGAGCGGAACCAGACGGCCAACAGCACCACGAACAGGGACACTACAGGCCCATATCTCACCCATGACAGCCGTCCTCCTCCCTCCATAGTTCAGTCTGACTGCACGTCCTGTTCCGTGAACCGAATCTAGCGAGCTCCACCAATGGGCTGCGGCCCGACAGAGGAGCGCTTGTTCTGTGCATGAAAGTGTCCCGCTCCACGCAAGTCCAAAGGCAACCAGGCTCTTCTGCATTTACGGTCCATGAGTTAATTGGAACATAGCCATAATACAACAATCGAAAAAGTCGATTATCACGATGAGACTTCGTTATGATTGTTAGGCCTTCGGAGTCCGTTGGTAACAAAACAAGCACACCGTCACCTCAAACATTTGTTTTATTCAAAGTCATAATACAAACGGCAATCATACCTGACCAAACAAGTCAGACAGCAAATAAAACAAAGCTAGGGGTCAAAGAGGTAAAAAAAAAAATATATAAATCCATATCACTATATTTGGTGAAGTCTCAGATGCAACCTAAAGTGTACATTCTCCCAGTGTGCAACTGCACTACATCTAGTTTATAACAACATCACACAATACAGTCTATTCCAAAGAAGTTAACCTTTTAATGGAACTGTAATTCAGTATTTTATAGAATATTCATGGATGGACAGCACACAAATAAAACAGAAACAAGTTTTATTTTTTAAAATCAAGCAATAAAAGTACGAATCCATTAAAATAAAGAAAAACAGCAAGTTGATGACCTAAAGGCACAGTAGAAATTAAAGTAGATATATAGCCTGATTGACCAATAGTAAGGTCGACTTGGTTTGAGTCTGAGCAAGCTGTAACTTACATTCATGATAAAAGCTTCTGTAATATGTTTTTTTTTTACACAATGGTGTGCATTGGCCTTTTGGTAAAAGAATTAGTGCAACTAAAAAAAGTAAAAAAGTCCAGTGGCGAGGACAACTCCTGATTAAAACCTGTGGGCAGAAGATACAGCAGGTATTTTGAAATCATTAACCAAGAAGAAACATACCATGAGGAATTTCAATTACACTTACTTATTTTGGAATGCCAGCTACAATCTCTGCTTCAATGCCACAGTGATCAGACCCACGCAATATTTTAAAGAAACCTAAGACACAAATCATTTAAAGTTGTTTAAACTGGAGAGTTAAAATTAAAAAAAGTCGAGAGGAGAGCGCAGAAGATTGTTCAGAACAGAAGCCACCCGGATCGTGGACGGTTTACGCTGTTGCAGTCTGGGAGGCGCTATAGTCTCCTCAAGACTATTACTGAGAGGATGAGAAGGAGTTTCTTCCCTGAAGCTATAAGACCAGCCCTAACTCTGTCTCTGTTTATGTTTCTGTGTTATTACTATTCTGTTGTGTGAATACTGTACTGAACATCTACTGGAGGTACATAAGAATTTCACCGCTTGCGTTGTGTATGTGACAAACTAAACTAAACTAAACTAAACATGTGTCTCACCATTCTCTCCCCAGTCAGTGTTCCAGGAGTTTGCACAGAGCCAGTAGGGAACACCGTCTTCCTCTCCCCAGCCTAAAATCTTAATAGCATGACCACCGACTGCTACTCCAGACACATGCTGATACACACCTGTCAAAATTAAATATATAATTTCAATATGTAAAATAAAGGACACTTACATTACAGACAAGTCAGTTACCTGATTTGTACAGCAAAAAGTCTTCGTAGACTGTGAAGGCACCTTCCACAGGACCGTTCTTGGAGATTTCAGACATAATCTGTGTTTCGTCTGACAGCACACTGTAAGAGGATTTTCCTGCAAGTCATTTACAAAACTTGTCAGACAATTAAAGACAGACCAGTCATCTCCTCTGATCATTTGTGACAATACCAAAGTGCTTATCCTTGCTGTATTCAGGAGAGTATCCAGGTTCACACAGAGCCACACATTCAGGAGTGTGTCCTTCTTCCCCGGTGCAGGGCGGCCTGCTGCCGTTCACATGGTGCTCACACGGAGCAATGGTGTATGGACGACACCCTGTGAACACAGCAACCACAATTATACACTCACACACACACACACACCACACACAAAGTACATTGCTGCACCAAAACAGTACTGACCAATGTTGGAATCATACAGGCCTCCAGTGACAAGCCCCTTCTCTGTCCAGAAGTCCCAAGCTGCAGAGGGGTATCCACCATTACACCTAGAAAAAAACAACAACTTTAAAATTGTATTTTCAAATATTTCTTAAATCAGATTTCTTAACATTTTCTCATGTACCCCATGCCACAGCCATCACAGCAGGTCAGCAGATCTTGAGCAGAGATCTCTACACTGATTTTACCAGCACTATGGACGCACACACGGTCCGAGATGGCTTCTGCGGCACCAAAAGCCTGTAAGAAATAAAACCTAGTCAGATACAACATCTAGATACACACAGGCCTACAATGTTAAACATGACATACCCAGCATGATCCACATGAGCCTTGATCTCTGATCTCTTTGATAGTTGGACAATTTGCCCATTGCTCTCTAGAGTCAAATTCCTTAGGCAGTTTTATGTCTCCAGCATATTGAACCCTAAAGCATAAACAAGTTTACAGAAAGAATTACATTAAAACCTTGGCCTTAATCGGAGTCTATTGAGCCCCAGTTAAAGAAATCTCAAGAGGATTCCATTGTACACTTTGGCCTATGCTGTGCAAGTGAAAATTTAAAAAGTTGTTGACTTGCATGAAAACTTTGAATCTTCACGCATGAAACTCACATGACAGGCAGTTTCGGCCCATTCAGCAGTGTTCCGCAGAGCTTCTGCACATAACTGTAATCCACATTATGGAAGTTGTGTCCAGCCTGAAAGAGGAAACAAGCCAAAAATCACTGCTGCTGCTGCTGCAGGTCACAAAAATGTTTTATGAGCAGAGGCCAACCTTCCAGGTAGTATTGACTTTGTTGATGTAGTTGATCATATCGTTGGACAGAGGGTGAAATCTGGGTCTGCCCAGGGTCACCGCCCAACTGACAGCAAATACAAGAAAGCCAGCACTCCACATTTTCCCTAGAAAAAGAACTTGTAAGATTCTGAGAAGTAACGCACGGTTTACGAACTGGACCACTCATCTCCAATTCATTGCATTCATGCACAATCAGCAAATTTTCCATCACTCGAAGTTTCAAGATGCCGCTCAGCACTTATGAGTCATTATGATTTGTGTGTAGATTGGTAAATAGAAAAAGGCAAACGCAAAAGGAAACTCAAGTAGACATCTTTGTGGTTTACCACCGACTGAAATGTCATCAAGACGACAAAAGGTCAATGACAAAATGTTAAAAAAAACTGTAGCGAGGCAGTCAACTTGAATGCATTTAGAAGCACAATGATTTGTATTAAAAGATTTCATTATTGGGTCACATATTTAACGGGAGCAATTGATAAAAACAAAAACAAAAAAACCTTACACACATGTTTGAGTCCGTTTGATCCATTAAGTCCAAAACAATTAGGCTTTTTACCATTTTGGATCAATCTCAGACTCAAACATATGTACGTGTTGTGAAATCTCATTTTTAAACTCAAATGGAGAAGCAACAAGATTTGGTTTCATAGATACAATTGTTTTTCCAACAGAGCCTTGCTTAAGTAACATTTTGTTGAATCCCAACATGCAGCTTTCATGATATTAGAAAACATTTCATCTTTTACATACTGAGAGCTGGGCTGGGCTTCACTGAAAACAAATCTGAACTGAACTGTTTTGAGCGCCCAGTATAGATAATATTACACATTTGTGGTCTGTGAAGTCATTACGAGGTCCTCTGGTGGCTTCAATTCGCTTTATCAGGGCTCTAATAGATACGATGCCACATTTGCGTTCTAAAACAATAATCATTTGCACAAAAAGCTTTTTTCCTCATATTAAATAGTGACATGGTCAAGGTGTAGCCTCGAAATGAATCACGATACAGTTTCATATCTGTTGTGCAACTAAAAAGAAACGTTTTGTAGGTCATCTGAACCATGGATATAGGCCATCGTTATTATTTCAAACAGTTTCATCGACATTTTACGGTCAGAATCAGAAAGCGAAACCACACGGACACTAGTAAACAACATTTGAGAATTCACCCGCTGAGATTCAGCTTCATGTAAACAATGACTGGCGTGTTCTTTCACTACACAACAAGGACAATCTGAGGCTGATAATGATAAAGACATAATTCATATATGCGGGAGATAATCGTCAGACTTTGTACCTGGTGCAGACTCCTATCTTCTTCTTTCTGATGCAACAGCGGGAGAATCGAAGGTGAGAATTGAAGACCGACTTGGCCGCAACTCCATTTATGCCCCGAGCCACGTGATCAGTGTCATGTGAATGCACTTCATGTGACCAGAAAATTACACCTTTTACTTGTAATACTTTTAATTCTTTCAGGCACTTCCCACTGTATTCATTATTATTAGTGATAATATTAGTTATATTTTTGCATTTTATATTGATATTTATTATTATACGTATTATTATAATTATTGTCATTTTTACATGCTGTAATTATGATTTTTATTATCGTCATTATTATTATTATTATTGTAGTATTTCATGGAAAGGCTACATACGTGCCTTCAGCTTCAGGGTGCATTACTGGAATACAGTATTACTACCAAGTCAAAACTTCCATAATGCTTGCAAATAATTGATTTTTTTTGCGTCTAGCACCTTGGTAGAAAGGGAAATAATTGTTCTGTATGTCAATTGGACAAGGAATGTCCGCTTTATTGATTTAATTTGAATGAATTGACAATAATGGAAAAATGTAACATTGGGCTGTATGTATCAGGAGAATAAATACAACAATAAAAAAGTTGTTTCAAACGAATGTATTTATTGATCACATTTTGCAGTGAACCAGTAAATAAAAAGACCAAACTAAACTTAAAGACACATCTCATTGGACATTAAATCATACAGTATTGACCATGAATAGTTTCTATACAATATTAATAATTAAAGTATTGTGTTAATTCATGAGCAGTCACGAGCCACAACAATGTATTCGGAAGCAACTATAACACTAACCCTTTTTTAGAGCTGCATAATTACATGTGTAGCATGTTGGGGAAGTGTGACTCTGGCAGTATATATGACCTTAGACTTTTCTCCAGTTGTAGCATGCAGTGACAGCAATCACAGTGCATTGAACATTTAAAAGGCAGCACCAATAAAACAGGTTTAAACTATAGGTTAAGATGGCAGCAGTACACAATGATAAGGCAATACAGCATTCATAGATTCAAAGACAGATCAAGAATTGTAATGATGTTAAGCATTTACAGTATGTGCCTGAAAAGAAAATGTAATCAATATTTCAAACAGTGTGTTTGTATATAATTATTGAGTAAATGTATATATAATACATCTCTTATAATAATCACCTACTCCATACTCATAATTCTGTATTCCCTTTATGTATGGCTTTTGTCATATTTGTATTGCAAATAAAATGAAACTCTAGTAAAGTGCAATGTGAGGAGTGATAAAGTCAACACTGTGTCACTGTAAGATAACATCGTACTGTATGTAAACGCTGTCTGTGACTGGATAAGTGGTTATCTGAAGCTATCTGATGAACAGTGTTGTGTACGCATGCTTTCACTATGTTGTAATGAACCATTTATAATTAAGCTCATTTTCAAAACACTTACACTTTGTATAGACACGTTCCCATCTCTCTCTGGTCATCAGTTCCAATAATTTCAATATTTCCTGAAAAAGCATTTTTGTAGTTTCTTTTGAAATGTCCCCAGTACACAACATTCTGCGATATAAAGCTACATCAAAACCTATGCAATGCATTATATTATTTTGGAAGTTTGTAGCAACCCAAACAGCGACAATAGTTTCAACTGAAGTATATACTAATTTTTTTACATTCTTGCTTTGCCAAATATAAAAATGAATCAACTGAATACATTATCCATGTTGTTGTTATTATTATACCATTCTTTCTCGACTATCTAGAAACTGAACAATCTGTTTTCGGGCGTGTGAAGTGCTGGGTGTGAGGGGCACTATGGGGGTTCCTGGAGTACTCGTACCAGGAGTGGAAGCCACAGGAGTCGCTGTACCAGGGGTCCCGCCTGGTGTGACCCCAGGAGTGGCCCCAGGAGTGGTCCCAGGAGTGGCCCCAGGAGTGGTTCCAGGAGTGGCCGGGATCACCACCACTGGAGAAGGGCTTTCTGTCCCAGATCTTGGCTCTGCACGTGGGGTGGAGGTAATAAAACGTGCCTCCTTGATCCTGTATGGACTCCTATAGCTGGAGATAGGGGACAACTCTGACCCCCAGCCCAGATAGCTCCCACTGGAGGGAGAGTGTGCGTCTGCACTGAAGTACAGCGTGGTGTCGACCGGGAAGCCTGGCCTCCTCTCTGGAGAGGTGAGCATCAGTGGAGAGCGCCGCTCTGGTGACCATCCTGGAGTCTTGATGTCCAGCGAGGCCACGGAGGAGGAGGCCTCAGTCAGAGCTGCATTACTGTCACCATGATGCAGGCTCCCGGGGCGAGGGGAAGAGGGAGTGACTGAGCCATAAGCAGCACTTTGATAGTCATCTTCACCTATCAAACACATGATGTGATTTAACACATATTTGAAACAAAGAAGCTGTTTTTCATACCTCGTTCTGACGGAGCAGCGCTGGACAAAGCAGCACTGGACAGAGCAACACTGGACGGAGCCGCGCTGGACAGAGCGATGCTGAGTTCATCTTCTGCAGATTCTTCTGGAATCGCCTCTTGGACTGGGATAATCTCTGGAAAATGTCTGATATCCTGTATTTTTGCTGGAGGAGTCTGTCTCACAGGTCTCGCTATCACAGTGCTGGGAACGGGCTTAGTAGGCGGGATGACTTCTTTTGGCTAAAACAAAAAAATTGGCAAAAATATTTAAATTAAACTTTTTGTGATTTTTAGGATTGACTATTACAAGTAAAGGAAAAAAATACTTTGGGTATCTCAGTTTCTTTTGGTGGTGCTGGTGGACGAACAACAGGAACTGTGGGCTGGAGAGGATAGACCTGTATAATCAAAAACATATGACGTATGAAAGTTATAAGTAAGTAATGTTTATTGTATATAGCATATTTTTACAGACCAAGGTCACCAAAGCGCTTTACAATGTTTACATGTTTATGAAAACTATGTTATGAAGTATCGGGAATCTAACAAACCCGGTGGAGATGAGGTTGATCAGGCGAGTGCATTTCTTCAGAGAGACCCATGAGTCCAGCCAATCCCCCTTCACCATAAGCTGACCATATTCGCGGCACATCTCCAGTTTTTAATGCCAAACGAATGAGCAGCCAATGGTGATGTCTCCAGCCTTCCCATTGGTGAGGGAGCTCCATCAGGGTGCCACCACCTACAGACAGCCTATTAGCTCATCATAACAAATATATGAACAAGAATAACAAAAAAGCTGGTGGGGATATACCACAAAGTGTAGCTTGTCGATGGTAAGAGGCAGGATCTTTCTCGTTGAGAGTAAGTGAAGATCCACGCTCCATGCATGCTCCACCTATTCCTCTATGACGAATACTCTGAAAGATCTCAAAGGACTTGGGATGAAGGAAGCGATAGTACAAGACTAACGCAATGACACCTGGGAGAACAAAATATATACATGTTTACGTCAAAATTAGGGCTGCACCAAAAATCACATTTGAAACTATTTTTGTGACAGCAATTAGTAAATCCCCAAGACTGCAACTATTGAAGTTCTTTACCACCAAAAAAGACTAATAGTATGCAAAAAAGCCCTTTATCAGTGCATATTATTTTTTATCTTGTTGTCGGGCATTATTTTCATGTCATTTATAAAAACTGAAAATGCATCGCAAAATCCAGGTCTGAACATAGGTTTTGTGTGAGAGAAGACAAAATAATGTATTCAAGTGTTTACATATAGTATACTTGACATGTTTGCAGTGAATAATCTATTACAATTTTTTTTACTAAATCTAAACTCTACATTTTGTAAAATGTTTGGGAATTAATCAAATAATCAAAGAATCAAACAACCAACAATAAAGAGGAATGAGTTAAAATACAAATAAATGTATAAAATAATAAATAATAAAATGTATAGCTCATAAATAAGCATTAATGTATGAAAACCCTTTAAAAGATTACATTTGTGGTTTGTTTTTTTTCGACTTTTACCATACAAGAAATCAAAAATTGCATAATATTGGTCAAAAATATTAGAATTAGCTATTTCTTTGAAACCGTGCAGCCTTAACCAAAACCTTTTTTCTTACCTATAAGGAAGCTGCAGAAGACAGCAGCTGGGATGCCGACTGTATCCCACGACACCATTGTAAACAACCAAGAAGAAGCCAGAAGAAGGAAGGCATTTTCCAAAAACATGACCTGAATATAAAGTTGAAATTACAGCAATCAATTTTCTACTTCAGGCACTAACGGTGCACTGTTTTGTTCCTCTCACCAAATAGAATCCTGCCATGCGATATCTTGACTGACCATACTTCACATTGAGGAAAAGGAAGACGTGGATAGCTCCCAGTACGACATTGAAAATTCTCCATCGAGTTGTTGAGCGGATAATATCAGTCTGCTGGGACACCATCCAAAATGTTGCACCCAGCCAGTGAACTCCTGATCAACACAAGTCTTTAGAATAAATTCAACATGCCATTCATTTCTGTTGTTTATCTTACCAATAACTCCTAGAATCCACTGTTTAAATATCCGTGTGAAAAGCATAAGGACTGCAAAGCGGGAGCCCAACATGCCAACCTAAATAATGAAAAATTAAGACGTTACATCCAATCAAAATACATGCAATGACACATGGATTTCCCCCTACCCTCCAGAGCAGGCGACACAAGATGGCAGCAGGCGTCATGTGGAGGTGTCCGGGTCTGATCAGAGAACAGGCCCTGGCGTAAAGGACCAACGCCCAGGCGAGAGACAGGACACACACCGCAAAGCACACGGAGGCTGAGGCACGGGAAAACACATGTTATTCAAGTTGGTCACAATCATTATGAGGCCTGAAAGCTGTGGTAGCATACAATAGGGTGAAAGCAGATACATTCAGTAAATGGGGAGGAATCAGGAAAAGAGGGAGGTGGTAATAACAACAACAAACACAACAACAACACCAATAAAACTGGAGTGCCAAACAGAAAGAGTCACGTTTAAGTAATATTTTGTGAACAGATATGAATGCTTTGCTGGCGATTGTTATAAAAATCTACATCTTCATGAAGAAAAACTGGCAAACCCTCTCCCAGGTTCTGTGTGATTTGACTTTTTTTCCACATCCGTGTTTTCTTCTAATTTGAGACACTGAACACAGATAATTCATGTTCTTATTTACCTTTGTGATTTTAATTTGTTTGTTTTTAATGTGTTACCATGTGTAATGCCACTGTTTGGTGTCTCTTGATTTAAGTGCACATGTTGATCATTGAGATTGAGCAAAGCTGGACCTTTACGTCCTGTAAACCATCTGATGCGTAAGCCTATTGCTATCACGTTGACGAAGCTGGATTTGTTTACTTGGAGACTTGATGCCGATGTCCGTGCAGATGAGGACGTAGGTCTGCAGTAGTGTTTGAGGGAGCGTCACGACCAGAGCCTCGAGCAGACGCAGAGCTGATGCATCTGCCTGCTGCATGATCTCTCCATACACGTCCATGTCCGGGAGACGCATGCACTCCCACAGCCTGAGCCAGACACATAGAACAGAGGCGTTCTTGGTAAAAACATATCTAAGATGTGAACAAAAGTAGGTCTAACATTGCTTGAATTAGGCAACTTGTATCTTCAGTTCAACACCCATTCAGTCTTGATTTACCAATAGGACAAAACAATTCTCCCTTGGAATGAGAAATAAATTCCAACTGCACACGAAACGATAACTACTTGTAGGCCTGTGCCAAAAACTGAAATATGGAAAAATTGCAATCTCAACTTCAATCACGCAATCCTTTCCTAAACTCACTGATCCAGCCACAGCCTTCCATAATGTTTGTCTTAAATATGCATGAATAAGTGTATACGTTAAGTGTTCTCGCCCTGCCTGTACACAAACAATGTCATTTTTTTATAACTAGAATAATCAACTCATTGAGATCGATCAATGTGGGAAGAAACATACCTCACTTAGCCCTATGGACGATCAAATGCTTCCCCAGATTGCCCAGCCCAACTCCTTGTCCCATTGGCAAATCTTGTTTAAAACAGTCAAAATACTCACAATTTAAAATAATTCAAGCATTTCTTTCCCTAGATGTCACCATTTTGCAATATTCTATAGCTGTACCTTTTGAAGATGCCAAGGTGCAGAATGTGAGTCCAGGTAAGAGATTTTCTGCGAATGCGTCCATCTGACAGATACCAGAGGTAACTGAGCCACTGAGGACCCCATCCTAGAAAATAAACATTATTAAAGAAGATGATATCACCGTTCGAAAAGATGTATACAAGAATAAATACTTTGCATTCAAAGAAATTATTTTCCTAGAGCGTATTAATTGCCCTATGAAAAAAAAATTAATAGCTTAATAATAATAATAGTAGTAATAAGAGATGTGTTCACCTGGCAGCAGGAACAGAGCAGTCAATCCAGCAAGATGAGCGTAGCAGTAGTTGTGACCGATCCATAAGTAGTAAACAAAGGAGTAGATCACTAGGAAGCAGAGTAAATTCATACTTTATTATTACCAGAGAATTTTGAAATTTCTCTACATTTCAATAAATGACTGTAAACAACTATAGAATAAGATTATGTTTGTATACATTATACACAAATGTATATTTTATACATCATCATCTGTCTCTCATGTTGGATTGAACATTCCTTCACAATTTGGACCAACAGAATAATATAGTATTTTTTAAAGTTTTGTCTTGTCTAAGATTTTCACTCAACTTTATTCACACATGCTTTTTGCCATATGTACAGAAACATTATATAATTTGCAGCTTTCTATTTCAAATGACCTTGCTAAGTTTCTGTAATCCGTAATAGGTCCATGCTGTAGCCATAGTCCTTCCTGCATCACTCACAAGGTCTGCTCCATCATGGAGACCCGCCCGAAAGTCTCTCTCCTGCTCCATGTAATCTGAAGCAGGACAGCTGCTAAACAGGCGGGATAAAGGCAAAGAGGCTGCATCATGGGTCCGCCCATCAACGTCCCTCCAAAAGGCGCTAAAACCGTTTATGGAGAGATGCAGACAGTTTACAGTCGCTGCAGTAAATCTCTATCATGAGTCTGCAGTTTTACAGTGCGCAGAACGCAGTGTGGAAATCCACTGCATAATTCAAACCTGGATCCAGTCATAAATCCAAAACTTAAAGATGCAGAAAAGTAGAAATATGCAACAAATTAGTAAAACACTTGAAACCAACGCACGTGCACGCGGTCCCTGGTTCTATCCGTGAGTCAATGTGTGCGTGTGCGTGTGCGTGTGTTTGTGTCCCAGGTAGGACCATAGACTGTAGGACTCACGCGCTGTCCTCTCTGCGACAATGAGGAATGCGGTCACAGCGAAGACGCAAACTTGACAGCAGGGCATGCAGGCTCCTCCATCTGCGGGAGTGGAGTAGTCCCTCATGGCGCTGCACGGATGAGACTCCGGTGGTGTCTGTGCAGGAGCAGGAGAACAGGGCCGGGACCTGGTGCGGTTCGGGAGGGGTCCAGCTGCAGTGCCCCCGCTACAGCTACGTCACAGCGTCCCGTTAAAGAGGCACTGCAAACCTCCACCACCGCCAGCACCGTGCGTAACCTGTCTGCATCTCCACCACTCCGGTGATAAGTCATTTGGAACAGGCTCATAACACAAGTATAGCTACATGCAATTAACGCAGATAGCTCTAAACCCGTAAGTTGTACAACATAAAGTTTCCTAAACGGAAAAGAATGTATGCGAAAGTTATATTCATGTAGTGCTAAATACTAAAGCTGAAGAATCCACATATAGAACACATAAAGAACACATATATTGATACATAAATTGTTGTATTGTAAAAGTAAAGTTCAGACCGCATCATGCTTTCTTATTAAAGGAGGATCGTTACTTGTTTTGACACAAGAAAATGTATATTAGGATGGAAATGAGGAAATGATGTTGTAACATAAATAGAAGCTCAAACACATAGGCGTAATGTCTCTCCTTTAAGGAAGTAATAAGGCTACTGTACTTTCATGTTTAATCCGTAAACCCACCAATCAAATCCTAATGTTTAAACACCATATGTATTGTTCCAACATGCAGCTTTGATTGGAACAGAACAGGCTATGGGGAATGGTATATTGTGATCAAACAACACACAAAATATGACACGCAATCAGGTGACACAAAATATATCTATTCTATCTGTCTTGCTTTTTAGTACAGAAGTGTGCAGTGAAGTAAGCCTATTGGTGTTTGTTTAATCTGTTCTGGCACATGGATACAAGCTTCTGTGTTAAGAAGTCTGAAAAATATGAACACGAAGCTGTTTCTTTCTTGTAAGAAAAAAGATTTTATTTTGTGCATCACAGCACTTCCAGGCTGCACACAGACTTTCCAGTTCTTCTGTACTCAAGTATCACTAAATACTTCTGCAAGAATATGCACTACATAGCTGCTGCCACTAGGGGGCACAACAGATTAACAAGGGGTTTTATTAAGCCTTTATTTTAAAACAAAAATGCATAGATATTTGTCCTACCATATTTGAAACAGTGGATTTTAAAATGCATCCGTCCAGTTAATCATCATATCAATGAAAATCTTAGTAATGTCATAAAAAGTAATGTAAAGTTACATTCTAGAAAATAACCCAAAATGTTAGTGCAACAGGGACATTTCAACATTTAAGTGAGTTAATTGGTTCCTACAAAGTTACCTTCCCATTGTTTGAGAAGTGCTACACAGAAGATGTTGAAACAATCATAAATCATTAAATCATTAACTTTTGTCTGCATCTGAATCCTAGTCCTGGACTCATCTACAGCCCATCTGTGGGAGTGGATCTCTGCACTGTAGTTCTCCCTGAGGTTTTTAGGTTTGATTATTATTTTCCAAAGTAAAAATGGATGCTCTATAGGTAGGACATGAATTAATTTGTTTATTCCCTGTGAGCATTAGTTATTCTGTTTGTCATTTAAGGAGAAAATGTCAGTTGGAAAATCATCAATAGGTTCAACTTCTGCTGTGATTTTGGGCGGTACAAAAATAAATTGATTTGATTAAAAATAGCAATTGGTTAAAGTCACAAAATAGTCCCTTCAGTGTGTCCCTGCAGGACATGGTGTTACTGTTACAGATGCTGGATTTAAAGGGGGTGCCCCTAGTTTCACAGTTGTGTTAGTAATATCTGTTGAGGCTCTGGGTGACCGTGCTGATGTCTGGCTGTCCGTTCATCCATATCTCCCGGAGAACACGCTCTCGCTCCTCCAGCCGCTGAGCCCGGTCCAGCTCTGAAACACAAAGCTGATGTCACTGACAGTGCAGGGGGGCATGACCATTATTGGGAGTAACTAGAGATACTATTTTTTTTGTTGAAGTGACTAAATATAAAAAAGAAATAACAATTGTAAACCGCTTTGTGACTCTGGTCTGTGCAAGGCGGTATATAAATAAAGATTACTTACTTACTTAAATATAACATTCTATTTTGCACTGTTTATTTTTTTGAAACACACTACCAATGTCACTCAAACACTGTGTACCAGCGTTAGTTAAGGTATACTTTATTGATTTCTGTAGGGCAATTTGTCATCTGCATTTGACCCATCCTGCATTGCCACTTTAGGCAACCAGTCAGGAGCAGACAACGTCCAGGGACACAGGGAGAACATGCAAACTTCACTCAGAAAGGCCCATTTTGAGGTCCACCTTGCTGCCCATGGCCGTTGTACACCAGGGGTTCCTAGTATTTTCATACTGGGACCTCCAAAATAAGTATGCTACTCAATTGTAATGTTCCATCCATCCATCCATTTTCTTCCGCTTCATCCGTTGCCGGGTCGGGGTATATCAATGATCTATTGTATTGTAATGTAATGTACTCGTAATCCTCTGATAGTGTCCTATGACCTCGAGGGTTCCCCACCTCCACTTTCTTTAAGCAGCTGTATTGCACTGTGCCCAAGACAAATTTCTTCTCCAGGACAACAAAGTTTAGTCTGTTCTACTTTATTTGAGGCTAAAAGTTACGTAGACAACTCAAAGAAGTGTAACACAGTTACATTTTAAAGTCAGTCTTATTGTAATATGACTCACATCTTCATATTAATCCCAGTAACTAATGATATAATATTATAACACTTGCCCAACACAGCTCATGACTCCATCTAGTGGTAGGCTATAGAACACTGTCAGACTGTAGCACATGTATATTACCCTCTGCAGATGTAAACATGGTGGCATTCAGTAAAGCCCTCTCAAAGCGCCTGCGTCTCCGTGTGGACAGGTCACAAGATTCGTCCCAGTCCTCTGATTGGTTGTCCCCTGTGGCCCCTGTCCCATATGGGACCATAGTGTTGTGCATGTTACTGTCAGAGTGCTGATGGAGGGGACAGGCGGGGAGGCGTCCAGGGTGTCTGCACTTGTGCCGTTTCTTTGGAGGGTTCTTCCCATAGTGACAGTCTGCTCTGCAGTGGATCTGAAAGACTATGGCACAGAGTGTGAGCAGTAGTCCTCCACACACTCCTCCCAAAAACACCAACGCTGTCTTTTCAGGCTGCTCTGCAGGAGCACAAGCATCTGTGTCAAAGTCTAAAACATATTTACATGTTTCCAAAGTCAATTACCGGCTATAAAGGTGTACGCTGCCAGTGTGTTGCTAAGCAGTGCCATCTCCACCTTCTCCACATTGAGACTTCCTTCTTGTGTTGAATTCATGGTTTAGACTCAGGTGACTTGTTTCTCTGTTGAAGTTACAAGTTGTTATAAAACCGTCAAATCATGCACATATTTCAGAGACAAGTACAAACTTCATCTTGTCTTTTATATTCTATAACAACCATAATTTCCAGTTGTAGTTAAATACCAAATATGTTCACGATTACTATTCTGTCCAGACATGCATGATTCTGTGTGCAAAAGAAACAATGTGATTTGTTATTATAATTCTCAATGAAAATGTCGTATTGTAAGAAGAATGAGCTCATGAGTTTATCCCCATTACCCTATGCGTAAAATTTTCGTATCTTATAGATATGAAATGTTTTGAAAGAGTTGAGTTTGAACAGATAGTTAGATATATCCTGTCGTATTCATAACCTTAATCCTGGTAATAATAATAATAATAACAATAATTATGAGAATGATCATAATAATGAGAATGATAACGATAAAAATGATTAGCTTTTCATGATACCCAAAGATGGTTAAAATTACATTAATATTTTGCGATGGTGATACACCATTACTGTAGCCACAGCTACCGCAGGGCAAACTGGTGGGAGAGAGGCAACTAATCTGTGCCATCAGCCCCTCCGACCACCATCATTCCGTCACACTAGGCTCACATTACAAATCTTGGAACGCCTGTTTGTGTTTAACTTAAGGGAAAAAGATGAATGCTTTGTGTCCGGTCTGATGAAGTGCAGTAAAGCCTTAACTCTGAGCCACAGGACGTGTCATTATGCAAAGCTCAAGGCAGTGATAAAAGTGTCAAAATGATTATGCTCCTGATCGCTGCAGGTGACGGGTGCCCTTCTCTGGGCCTTGGTTACTGCTTTTGAAACTGTCACAGATTATTTTTGGCCAACTTTGAATGTTGCCATTTAGAAGACACTGTATTCGTTTTACCTCTAAATGTTACATTTAAAGAAAATTGCAGAAATGGAAAAGAACAGGCAAACTAGTGCTGAGACAACATGCAGGTTGTAAAGTCTCCATTTCACCACAGGTTTTAATTAATGCTTTATGAATGATGTCTATCAGACTCACACCCAGGAATTCTCAATCATCTGCATTTACAGTTATGTAATGCCATTAGTATGAAACATTTGGCCCCAAGCCCACTTCTTACAAGCTGCCCATTTGGTCTGGAACCATACACTCAGAAGATATGATCACTCATAAAATGAAAACCAAATTGAATGAGTGTGTTTACTTTTTAGAACATCTCTCTCTACCTCACAGTGAAAGAAGACGAGCCAGGCGCTCATCATTAAAGCGTATTTGTCCTGCTTGTGTTGAGAGTGTGACACTAATGCTCTGTGACAGTGGCCTTTTCGGCTCTGCATTGTTCCTGAGTGACCTCAAAAGAGACTGAACAAGACAAAGACCCTTCCTTTCTACAGTGTTGTCCATTTTCTATAGCCCAAGCAAACATCTGGAGACGTGTGTAACTCACCACATAGTCTTGTCAAGAGTCCATTTAAAATTTCCTCCTCGGTCCCCTGACAGCTTGTTTCCTTTGGCTCTGTGCGCTCTCTCCTTCTGCTGTCCTCTTCTATTATCTCCTCTTGCCCTCAAAGAAAAACACTGACTGTAAAATTACATGTGTAAATCTCCGTTGTCTTCATGTGGCCAAGACAGTCAACTGCATAACTTTGGTTGTCTATTCCTCTCCTCTAAATGAAAGATCCAGTTGTGCAGAATGTGAGTGTCTGGAGCGTCAGGGCTGTAGTGAACATGAGCCTCTCTCCATTGGTCCTGGCTCCACACAGTCACTGAAGTTTACAGCTGAAGAACCACCAATGATGTGCACGTGCGGAGGGAGAGGGAGGGGCGTGACAAATGAGAAGGCTTTCCACATAGCAGACTTCTAACTGTTTATTACAGGCTTTACTGACTGTAATTCAGTACATTTGTTTTCTGGAATGGTTATGTTTTTACTAGATTTCTCAACCGTTAGACTTCTCCTTGTATTTGAGAATGGGAATACCCACTACATCACACTATAGTATTCTTCCTACTTTATAATTGTTTTTCACAGGTTGGTTGTGAAATAGCCAAATCTCTATGATGACAATACATACATTATTTGAATTTGATCCGTTCCTTCAGAAATTAAATGGTCTTTAAATGTGTGTTTTTTTAATCCTCTCAACATAGTTCATTGTGTTCTTCATTGAATGTTTAATTGAGATGTTTTTCACTCCCCAATTATTTCTTTCTTGGACTACTATTGTAATCCTCAGTGAGCTTTGTATGTTTTTAAATAGTCTTATACAATTATGATGGATTTACCCAATTCATCTTAGATGGATTTACCAGGGCCAATCCACAAGAAACACAAACTGTCCACATTTTCTTTGTCACAAAATTTCAACTTTGGTCTAGTTATTTTCTCATAAATGTCTCTAGAAGTGATGACAATATTCATAAAACATCATGTTGAAACAACAGGACATTTTCTTTATCAACATTTCTTTCAAAATGGAGTTGTATTGGCACCTACTTTCTGATCCAATGGAAATAAAATTATATAAACATGAATGCTGCTGGATACTGTTTTAGTTGTGATTAAGTTTTAGAAGAGAATTGAATCTGGCCCAGAGTAAGTCTAGTGGGAACTGGGGCTGCTGCAGGTGAATGTGAGAAATGTTTCAAAGGGAAATGTACATGTTTGACCTCGCAGCGTTGTTCCGTGAGTTGTGGAACGTGTTCTGGTGCAGAGCGTTCACACGTGGCTGCTTTTATTCTCCTGTCCTGTGCTGTAAGCGAATGGGAGCTAATGCAAAAATCAACAACCCTCTAAAAATAACTTTATATCAGAACGTGTTTATGAAAATTTTATCAGTGAACCTGTCACACTGTCAAGTTATTTATGTGCTGATCTTGCAAAGGTAAAAGGGGAGTTTAAAGTAGCAAGTGCTCGAACAGGAAAATAAGTTTATTCAATTCAATTTCATTGAAGTGAAGAACCAAAGGTCATAGTAGGTCCCAAACAATGTGTGATTTCAGCTGCACATTGCAGAGCTCAATATGTTTATACATGTTTATTTTTCTAATACATTTACACATAGGATAACAATAAACTTACATATAATAGTAAGTATCTATTAATAATAAAAGCCAGTCAATAATTGTAATTTTATTTCACACAAATGCTTTTCTCCATCTGTTTGTGTTTACATTATGTATTCCCTAATATTAATGAGCTGCGCATACTCTTTTTCGAAGCAAGCCCTCACTTTTGAGCATTGTTCAAAATGCAAAATGCATACAAAACATTTACCACTTACCATTTATAATGCATGTGTTTCTGCACCTATGTGGACCAGGCTGTTGAAATATTAACATGGGAATTTGGACGTGTATTGTGTGAGGAGCTGTTCAGCCCTGAAATAGCAGGGGACACAAGTTGTAAGTTTGAGATGCAGGGTTGTATAAAAGATGTGTCAAGGGAAAGATGGAGGAGCCATTGTTCTTCAGAACCAAAGCTAACAAACAATCTGCTTAATAAATCAAAGATTGTTGGTAGTTTTACGTATGTATATGTGTACGTAATACGTATATATAGTTTGCATGTTCTTCCTGTGTCTGTATGCTCCGGTCTCCCCAACTAATAAAACCATGTACAACAGATCCAGCATGTGGCTCCCCTGCTTCCATCTCTGTGTGGAGATGAAAAATGCCCACAGCCACTTTAAAGCGCTTTGTGACTCTGTGAAAAGCACTACATAAAAAGAGGACTTACTTACAGTAAAAAAGTACAGTAAGTAACCACTTGACTATAAAGTTTACATAACGAGAAGATGGCGATAGAAAGGATCTTGACAATATTCAGACACTGTTTTGAGTCATTCAATTTGGTGCTGTGGTTGAGTTTCATGGACAAAATGTGAAATTACAGTATCACTGTTTACAGATCTTTGATGGTTTATATTATCAATGGGATCTTTTGATATAAATTTTTCCAAAATAATGATTGAAACGTAATCCAATCAATAAGATATTTTGCATTTCTGATGAACAACCTCTCAACAGTGATCTGAAGACTCCTTTACCCAGGTTGTGTTGCTACATGCTCCTGTTCTAGGTTTGGGCCTGGAGTCCTCTCATAGTGCAGTGTGTATGTTACATAAGACGCCTGTTCATGTGGCCGTAATCAAATCATGTCCCTGAATGAGCACAGTGGAAGTGAGGCCACGTCACTGCCCGAGCATCAGCCTCTGCTCTCTGCACACAGGGACCTTTATTATCATATCCTCATCACCTAACTTATCACTAAGATTCAATAAATGATTTAAATAGACAGGGAATAGTTTAATGTATTATTATTTTAGTCAAATCAATGTTGGTCTCATCTCTCTCCTATAGGCCAGATTTGTGTATTGACAAATACTTGCCCCCACGCAGACTACCCCAGGGGGGCGGTGGATGTCTCCAGTTAACCATTGGCCTCGTGTCCGCATCTGTGATTGTCCTGTGACTTTGAGCAGGCAGTCTTGGCAGATTTGCAGTTGTGCTGTACTCGTAGATGTTCAAAGCATAGGGAACGTTAAGATGTTTTTAACTTCTCCACATCATCATCCCTGACCTCTTAGTATGTTGCACTTTGCTTTCTCTTCACAATTGTCCGTCACTTTGAAATGAAATTAATAATAATAATAATAATAATAATGCATCGGTTTTATATAGCGCTTTTTTGGACACTCAAAGACGCTTCACATGTGTCATTATTCATTCACTCCATACACGGTGGTGATAAGCTACTGCTGTAGCCACAGCTGCCCTGGGGCACACTGACAGAGGCGAGGCAACCAGTATGCGCCATCGGCCCCTCCGACCACCACCAACCATTCACACACACACCTCATTCTAGGCAATGGGGGTGAAGTGTCTTGCCTAAGGACACAACGGCAGTTTGGCACTTTACAGCCGCCCCACTGTGGCTGGTGTTCCCAGAGGTTAAGTGTCTTGCCAAGGACACAACGACAGTAGTCAGTGGGAGCTGATGGTGAAGGTCTTAAGCGGGGCTTGAACCCACGACCTTCTGGCTCAAAGGCCAACGCTACCAACTGAGCTACTGCCGCCCTAATTTACTAAACAAATTAACTTGTTTGTGGTCATGAGACAAAATGTGGAACAGCTCATGGAGTTTGAATACTTTTTGTGGTACTGTATGTATATTTTATTTTTCTAAATATTAAAATAAGTAAACAAATAAAAGCTTAAAAAATGGGGAGACCTTTTCCGTTATCAAGCCTTTAATTGGACTTGTGTGATGAAGCCCTTAAAATACAGTAAAACAGCAGATTACATCAGGCTGAACAGTCAGTGTTTCAGAAAATACAATTGAACTTTGAAAAGCCATTTAAAATAAGCACACACACACACACACACACACACACACAGAGGAAGGTACTGTCCTTTTGCATAACAATTTAAAAAAGCATTATTTCAAATCAGTTTTTGCTCGATTAAAAGTCTGAGAGCTGAGCCACAGACCTACAAAGACAAACCAGAGTGAATTACCTTCACAAAAAAAACAGTGAACATCTAAATAACCGACATCTATACACGGACGCTGCAAACCCGCAGACATTCACACACACATAAATTAAATAAATACAAAGCTTTTTAATATCTGACGCACAGAAGAGCAATGCAAGCAACCGTTAAAATAAAGAAAAATCAAAGTATGCCATAAAATGAATCACTCACAATAATATATCCTTGGTAAAGTGGCATTAAACATGGGACAACAGAAAAGTATGTTGTTTCAGTGCGAAAACTGCAGGTCTTTATAAAAAATACTGTTATTGCTGAAAAAAGTAAGTGGCCTGCTTTAAAGGCGGTACAATCCAAAGTTCTGACCAATTGTGGAAGTTCATCTTATCTTGAAAAAATGCTTAGACTCAAGATAAAAGACACTCTCCCTGCAATTACATGTACAAAAATACATTTTTAATAATATTTGTAAATAAGGCGAGGGTCAGAAAGTTGAAGCTACGAGACCAATGTCAGTCACCGGTAACAAATGAGACAAACCCACAAGCTTCTTCAGCAGAATAACGATTCCAGTCCACAGGAAACTGGGATATTCATACAATCCTACATACGATGATGCTACATATGGTTTAGCATTAGCCATTTTGTTTCTAAACAAATTAATTTGCTTAAATTTGGAAACATCCACTTCCCAGTTGTCTGGAATACAACAAACAATATCAATGTGTGTTAGAATCAACCACCAAAGGGCTTCAGGTGAGAGAAGAGAACTGAATAATCCTTCTTAATAGTGAAGTATTATAGTATTATAAGCTAAAACCATGTAAACATCAGGTCAGTGCACTTTGGAGCCTGCATGTTTCTCTCTCGGTGGAAAAGCATCTGTAGTGACTATTGTGAGGTTAAAAACTTGGCAGAAGATCTTGTTTGACTTCTATAATCTATGGGTAAAGAGACATGTGTAAGAAGCAGCTTTTCTGATGAGG
This sequence comes from Knipowitschia caucasica, assembly GCA_964034765.1. Classification (NCBI taxonomy): domain Eukaryota; kingdom Metazoa; phylum Chordata; class Actinopteri; order Gobiiformes; family Gobiidae; genus Knipowitschia; species Knipowitschia caucasica. The sequence continues at coordinate 24,880,722 of OZ035826.1, read as the reverse complement.
AGATGAAAGTAACAGACGTCCAAAACACTCGGCATTATTTGCTGAAGAGCTGCAGGTCGAGGCGGATCCACACCTCTCCAGTCGGGACCTCGTGCAGCAGAATGCGGCGTGTCACTGCGCCTTTGTTCTCCAACTCTTTCTTTATTGTAGCGACGGGGACTTCTGTGCGACCAAGGAAATCTACAACAACAAAGAGGTTATAAAAGAGCGAACGTACAAGATTAAAGGAAGCATACAAGGAGACAACAGACCGTCTGGTGAGAAAAGGCCTTTCTCGTAGATGGTAATGCACAGGACGTCCTGGTAAATATCTTTGATGTGAAACTGACAGTTGAAGTTCCACTTGGGGTTCAGTGTGTCGTTCAGCGTTCGAGAGGTGAAAATCTGTGCTCCCATCGTTACTTCACAGTATGGGTTACTTTTACCTTGAGGAGACAAAACAAATACTATAATGGTTACCGTAATGGATTCATTGATTAACATGTGCCTGACGCTTTTATAAAACAATGCTCCTGTGTCAGTGATGGAGGACGGACACGTCAGAACTTTTAAACGCTATTTTTGTCACGTGTCCATTTTGAAAATAGTCTTTGAACTTTGTCGCAAATAAAGTTATATATTTCTTTTGTTTAAACATTTCAATTATAATGAACACATCTTTATGCTACCTGCTTGTCAAAGCCTGATCTCATCAGGTCCCAGAAGTTAAGCAGTCAGAAACCTGGTTAGTACATGGATGGGAGACTGGCTTTTACATGCTAAACTGTTATTGTGTCTTAAATTAAGACTATTCACTCACATTTCTCAGTACAGTGGTTCGTAAAAGGGGGTGCATCATGACTTCAACATTTTAAAAGCTTGTCACTGTATCTCACCAATTATTTTATAAAAATCATTCTAATTTCATTTGAATTACTCCAATTGAAACCATAGTTGACATGTTTTTTTAAATGATTGAAATGAGAAGTTTAGAAGGATTATGCACTTCTTTTTGGGGTTCCAGACTGAAAAGAGGATAACCCAGGCTAAGTATGAATCTGGTGTGTGTATTGGAAGAGCCAATGGTACGGAGTGGCCGCCTGGTTAATAAAGTGAAGGTACACTTAACTGCAGGGGTACTATGTGTGCTGATAGTGATGACTGTACCATTAGGTTTGGCTGCCTTCAGCTCGGTGGCCTCTAAAATGGTGACGAGGAGTCTGCCGATCCCACTGGCCTTCACGGAGCGTGCTGCCATAACACAAACATTAGATTATCCAGGTGTCATCACAAAACACCACAGTGTGTGTGGAGACAGACCTTGATAAACCTTTTCCCTTTTTTTCTTATCCATCTCAAGAAAGTCCTCTGATGCCGCCTTGATCTTTTGAACCCATGCCGTCCTATAAAAATAAGAGGCACAAATTGAAATGTCAGTTTGAGTTAGGACTGATGAATGCAATTGAATAAAATTTGCTATTCATGTGGTCATAACTGGAAAATCACAAAGACTGCAAATAAACAGGTTCTTTGCACACAAAAAAGGTACTATAAACAAGCAACAAAAAACACTTGAATTCGGGAAATTGTCTGGTGATTTGAAGATTTGTCAAAGAAAGACTTTGAAAGTATCAAACATTATACAATTCAACAGTTTTGCAGTATTTGTCTTATTTATACTATTTTTCCAAGAAAACATTGTTGTACTAAAAAGGTTAGAACTCTAAAAGTTGAAATTTTGTTCACAAAATCGTGCAACCCTAGTTTGAATCATGATGGAATATTACCGTTCATTGATGTTGTCGGTCTTCAGAGCGTAGACTCGGTCAATGTGCGAGATGTGAAAAAGGGGTTCATCACTCGAGGGGTCCGGAAGCTTCACCAGGACTTCATTGAGAAAGACAGGCTGACAGAAACAGACAGCCATCATATTAAACCAATGTCACAGTCCTCAGTGGCTCATGAGGACACGTTTGTCTCACCGGTTTATACATCTTGAGCTGTGTGTTGCTTTTGTTGCTGAACAGCTTGTCAGGCACAGACGAGGTGAACTGTTTTGCTGAATGAGTCAAAAGTAGAAAGTCACTGAATAGGAAAGCCCACAGTTCCTTGTTGCTCTTGGCCTTGTACATCTGAAAACAAAAAGAGCGTTGCCAATGAAATGGTAACAGCAAGTTTGATTTATCATTCAAAACATAGAAAACTTGAATATACACCTTTCCGCTATGAAGAAGCTTCCTGGGGCCCAAGCAGTTTGTGAGGGAGTTGAAAGCCAAGTGCTGTAAAACAAATTAAGCCTAAATGTAAGCCATCAAAGAAAAAACAAACTATTATTGTGTATCTTACCTCAGCAATCCCATCGCACTGTACGTGATTCTGGATCCACTCCAGTTTGTCTGAGTTTTCCTTCTCACGCACACCTTCATTCACCTGATCAAAGGGACGTGTGAATGTTTGCTACATCAATCTGCCCTCACAGATGTGCGACGCACTAACCTGCTGGCAGAGCTCCTCCGCCCTCTCCTGAGCCTGTTTCAACAGGAGACGATCAGAGTGACCCTCTGCCGTGCACTCCAAGATCTGTACACAGAAACATAAGCATTAAAAAATAAAACCTTAGTCGAGAGAGGTTAAAGTTCATAAATTAATAGAAAGTACATTTTTGATATGAAGCGGGTATCGAGTGATTCTCTGCATTGGCTTCAGCAGAAAACTAGACAGAGGCATGCCTTTGCACCTGTAGTCAGTGGCAATTTTCTATAAAAAAACAAAAACACTTAAATAATACTCAAAACAGTCATATCCAGAGTCTCACGCCTCTTGCCTTGAGAAAGAGTTTGAAGTCAGGTTCATTGTCCGTACGTATCTGAAGAAGTTCAGCTCCGTTGATCTGACAAGAGCAAAAACGAATGTACGGCTGCATGTGGGCAAGCTCTTTGGCCAAAATGTCTCCCACCATCTGAATGGGGGACTTCTCTCCCCCTTTGCTCCTACGTTCATGAAGAGCCCTGTCAAATAAACAAAAACAATTAGTTAGCTGGTCAACTCAAAAAAAAAAAAAGGAAATCATGATTTAGACATTCATAATATTATACTTTAGGAGCCTATTGTTGCAAGGCAGCAGCTCCTTCCAGTTCACAAAAATCTTCTGCATTTCAACCTCGGTCAGTCTCCCCGACTCAGACATGGGTCTGTAGAAGACCTGCAAACACCCACGCAGTAAAAGCCTATTACACTTTTGGACATTACATCCTCATCCTTTTATCAATTGCAACTCTCACATCTAACACTATCTGCAGATCTTCAACATATTTCTCCTCAGTCTGGATGAGCTCTTGGATATAGTCTTGTCGCTTCTTCTCTTGTGGACCCAGGGAGTCAAAGCTGTTTGGATCTAAGCACAAAAACACAATCACATGTTTTAGTTTTTAAATGGACTACACACAGAGCAGAGAAAAACTGTTTGGTTTGCTGCCTCCCACTGGTTTGAAGCTGAAGTACACATGTTCCGAGGGTGAAACGCAAAGGAAGAGAATAGAAAACAAAAGTGAAAAACAAATGAATACTAAACTCTTACCTGGGACAGTAGCTTGTTGCACCATTCCAGCACTAGAGGCTAAATCAGGCTCAATGACTAAACCGCCCACACAAGCTTCTTCTGTCTCAGAACCATCACAATGTTTCTCGTCCCAAAGGTTTAGAAAATCAAATCTGTTTTGAGAAGTCATCTCCTGTGTAACAGCAGCTACTTGGTGCTCTGGACGTTTTAAGGCTGTCTACCAGTGCTTACATTATTCATAGTTTTCATCAGCTTAAACACATGTTTACCCAAAAGCAGGAGATTGTGGAGGGGCTTACAGTGTCGCGTTCAGAAGAGACCTTCAACTTTCATTTCAACCGAAAAATACATGTAAATAGAAATTGGAGAAAAATAACCAGTTGTCACAAGGCAAATAATTTGTTTTATTTAATATATTTCATAACACTCTTAATACACAATAATAACAAACTTTTGTTTAAATATCCTTAATAAAATATATATGTTGCTGCTTAAATCTCCATTTGTTTAATAACTTAAGGCAAATGCATTTTGCATAGATGTCCAACCTGAGAAAAGCCCTCCTCCAAAAAGCTTACAAAACCTCAAAAGTGCAGTAAAGGCTGTAGGAGAAAATTTATATATTTTTCTCATTGATTTGGAAAAACAAACAGCATTAACATAATGTATTGTGTATACCGTTGCTTACGCAAGAAATAATGCAAAAAGTAGAAAAGCCTAAACCTAATTCACAATCACAGAGAAAATAGAAAAAAGAACATGGTAAAACATCATCAGTCACATGCCGCAAATGTAAAGGAAACTGAAGCAGGAAAAACAGGTGAATAACAAGAATGTAGTGAGCAGGAAACACTCTCCATTCCAGTAGTTGACATAACACGGCACAGAGCGGGCCGTGGTGCCGAAAAGCGCAAGAGTAAAACCCTCTGGAGTCGAGGAGAGGAGGAGGAGGAGGAGGAGGGGAAGAAGAGGGTTTTCTACGTCCTGGAAATACAGATGGAGGAATGGGGCAAGCACAGGACAGGTTTAGAGGAAAGACATCAATCTAAACTTACTGCTGTCTGAATGTTACAACATGCAAGCTCGACTGAACGTAAAGAGGTGTGAGAAACTATATAGTCACATGTATTTAGAAAGCACTCACACTGTTGGGAGGTGTCAGCGTCGGAGGTGGTCATTCGAACGTAGTTGGTGGGGAATAGACCAGTGGATCCATTAATCTCCCCCTTCCACCAGTCGGGGTCATTCTTATCCAGGACATTGATCAGCTGACTTTTGGAGAAGCTCAACTCGTCCCCATTGGCTGCTGTGTAATCGTATATTGCTATAACCTGACAGACTGAAGCGAAAGGGAAAATGCATTTATAACCACAGAACACACACTGATTTCAAACCTTTGTTCTGTTACCTGGTTGAGATGCGGGTGTAGATTTTCCACTGTTGGATCCGAGGATTTTGACATTAGCTGCAGGGAACCAGCCTTTCTGCCGCTTTTTACCACGGGCCTGGCGTATGCAAACATTTTAATTGATTCACTTTAAGACAGTAGATGTGTGTATGTTTTCAAAAGACAAACCTGAAGTTCACCAAGCCACCACCCAGAAGTGTTTTTCCCCAAAATGACAATGAGCTGATTGGGTTCCAAACTGAGCTGTTCGGGTCGCGTTGCCGGGTAAGCACGGGCCACCTGAGCAATTTCTGGAAATGAAGATACAAGTACGAATAAAAATGAAAAACAGGCATAAACCCAATATTTTTTCTCATTTGATTAATGAAATAAGAACGTATATTTACCTGGCTTTTTTCCTTTCCCAGAGGCACTTGATGTCTGAAATAACAGGAGTTTTATTTACAATATACAATTTTTGATATTTCCCATAATGTGCAAAGAAATGAGCTTACATCACTTTCTTTCGGTTTGACATAGTTGCCAGGAAACAAGCCTGTCCGGTCTCCGATGGAGCCGCTCCACCATTCTCCCTCTCTTTTAGAAACCAGGATTATGTCTCTCTCTTTAAACGTGAGGTCTCCGGGTTCAGGGGACTCGTACGTGTACAATGCCATGAACTCTGGAGATGAAAATTACATCATGGTAACGTAAAAAAGAACAAAAATCGGACACAATAAAGCTTGTTTACCTTCAAACGGCTGGCTATCGCTTGCATCTGAACTCTCAGCTGATAGACTCTTATCACTAAAAAAGGAAGTAGATCAAAAGAGTTTTGGTATACTCCACATAGTATGAATACAGAAAGCATCTTACAGAATTAAATTGAATAAAAAATTTGATTACAACTATTGTAGTAGCTAGCAGTAAAAGGTTGACAGCGCAGCTTTTCCAAAACACAAGCAATGGAACAATGAAGCTGGTGGGCTGTACCATCATACATCACAGGAGGGGGGGTAATAAAAATGGCCAACATCCCATCATATAAAACTAAAATACTAAACTTGTTTGCTTGCTGTGCAGTGCTGTGTGATCACACGAATATAGCATTTGTAAAACAGAATGAAGAGACACAAGATTAGTAACGTACTCTACAGTGTCCTCCTCACTCAGCACTGTCACATAGGTTTTGGGAAACCAGCCTTGAGCCCCGTTCAACTCTCCAAGCCACCAGTTCTCCTGCTGCTCCAGCACTTTTATCACATCGTCCTTATTGAAGTTCAAATGGTTTTCCGTCTTGGCGGTCCAGGAGCACAAAGCCTGAGCCTGGACATTACCTACAACCTTCTTGAAAGTGCATTTAAAAGTGAGATTCATGAGTACAAAAGCACAATTAGAAAACATGCGTTGCACTCACCTGGCCATGTGAATCTGAGAGAGTGGGGTTTGGAGAGTGCGTAGGGGTGAAGGCAGACTTTGTTGCCCCGGCTTTAGCAGCTTCCAGAGCACTAGAGAGCTGAGACTGAAGGGCCAGTTTGGGGACAGGAGGTGCGGTGTCCGTCTTGTTAGCCGAGGACACCTTTTCAACATAACTCTCTGGGAAATAGCCCATTTTCCCATCTTTACTGCCAAACAACCAACCGGGCTCACGTTCAACCGACTCATCAACCTAGAAAGGCAAATATTTAGTGATTTGGTCAAAAAGAATCAAAGAGAAAAAAGAAAACGTCACGACTCACTTCAAGGACGTCATCTGAATTGAAAGTCAGCTCTTCCGGGTTTCGAGCAGTGAACGGATACAGAGCTTTGAAAGAGGTGAGAGCTGCTGACTTTCTGTGGGAGGTAGCCTTGGGTTGCCCACCTGAAAAAACATTCAAAAACAAAAGACTATTGTAAAAATGTTGACACGTTTTGAAGAGAATTATATTTAGAAAACACTTGTTTTGTGGTTGGAATGAGCAATTAGTTACATTTAGTTTCTTAGATTCATAAAACTAAATGATCTACACAGGTTTTCAGAAAGAAAAGCATTCAAATTCAAATCAAATCAGAACTGTTTGAAAGGAGCCGTCCCACGCGTCTGTCTGCTATACAGTATGTTAATCTATGACAACCGTGACTCATTAATGAAGAATAAATAACAATGTTATAAAAGACTGATCTGCATTGTGGGAATCTACATTTCGCAGAATGCAATAAGAAAATTGAAGGAAGGAAGTTAAAACAGTGGGAGAGGTAAGGGGCCATGGTGGATCCCCCCGCCCGGTGCGCGGCCCTCCCACATTCGCCCACACTACCACCACCACCAACCCGGCCACAGTGGAGTCAGTTCGGTCTCCGGATCCTCCACCCTGCTCCACAGCCGCTCGTGGCGGCTCCGCTCCGGGCACCCCCCAAGGCTCTCCTGTCCCCTGCTCTCCACCAGGTCCCACCCCAGTCACACCCTCCCCTCCGCGGCCTCTGTTTGCACCAACCACGCTCCTGGTGGGGGATTCTATTATCAGACACTGCAAGTTTTTTAATGCCATCACACACTGTTTTTCTGGAGCCACAGTCCCCACCATCCTCATTAAACTACCCGCACTTATTCAGACAGCACCCTCCACAATAACCCGGATCATAATTCATGTCGGCACAAATGACGCTTCACTCCGCCAATCCGAGACCACAAAACGCCATTTTAAGGATCTTTTTAACCTTTTATCAAACTCAGGGAAAACTGTTTTTATCTCTGGTCCTCTGCCCACTATGAACCGCGGCAGGGAGCGTTTTAGCAGGATTTTATCACTCAACACCTGGCTCAATCAAACATCACTCCATCACAACTTTGGTTTTATAGACAATTTTAATCTGTTCTGGAACCGCTACTCCTTCTTCACACCCGACGGACTTCACATCAACCCACTTGGCAACCGGTACCTGATCTCCAACATCACCCACGCAGTCCAATCCCATCCTACATACCTCTGACAACCCACCCCCACATCCCACATCCCTCCTGCCCGTCTGTGCCCCAGCATCAACCCCTGCTCTCTTCCCCAGCACAAAATTACAGTTTTGTCCAGACCCCGTCCCTACAGACCGTCCATACCCAGGAAACCGTCCTTCACCAACCTCATCACTGTTTCCCCCTGCCCTCTCTCATCAAACTATGGACTCCCCATCAACAATAACAACCCATCTACCATCAGGTTTGCCCTTTTAAATGTACGCTCCCTTTTAAATAAGACTTTTACTGTTAATGATTTGATTTTAGAACACGAGCTGGATGGTATGTTTTTAACTGAGACCTGGCTGGGTCCGGATGCTCCGGCTGTTCTTACAGAGGCCTCCCCCCCCAATTTTAACTTTGCTTTTAAAACAAGAGAAGGAAAGAGAGGTGGCGGCACAGCCTCAATATGCAGTAACACCCTGGCCACCAAACCTATTGTTTTTAACCAATACTCAAGTTTTGAGTATCACTCTCTTGTTTTTAGCAACCCCAACATTTTAACAGTAATTATTTATAGGCCACCTAAAAAGTGCAGCCTTTTTGATTGACTGCGGAACCTTCCGCAGTCAACCATTGGTTTTGTATTTCTTTATTCCGTCATTTTTTTTGACACGTTTCACAGCTTTCACATTTTCAACAATTTCCACAAGTTATACATCAAAACGTTCCACATGTTTGGGAGATTATTGCTATTACTTTTGGGACTTCAGCGATTTCCGGTTTTTCCGCAATCGGACAAAAATCTGCATTGAGAATTCTGCAATGCATTTTAATAGGCCCATGCATTTTAATAGGACTTCAGCTCTTTCAGACATTTCTACAGTTTCAATGATTCAACAGTTTCAAGGATTCAACAGTTTCAAGGATTTCAGCAGTTTCAAGATTTCAAGAGTTTCAAGGACTTCAACAGTTTCAAGGACTTCAGCAGTTTCAAGGACTTCAGCAGTTTCAAGGACTTCAGTGTAATCATGCAACCTAATAGGGATTTTTCCATGTAAACCAGTATAATGCAACTTAATAGGGATTTTTCCATGTAAACCAGTATAATGCAACTTAATAGGGTTTTTTCATGTAAACCAGTATAATGCAACTTAATAGGGTTTTTTTTCATGTAAACCAGTATAATGCAACTTAATGGGGATTTTTCCATGTAAACCAGTATAATGCAACTTAATAGGGGTTTTTACATGTAAACCAGTATAATGCAACTTAATAGGGTTTTTTCCATGTAAACCAGTATAATGCAACTTAATAGGGATTTTTCCATGTAAACCAGTACAATGCAACTTAATAGGGATTTTTCCATGTAAACCAGTATATTGCAACTTAATAGGGTTTTTTTCATGTAAACCAGTATAATGCCACTTAAAGAAGCTATACCCGATTTTTTTTCTAAGTAGTTCATAAAAATGCTTTTTACTACATACAAGTTGTATCATAATACATAATTTAATTGAAAACTTGAGGTAATTGATTCAGCTGTGTAAGAATTACAAGCAGTGAAAAGTGCTGAGTAGAGTCTGAGCGGGCCGCTCTTTCTCCTCCGCTCACAGAACAAGCAGCGAACAGCCTGCGTCCTCTAGCCTCTACAGCGCTGCTTAACACCAGGGCTTCAACTTCAAAATTCGAATATAATTCTAAAATAAAAAAATATGAACAAAATAATTGAATAAAAAAATGTGAACAAATATTAGACAACCCTTGTAATTCGAAATGTATTTAATGACTGCAAATAAAATAGTTAGCTCCCAAAGGTTTCACCGGGACGTGCTAGGCAGGTAACAGCTAAGCTAGCTAGTTGTTTCATGGTAACTTCCGGGTTTTTCGCAATCGCTTTTTGTCACTTTAAAACAGTATTTTTGTCATGAAAACGTTAACAGCAAATTCTGAAATCATCCGTGCATGTGTGTTAAGGATGTATATGTGTACCGTATTGTCCGATTGACCTTTAATGGTGTTGATTGATAGATATGTAGTTGTTTATTGAGCGTGGCTAGCTCCGCTAGCTCCATTGGCTTCTCTACACAGACGAGTGTGTAGTGACAGGTGCTGATAGCTTGTTGTACTTGCAGAGTAATGGCAGTATTTTACACACCTGAATTACAAACAGAGGTTGCATTGGGGCTTCGGTCATTATTGGTTTGAGAGTTCTGTTATCAAGAAAAAATGATCGGAAGAATTGCATTCAAGTCAATGGAGTGCTGCTGCTTTGAGGAGCTCTATAACAAATTATAATTAAATATTAGAATATATTCTAAGGTTTTAAATTAATACATTCGGACGCGAAACTAGCGGTATTCTTTTACTTATATATTGTGTTAGCAGTGCGTTGCTTTAGTACCATTTCATCTGTGATTGTTGCACAGCTTACAAGTTGTGCTAATGCTAATGTTAGCATACGTATCAGATCGCAAATAAAACTAGGTGGCTCTGTGTTATGAGAGCGCAGGGGAAATGAGAAGCCATTGAGCAAGTTGGGGGGCGGTGCTAAACATTCAAACATTGCAGAAACGGGTATAGCGCCTTTAATGGGGATTTTTCCATGTAAACCAGTATTATGCAACTTAATAGGGATTTTTCCATGTAAACCAGTATAATGCAACTTAATAGGGTTTTTTTCATGTAAACCAGTATAATGCAACTTAATAGGGTTTTTTTCATGTAAACCAGTATAATGCAACTTAATGGGGATTTTTCCATGTAAACCAGTATAATGCAACTTAATAGGTTTTTTTTTTACATATAAACCAGTATAATGGAACTTAATAGGGTTTTTTCCATGTAAACCAGTATAATGCAACTTAATAGGGATTTTTCCATGTAAACCAGTATAATGCAACTTAATAGGGTTTTTTCATGTAAACCAGTATAATGCAACTTAATGGGGATTTTTCCATGTAAACCAGTATTATGCAACTTAATAGGGATTTTTCCATGTAAACCAGTATAATGCAACTTAATAGGGTTTTTTCCATGTAAACCAGTATAATGCAACTTAATAGGGATTTTTCCATGTAAACCAGTATAATGCAACTTAATAGGGGTTTTTACATGTAAACAAGTATAATGCAACTTAATAGGGATTTTTACATGTAAACCAGTATAATGCAACTTAATAGGGATTTTTACATGTAAACCAGTATAATGCAACTTAATAGGGATTTTTCCATGTAAACCAGTATAATGCAACTTAATAGGGTTTTTTACATGTAAACCAGTATAATGCAACCTAATAGGGATTTTTCCATGTAAACCAGTATAATGCAACTTAATAGGGATTTTTCCATGTAAACCAGTATAATGCAACTTAATAGGGTTTTTTCATGTAAACCAGTATAATGCAACTTAATGGGGATTTTTCCATGTAAACCAGTATTATGCAACTTAATAGGGATTTTTCCATGTAAACCAGTATAATGCAACTTAATAGGGTTTTTTTCATGTAAACCAGTATAATGCAACTTAATAGGGTTTTTACATGTAAACCAGTATAATGGAACTTAATAGGGGTTTTTACATGTAAACAAGTATAATGGAACTTAATAGGGGTTTTTACATGTAAACCAGTATAATGCAACTTAATAAGGATTTTTACATGTAAACCATAAACCAGTATAAAGCAACTTAATAGGGATTTGTACATGTAAACCAGTATAATGCAACCTAATAGGGATTTTTCCATGTAAACCAGTATAATGCAACCTAATAGGTTGCATTATACCACCAGACCAAGACCCAAACGAAGACTCAGACCACCACCAGATAATGACCACAGACCAGGTTTCCTTAGTTACAGGAACCAAATTGTTTCAGCGGTGAGGGGATTTTTCAGTTTCAAGGACACTTTCAATACATTCAGTAGTTTCAAGGATTTCAACTGTTTAAGAATTTAACCAGTTTCAAGGATATCAGGAGGTTCAAGGATTTCAGGAGTTTCCACACTTTCAACAGTTTCCAGGTTTAAAAAAGTTTCAAGGATTTCAGGAGTTTCAATGTTTCAACAGTTTCAAGGATTTCAGGAGTTTAAAGGTTTCAACAATTTCAAGGACTTCAGGAGTTTCAAATATCTATCAAGTATTTTAACAGTTTCAAGGCCTTTTAAAGGATTTCAAGGATTTTTTTTAGCAGATTTCCACATTAGATCTGTTCCGCAGTCAATCGCAATGGCTTCAGCCATTGCAAGTTTCTAGTTATTATTGAATTCTCAACGTTTTTATCACAGTTACACAATTCTTACAATATGATAATTTTAACCGGTGATTTTAACATACACATTGACAATCCCTCTGACAATTTTACCCTAGATTTCTTAGATGTTCTTAATTACATGGATTTTACCCAACACGTCAGACAGCCAACACACAACAGGGGACGCACCCTCGACCTGGTCATTACCTATGGCCTGACTGCGGATGTGTCCTCTGTTGTCGACTTGGCTGTCTCGGACCACTACTGTGTGTTTTTTAACATCACTGGTTTTATACAGCGTGAGACCTCTGTGAGAACCGTGAGGAAGCAACATCTAACCCCTGAAGTGGCTGCAAATTTTATCGACATCCTAAACAACACTCCCCACTTGGTTTTACCTGCCCCCTGTGATTTTATAGCAACTGATTTTAACAGTAGACTTAGTTCTGCGTTGGATCAGGTGGCTCCTTTAAAAACAAAAATCATAAAAACAAAATCTGCACCCCCATGGAGAAATGAAGAAGTACGCAAAATGAAACAAGAGTGCAGGGTGGCAGAACGAAGATGGAGGAAAAATAAAACAACAATCAACTACGAAATATATAAAAACAATCAAAAAGCATACAATTACACAATTAGAAATCATAAGAACAAATACTTTGCAAATCTAATCAGCCAGAACAAAAATAATCCAAAAATCCTTTTTTCAACCATCGACAACATTTTAAACCCTGATTTTAGCATGTCTCTTTTAACCCCCACAGACTCCCTCTGTGAGGATTTTGCAGTCCACTTCACGGGGAAGATAAATACAATCAGATGTAACATTTTATCCAACCGCACTACTGTTTTTAACACATCTGATTGTTTGTCTTCACCAGAGGAAACACTGGACAGTTTTGTCCTGGTTGATGCTGAGATGCTTGATAAAGTTTTCTCCACAGTGAGGCCCACCACATGTCTTTTAGATCCAGTCCCCACTCCATTTTTTAAGTCATTTTATGAATCTTTTAGAGAGGAGCTTTTAAACCTGATGAATTGCTCTCTTCAGACTGGGGTCTTTCCTGCAGCCTTCAAAGCGGCTGTGGTGAGACCCCTTCTGAAGAAGAGCAATTTAGATTTTAATGATTTTAACAACTACAGACCGGTATCCAACTTACCATTTTTAAGCAAAATTTTAGAAAAACTTGTTTTTACCCAGCTCAATGCCTTTTTAGATCAGCAGCAAATTTTAGAGAAATTTCAATCAGGTTTTAGGGTGAACCACAGCACAGAGACTGCTCTTTTAAAGATTTTAAACGATTTTAGACTAAGTTATGATTTTAAAAAGGTGACTGTGTTGGTTCTACTGGATCTTAGCGCTGCCTTCGACACAGTAGACCACACAATTCTTTTATCACGCCTACAACACCTCGGCCTCTCTGGTGCTGTCCACAAATGGTTCACTTCTTATTTAACAGACAGATCCTTCATGGCGAGTTTGGATACCTGCTCCTCTCAGGTCCATAAAATCACATGTGGTGTGCCCCAGGGTTCCATTTTAGGTCCAGTCCTTTTTAACCTGTACATGCTCCCTCTTGGCGGTGTCATCAGGAGACATGGAATTAACTTCCACAGTTATGCAGATGATACACAGCTGTACATCTCCATGTCTCCTGATGACACCAGGCCAATGGATGCTCTTTTTAACTGCATTTTAGACCTGAAATCCTGGATGGCAGAAAACTTTCTCTAGCTCAACCAGGACAAAACTGAGGTTTTAGTCATCGGTCCTGAGGCCCAGAGAGAGAAACTTTTATCAAAACTCCAATCACACTCTTTTAATCCATCATCACAAGTGAAAAATCTGGGCGTAATCTTTGACTCTGAGCTGACTTTTATTCCTCACATCAAGAGTATCACAAAAATAGGTTTTTATCATCTAAAGAACATCGCCAGAGTCCGCCCCATTCTCTCTCGGGGCAACACGGAGACGCTGATGCATGCTTTTATCACCAGTCGCATTGACTATTGTAATGACCTGCTCTCTGGTCTTCCCAAAAAGAACATTGCAAGTCTTCAATTACTCCAAAACTCGGCCGCACGTGTCCTGACTAAGACCAGGGGGCGGGACCACATTACACCGGTTTTAAAATCGCTGCATTGGCTCCCCGTGTGTTTCAGAATCGATTTTAAGGTTCTTTTAATGGTTTTTAAATGTCTTAATGGTCTTGGGCCTTCTTATCTTTCAGATTTGCTTTTATCCTATGAATCTTCCCGGCCCCTGCGCTCCTCCGGCAGCAGACTCCTAACCATCCCCAAAGTCAGGACACACACTCACGGCGAGGCATCTTTCCAGCACTACGGCCCCCGTCTCTGGAACAGTCTGCCGGAGGAGCTCAGGGCCGCAGAGAACGTTCATATTTTTAAAAGTAGGCTCAAGACACACTTTTTTAGATTAGCTTTTAATTAGTTTTTATTATTCCATTCTATTTATATTTTATTATTTATTATATTGCTATTATTCATGTATTGTGTGTTCCTTTTAGTCTCACATTTTAGTGTTTTACTTATTGTATTGTTTTTAGTGTACCCAGTGTTTCCTCTGGAGGAGTCCTCTGCACCGGGAGCAGTGGTCGGTGTGGCTGCGGGGGTCGGACTCTTGGGCCTGGTGGGGGCCTGGGGCCTCTGTTTCATGTCTCCTCTGGATCCTGTGTCGTCCCCTGTGGCTACGGGCGGCTCTCTGCTCCTGGTGCAGACGGCTCCTTGGATGACGCTTTTTCAGCTGGTTGCATCTGAACCCTGCCAAGTCTCTCATCATGGTTTTATTGTTTTACTGGTGTGTGTGTGTGTGTGTGTGTGTGTGTGTGTGTGTGTATGAGTGTTCATGAGCGCGTGTGTGTGTTTGTCTGTGGTTTGGGGTAGGGTCTGTTGGGTGGTCTGGGGGAGGGGTCTTGGGTGGGCGGGATTGTTTTTAACCAAACTGTAAAGCACTTTGTGTTGCATCTTATGTATGAAAAGCGCTTTATAAATAAAATTTGATTGATTGATTGATGGTTAGAGGAGACTATTAAAGCTGCACTGACTAACTGTCTTTTTGCTCGCCCTCCCCGCACGGAGCTTTCGCCCCCACTACCCCCCTCCCACTCAGCCTGTGCTCCAATGCTAATTGTTTACGGAGCTCACGTCTCGCAGTATGGATTGCACATTTGAACGTGGATGGCGTGACCATAGAATGATAGAACCGGGAAGCGTGGAGGAACGAGACTTCCTTTTGGCTGTTTTGCTGTGTAAGCAGTAACCAGCAACGAAGACACGGGAAGTTTCAGTTTAGCCTCCGCCGCTTGTTTACCTCAGCTGTCTGTGCTAATATTAACAGTCTATGGTGTTAACAAGAGACCTGTGGCTTTTCTCAAGAAAGTGGGGGCCAGTGGTCCGCTGTGATTGGTCACAATATGGTCCCGAAACAAATTCTCTTCCTTTTTGCACTAAAACTTGATCTAAAATAAAATGACACGCCACCACAAATCTGCATAACTTTTTCTTCAAAAGGACGTATGTCCCAATGCACTGCATGGATGTGGGTTGTGTCCCCTTTAAAAACTTTTTCTAAACAGGTACGCTCATGGAGAACATATAGCATACCTCAGTTTGGCGAAAAGGCTGAATTCAGCAGAAAGGCAAAAACAACAACATTTAGACTGAACCAAGGAAAGTGGGAGGGATGAGCACCTTGAACAAAATCCAATTGACAGGCGGTTTCCCAACTTTCCGCTTAGGCGTAACTTAAATGAACAAATCCAAACTTAAACATGTGCAACATTCACCTTTCCGCTCCTCGAGGCCACGGAGCAGAGCTTGCAGAATGTCCTTCTTGCCGCCGCTGGCTGTAGTTTGTGGCGGCTGGTGCTGTCTCGCCGCCGCCTCCTCCTTCTTCTTTCTCCTCTCCTCCTCCACTCTCCTTCTCACCTCCTCAGCCTCGGCCTTCTTCCTCGTCTCCTCCTCCTCTTTCCTCTTGCGGTCCTCCTCTGCCCTCCTTCGCTCCTCGTCTCGTTTACGCCTCTGCTCGCTCTCCTCCCTCCTCTTTCGCTCCTCTGCATCGCGGACGGCAGCTTCAGCTGCCCGCTGTTTCCTGCGCTCTTGTTCCTCCTTCTCTTGTCTTAGCTGCTCTTCTCTCTTATGCTCCTCCTCTTTCCTCTCTTCCTCACGCCTCTCCTCATCCATTCTCCTTCTCTCCTCATCCATTCTCCTCCTCTCCTCCTCCCGTTTGCGCTGCTCTTCGTCTTTCCTTCTCTTCTCTTCCGCCTTCCTCTCCTCCTCCAGCTTCCTCCGCTCCTCCTCCAGTTGCCGTCGCTCCTCTTCTAGTCTTCTTCGTTCCTCCTCCTGCTGCCTCTTCTCGGCTTGGCGTTGTCGTTCCTCTTCTTCCCGCTTCTTGCGTTCAGCCTCGTCGCGTCTCCGCCTCTCGGCTTCCTCTTTGGCTCGGAGTTCCCTTGCGGCTTCTTCTTTGGCTCGGAGTTCCCTGGCGGCCTCCTCTCTGGCGGCTTGTAAAAGGGCTTGTCGCTGCCTCTCCTCCTCCTCTCTTCGCTTGGCCTCTCTCTCCTCCAGGAGTCTCCTCTGTCGCTCCTCTTCTTCCCTTTGCATTTTCTCCTTCTCCAGCTTAATGCGCCTGCAACAAGCCATATTTTTTTTCTGTCAAACTCTTTTCTGACAACATAACAAATTCTCAGTAAAACCAAACAATACATTTTTGTTATCTAAAAACCGATGCATCATCATTTTCAATAATAATAATAATTGGCAGAGCCTAATATAGCAGAGGGCGCTCTGGGGGTGCCCCTGCCGTTAGGGTTAAGAAGCAGGGTTCCGGTTAGGTGAAGAGGACATGTTTTTTACTGTGTCAAAGTGTTACAACAAAAAAATCAAATTTTTAGTCAACTACTCCATGATATTTAACCTTTCTTCGGTCCTTCACGGCATATCCAACTAGACACCAAAACTTTTTGGTTCATATTTTATTCTTTATCACAAATGACACTCAAGGCATGCATCATGTCCAACGCCAAAGCGCCACCACAATCACTATTACGTATTTATTTCTCGGGAATTATCTTCCAGGGAACGTTGGGTTCTCTGTGCCTCAATCTGAAACAACTGATGACTTTTCTGAGTTTGTTTGCTGTTGTCATTAGCACACCCTTCGGGACCTTCCTAGCATTATGATGTCCCGCTCTAAGGCAGACTCACAGTAGTGCGACTGAAAAGCAGGTTGTATTTTCCAGGGTTGGAGCCCATAAGAATTTTAGTTGCAGTACCACAAGTGGCCTCTGAGCACGTACTGAAGACCGGCTCATATAACCCACTCCAATTTCTATAATAGATCGGCTGGCTCTATGGAAATAGTATTCATTTCCCGTACAGCACAACCTGTAAGGACAGTTGTGAAAGGTAGCTAAACCAGCAAGTACCTCTGCGTTTCTTCCTCTTTTTTGCGCTTCCGCTCCTCCTCCTCCTTCAGCTGCAGCTCACGCCTCTTCTCTTCCTTGATGCTTCGTAATTTTTCTAACGCTTCCTGTTGTCTCTTCTGCGTTTCCTTTAACTCCTAAAATGAACAAACAATGAATCAAACCAGCCTAAACAAGTGGGTGTAATTATCATCAAATACAATCTATCACAACCACACGGCCAAAAAAAGAGTACATTAGATAGTAGAGATGGGACGAGATGAAGCACAAGGTTGGGTCCAAGAGAACGAGACAGGACAAGATTGAGTCATAACTTTAGTGGATGATATTTATGACATTTGACAAATAATGACTAATAATTATGATAATCAATGACTGTTTTTTAGATGTTGTTTCTGTGAGCACTGGATCTCCTCAGGGATGTATTTTGAGTCATTTGCTTTTTACATTGTACACTCATGATTGTGTGTCTTCCTCTGACTCTAATTTGATAATTGATTGACTGCGGAACCTTCCGCAGTCAACCATTGGTTTTGTATTTCTTTATTCCGTCATTTTTTTTGACACGTTTCACAGCTTTCACATTTTCAACAATTTCCACAAGTTATACATCAAAACGTTCCACATGTTTGGGAGATTATTGCTATTACTTTTGGGACTTCAGCGATTTCCGGTTTTTCCGCAATCGGACAAAAATCTGCATTGAGAATTCTGCAATGCATTTTAATAGGCCCATGCATTTTAATAGGACTTCAGCTCTTTCAGACATTTCTACAGTTTCAATGATTCAACAGTTTCAAGGATTCAACAGTTTCAAGGATTTCAGCAGTTTCAAGATTTCAAGAGTTTCAAGGACTTCAACAGTTTCAAGGACTTCAGCAGTTTCAAGGACTTCAGCAGTTTCAAGGACTTCAGTGTAATCATGCAACCTAATAGGGATTTTTCCATGTAAACCAGTATAATGCAACTTAATAGGGATTTTTCCATGTAAACCAGTATAATGCAACTTAATAGGGTTTTTTCATGTAAACCAGTATAATGCAACTTAATAGGGGTTTTTTCCATGTAAACCAGTATAATGCAACTTAATAGGGGTTTTTACATGTAAACCAGTATAATGCAACTTAATAGGGTTTTTTCCATGTAAACCAGTATAATGCAACTTAATAGGGTTTTTTCCATGTAAACCAGTACAATGCAACTTAATAGGGATTTTTCCATGTAAACCAGTATAATGCAACTTAATGGGGATTTTTCCATGTAAACCAGTATAATGCAACTTAATGGGGATTTTTCCATGTAAACCAGTATTATGCAACTTAATAGGGATTTTTCCATGTAAACCAGTATAATGCAACTTAATAGGGATTTTTCCATGTAAACCAGTATAATGCAACTTAATGGGGATTTTTCCATGTAAACCAGTATTATGCAACTTAATAGGGGTTTTTACATGTAAACCAGTATAATGGAACTTAATAGGGGTTTTTACATGTAAACCAGTATAATGCAACTTAATAGGGATTTTTACATGTAAACCAGTATAATGCAACTTAATAGGGATTTTTCCATGTAAACCAGTATAATGCAACTTAATAGGGTTTTTTACATGTAAACCAGTATAATGCAACTTAATAGGGATTTTTCCATGTAAACCAGTATAATGCAACTTAATAGGGTTTTTTACATGTAAACCAGTATAATGCAACTTAATAGGGGTTTTTACATGTAAACCAGTATAATGGAACTTAATAGGGGTTTTTACATGAAAACCAGTATAAAGGATAACAGTTTAAAGGATATCAGGAGCTTCAAATACTTCAGGAGTTTCAAAGATGTTTAAAGTATTTTAACAGTTTCAAGGATTTCAAGGATTTTTCAGCTAAATTCCACATTAGATCTGTTCCGCAGTCAATCGCAATGGCTTCAGCCATTGCAACGGTTTCTAGTTAAATATGCTGATGATACCACCATCATCGGTCTCATCAGTAATAACGATGAATCCTCTTATAGAGCAGAGATTCAAAATGTGGTTCAGTGGAGTTAAGCTAACAACCTCCAGCTGAACGCATCCAAAACAGGTGAACTGGTCTTCGACTTTAGTCTTAACAGTTCTCACACTCCTGTTGTTATCGATAACTCCCAAGTGCAGATTGTAGAGGAGTGTAAGTTTCTCGGTTTAACTCTGTCTAATGACCTGAAGTGGGACAAAAACACTGACCGGGTCGTTAAGAAAGCTCGTCAGCGTCTCTACTTTCTGCGTAAACTTAGAGAATTTACCACTAACTCTAAGATTCTGCTTAACTTTTATCGCTGCACCATTGAGAGTTTACTTGTTGGTTCTGTGTCTGTGTGGTTTAGAAACATCACAGACAAAGAAAAAAGAGCTGGAAACAAGGTGCTCCGCTCTGCAAAGAGGACCGTGGGCTGTGAGCTTCCCGTTCTGGAGGTTCTATATAAATCCAGACTTTTAAACCAAGCTCTGAGAATTATCAACGACTCTTCTGGCCACCCTAGGAAGGCCATATTCCAGCTTCTTCCCTCTGGCAGAAGATATCGTTCTCTGAGATGCAGGACATCTCGTCATGCTAACAGCTTCTTCCCACAGGCTGTTATCAGTTTGAACAGAGCACTCTAATGTTTTGTACTTGCATTGATACTGTTTGGTCGATAGTTTTCACAGTGGCAATTGTCTACTGTTTTATTCGTTTTATTTCTGTACTTTTAATATTGTTTTATGTCTGTACTTGTCTTGTGCACACTGGTGACTTTTGCTAATGTATTCCAATGTGGTTTTATTTCAAATGGTAAATAAATGAATTGGAAATAATGTGTATTACACTGCATCTGTTGAAAATTCATTCAGTCACTTTATCAACTGATATCGATTCTGTCCATATTGGATTTACATAGAACAACCTTTAATAGTCTTCAGAATGCAGCTAAAACAATACAATTGAAGCCATCACTGTCAATGTGTTAATGTGCAGTTTATTTGTCCCCGTAGGGAAATTTGTCCTCTGCATTTGACCCATCCTGATGCCACTAAGGCTTACGTCAGGAGCAGTGGTCGCCGTAGTACAGCGCCCGGGAACCCATCTCCAGATGTTGATGCTTGGTCAGGACTACCGGAGCTGGAGGATTTTACCAAGTGAGATTATTTTTAGTCTGTATGGGTGTATACTATACTCAACTATCCTATACTAAATACTATACCAATACTTTTAAGGTACATACATTCATTTTGTCTTCTTATGTTTAAGGCTTAGAAGGTTATTACAATAAGACAAAAAAGGTAAAAGCTAGAACTGTTTAACATGTCAGGTAATTAAGCAGTACAAACCTTCTTTACTATTTTGTCTTATTTAAAGAACATTCTAAGCCTTCCTAAAAAGGTTATTTTATGCTTTTTTTTAGGCACAATTATTGTCTTAATTAAAGTTCATATTTAATCTAAGACTCTAGGCATAACGTACACAGGTGTTTATTATGTTTCTTTCCCCACTGTGAAACAAATAAAGTTTGAAAATCATTTCTAAAGCTGTGTACGGTAGTTTATGTTCAGAAAAGTAATTTTGAAAGCGCTTCACCATTTGGACTGTAGACTTTATGAATTGTGAGATCTTGTGCAACTCGATCTTGTCCCATTCCTATTTGTTTAGTAAGGGATACAACATTCTTTACAATGAAGAGCTTTGAAAGAAAACCTTTAGTAGGTAGAAGAGGTTACGAAGGCAGGCCAGCAGATAAAAGACAGCCTCAAGCATAGATTCCTCAGCACCCACACACTGTGATAGGTGAGAGGAAAACCAAGCAGAGGAAAACAGAAAGAGGTAAAGAACAGTTCATGGTAAAAGGCATTCGATTATAAAGACATGTTTAGGATTAGCGATTGGTTAAAATGAAGGGAGGATTAGAAACCAACAAACAAAATGTATAAACCGTTTTAATTCTGGAAGAATCAAAATACATGTTTTGAATATAATTGGTCTATAATAAATCACATACATCATACACATGCAATCAGGGCTGGGTACATTCATAAAATTACAGAATGATTTTCAGAGCCTATTACTGTAGTAATGTCCACATGAAAATATATAATCTAAAAAGGTGCCATATTACGCTTTTTGACTTTTCTCGGGTTTAAACTACATTACAGTGCTATTTGGTCTTCATACATCAGAGTAGTTTTTTCATTGATTCCCACAAGCTTTAGTTCTCTTTCATTCTCGAGAGGCACAGAAATCGTGACGAGCACCAATCCGTGACATCAAAAGCCCACCTCCAAGAGGTGATTGACAGCGGGGAGAAACTGAACCAGCGAATCAGTTCCGCGTGTGGTCCGTTAGATAGTAAATAAGCGCCTGTGCTTTTTTGTGTTAGCTTTATATCAAATTAAAATGTGTTTTTGGTTGCAAATATGTGTCGACAGTATTTGGCCCGAGACAGAGAATGAGGCAAATGGGGATTGACTTGTTCACGGGATCTGCATCGAATCCTCAAAAACTCTCATATGTTTTTCTGCGAGTGACGATGACATTTCACCAAAGACTGTTCCAGAACTGCGGTTACCTTGAAACGGGACCTGCTCAAAAGCTGATTTGAAAACCTGATGTTATTCCCATCATAGAAGACGCTAACAGGAGCCTCGGCCTATAAGTACAATGCAACTAACTCGCTGTAAATCACTGTTATCTAAATACTTAAGGTCTGATTCTGGATTGAGGACATAGTTCAACTCTTTGCACAATTATTATCACACGTGTGCTTAGGATGGACTTTGAAAAAATAATAAAAGTGAAATATGGCACCTTTAAATAAGTCATGTTAATGTGACCAATTAAATTTGTGACTCTGCTGCCTCTTGGCCAGGACTCCTTTGAAAAAGAGGTTTGGAATTTTCCTGGTTAAAATAATTCTTCAATAGATTTTAGCTTGATAGACAGACATTTATTTGAAGAAACCTTTTGGCTGGTATTGCAATGGCCCATACACGGATATCAAAAAGTATCCACAGACAATACTTCAAAACAGACAAAACATGCAAAAGGGTCTGTACCTGCAGATCTTTGTTATATTGATCCATTTCAGCAAATTTGGCAGAGGTCTCTTTCTCCAGAGCATTGAGTTGATCTTGTAGTTTCAGACAAACTCCCTTTTTCTCAGTGACATTAATCTTCAAGTTGGACCCTGTTGACACTGGAAAATATTTACAAGTAACATTTAGTAACTTATATATTACTAATGTTATACACACAATATATGCAATTATTTCAAATACTAACCAGCTACACTGTTTAGAGCCATGCTTTTTAGTTTTTCAGAGAGCCTCCTTTGCTCTGGAGTCAACTGGGATAACTTCCTTTGGAAATCCTGATTGAGAGACAAGGCACTAATCACAAACACATCCACATTACTTTAATTTGATAAAATAAATGATAAAGCCAACCCCTACTTCTAGTTGTCTCTGTATGTTTTCAATGTCCAGCTGGCAAGCGTCTTTCCGCTGATTAGTCACATCAATGTCAGTCTTCTGATGCTTCTTTTTGTTCTGAATATCACGTAGTCGATCTTCAATCTGCTTGTGTTTGTGACCCTGGACCATAAACAAATGCAAACAGGTGAACAGCAGCGCAATCATGAGCTGCACATTCATATGTTCACAGAACTCACCACAGCTTCTAGCTCCATCTCCAGGCTGCGTTTCTTTGCTTTTAGTTTGATGATGTCATCCTGCTCTTGCTCTCGTTTAATCTGGAGCTCTCCTCGCTTTCGCCGCTCCATCTCCTCCTTCCGCTGGCGTTCAAGTTCCCTCTGTGCCGCCTGAAGGTCACCACATATTGATTCAATGACAATCACCACATAAATAACTTGTGAATTGACCAAATTTTATATTGCATCCCAGCTCAGAGTAAAACTATGATTATTTTTTAAGAAATTATAAAATCATACACAAGCATTTAAGCTGAGGTACCCAACTTTCACCGGGCCTAAATAAGTGTGGTTCAATCACTTGCTTTTACACGTATGTGTCATTGGCCTCTGTCATGTCTGAAGATTAGCCTTTTTATTTTTATTAGGATTTCTTCAGAAGTAATCATAGTTTTATCCTTGAAAAGTTTGATACCTCAACCATAAACAAGACTTTTTTATCATGGGACAAACAAAATCAGTGATTCAAAGAAACACAATCTGATGTTTCCTGTACAAAACAAGTTTTCCACCTCTTTTCGTTCAATGTCTTTCTTGCGCTCCTCCTCTCGGATCCTCTCCAGTTCCCTCTGTCGCTCCTGTTTCCATTCCTCCTCAATCCTCTTCTTCTCCTCCGCCTCTCGCGCCTCCTTCTCTCTGCGCTCCTGCTCCTCTCGTCTCAGCTGCTCACGACGTTCCCGCTCCCTCCGCTCGGCCTCCTGCAGAGCCAGCCGACGCTTCTCAAGTTCAGCATTGCCCCGCTCCAGGTTTGCTTTGAATTTGTCTTCGAAAGTCACTGAAATATAGATTATTTATAATGTATTATTAGTAAAATCTCTTTTCAACTCAATGATCGATTGCAATATTTAATATCCTGTATGAAAAGTTGAAGAGTTGAATTTTGTATAATTAAAGTAATAATTTAAGTATAACCAACAACATTCAGAGAAAAAAGCATACATATGTCCCATCATATGTCACATAAATAGTAAGACCTGAGTTGTGCAAAAGATATTGATAATCTATATCAAGAGACAAATTCAAGCGTTTTTTCTTGTCTTCAGTTAATTTTTTTTATTGGTCATTATAAAATGTATAACTGTCAAATGTAGATGTCTTACCAAAATAAATACAGTTCAAAAGACGTGGCTAGAAGTTATATTTAATCATGGCACCATACATGACTGTATGATTATTGTTAAAACATAACTCACTGTTGGGCTTGTTTTTCTGTGGAGGTTCTAGGTCAAAGTCATCAATCAAAGAAGTAACAGGAGCAATCGGAGAGGTTCCATTCATACTGCTCCTGTTGAGGGATATTAAGAATATAAACAAATGTTACTAATAGTAAAAAATAACTCATTACATGCAAAAACTCCACATGTATAAATGTTATCAAAAATACCTTTGTGACGGAGGAACCAACTCCTTTGGCAGTGTGAGTGGCAATGACTGTCCACACCTTGCCATATCCACAAGATGCATAGCCAAAATAAATTCCTCTGCTTTAAGCTTTCCATCTTTATCAACGTCAGCTAATGTCCTGTGGAGAATAAAGGCTTAGAAGTCATTTCAACATAAACAACATTCTTAAAATTGCAGCAACAGGAAAGTAAGTCATTGCAATATCCACAAAATACAGAGATGCACTAACCAGATAGAGGCCAGCTGTGCCTGCGTGAGCATTGTGGTAGCCATGGCACTTCGCACCTGCGGACCTAAAGACACAAGACAACGGTACATATTAAAGCTGGCGTACCTAACTTTTTACCCTAACAACTAACACAGGGGTTAAAGCAAAAAAAAAAAGATTTGACTGAACATTTTTGCATGGAAATTTATCACATGTAAATCACAGTAATATGCAGGACCAAGTTATATTTTTAATTACAATATATTATTGTATAATAGATTGTATATTGAATACAGCTCAAATGAATTCTTCAAAGATATACAGTGTATTTTGATATGAAATATAAGTGGATCAAGCAACGAGTCAACTTTTTGACAGAATATTAGTGAGAGTAGCTTTACTTGAGGCGACACTTTGGCTCTGTCCTCGTCAAAATATCGCAAAAGGACGATAAAATTCTGTCCACATTTGTTTGTGGACACGTCAATATTTAAGAAAAAGGTTTCCCTATCAAGTTTGAGTGCACAGTGCACTTCGATCAACTGCAAATGATTTAAATAAATCTACCAGCGGTAGTGATATTCTGAACGTTATTTCCTGCGATAAAGCCACAGACACGGTCTGCCATAGCAAGCCTAGTGTTAGTTGTTGCTGATGCACCAGGTAAAGATGAAGTGTGGGAAAGTGCACAAACAGCTGCCTTGTGCACAGTTTTGAGCTGGTGGCGAATCAAAACTTTTTTCTCATTACTCCCATACATGCAATTTTTTATGGCAAAGTACGAACAAGCACCGGCTACTTTCATCTTTTCGCACCATGACTCGTTGATTGGCTCTTTTACATCACGCTGAGTTTTGCAAGAAGATCGCAAACAAGACAATATCAAAAGCTCACCAAGACATGTTTGTCCCCATTCCCAGTCGCAGCAAAGTCCGTTTTGTACGTTCCGTTAAGTAAAATAGCATTGCGTTTGGTAAACGTTAATTACCTTTCCTCTATTACGCGCCCAGCTTACCAGTCCGCGGATCTGCTGCTGTTATTGCTCCGTTCGAGTTTAAATTTTCCTCCTCTTCTCCTTTTCAAAAGCTCCGTGCAGTTTCCAGAAACTTTCACCTCCGTGTTACCAATGCTAACTTCATCGCGTCTTCATTTGCGCGTGAGCTCAGCTACGTCCCATTGCGGAGCGCTCATGTGGCCACGGCACGTTCAAGGCCCACTCGTCATTATATTACTTATTATTTCTATATACATATAAATACAATTATATTCAAATTATTATTATACATCGATATATATATGCAATTCACACGTATATGTATTACTATATATTATTTTTATAATCAATCATTTCATTGTGTGTATTATTATCATTATATATATATATTTTTTTTTCCAGACCAATTTCATTTGACGGAAATCCGTCACCTAGACGGAACTCTTTAATCCCTGAACTAACACATGTTGTTTATCCAACAAAGAGTCTTGTAGAAGAAAAATTGTATGAACAAATCAGAACACATAATGCCGTTTTCATCTCATCTTTTGGATGATTTTAAGAAAGAGCCCTGTGAGTCACTATTTGACTCTTTGAACTGAGAGCAGATTGGGTGAAAAAGCTGAGCTAAAAGATTGGCAGAGGTGATATTCTCAGTAACATTCTTAGTTATCCTCAAACTCAAACTAGTTACATTTTTATATCGTTGTTGCAATTTTATTTTATAGTTGCGGATTCTTGAAAAAAGTGGGAGGTTCTTTCCTAAAATTCTTGAAAATCCTCCTACATACCATTAAAAACTCATAATTCAGAAAACATTCTGCAAACTCACCTCAGAAATCCATAAATGGATTGAAATGACACATGTTAGTTATAGTTGCACCAATGTGAAATAAACACGGCAATAATAATAAGTGAATAATCTTTCATCTTTAAATGTTGTAGTGCTCATTCAAAGAGACTGGTCGAACAAGGCTGCAGTGACAAGACAAGAATGCACATATATATATATATATATATATATATATATATATATATATATATATATATATATATATTAGGGCTGTCAAAATTATCGCGTTAACGCACGTTAATTAATTTTTTTCATTAATCGCGTTAAAAAAATTAACGCATTTGACGCATGCCCATGCGTCCCATAATAACACAGAATGCAGCGGACACATGTGCGTGTGTAAGATGGGGACAGAGCAGGTAGGCCCTCTGGGAATTCAAGTTTTGAAAGAATACACGCGTGACCGCGGCAACACTGGTTTTGGTCTGAGTCTAAACAGAAAGACAAAATGTTAATAATGTTACAGTAATTCCATTTTATATGGATTTATTGTTATAATAAACAAATACAGTACATATGTTCACTAAGCTGTCATTTATCTTTCCATTCAAACAACAATTTACAGAAAAATATGGCATACTTTTGCCAATAGTTTGAAATGTGATTAATTACGATTAATTAATTTTTAAGCTGTAATTAACTCGATTAAAAAAATTAATTGTTTGACAGCCCTAATATATATATAAAATTATATATATATATATATATATATATAGACTTTGTTGTGTAAAGACTTATTGACCAACTTCCATTCTTACTAAACACACCCATACTTTCAGCTACGAGAGAGAGAGAAAACCTGCTTATTTAACTTTTGGCACAGATCAAATGTAGGCGGACCTGAGAAACCATTACAGTATCTTTCATCCACCCCTGCATTCCAGGCATAGCTTTATGTACCGTACCGGCAAGATATCCCGTCATCTGCTTATCCAGGCTGTTGAACTGCTGTCTGTACTTGAGCCTGGACGCATGAGGCACTGCCCAGTCGCTCGGCACCAGGGTCGAAGAGAGGGAACTGGAGGATCACCAACCACACATTTAAAATCCCAGATGAGCAGAGAATTTATATTTCTAACAGCATGTAGAAAAGCTTTGTGAAACCTGTTGGATCCGAGTAGAGGCGAGGGCGTGTTGGAACCAGTTGAAGAAGAGGAGTGGACGAGTGGGGAGGAATAAGAAGAGGATAGTGGCAGGCCTGAAGGAAAAATATGCAAACAAATCAAAATCACAGTGGGATACAGCCAATAAGATGTGTAAGATATCAATTACAAAGCATTATGTACCAGCAGACATTGCTCCGGCTGGTGTTGGTTGGAGGAAGCCCATACCCCCGTTTGATAGACCACCACTGCCTAATGTAGAGACAAGAGGCATGGGAGATCCAGCTCCTACAAGTGGACTCATCCCTGCAGAGGGGATCAAAGGGCTGAGTCCCATAGGGGTGAGGCCGGGAGTCCCCATTGGCATAGGAGAAAACATTGTCCCAGGCATCATTGACATATTCATGACACCTGGAGGAAATAGTAAATACAGAGATGAATGCAACTACCTACTGAATATATCAATGCCAGTTATGGTGAAATGCTTTTAACTTTACCATAAGCAGGGGCCGTTATCGTAGAGGTCGGGACAGTGAAGGTGGGCACAGGCACAGGAGGCTGCTTCATTATAATTGGAAGAGCAGTGGGAAGAGATGTTCCTTGCAGTTTGAGCTTTATCAGCTTCATGGCTATAGAGAACTCTAACCGGTCCATTTTACCATCTTTATTCATATCAGCCAATCCCCTTTAGGTCATAGATGTAAAAAAAAAAAAAAAACATACAAATGAGATACAAATTAAGCAGACTATGTGTTTTACTTCACAATCAATTAATACCAAATCTCAGCTAAAACTGAGGGAGGTAGCCCTGACTGAAGGAAAAACTTCTTTGCTTGCTCCCCTAAAAAAAGACAGTAAAATGTGAATTCATTAAGTGACTGTAACAGGTTATACATTAGTAAAGTAAACAAATGTTATTAATTGTACTTACCGGATACGTAGCCCATTGAAGGGGAGAGGGTGTCAAATTTCTTATCATGTTTGCTCCGCTCCTCAAGGCTGATTGCCCACGGACTTGGACTCCCTAAAAACAACATGCATCACAATTAGGGGCTGAGAGATCTATTAGTTTGCAGACTGAATCAGAATCAGAACCACTTTTATTGCCATGTAAATAACAGGAAGGCACAGACTAGGAAATTGCTTTGGCTCTCGGTGCAAACAGTCAAAAGAAGAGAGGTAGAGAATGGGCGGCACGGTGGCTGAGTGGATAGCACTCTCGCCTCTCAGCAAGAAGGTCCTGGGTTCGAATCCCGGTTGGACCAGGGCCTTTCTGAGTGGAGTTTGCATGTTCTCCCCGTGTCTGCGTAGGTTTCCTCCGGGTGCTCCGGTTTCCCCTACCACTAAAAATATGTACAATAGGTATGGCATGTGCCTCCTGTACTGGCACCCCCACCCAACAATTGTAAACCGCTTTGAGACTCCGATGTGCAGTGAAAAGGCGGTATATAAATAAAGCTTACTTACTACTTACTTACTACAATAAAGTGAGGCATAGTAAAAATCAGCATACACTTTAAAATCATTATATATATATTTTTTTAAATCATTACAATCATTACTAAATACAATATACAAGTGCACTTGGTGCACACAATATGAAAAAAGCAGTGCAGTAAGGTGACAGCTGTAACAGGACTTCATAAAGGGCAGTAAAGTAACTTTATAAAGGGTAAAAGCAAAGGAAGGTTTCTCACCCATCATCTGTACTTCTAAGCAAGTTTTCCTGACGTTTCGTCCTCAATCCTAAGGACTTCTTCAGGGAATGAATTCTCAGACCGCGCGTTGGAGATTTAGAACCTATGGGTGTGGTTAGCCACACCCTAATCCTGATACTAACTCATAAACAATCTAAGGTCTGTTTGATGTAGAAGGGAACAGGTCTAACGACCCTGCTGAGGCTAACGACCCTAACTCATTAGCATGTCACTGACTTTGTCCCAAGTTAGGGCGTTGTTTTTAGGATGTCGTCATAGGCCTACTAGTGGGCCACAGTCGGCTGTTCATCTCCACCTCAAGGCCTCCAACCACACGGTGGATGACACAGAGGTTAAAATTCTTGCTCGGGAGAAGAATTGGTTTGAGAGAGGGGTGAAAGAAGCCATTTTTGTGAGGAAACAAAAAACCTCTTAACAGAGGAGGAGGGTTAAGATTTGTTTTGCCTCGCATCTATGACGACATCCTAAAAACAACGCCCTAACTTGGGACAAAGTCAATGACATGCTAATGAGTTAGGGTCGTTAGATCTGCTCCCTTCTACATCAAACAGACCTTAGATTGTTTATGAGTTAGTATCAGGATTAGGGTGTGGCTAACCACACCCATAGATTCTAAATTTCCAACGCGCGGTCTGAGAATTCATTCCCTGAAGAAGTCCTTAGGATTGAGGACGAAACGTCGGGAAAACTTGCTAAGAAGTACAGATGATGGGTGAGAAACCTTCCTTTGCTTTGACTAATCCCTGTACGACTGAGGGCTTACACAAATTTATAAAGGGTAGTAGGTGACAGCAGTAAAGTGACTTTATAAAGGGCGGGGGGACAATGTTGTGAAGTGTTCAAGAGTCCAACAGCAGAGGAGAAGAAACTGTTCTTATGGCGGGAGGTTCTGGTCCTGATGGACCGTAGTCTCCTGCCCGAGGGGAGTGGTTGGAATTGTCCATGTGCAGGTGAGAGGGGTCGGCTGTGATACAACCAGCCCCGCCCTCGAGCTCGGGCGACGTACAGGTCCTGCAGCGATGGAAGGCTGCGGCCAATCACTTCCTCTGCAGAGCGCGCAATGCGCTGTAGTCTCCGTTTGTCCCTGACTGTGGCTCCAGCGAACCACACGGTGACGGAGGAGGTGAGGATGGACTCGATGATGGCCGTGTAGAACTGCATCAACATCTGTGCAGGCATCTTGGCTTTCCTGAGCTGCCGCAGGAAGTACATCCTCTGCTGGGCCTTCTTGATGAGGGAGCTGATGGTCGGCTCCCACTTGAGGTCCTGGGTGATGGTGGTGCCCAGGAAACGAAAGGACTCCACAGAGGTGATGGAGTCCATCAGGGGGGCAGGGGGGACTGTGCTCTTCCTGAAGTCAACGATCATCTCCACTCTCTTCTGGGCGTTCAGTTCCAGGTTGTCACCACTGCACCAGGACACCAGCCGGTCCACCTCCCTCCTGTAGGCGGACTCATCGTTGTCGGAGATGAGTCCAATGAGGGTGGTGTCGTCCGTGAACTTGATGAGCTTCACGGAGTCGTGGCTGGAGGTGCAGTGGTTGGTGTACAGAGAGAAGAGCAGGAGAGAAAGAACGCAGCCCTGTGGAGCTCCTGTATTTATAATCCGAGAAGCAGAGAATCTTCCCCAGACGAACTCGCTGCTTCCTGTTGGTCAGGAAGTCTCCACCAGGATCACCACCGGTGATTCTACACCAGGATCCTGGTGTAGAATCCCAGGAAGTCCAGATGCTGCAGGATAAAGTGGAGGGCAAGGTTTATGGCGTCATCTACAGATCTGTTGGCTCTGTAGGTGAACTGTAGAGGGTCCAGGAGGCAAAGGACTTGAGATGGGGGAGGACCAAGCACTCAAATGACTTCAAGACTACAGATGTCAGCGCCACAGGTCTGTAGTCAAGTCCAGTGATCCGGGGACATGGGGACAGGGACGACCATAGAGGTCTTGAAGCAGGCCGGGACGTGGCAAGACTCCCGTGAGGTGTTAAATATGTCAGCAAAGTGTTAAAAATGTCAGTCTCACCGGTGTCTCAGGGTGACCGGTGAGACTGTCATGACCAGGGGCCTGATCTGAATCACGATGCATCAATAATTGCCCAATATTTTAAGATTATTGCTGATTAAAAAAAAAAAAAATCTCCATCAACTCCTTTTAGCATTACCGAGACATGTAGTTCCTCAACTTTAAGCAGCAATTGAGATTAAGGTAACAATCTCTTCAATTTAAATGTATCGACTTCATGGAGAGTCCCATATGATTTATTCTAATTTATGAAAAATAATATGCGGCTTCAGAGTTAATGTGTTTGTAGCTGATCAAAGAATAGAAATGTTGTTTCTTTAAATATACACATTATGACACGATCATTTATGGGAGAGAAAATGGCCAATACATTTGTAATAAGTTGAGAACAATCTCTACTCCGTAATCACAATCAACTAAAACATACCTACCAAAAAAGATATAATGTTACAATGTTAGTAATTTAAATAAAAAATGGGAAAACATGTATAAAAATTAAACCAAAATATACAGAATGGGAGTTAATCGACAAAGTCAGGCATAGGGAAAAGCATGCAAACTTAGTGGCCAGTATTTACCCGACCACGGCTGACTACACCTGTGTGTTTACTCCACAGTCTGAGCATTATGGAACTTACTAAAGAGGTCCTGAAACTAACACAGCTTCACCTTTGTCAAATTTTTGTCTTAAAACATGTTCAGAATAATTATTTAGATAATTAGATAATTTAGAATATCGATATAATTGGTTGGAAGTGTTTTGCTTTGGAAAACAGAACATAAAACGTGTAAGTATAATAGATGTAAATAAATGATTATGTCTACTTTATGTTTAAGCATATAAAGTCAAAGTGTAAAGAAGCAAGTATTGCTTGATTACCTGACATATTCGGCGGTTGACACCAGATAGTGTAAAGCAGGGGTGCTCACACTTTTTCAACATGCGAGCTACTTATAAAAGGATCAAGTCAAAATGATCTACCTACTACAAAAATGCAAATCATATATTTCAAAAAATATTCTTTATATCAACAATGTATGTTTATGTACATGCAAAACCGCATGAGCCAATATAGCACAACAAAACACAATTACCTATGTACATTTTTTGTCATTACCCGAGTTTACTCTGATGACTTGCACTGAATTGAATCGGCCAGAGATGCATAGTCCGGAAAATTGGTGGTAACTTGCTGACAAGTTTGTCGTGGTTTAGCTTTCCTGCACTGAGCGCGGTTGTTTGCGCATGTGCAGTCACCTAAGTGTCAGTAAAACATTACTGAGTAAAACACAGATGTCATTTGACTGTGGTGCCATGTCCATGTGCCATGCCTGTTTTTTTTAAATCCAAATATTTCCCCTCCTCAGTTTATAAAATAATTTGCATCCACACATCTGCGTTATCAATCACATTCGTAACATTCCAAACATGTACGTCTCTTACGTCCTGTCCTGCGTTGGGGAAAAACACAGAAGTGGGCGGAGTTCTGATGCAGACGCCGGTAACGGCACTTTTACAGTCATAGAAGACACTCAGAGTAAAGAGTAAGACGTATGTTTACAAGCACTGACCCCGTCCTCAGCCCTGGTTTAGTCCTGGTTTGGTTGTTTTCGAGCGTGAGTCCCCGCGATCACTTTGCTGCTCTCTGATGTGGAGGATGTTCGCTGCTGCGAGCATCTCACAGCGAACAGTTTTTAAGGTAGTATGATCCATGCTTCAGTGATCAGAGGAATTTAGTGGGGTACTGTGGCGTGCGAGAACGCAAAACTCTGGTTATCTCTGTCTACACACAAATGCATTAACGGAGTTTTCAAAAATCTCCACTTTGCCCGGAGTTTTTTGTATATATTCGTTTAGAATGTGTAATTCCTTATTTATTTAATGCGATCTACCAATTCTACCTTTGCGATCGACTGGTAGATCGCGATCGACGTATTGAGCACCCCTGGTGTAAAGTGTCTCATATCAGTCGTCTTCAACAGAGACGAGGGGAGCTTTACCTTGGCTCACACTTGGGACTCACTTCTCTAGATCTTCTCTGATCTGTCAGACTGGCCGCATCCTAACCCTAACCCGCACTTTATTATAAGCCTTTTGCAAGTATAATCTTTCTAACAGCATATACAGTCCAGAATAGTTAGTTTACTTGAATGTGAACTGTATACTTCAACCAACATTGATTTATGACAGCTTACCACATTATCGATTTCAACTGAAGTTCAGTAGTTCATCAATAACTTTAAAATGTGATGTTTCATAAACTGAACAGGTAAACTCAGTGTTGCTATGAAATGTATAATCTCTCCATCCCTATCCCTGATTTTATCATTCCAACAGCGGAAAAAGAGAAAATATCCGTTTACGTAATCTCACTAGACCCCACAATAATAATTTAAAAAAGACTTTTAACTGAATCTCACAAAACACTATTTATTTTCATCATTATAACTGAAAGGTTTAATAAACCTAATTAGAATTGGGCCAACCCTTTATAATTGGGTGTAGAACATGCAACTTAGAGTCTCACCATATTAAAATACAATACTTGCAATATCAGCTAGTAAGGGAGAATTGCTTGATTCATATACTCTGCGGACTTACCATTCATAGTTGCAGGTGCTTGGGATGATGCGAGGGAAGTAGTCTTCAGCTATGCCATCTGCAAAACACAGCAGCAGCCTGATCAATGAAATCTGCAGCAAAGATGGGACAGTGCTGTGACAGAGCAGAGGCGAGAAAGAGATTGTGGTCCGTCAGCACAGAAACAGGGCTCTCCTGTGTGCTTGAGCCAGGGGCACGCTGGCGGCGTCCCAAAGCCTTAAACGCTCTGGGACAAGTTCCAGCACTATTCACAGAGCCGACGAGAGGCGCAGCCAGTTTAACACAGGCTTCATAAGCTACTGGACACATCCTTAAGAAAGCATCAACGTTCAGAGAAAGAACAAGCTCAACACTGCAAAAAATTATTACTATAAGTTATCAACTTAGAATTAAAAAAAAGTTACAAATCGGAATAACAGAATAAAGAAAATGTTCGAAGCTGGCAATAGGATTCTCCCCCAAAAATAAATGTAGATATTCATTTCACAAAAACAAACCAAAGTTTGATTTCACAAGGTGGTCACACACTTGCAATGGTAATCTATGTTAAGAAGGGCTTCACTAACAGCCCTGGTTCAAACAGTGATCATATCCAGATTATTAAGGATTTGAGGAAGGAGTATGTATCTGGTGAATATTTTTTGTGTTATAAAAAATAACAAACTTTATGTCACAGATCTTATATGTTATTACACAATTATTTTACTTCAACTTGATGGATCTCTGAATGATGTTTCAAACTAAATAAACCTTCAAATGATCATATATTTTGTGGTTAGGCATGATAAGAGAAGGAGAGAAGGAAAATATTGGCTTCCTGCTGATTAACTCTCTGAAATATGCATTTCCTGGTGCCGGGAAAGGATTGGGAAAAAGGAGTCCAGCTTTTGAACTTCCAGACTTAAGCGGCCAACAGGGAGATGCCAAAGTATCCCACATTGATATAAAAAAATCTCAGAATACTCCAGTGAAAGATCATTACTGCCAACTGAGACATCCCACAGAAATGGAGGGTCATGACAAGACGGGCTCGCCATCTGTCACTGACCTCCAGGCTCAAAACCCCACTCTGCTGCTCCATCCTACCCTTCCCCAATTTCTGTCTTAGAATTTGTACTGTATTTGGGGAAAAAAACATATTTTCAAACAGTTTATACATACACAGAGATAGATAGAGATGTATTTGAAGAAGCTGCTTTGACTAATGCAGGGATTTCTACTGATCCTAATGACTCCAGAAGTCTGTCAGAACTTCCGCTTCCCTCAAGCAGAGAAAAGGTATTAGTCACATGGATGATATGACGACTGATACCCAATATGTCAAGCACATTGATTTTAAGTTTTGATGACTCGCTCAAACACAGGGATTTTTCAATCAAACAACAGCATCCTACACCCTAATCTGTCCACAGAGAGGACTTTCATTCTCTTGCCTCATTTACTGACCGCACTTCAGTGACATCAGTGTTACACCCACAGTGTCAGTCACACGCTGCAGTCCTCACCAAAAAGCAGACCAAAAGCTATAACTAGATTTTCTTCAGCATTTCCACAGGTTCAAGATGTGCCTATGCTAGTTTGTGTTTTCCTCCACTTCATTCACACATCATTTGTCAAAAGAAATTCATAATACATCCACTTACTAATTAGTTACATTCCATCCAAAACCAAAAGTAACAAAATTAATGATTGCTATGGTACCCAGTATCGTGTGAATTATGATAACACACAAATAGTATGTATGCACCTGCAGCAAGTGAAAGATACAGGCCTGAGCTTTGGGTTTACACTATAACGGCACTATGCAACTATTTTAAGATTATATAACTATATCAAATTAAACATTTTGGGAAAAGGCTATACTTTAGTAACTTTTAGTTTGTATTGTACTCTATATAAACTGGTGACATTCCCTGATCACTTGTCACCAGCCTGCAACCTGCTCAACAAGTTTGGATCGAGATAAATTAGCAGACCTTTTTGTGGGCCTTCTAATTATATAACTTTAAATACAAATGCCAACTATGTCTTTACATTTGAACATGTTTGTAAGCTGTATCTTAACTTGCTAATACCTATCAGCATTAAATGAAGCTCAATGAAAGGATCGCAGCTCTCACTTTAGTCAGGAGCAAGTGTGCTTCAAAAGTCCTCTAAAACTTGTCTTATTAAACCACCAAGGAAATATATTTACGCTTTTGGCATTATACGGGTGATATCAAAGTTATTTACACGTTTAGACAAGCAGTTTCGCCTGCGTACCTCTTTTTTCAGCGCGGCCAAAATCCACCACTTCCGACTTTTCGAGGAGTTGTTCTTTTCATTCACGGCTCCTTTACAGATCCACGGACACACTGAAGAGGGTTTATATCCCAGATTAAATATATAGCAGATAATGTACAAATACATCCGCTTTTGGGACAGTGTAGACCTGTTGCTGACAGTTCTGTGTCACATCAACAATATGGCTGACGCACAGTGACTGGACCGTGGGCACGGCTGCTCAAGGCTCCACTGGGAGGAGAGCGGGGGGATGTCGTAGCACTAGAGAGAGCGTGGTAGAGGGAGCGTGGCAACATCTAATAACCCTAGAGAGAGCGGTCTGTTGGCGCAGTCTATCCATGGTTGGAGAGGATCATACAGCAGCGGCCATCTTTTTGGTACGGAGCTAGCAAGTGGGCGTGGCTTCCTGGAAGTAACGATAAATGATGAAAACATTAAAAATCCGAATATTGGATTAGGCTAGTGAAAAATTAATTAAAAATAACTTATCATGGTCCAGAATAAGGACCACGATTCAAGTTATTTTGGATTTTACGCATGCATTTTACAAACGATTAGACTACCTTGCCCAGAATGCATTGCGGTCCTTTTACGACACCGTTTGATAGCAGTTTTTGACGTGTCGAAAATCGGTTTATTTTTATCCAGCGCTTGTCGTTGGCAAAACGATGTTTAACAAAAAACCTCGTAGAAACTTTCGACAGAGAAAATGTGGTTCTAGTGATGAAGAGGACCAGGAGAAAAACAGCAAAGAAGACGATGAGAACGAGAAAAGTGCTTCTGCGGTTAACCGACCGCAGAAACTGCCTCAGAACCGCGGGATCACCTGCAGCTCCAAACGGGAAAAGACGCCTCCAAACAGTGGGGATGAAGACGAGGGAGAGGGACTGGAGCTCACAGCCATAAAACACAGCAACGCAGGGAAAGGAAACGCAAACACTGTTCTCAGCTTTACTGAGGAAGGTAACCAAAGTAATAAAGTGATACTGCCTTGACAATAATGTTCCACGGTTCCAGACCCAAAATACGATACTTTATTTTTAATAATCACTTACTTGTTTCCATTGAGATTGCGATGTCTCAATGGATTTTGCAGAACCATAGATCCTAAATATTGGCAGAACAGAAGGAAACTTTGTGCTTTTGATGGCAGTTGGGTGCATATGATCCTCACCTTTGATGTCCAGGTGGAGAGGCAGATTTTAAGTTGAAAAAATCAAAAGATAAAGCTGTGCTGTTTCAGCACAGGAAGAAGGAGTCATCAACCACAAAAACATCATTGAAATCTTGTAAGTGCAACACATACCTCTTTGTATTGTGAGGAAGTTGAATTCAAAACGTAATATTGTCTATTTGTCAGAATTATTAATACAATTTATGTTTCAGCAGCAACCAGCACAAATGTTTTACAAACTGTAGATTCTGGTGACCAGTCTTCCTCTAACCATGACAGTGATGATGATGTTGAGAATACAAAGTCTTTCAGCAGCAGTTCAGGTGATCAAAGTGATGTTGACGCCAAACCGGCATCCCTGGATTCTCACACTAGTTCAGGGTCCAGCCACAGATGTGTTCCTAAACGAGGTATTTTATTAATTCTGGTGTTTCTGTTCATCTTTTATCTGAACATCCTTTTATAATGTTTTCTTTATTTTTCAGTCGTCATTCCTACTGCCAAACAAATTGAAGCAGCTAGGAAACAACGACGTGCCAATTTGACTAGGAAAGAGTATATTCCTCTAAACAAAGATGGTTATAGTTCGGCTGCAAGCACCCCAGAGCGCTCCAGCACGAAAGACGAAGACGAACAAGTAGAAGATGACAGTGACGAACCTGATGATCATGAGAGAAGAATAGAGTTTGCACCTCAACCAAAAAGTGTTCGAGAGAGAATATTAGAGCAAATGGGTAAAAGCACCACAAACTCGCTCTTATGCATTAAGTGTTCCTTTTCTCTCTTAGATTACACACATTATTTTCAGGTGACGGTGACAACAGTGTATCTGGGACTGATGAAGAGCAAGAACTCTGGGAGGAAACGCAAATTGTAAAAGGTTTGAAAAGGAGACCAGGGGAACAGGTAAGTGATTGTCCTGATTATTTTACTGTATAATTTTACTATATCCTAACATAATTTCCTATCAGAGCCCATCTGGGAGCGAATCAAGCAGCTACAGCAGCAGGCCTGTGTGGCAGAAGAAGAAGAAGATCCCAGCTCTTCCTGATGTTTCTGTGTCAATGATAAAGAAAAGGATCACTGTAAAGTCAGTGCAGTTTTTATTAACTTTATACTGGTTGATTAGTACTAATTTAATGTGATTTTAATATTTAGACTGGACTCTTTGAAAGAAGTGCACAGAGCTCGTCAAGCTGAGTTTCGACGAATGGAAGGAGATATTGAAAATGCACGATGCTCAGCTGAGAATTTAGAAGAAAGTTCTGTGGAGTTGGAGTTGAAGTTTTATAGAGACATGACTCTTTATACCCATAATCTTGTGGAATGCCTACGTGAAAAAGTATGGGTATTTATTTTTGAATAGATAATTATGTTGAAATTCCCTTCAGAATAATATTTGCATGCTAAAAATATTTACTCCAGATTGTTGAGATTAACTCTTTGGAGCTGGATACGTACACGCTGCTTTCGGACCAAATGGAGTCACTATTGTCTCGGAGACGACAGAAGGTCAAAGAGCAAGCAGAACACTTACAACAGCTGAGCTGTAAATTACTTTTTCAAATTTTTATTCACAAATATTTCATTATTTTAACTTTATATATACCATACATGAGTGTACACTTTGCGCAATGTCATTGTGTTTAATTAACAATGTATTTAAAAAACTTTTAGATAAAAAGGATGAACACGCTGCCAATGGAAAATCAGTTTTTAGGTAAGAAAAAGTTATCTGTATTCCTCACAATAAAAAATAATACATAATGTAAATTACTTCTTTCATTCAGTGAGTCTGCTCCTGTGTCAAATATAGAAGAATATGATGTACCTGAAGACACAACGCCTTCCTCTGAAGATTTGGAGCTCTGTAATAAACACATGGGTACAAAATATTGTTATTTGTATATCTCTACCAATATTAGTATCGGTTGATTTATATCAAACTATTCTAAAATCTTACATTCTTTAATTGTACCTGTGAAATACTTTCCAGAGGATATTCTCTTGCGGTCCAAGGCTGTCTTTTCTGATGTGAAAGATGATTTCTATGATGTGAAGAAGATCTTGTCCCGGTTTGAGAAGTGGAGACGATCCTACTCGGACTCGTATCATAATGCCTACATCTCCCTGTGTCTACCCAAGTTACTGCACCCCATTATCAGACATCAGCTTCTGTCCTGGAATCCTTTAAAGGTACTATGTGTAATTTCTACAGTTGCTCCATATGAAAAATAATAATTAGCCAATAATAAATGTGACCTTTTTAAGAATATTTACCTACATGTTTTTGAATTGTTGTCAAAGACTTTGAATTGTTGTAAAAAATTTACATGAGAGCTGGAGGACGCCATCTTGAAAACATTGGTTGATAAGGGACAGAAAAGATGTGGCAATCACGTTTTTGTTTCACAGGTGCTACTAATATTGTTGCTTTCCCCGTGCCCTGACAAGTTCAAAAAAGGGATCATGGATTAACACAGTTGGGTATAAGAACCATAGAGGACCACAGTTATCTAAAAGAAGTATCTGAAAAAGAATTATGCAAAAATCTAGAAACCATTCATAACAGGTAACATGTCAACTTCGCAAACCATACGCACAAAAAGGCAGAATTAAAACAATAGGAGGCACATTGCTGTGGTAGTGTAATTGCAATACTTAACTTTCTTCACTTCGACAGTAACTGTTTTCCCACTGACAGTAATGAGAACGAGGCACAATCTGCAACACGGTCTCCGGAGGTTCTGACCCACTCCAAGCACATCCAACTACTATGTCCACAAGTTTCAACTAAACTTATTCACGGGACAAGCCTCAATTATGCAAAACACACAAATTCCCTGCAAAACAATTGCCATAATACAGCCTGATTTTGAATGTCCTGTTTTCTTACTGTGATGCGGACACGGCGCTGTGGTGAAAGCTAATAATAATATGAGCTTTTAGCTACTGTTCTGCCGTGGCAGTGTATGTATTTTTAAAGGTTACTTCTGAAAACGTACGTAAATTAATACTGTGGCATCTGTCTGACCAATTTGCTTGCGTTTCTTAGGAGTCGAGTGAGGACTTTGAAAATATGCCGTGGTTCACTGCACTGGAGACTTTCTGCCACGGACATGGTCACGAAGAGCTGGAGAAGACAGACAGACAGACTGTGACAAATGTTATAGAGAAAGCCTTATTTCCAAAACTCACAGGTATTGGCTATGTGCTATCCGTTGATCAAAATGACCCGTCATAATTAAAAGAAAAAGAAAAGGACCCAAAATTAGGCTCTAGATAACCCAGGGCTGGTCAAATTGAAAAATAAATGTTGATTAATTTTCCTCACTGGCGGGTCAATTTGACCCAAGGATAATCTATTCCTACGTATAAACTTTATATTTTTTCCGAATCTTTCAGCTTTTGCTGAGATGGTTTGGGATCCTATGTCACTGCATCAAACTGTTCGTTTGGCTGATTTGTGTCATAGACTGAGGGACGACTATTCTATCTTTGAAGGCGAACACAGTAAACCCGTCAAGGTGAATTCATTTAAATCAACTATATATAAACATCTTAAAACTGTAAATTCAAATATTTACTTTAATGTAGGCATTCATAGATGCGGTGTCCATTCGCTTGAAGGCCTGTGTGGATGAAGATATCTTCATTCCGATCTATCCCAAAAGGTGTTGTCCCAAAATGTTGTCTCATGAATGAATAAATATATAGAAATTACTATTAACACTGTTTTTGTTGTTGTAAAATAAAGGTTCTTGGAGGATTTGTCTTCTCCCCAGTACCATTTCAGAGAGCAGCAATTCTGGACTGCAGTCAAAGTAAGACATCAAATGCCAAGGCGATCTTTCATCTTACGAATAGGCCACCGTTTTTACATATTGACATATGTTCTTACCTTAGACTAGTTGATATGTATGTCTGGTCTTTGTTCACGGACAAATGCAGCCTCTTCCACAGACTGTATAGTTCCAAATTAGCTCCCGTTAGAAGCTACCAAACTCTTCCACGTTTTCCCTATTTAAATACAGTTACGTGACGTGTTACACTACAAAGTAACACAGAAATGTAACATGTCGTGTTTCTCAGCAGATAAAAAGTACTATATTGTGAGGCGTAATAATACGAGGAGCACTACGTCCACGCACTAACTCCTAAAGACTTCTCTCCCGCTCACTTCCGTCAATAGAAGCAGCGTGAGCGGGAGAGAAGTCTAGGGAACACGTGGAAGAGTTTGGTAGCTTTTAACGGGAGCTGATTTGGAACTATACAGTCTGTGGAAGAGGCTGCATTTGTGCTCCGTTTGCATGACAGAGCGCACGGACAAAGACCAGACAGGTACATATCAACTAGTCTAAGGTAAGAACATGTCAGTATGTAAAAACGGTGGCCTATTACTTTAAAAAACAAAAAAAATCCTTTGATTCTGTTTTTAGCTTCTTTGCATCATGGGAAATTGGGATATGGTGCTTCCCGAAGTTTTATTGAAAGAACTGATGTTGGACAAACTTCTCAGCCGTTATATTCTGATCAGCTTAATGAACTCTACTGGAACCACAATTAACGCGTGCAAAAAGGTATAACACTTTTTGACCTGATGCATGTTTACAGTAACAAATACAATTGTTCACGTTACAGATTGCAGAGAGCTTACCCTTGTCTTGGTGCTCAGAAAATACTTTACCTCAGCTTAAATCCTTCGAACAGTATTTAGTTCAGATGGTTCACTCCATTTGTAAACAACAATCTCCAAAGGATCCAAGTACAAAGTAAGTAGCGCCCATAGACATTACTCCTTTTAAACATGTGATTTTGTCTAAGGTCTGTCTGTTTAGATCCACCGTGACTGAAGTTCTGAAGATTTTGAGTCGCATCAGGTGCTACGAGCCGATAATGACAATAGCTGAGAAATATCACTATGAAGATGCAATTTATACTCATCAGCTGTTAAGTCAGGATACAGGCATTGTGTAACTTAAACTTGATTCCCACAAAGGACATTAAGCTACGATGCCAATGTTTGTGCGCCAAAAGGAATATTT
The DNA here is from genome assembly GCA_964034765.1 of Knipowitschia caucasica. NCBI lineage: Eukaryota > Metazoa > Chordata > Actinopteri > Gobiiformes > Gobiidae > Knipowitschia > Knipowitschia caucasica. The sequence continues at coordinate 24,838,058 of OZ035826.1, read as the reverse complement.
TATACGATTGTGATAATAAACTTAATGGGCATTTTGTACAGCTTGTTTTTATTAGTATTGATTGTCAAAGAAAAGCACAATGACTCAAGCTTCATCGTTTTAATCCACAAAAAGCAAAAAGTGCAATATTTTAAGAACAAACTGGAAATAAGTTCACTCGAGCCATGTTAAGGCCTTTGGTCAGGAGAGTTGACCGTTATGATTTATAAAAAAGGGACAGTATTGATCAGTGCATAGTAATTACAATTAAACTTCTGACACAGCTCCTAGGCACTGAATGCTGATGCAAACCACCTGCTGAGTTTTACATGTGACCACTTAATGTTTTACCTGGTTTCATTAACAATTGGCCATTTAAATTTTGTTAAACTCATCTCTTAAATGGCAATATGCAAGATTTGTGTCATTAAATGGCCAATATGTCAAGGCATTAAATCATGCTCTTTTTGAATACGTTAACTGATAACAGTTCAGCCGAGATATTTGAATTTCAAAATTAGTTTTACTGCCCCTAAATCTTAGTTTTTCATTTCAATATCCTGCCCTCCACCGTTTAACCAACCACGAAGTCTGATCTGGGTTGCCAGAACTCACCATGTCGAGCAAATCTCACTGGTAAAGTAACATGTGGCCGAACTACTACAAAAGGTCTCATGATTCTCCACATTAATAACAATACAAGGAATAAACAAAAGATTTCTATCAAGGCCTTTGTGAAGATTAGTTATTTAGATTTGTTGTTGACAAAACTAGTCTATTCAGATATTTTGGTCCCAGCTGGATTTGTCTGCATATCTGGCATATCAGGGAGAGTGCAGATTTTTACATACTGCTCCTTTAACATTTATGATTTAAGCAGATTATGGATTCAAGTTTTCCTGAAAGATACAGTGAACAAACTCCACTTTAAAAAACTGTTTAGAAAAGGCCAAGTGTGAGGGCCAATAGGAGGCAAATCATTTGTACTCGGATGTTCTATTTTCTGGGGACACAACATGTAGATGAAAAAAAAAATATGTACATTTATATTGCATACTGCCCCTTTAACTATATAAGTAATGCTACAGCAACATTTGTTACAACTTACTACTGAAAAGCACAACTTTGAGAAAAAAAAAAAAGATACAAACTCTTGCTTGGCCTTGTTACCCCATGCATTTATTATAACCAAAGCGTAAACTGCTCAGATACAGTGATTATTTAGAGAACAGAAAACTGAATCCCATGTTTGTTGAGCCGATCAACCAGCGTGGTTTTTGCGAATGCTGCTCCAGGTGAATACACTCCTCCCCTAAACATAAATAGCTTGTGTTATTTTCGTGAATGCAGTGGATGTAGGGACATGTTCACACTTTGGTTAAAGTGAACCAGACCCTCAGTCTCTACATAAAGTCACATGACATCAAATATCTTATGAACATACGTGTCAGGCAAAGCAGGGCATTCATTGAGGATGGTGAGAGCAGCCTGGACCATAGCAATGGGTGTGGTCACATATCCACATTCTGTCCAAAGGAAGATTTCAATTGATCAAACTAAAACTTGCCCTACAAGTCAAAAATCCAGTTAAAACTTACCAGGACCCTGAACCACAACACGGATCTTGCCATTTGGTTTTCCAGAAGAAGGCTCATGGCCGTCTGTGTAACCCTCTCCGTGGAACGCCATTTGGAAGGATGAACCCTCAAGCTAAGAAACATGCTCGCAGATCAGTAGGTAGAAGTCGTAAGCATTTTATACTTAACTTTTAACAACATACCTGCTTTCTCGTTGGACCCTCCTTGGAGAAGACTCCAAATGAAAAGAATTCCGGGTACTACAGTGAGGGTTAAAAAAGGTAGAACAGTTCAATTTTAGTTGAAAAAAGGATATGAATGAAAATATGAATGCACATTTTACCTTGATGAGGAGGTCGCGTCCAAAACTGAACTTTACCATAAACCAGAACATAAGGCTTGCAAACATTAGCTTGACAACATTACTCACACCTCCAACACCTGCATAAGCGCCATATTGGACCTGGAGAATAATATTTTTTTATTAAAAACACAAATTGCGAAAGTTAACAAAGTACACTTACTGGAGTGACATTGTCACGCTTCACAAGGAAACGCTGTGTTCTCTTTACAACTGAAGGATCAGAGCCCATAAAAGGGACAGTGTATTGCTGAATCTCATTACTGTAGAACAATGTGCCTCTAAAATGTGAAAAAGGAATCAGTAATAAGTGTTATCAGAATTTCTCAATAAAAATAAATAAAATCATAATTTACCTGCGTTTCAGTCGTGAGCCAACAACAGGAAGGGGTTTCAGACCAAATTTCTTTCGAAGGTTCTGAAGTTTTGTGCCATCTGCAAATCCATATATGGCTGACTGCCATGTACCATCATGGATACACCCGCCCTGGTTGTGAATAAGAAAAAAAATGCAAGTAAAATAGGGAATAGTTGAAGGAAAAAAATATAACAGGTGAGGCGGATAAAATGATCACTCACTTCAGGTCCTGCATTGACAGTGAGAAAGCTTTCTACTGCAGTCAATGTACCTAAGTAGTAGACTAAAGTCAGGGTTTGTACAAATTAAGTTAAGCAATTTCCCATGAAATAAAAAAATGACTAATTCACTACATAAATGCAGAGAACATAGTCTGACTACAAGCATTTTCCAGATTTTAACAACTATTATTACATTAAAAAGGATACATAACCAATTTAAGCATTCACTGATATTCTGTTTAAGGTTTTGTCCCCCCCCCCACTTCCCTCATTTGAATTTTCAAAAGCAGCTCAGCTTACACTGGGTTAGCTTCAATATTTGGCTGAAATTGTATTTCCCAAACGTTTTGATTTGTTGAAACATTAGGGACCTCGGACAGGGGCGTGTCTTCTGCCTGAATAAGAATAAATGCGCATCTATTCTTCTCATTGTTGTATCTATTGATTGTGAGGTCCTTTAAATACCAAGGGCTTAACAGGAACTGGACTTAATGAACAACTAATTATTCATAAAGCAATGAGTTTTAACTATACACTTTCCAAAGAATGTAAAAAATAGAAAAAAATAAACAAAAATAACCTTTAAATTGATCCCTGGTGAAGAGAACTCCAATGTCTGCAGGTATGGAGTCAAATCCACAGCTTCCGATAACATAAACACCATTTACTTCTGCCTTACTGTGATAATTGAACTGCATTCCCTCCAAAAACTATAACAAAGACAACTCAATTCAGAAAACAAAAACCGTTAAAGAAAGTTACATTTGTAACCATTTACAAAGTAAGTAAGTAAGTAAGTAAGTAAGTAATCTTTATTTATATACCGCCTTTTCACTGCAGATCTGAGTCTCAAAGCGGTTTACAATTGTTAATTTTTGGGCATTTGTCTCTCACTCCACACAGAGATGGGAGCGGGGTCGCCAGTACAGGAGGCGCATGCTAGAACTATTAGACATATTTTTAGTGGTAGGGGAAACCGGAGTACCCGGAGGAAACCTACGCAGACACAGGGAGAACATGCAAACTCCACTCAGAAAGGCCCTGGTCCGACCGGGATTCGAACCCAGGACCTTCTTGCTGAGAGGCGAGAGTGCTATCCACTCTGCCACCGTGCCGCCCACGGTGGCTGAGTGGATAGCACTCTCGCCTCTCAGCAAGAAGGTCCTGGGTTCGAATCCCGGTTGGACTAGGGCCTTTCTGAGTGGAGTTTGCATGTTCTCCCCGTGTCTGCGTAGGTTTCCTCCGGGTGCTCCGGTTTCCCCTACCACTAAAAATATGTACAATAGGTATGGCATGTGCCTCCTGTACTGGCACCCCCACCCAACAATTGTAAACCGCTTTGAGACTCCGATGTGCAGTGAAAAGGCGGTATATAAATAAAAGCTTACTAGCTTACAAAGGTTTCATTAGCACAATTGCTTCGTAATTGCTCCACAAAACCCAGGAGGGACTATCGTCAAGTCATTGAAGTTTTCATGGAATGGAATGGAATGGGTTTCTTTTATAAACCGCTTTCCATGGATTTGAGTTTTAAAACATAATTTAAACTATAACAAAAACGTCCAAATAGATTTGAATAGTATTATACCAGCCCTAGCCAATACCTATATGATCCGGATCATTGTCTATCCAGGATTTTTAGGGAATAGAACCCTCTTGGCGCAACGTCTGTGCTCTACGAGTGCTGTTCCACTTACAAAATGCTATATTAATGAACGTTGACGTACCTGTGGCTCTCCACACAAGTCAATATGATGTGCTCCATTCTCCACACAGGCCTTAACCATTGGCTCACCAAAAAATCTGTACTGGAGACAAAACAAATAACCATTCTAGTGAGAACAACAACACACATCAATAAACATTAACATCATTCCTTATGTCAGATTATCAGATAGCATGACCAGCAGCCATTGAGAAAGTAATAAAGGGTTTCTATAATGAAATTAGAGCAGAAAATAGGCACAATTCCATTGATTGTACGTTACATGTCTGTAACGTTCATTGTGCAACAGACTGTTCTATGGTATGAGGAGGAGAGTGGTCTTTAAGAAAAAAAAAAAAAAAAAAAAAAAACATTTTAAAAGCATTGCCTTGTCTAAAATGTAATAAATGATAATGATACAAAATACATTTTATTTCTTATGCACCTTTCACAACACTCAAGGTCGGCTTACATACATGTATATAGTAAATTATCCACAAGTATTAGTAAACCCCACTTTATAATAGTATCTTCTAATTGAATGGAGGATGGCGTCTGTATTGATCATGGATGATTATTGAAAGAGTGCAAAATTTTTAGGCATGTTAATTGATATATATATATTTTTTTGTAAGAATTTAACACATTTATGAACTGACAGTAACATATTTAAATATGTTGGCTTGTGATGAGCTCAGGGAGGACAGAAACCGCCCATGGAGCAGAGGGGCAAAAGCTACCTTAATCTTGATTTTTTTTCAGTCTGAATAGACTGAAAGCGGGGCCTCAAGATCCTTCTGACATTTCGGATTTCAAGCAGGAAGTTTCAGAAAAGCTACCACTGGGATAACTGGCTTTGTGGCGGCCAAGACTTCAAAGCAACCATCCTTTTGAATCCTTGGATGTTGGTTCTTCCCATCATTGTGAAGCAGAATTCACCAATTGTTGGATTGTTCTCCCACTAACAAGGAACATGGTCTGGTTTACTCTACTGATAATGTGTTGTTGAATTAGTAATCCTGCCATTTTATCTTGAAATGGGTAAAGTCAAACACTACCTCAAATCCAGTCTTTTTTACTCACCCAGAGGAACACATTATAAAATGCATAACAAACACTAACACACACACACACTTATCGACTTCCATCTCATACCAATCCCCTCTTCTACAGAAAATGGTTTAGGGGTGAATGTATACATTTGCTGATTGTTATTTTTACTCTTTTTACATCTTACCATTTTGGAGCCCAGTCTTATAAGTTAATGTAGCTTCCAGAGAGTTCCCCCTTTATGAAGCATAATATGAAAAAGTAAAGATGTATGGACTTTTATAAAATATTTTATAAATAAATCAAATTGAATCAAATCAAGTCCACTGGTATTTTGTGGCCAATATATGATGCATGCATCCCGGATAGTCAATTGTTCAATATTGGTGCATCCAGAGATATTAATGTTACAGATAAAATAGACTTACAGGGCCAACACAGTTCAGAACAATCACTGCCTGTTTGCACATGGCTGCCAAGGAGTCTGGCTCCCCAACATCAGCAACAATGATGTCCACTTCTGTTCTGAGCTCAGGTTTACCTTGACACACAATTTAAATAATGCATTAGACACAATAATATTGTAGGGCATAGATTATCCAATTATTTTGTAGCAAAAAAGAGGTAACACAAGAAGAGGGAATCATAACTCACATTAGACAGGTGCAATAGATCACGTGTCAAAAACAAGGCCCACTATTAGTGCCACCTGAACTCTTTTTTATCATGACAAACTTGCAGCATGTTAATCTGGCCACCATGGCACATTAAACCTCATTCGAAAGCATGTCACTTCTAAAATTTGAACCCCACATAACTAGAAATAGACATAATCAATCTACAATAACAAACCAATTTTATTCAGAAAGAAAATATTAGGAAAGTATAAGCCAACTCATTGTCAAAATATCTTAATTATTTGTTTTTATCTTTTTTAAATATTAAGAAACAAAAGGATCCAAATTTCTACCAACAATTATTTTACAATTTGGCCCCGACCAAAAAGAGTTTGACACACCTGCAATCGACCATCGTAGCAGGGAGGAGTTATCTGGTCATATTAGATTGCCAAACTACGCAAGCCAATTCCAAAGTACAGCAAGATAGCAGACAAATTGGGTGAATTATGCAAAAAATGTTGTTTCATAAAATGCAAGCTGGAATACCGGTTTTATGCAAATATACAAGCGGTATAGAATAGGATAATTAACTACTTAAATTAAAAACACCCTACCCTTTCAAATCTACCACAAATGTCTATATGAAACATAAATCTTAACTTACTCAGAACACTGGCCGCTTGCTCGAGTATTTTCTCCAGCTTTTGCCTACTTCTCCCAGCCACGGCCCACTTCAAAGTCCCATTTGGACCCTCAGAAGCTGTCCGAGCCGCCTCTTCCACCACAAACTGTCCAGTGAATCCAGAGGCACCGAAAATGACCAGATGGTAGGGTCGGTTTGGGGATGTTTCTACAGACGGCATGATGACAGGAGTTGGAGACAGGACCGCTCACTTGTCAAACTGAGCAACCGACTGACTGAAGCTGAGGTTGGAGACCCTGGATACTCCTCTTTTCTAGCTTCCGTAGCCTATCGCCCATGATGCTAATGCTAATGTACTCTAAATCCCTCTGAAGCGAATGTCGAGAACATTTTAATTGCATGTTAACTATGACAGTGGGTTTTATTATATTAGGTTGAAACTTAATACATTAAATATAATAAATTCAATTTTCTGTGTCATACATGGATGTATGATCCACTTTCTCCTGATTCTATTGGCCAATTCGCCAGCAGCTGATTAGCAAGTCGCGATGACGACAATTGCGTGCGCCCGTTCTACCACGAGAGGTTTATGAAAACAAACTGCGGTCAACATGCAGACTCCTCAATGTCAATTGATTTTTATACAGATTATACAGATGTAGCACGGCTGCAGTTTACAGCTCTCTCCAGTGTGGAAAGTAAAACATAATCCGGAGGTATGTATCCTCTTATATGAACTTTATCATCCAAGAACATGGCGTACATTCGCTAATCTTGCTAGCTCGTAGTGATTGTTAATTACGACTAACATCGTAACTTTATGATTTACTATGTGGTACAAATGTAATTTCACACGTAGATATTATTTATGGTCATTTATTTCCACATATACATGTATTACTGCTCTTCAACAATGTATATGAAAGAGTGTACGCCCGTACGAGTAGCAAATGTTGATTATTGTTTTTAATTACCGTTCATAGACCCCGAAGACCTGAAGTTCTTCGCCATGACTTTCCAGATGTGCAGAGTTATGGAACTATTGATGAGATCTGCATGTTGCCATAACATATTACGCAGTTCGCCGTTGCAAGTATTGGGCCATGTTAGACCTTCTGGCCACAGTGGTCTGGTTCTTACGGCAATTCATCGAAGAGCATATAGTTTGGACAGACTGTCATCTCAGTCAACTAAAGTTCAAACGTCACAACAGCCTCGCACTGAGAGGTTGTCTCCATCCACAGCTCTAACACAAAGAAATCTTTCTGCAGCCGCCGTACAAGTAAGACAAAAATAAAGTAGTTCATGATATTATCATTTAAAAATAGAATGACTAATTCTTATTTCTTGTGTGAATAGTCCCGTCCATTTTGTCATTATGACTTTCTAGAAATTGGGGAAATTGAAGAGAACATTCGCCTTGCTCAAGCATGCAAAAAAACAAGACATTTCATTGTCAACCCAGATCTTGCTAATCTTGTCACGCAACACCTTGGACCTGACATAGAAGATTCTAGAACGGTTTTGTTTGAATGTAACCCAGGTATGTGTTCTCATGATAACGCATATATTTACGTTTTTACTTTAGGAAAAAATTAACATACTTTGTTTCTGTTTTTGATAGGGCCTGGTGTCCTCACAAAAACGTTGTTGAAGGCTGGAGCCCAAAGAGTGGTAGCTCTTGAAGGAGACAAGTCCTTTCTATGTGATTTACAGGTAACTAAGATTCTTTATTCACTTTTTAACATGAAATTGTAAATTAATATATGTTGATCGTTAATGTTTTAGGATTTGGAAGGTCGTCTTGATGGTCAGCTGGAAGTGGTTTTTTGTGACTATTTTAAACTCGACCCCATTGGCAGTGGACACGTCAGAGCCCCTGTTATGTTTACTGACAAACTTTTCGGTGATCTTGGAATATCAGAGGCAAATTGGACTGATGGTAATTCATAATTTAGTAGAATTTAGTTATATGAAGAACCTATACATCTTTGTTTTCTTTTTGCCATACAATTTTCTAGATGTCCCTGTGAAGGTGGTTGGTATACTTCCCCAGCGAAATGAGCGTGGTATGTTATGGAAGATGGTTTACTCCTTGTTTGAACGGCTTTCAGTTTATAGATACGGAAGGATTGAGCTCAACCTCCTCATAAGTGAGAAAGCATATCAGGTAAAAAAGAAAAACCTCCATGCAATACAATTTAATGAATGAAGTTCATTGTTTGTTTTTGATATTATTTAAGAACCTGACGGCCAGTCCTGGTAACATGATGAAGTACAGAGCTTTTGGTGTCTTGTGGCAGATGGCCTGTGATATTCAGTTGCTGCACAAGGTAAATTACTTTCAAATAAATGTTTTTTTTCCCTCTTTTTTTCTTATGTGGGTTTCCTTCTTTTACTGACAGGAGCCATGGGAATCATTTGTGGCCTCTACAATGCCAAGTGCTCCAACCTCCAGAGGCAAAGTAATAGAAACGGTTAACTAATATGTTTACACAAACAGAAACATAGTAACAAAGATAAATGTACTGTGCCTCCCCTCTAGCTCGCTAATAACCATCTGTGTCTTGTGAGATTGCGCCCTCGGGCAGACTTATTCTCTTCGGGTTTGACTCCCTCTAATGCTGCCACTCTGTTAATGATGGTCAAACAGTGTCTGGCAAAAAGAAAAGTCAAACTTCTCGACAGGCTTAAGTACGCAGTAAATGTTTCAAAAGTTTCACTCACTGCTTGATAATCCCTTTCTTGTTTTCAGTCTCTGGTCTCCAGATAGTGGAAGCAAACTGTTGTCGGAGATGGGGTTACCCAAGGACATTCTGACTGGGCATGTATATCCAGAAGAGTATCTTCGACTGTTTCTTTTAATGGATAAGAGCCAGGAGTTCACACAGAGTTGGCTCTATGAAGAATTTCTGGAAAACACACAAAGACAAGGATGGGCTTGAGTAACTTGGTATTAAGGACAATTGATGATGACAAACAAATGATGAAGAGTAATTTCAAAGGAAAGAGTACTTTCAAAGGAAATGGCATGCTGTTTCATCACTCATGATAATAATGGTTTGATGTACATGTGAAAAATGTCTCCAAAGTAATTTAACATTTCTCTGCACATAAGGGTTATAAACGTACATAAATAAACTGCATTCATTTTGTATTTGTACTTTTAATAAAATGTTTTAAAAACTATGTGTATTTTTGTATATATTCTCGAAAGAGAAAAAAAAACCGTAATAAAAATATGCATCTTCAGTTATTATTATATAAAGATCCATGATCATCAGGGGCTGATCCTTCCTTGGGCTGCTCTTTCCGCACGGTGCGACCAAATCGCGCGCATGCGCAGGCGGTTTCTTGCCGTAATAACATTCATTTTCAGGTGATATTGGAAGCGATGATAACAGCAGAACCAATGACCTGTAAGTCATAATCGGTTTAGTGAGACTTGTGATCTGTATGTTAAACATTGCTTTGTTTGTGCAAATCAATTTGAGGTAATGTGTTGTTGTCGTACGAAGAGGTGTCCGCCAGATGTGGCTAGCTAACACTAGCATTACAAAATCTTCCTTTTTGAACCCGTGAGATTTTACCTTGTCATTTGTAGGTTTTTCTTGTTATTAGGTGCAGGCGTGTGTTAAACTCGGCTGAAATGCTCTTCATTTCAGATTTCGCAATGCCACTTCTATCTTGATGCCATGTTGTCAAATAGCATACATTTAGCTTGATATGAAATTATGACCAATAAAAATGGTGCTTTTTTAAGGTGAGATTGTGTATTGATGTCGACCTCTGAATGCCACCCTGAGAGAGCACGGCCAGCAACAAATCTGACATTGTAATGTTAGGCACCGTGTGCCTCTTCCCAAGATGTTTTTAGTTAAATTGGCATGAAGAATACGACGCGTATTGCCCCTTCCAAAAATAGAAAAATATTCGGTTTCTTGAGATACTTATTTGAGTGATGTATGAAGTATAATTGTAGTGTAATTGTATAGTGAATGTCCTGATGTAAAGTGATGTCCTTTGATATCCAATCTAATGAGTCCTGACTCATTAGATTTGGACATGCTCCATCAAGGTATTTTTTGATGATGTCCCATTATTCTTATTCATTATTGTGCACTGTGCGTGGTGTTTTGTTCACTGTTCATGAAAGGGTTGACAGACTGTGCAAGATATATGTTGTTGCTTAAGGGTTTGGCTTAGGAATGGAACTAAACCAGTTTTGTGCTTCACGTTTCACTTATTGGCTGTCATTTGTTATAAGCCTAACATATGTTCCCGTTCACTCTTGTTTTCATTGCCTTACTCCCTGCAGATCAAAGGAGGATAAACATTTGCGCAAGTTAAGACCAATGGATCATGATGGTAAGTCGGTCGACACTCAAAATTAACATTGTATTTGATTGACATGCTTTCCATATACCTTTCTTCTGCAGGGCATTTCATGATGGAGGACAGTATAATGTCACAAGAGTTGAATGTCTGTGACAATTTTGCAGTGTCCTCTGCAAACCTAAATGAGTTTGCACAAACCCAGAGTAAACATGGGTCCAAAAATGAGATTGTTGAGCAGCAAGTTTCGTCAAAAGCCCCTTTTTACAACTATGAAAAGTATGTGCAAGACCCTCTGTATGAGAACATCTGTACAACACAACTGGAAGGAGACAGTGATGAGGTGATGAAGGAAGTGGAGGACAACTCAGAAGAATCAATTTTATTCCGATGCCAGTCTCCAGAAACCCTCATGACTGATTCCTCATATTCAGAATCAGGTACCACCACTTTTCTGGCCATGGCCAATCACTAAGAGCAGAGTATCTTTCACGATGTACACATACAGGAAAATCCCATTTGAGATTCCTTTTTTTGCATGTTTTTTGTGAGTGTGATCAAATGTATTCATCAGGAGAGTCACATTTGCTAAAAACACTGTACATACCTATATCTAGGCAAACAAGCCACTCCAAAAGACACATGGAAGAGTAAACAAAACGTTCCTCATCAAAAAATGATAAATATATATATTATATATATATATATTATATATATCATCTATATCCACACATTTTGGCCAAGTACATTTGTATCTTATTTTTGTCCGGTAGATGTAAGCCTTGAAAAATATGTTGTTATTGATATCTTAGTTGTTCTTAGTTGTTGCCACACAAACACAGTGTAAGTGTGACAGGTCAGTGAAAAATAAATGATGCAGGTCTAAGAGTATGCACTTGTTTAGGACGGGTCACTGCATTCTGTTGGCTTTTGTTGGATTGTAATAGATTTGCCGTTACACTTTTTTTTTTCTTTTAGGAAGTCTACTTGAGACGCCCTACGCCCTAAGTCCTGGGACCAGTCCAGAGCCCCACTCCCCTTTCTCTCTCTCTGAACGGCTTAACAAACAAGGCCAGAGCAGTGCATTGGAATTGGCTTCTGGTGATACACTCTCCTCCGTCCCTCCTTTGTCTAGTTCAGAACAATACATCTCATCCTCAGAGAATGTCTTGGACCATCACTTAACTTGTATAATTGGAACCAGTCCTGTAGCAGAAGAAAAGCCTCCGTATAGTGGAACTGGTGATCAGGAAACTTCCAAACAAACTTGTCCTATAACGATCAGCGCAAATCAAGATCCATCGCAGCTCCTTGAGCGTTTGGATCAGCTGTCAAAAAGTGGCGATGATACTCGGCTCCCTCTATACCTGCATGAGGTAACTATCAATTTCAACAGGAAAGATTGTGGTTTTATCTTTAGATTGTCAACATAACCCATTTCAAATGTCATTGATTTACTCTTATTTGCATGACATTAAATTCCCATAACTATGGCTGGGTAAATATCATTAGGTACTAGTCCAAATCTGGATAAGTGAACTTACTGGTACAAAGTAAACAATTTGGTATGTAGATCGTACTTGATATTGTTTTGGCTGGTGGATTCCAGAAGAACACTGTAAAAACTTACCAGGAAGTTCTGCTTCATAGCTTGTGTAACGCATTGTGTGTGCATAAGAAATTAAGAATTAATTTAAATAATTATTTTTGCATTATCCTTTTACATTACAATTATACACACCACTATTTTGATTCTGATAATGATATTACAGAGTCCCCTGTCAACTTGGTTGTTTTGTTTCAGTTTACATGACTTGACTTGTATGTTTTAGGGTGTGAATAGTTCTGTCACTTTGATTTAATACGGCAGCTCGACACACCTGAGATTTTTTACCTTTAGGCAAATATTTAGGCAAGCACTAAAATAAATGAAAATGCTGGTAAGACATGATAATGACTAATCCATATTGCTTGAGTTTTTCTATGAGCATAAGTGTTTTTTTCCTGTTATTTTCTTCTAAATGGCAGTACTAGGGATGATCGTGGTGCTTTTTGTAACTGACACATTCTATATTTTCTTTGTATTTTTGTCCAGATCGCTGAGGCCTTTGTCTCTCATGAAGACTGTATCCTTGAGGCTTTGGTGGTTATGTTTTTGTTCTGAAACTGATGTTCAACCTTTTGCAATGAGCTAATAATGTTTTGTTTAGAGATTCACCCAAAAAACTGGTATCACATATCTGTACCAATTCCGGTGTGTGATATTTAATTAATTCAATGTAATATTTGTCTGATTGTAATAATATCTTAGTTTAAAGTTTCCACATTGTTGTAAATGACAGTTTTAGACTCATGGATTTTCAATCTATATACTGGTTTCTACATGGGATTTTTCAAGTAGAGAAGCAGGCTTAGCTCTGTCATACATATAATTTATTCATTTTTATAAAATATTGGGTTGAGGAGTTTTTTGTGGATTATTGTTAAGACATGAACTGAGCTGGAACGTAGAAAGTTCCGAATTTTTTTTTCTGCTTGGCTGCTTAGGAAATGTAGATGAGCCATTACATAAGAGTGCATTTCTTAACCATTTGATGTTCAGATCAAAGGGCAATCTGTTGTATACAACTTGAGAGACTCTATCACCAGAGACTACTGGATAATCTGACTGCACTGCAGAAACAATGGGGTAAAAGACTTTATACTAAGCTTTATATTAACATTAAACCATAGTTTATCACAATTCTTACAATAAAGTAATTCTCTGTACTTGTTTTTCTGTCCTCAGAAAGTCATTGTAACACAACAGACCCAGCTTTGACATCAAGCCATCTCGACACTCTTCAGCAGATATGCCTCACACACAGCCGGTGAGTAGTAGATGTCTTTAAAAAGTACAATTACAATATTGTGCAGTGCAGAATGTGGTCAAAAAGTCACAAAATCCCAGAATGTTACAGCTGCTTTTTATTGGCTTAAACAGTAGGAACACTGTGCACATTGAATTTGCTTTTCATGGTTCACACATAGTATGGATTTTTGCTGTTGCAGCAACATCCCCAATTTAGACATTTGAGTGTACAGCGATACTAGAGTTTCACTTTGCAGCCTTGTAACGGCTAGTTACAAGGCTTGTCTTGTTTAATATTAGACCTGGAGGCTGTCAACTTATCTTGTATATATATACACTTTTTTTTTCATTTACAGACCCAAGACAATTGGAGTTGAGGTAAATAAGAAAAAACTTTTGCGTTGTACACATTTAGAAGAGTCATTGTAAGACAGTAGTACATTGTACAACTTTACAATATTTGTGTAGTAATAGTTTTAAATATTTTCAGTGTCCTTTGGATTCTTTGGCTGTGCCTTCATGCAGCACAGGTAAACAGATTAGTTTTGTTTCTGTCACCATAAAACTGTGGAATACAAAAGTAAGTTTGTTTTGCTTTGGATTTTTTTTAGACTGTCTGATTGAAGGAAAAATGGAGCAATTGCAAATCTCCTCCGAGAGCTCTTTATTGGTCCATACTATTGATCTGGGGGATACAATAGATTCTTCTGTGGTCCCAGGGAATGTTCTGGAAGATGGTAACTCAAAAAATAAAGACTGTTCCCAACATACGCCGTTGAATGAGAGTGAGTGTATAGAGGAGCCAGCGGGTGGACCGGAAGGCACCATGTTAGCTCCTGGAGTTGAGCTACCCCCCTCCAGAGTGGATGACATGGATCAGTCCAAAACCGCAGAGCAGCAAGGGGAGGGTCTGAGTCCTGCCCAAGAACAGGAGGCAGATGCAGTGGAGCAACAAGATGTAGAGGAGGCCACCGAGGCTCTGGAGATGGAGGATGACGAGGAAGGAGAGGAGGAGGGCCAGAATGGAAAAGCTTTTAGGTTTTGCCCCAAGACACTTCCAGTGGAGACTGTTGTTAGTGCGGCAGCAGTGGAAATCCGTCTACAGGAATCTAAAAGTGAGCCAGAGATAACCCTTCTCAGCCCAGAGGAGACACAGGTGCACAAATATATACATTAAATCCCTATATATATATATATAATTATTTTTTATTTTTTTATAATTGCCTGTAATGTCTTTACTGTTGCTAATGACTGCTTCAGTGTCAGAAGTTGTCAACTCCAATTGATTAGACTTTTGACTTTTTTCAACAGTCATACATTTAATTTTTATAACAAGGTAATAAAATAAGTATTTTATGACAGATATCTGGTGAATCCTGTCTGGGCTCTGACATGCAGGCTTTTGAAGAGAATGACCTGAATCGGCCCTGTTTGGATTTTGGAAAAGAAGAAGAGGAAGACGACTATGAGGTTGAGCAGGTGGATCTGGTCCGAGCAGCTGCTACATTAGATGACCTGGCTAAACAGATCACTGTAGAAGAGGTGTGCATATGTACCTTATGTTTGAAGACCATAGGAGATGAATGTTTTATCAAGCTCCCTAAAAGAATAGATTGTACATTAAAGAAAAAGCTTTTCTATTTTTCCAATAGCAATAACTCCAGATCATCTGTCTTTCTATTGATTCTGTACTTGTAACATGCACATGTGAAAAACATTGAATACATATTTTTGTTTAGTTAATCCCTGCTCCTGGTCTGGTGTCTATTTTGAAGAAGAAAGCTGTGTTGATTGCCTCTCCAACATCTGCAGGCCCACAATCTCTGTGTGATAAACTGCCTGCCAAACGGCGTGTTCGTTTTAAAGTTCCTGATGACTGCTTTGACAATGGTTTGCGTTGACACTAATTTGATTGACATAAACCTGAAAGAACCTGAAAATTTAATTTAATTTTTTTTGTAGAAATGGGTGGTGGAGACTCCTGCCTGCTCCTCTTCCTCCTGTGCCTGGTGACTGTCGTGATCAGCATTGGAGGTACAGCTTTGTACTGTGCACTGGGAGACACGCACTCTTCTGTTTGTCAAGACTTTTCCAGAAATGCAGACTTTTACTTTGGTCAGATCCAACGTGGAATATCTCAGATCCAACACTGGTTTAGTCCATCTGCCTAGTCAACCATGTCTACTGCATATTAGGTATGTCCTCTTGGCTTCATAATTGTGTCTACTACAATGTCATACAATGCAACAAACACAGAAGAGTTAGACAAAATTTTCTTTTATGAGAAATCGAACGATAAAAAGTCTGCAGCTCTGGTATGTCAGAGGCCATGACACTGGACTAGGGATGCACCAATATGAGACTGGAATCAAATATTGATACCATCATTGGATTTGTTGATGCAAGTATGGGTTAAATTGATGTAATTGATCTATTATTAACTTAGAAAGTCCTAGTTTTTCTCATGCAGAGTTGTTCTTAAAGATAAATTGTAATGGGTTAGCTGGGATTTATTATTGTCAGTGTTGGGTATTTGCAGTAATGGAATGACTAAGAATCAACATTCGTATTGGACATTTAAAAGCTGGATCAGTGTATCCCTACTTCAACCTTATAAATAATTTTATGAATGTAAATATCACTGTAATGTATTGTTAAAAGGGCATGTAGGTGCTGCCTGCGCAAACTGCACAATAGAGAAGACTTTGACGTGGTTTGGAATGAATGATCAAGAAGCATTGTATTACTTGGAATGAATTTGACACGTACATGTCTTTATAATAGACTATTTATTTGGTCTTTCACATTTTGTAAACCTTTTTATCCAAGGGCATTTTTGTGTAGCCTGTTAAAAAAATGTGTTGTAAAATAACAAACTTGTTTTGTGTGTAGCATTTACCACTTGTATAGGAACCAATCATATGTTGTTTTTAGAAATACTATTTGCACAACACTGGTACTTTTTTAGTTTTTCTAATACTTCTATATTTCTTCACGTAGCAGTCTTACTCTTGTATTCACAATCGCCACTGCAATAATGAATCTTGCAAATGTTGGTTTTTATATAGTGGAGTTTGCTGAGGAGGGGTTCTTCACTTTTTGCGGTACAATGTAACAGACTTGAGCTGTTGGTTTTTGTGGTCTCCTTGACCCAAAGGTTAAATCACTGCCCCAGACACAAACCAGGCAGTTCATACTATGCATTCTCAGTATTATTTTTAAAAGTGGTAAGTTTTCATTATAAGACACTTTTAAGATATGAGTTTTTGCAGGGATACATTGTTTTATTTGCATCTTGTCTGGCTGGTTCAGATATTTCTTTTTAACCTTTACGTTTGTTATTTATTATTTGGAGGTTTTGTCATTTATCAGTTGTGTTGTCTTTGTTTTCATGTTTTGATACAAAGGAATGTTTCACTGTAGGTGACATTAACTGATTGTGTACAAATGTAAATCAAATAACGTTCTCGGTGAATGTTTTAAGAGATATATAAGATGTATCACTGAATGATGTTGATACTTTTATTACTGATGTTTCTATTACAGCTTTTTCTTCTGTTGAATAAAATATTTGACAGTTTTTGTGTTTATATCATGGTTTGTATCTATATTTATATAATTTACAATCTAATATATTTTTTTACGTTGAACGAGAATGACGTAATGACGCAGCCAGCACGTGGGCGGATGTAAACAGTTCTTCGGAGGGAGCGCAGATTTTAGTCAACGTTATCAATCTATGGAGGGATGACTCCTGAAGTGCAGCGGGTTGTGAGTCTGGGAAAAGGCAATGGGCTACAGGCCACAGCCGGGATCAGGCGAGGGCAGTTGGTGTTTTCTAACGAGCCCCTGGCCGCGTGTGTTACCCTCAAACTGGCCAGCAGCACATGCCACCACTGCCTCTCGCGGTAAGGCCTATGGAAACTACGCTGGTCATGTGTTCTATTCTGCACATTTGTGGCTTTGTTGTACGTCATTACTTGCACACATTTCCTGTCGTATTGGGTGCATTTGAGTTGAATCATTTTGTACAAATGTTCTCAAGCCACAAGAGGGCGCAATTGCACTGCCGAGACTCCTGTAGGCAGGGAGTCCACTCCATTATGATAGATCCGTGGTCTACTCATTACAAACCGCTTGAAAACCGGTATTAAGCTGCAGACGACATTATGGTTTATCATTTCATATTTTGTAATTTTCCCATTATTTACAGAATGATAAGAACTGTGATTAACAATTTAAAACCAAATATTATCTGAAGAGAAAGTTGATCACTCAGATAATCAAGAATGGACATGTGAGATGAACTCAGTGATTAAAAAATGGCAAACACAAGGACAAATAACTTTAAATTGGTAGGGAGTTCCATAAACAATGGCCTTGACCTCTCGGACACTCGAACATTTAAATTTTCAGATCACATTGAGCGGGACATTGATCGGGATTGTGATCCGGTAAATGACTTTTTCGCTGGCATAGACAATACCACCTGTGGATATTACACTGATGATATGCTGAATCTAATCAATAAGGACGGAAAACTATCGGTAATACATGTAAACAGTCGTAGTATGTATGCTAATTTTGATCATATAAAGAACTACTTACATAATCTTGTGCAGCCGTTTGATATAATTGCAATATCAGAGACGTGGATTAGTGTGGGAAAGGAAAGCAACTTTGAATTGGTTGGGTATGATTTTGTACACATGGATAGGACAAACAAAAGTGGTGGGGGAGTTGCATTATTTGTAAACTCAAATTTGGATTTTCATGTGGTGGATAAAATGACTATTGCAGTGGACAATGTGCTAGAATGCATAACAATAGAGATCCAGAGAGAAAAGTTAAAAAATGTTATTATTAGTTGTATATATCGAATGCCTAGTTGCTGTATAGATCAGTTCAGCGAGAAAATGGAGGAACAAGGCCGAAAAATGTGTAATTGTGTGCGGTGATTTTAATATTGATTTACTAAATCCAAAAAAGCAGAGAATGGTTGAAGATTTTATTCACACAATCTATAGAATCAATTTATATCCCAAAATCACAAGACCCACTCGAATAACTTCTCACAGTGCTACACTAATTGATAATATCCTAACAAATGTCCTGAATGATGCTATTAGTGGACTGATAGTGAGTGATATAAGACAGACTTAGCAGCATATAACTGGGAGGAAATGTACGGGCAGAGAAATGTAAATGATGCGTATAACACATTTCTTCAAATATTTCAATTGCTTTATGATAAAAATTGTCCATTAAGGGAAACAAGGGATAAGCTAGAACAGAAAGGACAACCCTGGATTACACAGGGACTACATAATGCCTGTAAAAAGAAGAATATGTTTTACAAAAGATTCATTAAAGTAAGAACTGTGGAGGCTGAGCAAAAGTACAAAAGATACAAAAACAAGCTAACAAGCATAATAAGAACTGCAAAGAAGGACTATTACTATAAACTACTGGAAAAGAACAAAAACAACGTTAGAGAATTGTGGAACATATTAAATGGTGTCATTAATAAGTCCAACAAGAAGATAGACTACCCTAAATGGTTCAATGTAAATGATAAAGAAAATGATAATATGCTAGAGGTTGCAAATGGTTTCAATGAGTTCTTTGTAAATACTGGTTCTGAATTGGCACACAACATTCCCAATACAGGAAACGATCCAGTTAGCCATATAAAAAGAAACCTTGGGTCAATGTTTTTCGATCACGTTGAAGAGGCGGAGGTAATAAGAACGGTCTGTGAATGTAAAAATAAGACATCTGGTGACTGTCATGACATTGACATGAAGCTTGTTAAAACTGTTATTGAGGGCATAGTAAAGCCAATCACATTCATCTGTAATTTGTCGTTTCAGTCTGGTACATTCCCTCACCAAATGAAAATTGCTAAAGTGATTCCACTGTTTAAGTCTGGGGACAAGCACAATTTCACAAACTATAGACCGGTCTCACTGCTTCCACAATTTTCAAAAATTATAGAAAAGCTCTTTGTGGTACGCCTGGACAAATTTCTGGACAAAAACAATATACTTAGTGAAAGCCAATACGGGTTCCGATCACAGAGGTCTACAGTTTTAGCACTGTTGGATTCCATTGAAAATGTAACAAATTCACTCGATGAGAGACTGCATTCAATAGGAATATTCCTTGACCTTCAAAAGGCATTTGACACAATTAACCATGACATTTTAATTTCTAAATTGGAAAGATATGGGATCAGGGGTAAAGTATTGGAATGGATAAAGAGTTACTTGACAAACAGAAAACAATTTGTAAAAATTGGAAACATATGCTCCTCATATCTAAACGTTTCCTGTGGTGTCCCACAGGGGGCAGTGTTAGGTCCTAAATTATTTATTCTATACATGAATGACTTGACTCAGGTGTCAAAAACTCTCAGAATGGTTCTCTTTGCGGATGACACAAGTGTTTTCTGTTCAGGGAGTAATCTCAAGTCACTAGTCCAAGAAATAAATACAGAATTGGATGCACTCAAGTCATGGTTTGATGGAAACAAGTTATCACTAAATTTGGCAAAAACAAAGTTCATACTGTTTGAGAGTGTAACAAATGATGACGTTGAAATAAAACTGGATGGCAAAACTATTGAAAGAGTAAATGAAATAAAGTTTTTAGGAGTTTTAATAGATTAAAAAATAAACTGGAAAGCTCACATTAGTTATGTGAAGGGAAAAATATCTCGGAGTATATCAGTGATAAATCAGGCAAAACAGTTTGTAAATAAAAAGTCCCTGGTTACACTTTACTCTTCACTAGTTTTGCCATATTTCACTTACTGTGTTGAGGTGTGGGGTAATAATTATCAATCGGCACTTCAACCTCTGGTTGTGTTGCAAAAGAGGGTAGTGCGCATAATACACGGTGCAGGTTTTAGGGACCACACCAACTCACTCTTTGCACAATCAAAATTGCTAAAGCTATTGGATATTGTTGAATATGCAACAACACAAATTGTATTCAAGGCAAAAAAGAGTATGTTGCCAAAGAATATCCAAAAACTATTCATAGAACGAGAGAGAGAATATAACTTACGGGGGATGATCAACTTAAGGGTTAAAAGGGTAAAGAGCAAGCGTAAAAGTTTTTGTGTTTCTGTGCGAGGTGTACAAATGTGGAATAAGTTGAGAGTGCAGCTTAAAGAATGTCCAAATTTAGCAATATTTAAAAAAGGCTTTAAGGAAATGACATTTGTAAAATATCAAGAGGAAAATATGTAATACAATTCTAGTATTGTTATTATTACTGAAGGGGTTGACTCTAAAATACCAGCTTGGGCTTTGGGATAGATGTGTTTTAGGGGCTGATGTTGCAGTGGTGGGTGTAGGTGCTGTCTCTCTGGCTGGGCCTTTGGCGTGGTAGGTGAGTACTATGGTGGGACTTGAGGTGTGGAGGAGACTGGCCGGCCTCACGGTAGCGTTCTTTGACGGTCTGGCGAGAGTGCTTTCTCTCATTCTGAATTGCAATTAAAACAAAAACAAAACTAAAAGCTCCCTTTGTCTAAAGGTAGAGTGAGGCAGTCACACGGGTGATAATCTGCTCTACTTAAAGTCAAGGAGTGAGACTGTTAATCTAATAAATTAAGAAAATCAAAATTGAATAAATGAAAATAAATTGAAAAGGAAATCAATACAATTTATTTTGCGCTCTCTACTAAAGGAGATATTGTGAAAATATGTTGTATTGTGTTGAGGTAAAACAAAACTGTTGATTGTGGCTCATGAAGCTGTTGGAAGGCTGTGGTGAGTGTTGGCCTCTCTTTCTCCTGTGCGGATGGTCTGCTGCTGTGGGTTTGCTTGGTGCGCCTGGGCCTGGTGGGAGATGGCAGTGTCGAACTTACCGGTGCGCGTTGGCCACTGTGACACATTTGTTTCAAAGAAACATATATAATGTGTGTATGTATGTATATATATATATATGTGTATGTGTATGTATATGTATATGTGTATATATGTATGTATATATATGTGTATGTATGTATATGTGTATGTGTATATATATATATATATATATATATATATATATATATATATATATATATATTCATGTATATGTGTATTTGTGTGTGTGTGTATGGTTACATATTTATACATGACAAGAACAACTATAATATGTGTGTATGAATATTGTATATGTATGGCTATGTCTGTATGTATGTGTGGGCGGGTAGGTGCAACCGTATAAAGTGAATATAGGTACAGGGGGTGGGAGCCTATAAGTTTGACTTCTTCCCACTCCTTTTTGAGCTTTAACAGGAGTGAAAATAAATTAAAAGTGAAAATAAATAAAAATAATAAAAATAAAAATGTATATATACATTAATGTATGTATGTATGTATGTAAAATTCTATCATGTATTGTATGTAATTGCTTTTAAATCTATAAATTGATTCCTGTTTATAAGCTTGAAATAAAATCAATCAATCAATCAAAAAATCAAATGTAGCAAAACAAGAAGCAATATTTCCGTGGGCTTCATCATACCTTATTCTTATAGCTCTTACTTGGCGTTGGTTAGTGTTTTTGACCCGTTGTTTTTTTACTTTAAAAAAATCTATAAATTGCAGACACAATGGTGGATCAAGATTTTAAGTATTGAACAAGTGTCACTGTCACTTGTGCCCGGCTGCTACTCTTCAGATTTAAAAGTGATTTTGGTAATGATTAAAGTGGTAATGGCTCCATTTTGTGAAATTATGTTTCACAAACACAATTCATATCTTGAGTGTATCTGTCATTCAGTATTTAAATAAGGTGAAAGATGTATAAGGTTAAAGATATTTGTAAAATGGTTGTGTGTTGAATTCTCAGCTGCTCGCAAATTAAATCTGCATTCTATCTCCCAATACCCAACAACAAAATCATTTTTAAATTCATAATTTTCCTCAAAATGAAACAGACTCAATTACAGTATAACAATTTATTATTATTTTTCTCTCGTTATGACAGCAAACATGAAACTGCATCATGTGAAAGGCATAGGGAGATGATGACAAGGGTCAATCATGTGTTGGTGCATAGTGCCACAAGAAGCCAATTTTAATTTTGGTTTCAGTGCAAACAGTGCACCTTCCACATGTTGGATATATCTCCAAAAATTGGTAGATTTTTCACTTTACCGGTCACTTAGTGTTGGTCTTTAAGATAAATCAAATATTTTCATGTTTTTATGAGACAAAATGATGAGAGTCCATGGGTTTAATAATGAATACAATGTTTTTATTGTATTGCTTCTTTGTACAGTGACCTGGGGTGCCCTGAAAACCCTTTTAAATGAATGCATTACTGTTATTGTTATTATGGGCTATGAATACTTTTGCAATGCACTGTATATATTGTAATTGTGTCAATGGAATTTCAATGCAATATAATAAAGTCAAGTCAAGGTCTTGTTAAATACAGTGGGAATAATCTAAATTCAAATGAACTTAACCTTGAATAAATAAACTAAATATTAACAGCCCTCATTATAGACAAGGCACAGTAGACATTATAGACCTAACCCTAACAGCCTTAATACAGCTGTGTGGTCTTCAATGACAGCCATTAAATCATGATAACATCATTTTGATGTTTCCCATGGAAAAGTCATTTGCAAGCTTCTCTCCTCTGGTATAACATTTGGGAACACTGTATTAATGAATACAATGATTATGATTTGAATGTTATATTCAAACATTTAAAAAAAATTGTGCACATTTTCCAGTTCAGAGTAGTGACTCTCTTAATAAGCAATTCAAGACGTGCCTAAAATGCTTGTGTGATTAGCTCTCTATCTGACACCAATCTTTCATTTCTTCTCTCTCTGGACAATGAAGCTTTGAAGTCTCGCTGACAAAACTGGGTAGAACTCCACTGAATCAGGATCTGTTTCTATAACCACTGATTGAGTTGAGTAACCTCATTTTAGAAGAGTGCTTGTCATCGTTGCTGAAGATTGCTCCAGTTTTGAATTGATGCATTTGATAAACAGGTTTTCGAATGATTTCCCTGTTGGAAAGTTTTTATGTTCCTTTTATTGTGTGTTTCCGATTTTCTCAGTTAAATTAGCAGTGATTATGCATTAATGCAGGAAATGCGTTTATTTTAAGTATATAAAAGTCCTCAAGATGCTTTTGTACAAACTGAGTTAAGATGAGATGTTTCTTCAATGGAAAACAACATTACTAAATTATAAAAAGCACAATTCTCAAACTGTATGTAATGTATTGAATTAAATGCAATAAACAACTATCCGTTAATTTATTAAACATTCTAGTATTATTACATGTTTGAGTCTATTTAGAAAAGTCTGACTGAAACCGATTTTTACAACACTTGATTTTGTGATTTTCTATATAGTTGTAGCTGTAGCGCACAAACCGATGTGTGTAAAGACTCTCAAATTTGACAAGACAAACCAGAATAAACCAAGCTACATTTTGGAAACTTTGTCTTTACATTCAAGAGACACTGCCTCATAAAGAGTCTTCAGGTGCGAATGAGTCACAGGTAAACAGCCATTAAGGTCTCAGCAGGACTTCACTCACAGCTCTGAACTGCCTCACAGCTGGCACCATCTCCCTCCTCTCTCTCGTTCCTTTCTCCCCTCTCCCTGCTCTCCCTCTTTCTCTTTCTCTCCATTTTCCTTCTCTCTCAGTTCCTCTCTCTCCCCTACTCTCTCCTTCCTCACCTCTCTCCTCCTCTCCTCTTCTCTTTCCTCCCGCGTTCCTCCCTCCCCTCTTTTTCTACCCTGTGCTGGTGCATCACTGCAGTTGTGCCTGCAGCATTTTTACAGCCTTTGTTCCCCCATTAAATCTGTTACTATTTAACAACACTAGAGGGCAGTAGCACTCTTGGATGGCCAAATGGTCACTTGAAATCTTAAATTTGTAATTTGTTAAAGAGTCCATATGATTTAGCCCTGTAATTGATATAACTTGATTGATGTTGATGTTTAGATCGGGAACAAACCACAGAACTTTTTGTATCCTTGTTTAAATAATACTGGTAATTGTCTCTGCAAATCATTTTTATACTTCCAATATAGGATTTTATTCATCTTTGAGTATTATCTGCATCTTTTTATTTTTTATTTGTACTAAATATATGATTTTTATTATTTTTTTTAAGCTAAGGACATTCTAATAGACAGCAATTTTATCATTAAGATTTAAATTTTTTTGATTCAAGATTTGATCATTTTATTGTCATTGTCAAAAAAACAACAAAATACAATGTTTGAGCATCACCGTGATAATGGAGAGTATAAAGTGCAGAAGTTGGATGTAAACAGCACAGGGCTTGATGAGGGAGATTAGCAAAACAGTAACAGTAACCGTATGTAAGTGAGTATGTTAGCTGAAACAATGCACGACCAGTTCAGAGTTATGGCAGGTATGTAAAAGTGCAGGATAATGGGGGGCTGTGGGGGTGAGGAGGGGGGCAGTGTTCATTGAGTAGTCTGACAGCCTGGGGGAAGATGGCTTTTGGCCATTCTGCTGGTTCGGGCAGAGAGTGACCTGCACCTTCGGCCCGAGGGCAGCAGGTGGAACAGTCGGTGTGCTGGATGGGAGTGGTCTCTGATGATGATCTTCCCAGTAGTTTTCACCACCCTCTGGATCGCCTGCCTCTTGCCCTTTGTGCAGCTGGAGAACCACACGAGCAGACCATACGTCAGCACACTCTGAATGGCACAGTTATAAAAGTGTATCATGAGCCTCTGAGGGAAATGGACTCTCTTCAGCTTCCTCAGATAGAAGAGGCGCTGTTGTGCTTTCCCCACAGCTGAGATCTATTGTGCCCAGGAGAGGTTCTCACACACAGTCAGGCCCAGAAATGTAAAACGGGACACTCGCTCCACCACCTCACCGTCTACAGACAGTGGTAGATGTTGAGGGTTAATCTTTTTATAATTACTACTCTGTTTTTCCTATATTCACGTGTTGGAGTCTTTAAATAGTCCGTAAATAAAGCAGTTAACTATAATCAATTGATTATAGTTAGTAACTCTTAGTTGTGATTAATGAATTAATCGTTACAGTCCTAATCTGAGGCACATTACAATGAACACAAGTTTTATGATGACAACGATAAGTACAAAACAAGATTTAAAGGCTAGAATAACTACTAATTCCTGATCCACAAGTCCCTGCTTTGACCACATTTAGAGGTCAAAGCAGGGTCTACTAAGGGAGGTCACTTTTGATGGTGCTACTTAATATTGAATAAAAACCATGTCCTTCTTATTTGATGTGAATTTCTTTTAGCTTTGAAACACCGCAATAGAGTTTCAAAGAGATGGCACAATAGATGGGGTTGATAGAGAGTAGAAGAGCTGGCCAAAAACAAATTTAAAATTAATCTAAAAATAAATCACACGAAGTAAGAATGTAAGTAAGTAATCTTTATTTATACCTTTCTCAGACCAGAGTCACAAAGCTCTTCACTAATGGCAAGTGATAATTGATATATTAGGGATGTGGCATTTTTTTTTCCTCCATCTGTGTTCTCTGGAAATCCTTTGTAAATCTTATTTTTTTCTAATATGTATGTACAGTATAAATCCAGATTTTTCTCGAGCCTTCTTTGTAACTGCTGTATTAGTTTTCATAGATGCCTAGCTCCAAGTAGCTTGTAAATATTTGAAAGGGGCTGCAGTCACATAGGATTGATAGACTTCCTGTGGCTTGCTGTGATGGCGTGGTGGACCTGTTCGTGTGTGAATTATGTTTTGTGTTGAATCGGCAGCGAGCCTGTTTACAACTCCCATATCTGCTGTTATTGCTTTGTGACCCACATTGCTGGACTGTGTTTCCTTAACAGTGGGTGGCTTTTCCTATTTCTGAATATTTGTGTGTTTAAATGAATACGTTAGAATTGTAAAGTATTTTAATCTTCACTTGAATCATTACAACCATTCTGCTCAAAAGCTTAATGAAGGCTTATTTTTATGTCAATGTCAATGGACATGACTGACACACTGTTAATGTGTATAAACATTATCCAACCAGAATGTAGAATGACAATCACATGAGTCTCTCATTTGGGTTGGTAGCAGCTGGATTGGTCTCAATCTAAAACCCATCATTTGGAAGAACGTCTTGGACTGGCAGTAAAGATTTAGGAATGCCTTGCCCTTTTTATGTTTCGAAACAAGGCACAGTGACAGTTTTTTCACTACATGTATTCTTTTCTTTGTGTGAGAATCTGAGTCTGTTGCCATTTCATGTATTCTTTATTTTTTATACTGTGGCTGCATGTGTGTAAAGACAATGGTCACTGGGTTCAGGCTTTTTACCAGACTGACCACAGAACCAAGGGGGTCACTCTTTGATCTTTAGGGGCAGGAAATGCACCATACAACACACACTTGGTGAACACTTTATGAAACAAACATAAACTCTACTGATATTCACTAGCCTCTGCCCCATTTAAGACAACAACAAAAATGTCTATTTAAAATCACCCTTTTAAATCAGCCATCAGCTAGTCAAACTTTGAAAGAATCAACATCTGCATTGGCAAAACCCGTATTGGTTGATCTCTAGTTATAAACAGCCATATAGTTCATCATTTGACCGTTCATCAATCATCAGGTTCGTTCTGAAGGCCATAGTTTGGACTAATAGATATGCATCATGTGTTTTTTTCTCACCTGTCTCACATGTCCTGCTCTATTGAAGTCATCCTTTTCCTCTTCTCTCTGTTCAGACCGGAGACCTTGTTGAGGTGCTCCCAGTGCAAAATGGCTCGCTACTGCAACATCACTTGCCAGGTATAACCCGTCTCGTGTCCTTCTATGTGTGGATAGTTTTTCAATTTGTTGGGATTGTCTTCTGCTCCAGAAACGAGCCTGGCCTGTCCATAAGAGTGAGTGCAAATGTCTGAGGAGTATTTTACCCAGGATTCCCACTGACTGTGCGTTTGGCGGCAAGAATTATCTTTGCCAAGGTAAGAGTTGAGGTTGTCTAAAAAGGGCAATACATTCTGTACTAAAATTAACTGTTTGAATTTAAAGAAGTGCATTTTTGTTTTGTTGAAAAGTTCTTTAAATGCATTGTTTGTTTGTTTTTTTCCAGTGTTCCTCTTATAAAGCAAATAGTGAGGAACTTTACTCCCTAGAAGAGCTTGAATCACGTACGTTTATAGATGCTGAAGTTATTACTAGTTTTCTATGTGCATAATGACGTAATGTTTCTTTATGTCTTTATTTCTTTTTGATAGATCTCTGCTCCATGTCTGAACAGAAGAAAGAAGGTCTATCCCAGCTGGCCTCTATGTTACAGCTCTATCTCCAACAGGAAGTCCCTACACTGGCTCAAGCTACTTCACCTGTGCCCCCCTCTTGTCAGGACCCCCTCTGCCTCATGGGAAAGGTAAGATTAAACAAAAACTTCTCAAAGCATTTTAATTTTTCTGCTGTTCGAATATACCCAGCACTTGTGATTAGTTTCCATTGTGAATGTGTTCCCAGAATAGCTGAAGTTTTCATCCTCATGAGACACCATCTGCTCTTGTTACATTGAAACTGCAAAATCGATACGTTGTCCATGTTGTGTTCCCGTACAGACAACTTCTTTTTATAGTTACTTGGATCTTTAACTTATCAACAGGCATGGTTGTGTGGGGTTAATCAAGAATAAGGGAGTTTAATATATAAAAAAAAAAAACGTATTTGTTTTTATTTACCAAGGTAGGGCAATACAATTTCGCAATGGAACATACAAAAATAACTTTTTTTCAAATTGAAACTTGTGTCACTTTTGCAGGGTAGGGAAGACAAGTCATTGTTTTTGAGTAGGAGTACAGTGCCTTGCGAAAGTATTCGGCCCCCTTGAACCTTTCAACATTTCGCCACATTTCAGTCTTCAAACATAAAGATATAAAATTTTAATTTTTTTGTCATGAATCAACAACAAGTGGGACACAATCGTGAAGAGGAACGAAATTTATTGGATAATTTAAACTTTAAAAAAAAATAAACTGAAAAGTGGGGCGTGCAATATTATTCGGCCCCTTTACTTTCAGTGCAGCAAACTCACTCCAGAAGTTCAGAGAGGATCTTTGAATGATCCAATGTTGTCCTAAATGACTGATGATGATAAATAGAATGCACCTGTGTGTAATCAAGTCTCCGTATAAATGCACCTGCTCTTTGATAGTCTCAGGGTTCTGTTTAAAGCGCAGAGAGAACCATGAAGACAAAGGAACACACCAGGCAGGTCCGAGATACTGTTGTGGAGAAGTTTAAAGCCAGATTTGGATACAAAAAGATTTCCCAAGCTTTAAACATCTCAAGGAGCACTGTGCAAGCAATTATATTGAAATGGAAGGAGTATCAGACCACTGCAAATCTACCAAGACCCGGCCGTCCCTCCAAACTTTCATCTCAAACAAGGAGAAGACTGATCAGAGATGCAGCCAAGAGGCCCATGATCACTCTGGATGAACTGCAGATAACTACAGCTGAGGTGGGAGAGTCTGTCCATAGGACAACAATCAGTCATGCACTGCACAAATCTGGCCTTTATGGAAGAGTGGCCATTTCTCAAAGATATCCAATAAAAGTCTCTTAAAGTTTGCCACAAGCCACCTGGGAGACACACCAAACATGTGGAAGAAGGTGCTCTGGTCAGATGAAACCAAAATCAAACTTTTTGGCCAAAATGCAAAACGATATGTTTGGCGTAAAAGCAACACAGCTCATCACCCTGAACACACCATCCCCACCTCAGCTGTAGTTATCTGCAGTTCATCCAGAGTGATCATGGGCCTCTTGGCTGCATCTCTGATCAGTCTTCTCCTTGTTTGAGATGAAAGTTTGGAGGGACGGCCGGGTCTTGGTAGATTTGCAGTGGTCTGATACTCCTTCCATTTCAATATAATTGCTTGCACAGTGCTTCTTGAGATGTTTAAAGCTTGGGAAATCTTTGTGTATCCAAATCCGGCTTTAAACTTCTCCACAACAGTATCTCGGACCTGCCTGGTGTGTTCCTTTGTCTTCATGGTTCTCTCTGCGCTTTAAACAGAACCCTGAGACTATCAAAGAGCAGGTGCATTTATACGGAGACTTGATTACACACAGGTGCATTCTATTTATCATCATCAGTCATTTAGGACAACATTGGATCATTCAAAGATCCTCACTGAACTTCTGGAGTGAGTTTGCTGCACTGAAAGTAAAGGGGCCGAATAATATTGCACGCCCCACTTTTCAGTTTTTTATTTGTTAAAAAAGTTTAAATTATCCAACAAATTTCATTCCACTTCACGATTGTGTCCCACTTGTTGTTGATTCATGACAAAAAATTAAAATTGTATGTCTTTATGTTTGAAGCCTGAAATATGGCGAAATGTTGAAAGCTTCAAGGGGGCCGAATACTTTCGCAAGGCACTGTATGCTTAATAAAACATAATGGGACAGAAGCATGATACAATCAACAACAACAACCAATTTTCAATAAATGAAAGATAAATGCACCAAAAGATTATTTCCCCAAAACATCCTGCCTACTCTGTCATTCGGTTGTTCTTTTCATCAGATTTTAAAGCTAGTAGGTTCCTAAGTAGACTGACGTTGCTTCTTTAGATAATTGGGCTTGTATTTTGTTGCTTTACACATCACTTTTTGATATTTTTCACAAGTGAGGGTGTTTAGTCAGCAGTCCTGTGTGATTGCCATGTTTACACCTGCAAAAACGGAGCACCATAGGGAAAATGTACCATTGCTTGATTTAACAAGTCTAAACTGCGTAGATTTGGAAAAACACTCTCAGATTGGACTGTTTGTGTGAATGATGCATGCGTGGTGAATTAAAGGAAGCGCTGAAAAATCTGGAAAGCTGCTGATTAATGGAGTTGGAAAGACCAGAGGGAATTCTCCTCCATTTTGAAAGGGATGAAAAGCCGACAACACTGAGTAGATTAAAGAGAGTGTGGTGGAGAAATGAAGGCGCGGAAGACTGATTTAAGAGGTCAAGAATGGGAGCTTGTCCAGTTTGTGTCCCATTATGCAGTTTTCCTTTTTGCCAAAGCATATTTCTGTAGTGGGTCCTACAGGACACCACCAAAGGAAAATGCATTTGCCCCAATATCTGACGAGTACCAATAGAGTTGGAAACCTTTTATTATGTATGGGTGTAAAATGTACATAAAATCTCATAAGTAATCTTAATTTATATAGCGCCTTTCACAGACCTGAATCACAAAGCGCTTTGCAACTGTGGGCATTTGTCTCTCACTCCACACAGAGAGCGCGGTCGCCAGTACAGGAGGTGCATGCCAGTCCGATTGTACATGTTTTTGTAGTGGTAGGGGAAACCGGAGCACCCAGAGGAAACCTATGAAGTCAGAAAGGCCCTGTTCCGACCGGGATTCAAACCCAGGACCTTCTTCTGCTCAGCCACCGTGCTGCCCACCTACCAGCATTTTCAACAACTAATCCAATCAATAGAAAGAATAATAATTGGATTAAACTGTTTTCAGAATAACCATTTAGGTTATAGCCCTAACTTTAACCCTATGTTTGGGACTGGTCCCGGTAATGTACTTTTTTGGGGGTTTCCCATTATTCATCATTAGTAACTCAAATCTATATCTTACTAATATATTTACGGAGCAAACATTACAACACACAAATAAACATTACATTCATAATACAAACTGATTAAAAGTAAAACAATCACAATCCGTTCTGTTTCCAAACAATATGTCTGTTGTTTTATTATGTGAAATTGTGTCGTACAGTTTAGTCGTAAATATATGGGGCGAAACAACTGAATGAAGCTTCTTGAAAACAACATTCAAACTCAAAATCCAACATGTTTACTTCTCTACCAATAGGAGGCACTGTGATTGCATGCAGTTTGTCACATAACTTTATAAGAGAGGAGGCCTTGGTCATCACATACCCCTCCTCTCTTCCCTGTATGTTTCATGTACACAGTGTTTTCTGTGTCTATTCTCATGTACTGTAAGCCCGTCTCAACTGTCCTGGCCTTTCTATTCTTGTCCCTCAGCCATTACATCTATGTGAAGAATAATGAGCATGGAACTCTCCCTCTCTTTATATGCACTCCAGCCGGCTTACCTCTTCCCTGCCCTCTTGCTTTTTTCTACCTTTAATAGTACCTCACGTACATAACAAATGGCAAATGTGAATGTTATTATGGTGTGCTTAACAAAATAGGTTGTTATAATGCATGTTTGGACTTGAAGGTCTGTTCTTGTTTTACTTTGGAGTTATAAAGACCATTCTTTATGCTAATAGCTTCTGCCTGGTGCCCCACACATATGAAGTAGTTGCATACAACATCATTACTGTTCTAAATATCCCCAGGAGGGCCAGTGGAGGCACAGTGGTAGGCAGATAGATGGGGGGTGGGGGCAGAGAGGAGAAGGGGGCTTATAGCAGTAAGTGGAGGAGACTGTAAGTGTATGTTGGCCACACTGCAGTGATGCAATAAGCAATGACAGATGAGAGAGTTTCAGTTCATTTTATTACCTCCCTCGAGCAAGTTTCCTTTGTAAAGATTGAGTGTTATTTGTCTTTTTGTGGGTTTCTTCGAGTTTCTGGATTGTAAGTTCATGAGGGACTCGGGTGTTTATTATTGGAGTACATTAGGCAACATGAGGCCCATTTTCTTTGTACGCAGCATGACCCATGGTACAACAGAAAACAACCACCGAAGGATTACCCACTTGTATGATCAAACATGACAACACCCTTCGAATACTGTCTTTTGTCCAAGCAAAACCACATATGTTTTCTTATGGTCAATAAATAATTCATAATCAATATTATTCAGCTTAATTGATTTGCAACAACTTTTCCAGACAGAGGCCCGAGTGGCGTTGCAGGATTGGTCAAATGGGAAAATTTGCTTACGGGGACAATAAGATGAGAAGACCACCTTCACTCAGCCTATACGCTTTGGGCATGTGGTGTCAACTTATGACTGTGCTTTTGAGTATGAACTTGAAAAAGAAACTCATTTACAAACACTAATGATGAATGATCTTGTTAACAGTTATCTATGAACCTTTAGCCGCCTGCGTAATTGGGAACTGTATCCAATCTGACTCATTTGGCTGTATAGAGGAAGAATGCTCTCTAGTTGTTTATAGGCTGCAGATGTAATTTATCATAGTGAGGTACAATACGCGCACCCATATATCTGATGTGTGCGTGCCCACTAAATGCAACACTGACTCTATTCTGATTTACTTCCACAAGCAAGAGTCTGATTTAGTTTGTGTTCCTTGTTGTCGTAAGTTTTTGTCGATTTGATTTGCAGTCTATTGCTTGTGCGCGTTGTAGTACTGCGTGTGCATAACCGCCTGCTTGAGTTTAGAGAGTTGTGGGAGTAATTTATTCTCTTCATATATTTTATGCATCTGTTTTGAGAATGCTGATACTTGGACTAAAGAATGACTAATGCAGTAAAGTTATAGTTCAAAGGTTCAAGGCACAGAATGTAGAATTCACTCACACTCTCATGGAGCCATTACAACTCCAGCTATGAGCTTATGTATGTCCCTGAACAGTGGACTGCTGCGGCTTATGTTTCTGCTGCTCACACTGAGCTAATACTGATTTAATTCAATTGCATTTTTGAATAACCCAAAATTGCAAAACAAATTGGCTCTCAAGCTCATAGGGTGGCACTGTGGCAATGGCTCGTATTCCTGCTTCTCAGCAGGGATTGAATGTTTAGACTTTCACTCTGAAAGAGATTTTGTCTGTGTCTGCATCTGGGTGCCACTAAAGACCTGTACAACAGGTAAAATCCTCCAACTCCTGACCAAGCCGAGGAACAACATCTGGAGAAGTGTCCCCAGGCACTGCATTGTGGCGACCACAGCTCCTGATAGATTGCTTTAGTGCCATTACAGGAGAGGACAAATGCAGATGATATATTGACCATATATATCAATAAAGTATTCCTCAAACTTATTCTCCTCGTGGTTTTAGAGGCAGTCTTCCTGACTATATTTTATCATAAGACAATACGCTATTGTGTTTTTGTGAAATGCGAAGTTAATATTGTCTAATAGCTAAATATTCCTTTTTAATATACATGTTTTTATTTATGTATATATTTTAAAGAGGTTTTCCTATTAACATGTATGTCTCCAGATCTTGGGAGAAGTGGCTTTAGGACAGCTTTAAAATCCCCTGGAGGAAATGAGTGTAAAGAGGCCAGCTGGAAGAATAGTGTGAAATGGAAGGGCAATCTATGGGCTGGAGTTCAGATGTGGTCTGCTTTCTCGCTGTGTTTTGCTTAGTATAATCCTCGTGCCTGTTTATGTGTTTATGTGCTCAGCCTTATCTCTCCAACATTTCTCCCTGGTCTGCCATTGCGGCTGGCTCTGCCACAGGCAATACCTAATTAGCTTAGACTTCCACATACACACCCTTGCACAGCTTAGTGTAATGGCTTAAGTCGATCATAAATGCCAGTCTAATAGAAAGCGAGAATAAAACCATTTGTGTAATTGACTTGTCGTTTGTGTGTGTGTGTTTGTGTCTGTGTGTGTGTCTGTGTCTGTCTGTGTGTGTGTGTGTTTGTTTGTGTCTGTGTGTGTGTGTGTGTGTCTGCGTGTCTGCGTGGGGGCTTACGAGAAAGGAGGCTGTAAAAAGGGCTTAAAAATGAAATGAGTGAAGTTCGTAGGAAGTCGGGCTCAGGATGAGACATGGTGCCAATTAATTGTGCAGTGCTATGGCTTGTAGTGAGGCCACAGAAAATCAAACTGAATGAAAGAATGGCATAGATAACAAAGATGATGAGGCAGAGGAGCACGGGCCACATACACACATTATTATTTAGCTTGTTTTTTATTGCAAATTGACGTGTCTGTGAATGTTTATGATAGGAAGCTAAAGTTTTTGGGTGTGGTTGTTTTAACGAGGCTGTCTCAGATGATATATCTGTCATCTCCACTATTCTTTGTTGGTGTCCTCCTTGTGTTGCCCCAAACATTTATTGTAATTACTGTTCTTTGGTCTCGGAGAGGATCACAGACACAGAGCAGGAGATAACCAGACCAAAGCTTATGTGGTTTTAATTCTCCACTCTTGAGACTAAACATTTAAGAAGTGATGTTATCGGTATCATTTTGACTCCCATCTATGTCTGCCAGGAAGTATAGGTGTATTTTTGTGTCTTAACTGAGAGAAAAATTGAGCAGCAGCAGGAGGAGGAGCTGTGTGAAAAAGACGTAAGCTAAATGTAAACACCGGAAAAACAAGACTGTTTCTCAAATGCAAAGCTTCTTGCCTTCACATACGCTGTGTGGATGAGACAATCCTGGTCCATAATGTTATTTTGAATTTTTATAAATGGTGTCATATATACCCCATTAGGGACATATGACGGGGCACCCATGGGGTCTGGGTACCTATGGGGTATGAGGCCTTTTTTGGTGGGCTATATCGCCCTTTAGTGCACCAGGTGTCTATAATGTATTTACTTACTGTGAGGCTATTTTTGGTTCTGCCAAAAAATTACCCGACAGTTGTGAAGTGAAAGCAAAACGTCTTTTTTTTTTACTCAAAAACTTGAGAGAGCTAGTGGGAAGTCCATATATGGAAATGTCACACCTCTGCTCCTGGTAGGGTTTAATATACATAACATAATATACATGTTTCTATAGAGGGAAGCACGAGGCACAAGTCACATCTGTACAGATGAATGGGACATTTAAAAATAGCTTCTAATCCGTTTATATCAGTATGATTATTGGTATGCTACTGGTGTTTCTGGAGCAGGGAGTCAGAATGGTCTTGGTGTGGAAGTAAAAACATTGTGAGAATGAAAACGTGTTTTTCTGTGTGGTGATTAGTCAATGGCGATGACTTTGGTTCCAGTCTTGAAACTAGCAGTTATTTTAAGTCTCGTGTCAAGTGCTGTAAACCAGGGGTCTCAAACCGGTTCCAGGAAGGGCCATGTGGCTGCAGGTTTTACTTCCAACAGTTCAAAACTGAGCAGGAGCACAGATGACTCCACCCATTTCCTAAAGGTTAAAACTGGACTCACCTGAGTAAATAGTCTCATCACTAATTTATTTTATTTAATTACAGCGTTTTTTCATGTCATTAATTGACTAGGATCATGTTGACTTTACTTTTCTTTCATCTAATGGTAATGCATTTGTATTAGTATTAACAACAATAAATAACACGGTCTTGATATGCATTGACAGAATTGTTACCTCTTTATGGGACTTAAGGAACTTGTGTAGAAAAATAAAAAAATAAAAAATCGTTTCATAGTAGTGATAATTGGGTAAATCACTCCTTTTTTACATTTGAAAATTGGTGTGTGATGTTGTGAGGGCGTTTATATTTAGCTGTCACAGTTTCTTTTCTCTGTATTCAGGTTTGAGTGGGCTCTTATCCACCCACCTGCTGTACTGTCTTTTTCGATGGCCATTAGCACTTTAAGCAAACGTTGGAAATATTCTGCCTTTGGACACCTCGGTCTGATTTCACTGAATATTAACAAGATTCCACTGAGTTCATTGCCTCCTGTCCGTCCAAGATCATAAACACTAAACCTTCACTGCATGTGTCCATGAATTCCCTTCTATGTTTTCAAGCGTATATTTGCATAAGTAGCTCACATTAATGATTTTTTTCTCTCCTTATTACCAAGTGTATTTTTTGCAGCCAGAACGTGTTTGTCAATGTTTTATGGACTTAATTTGTTGTTCCATTGTTTGTGTTCTGGTGGTTTATTGTGGTTTAGTGGGCATCCATGCTGAGAGTTCTCTTGTTAAGCAGAAAGGGCTTGCAATAAGCACTTTCTGCTTAACTGTGACTGGAATCTAACCTCCAATCTTCTTGCCCAACCATTCAACATCATTATATATCAATTGTTCATTACTAACTTGCAAACCAATTCTTTGCTTCTTGGCTTGTGCTTATTATGTTGTTACTGAACTATATTTGGTTCCTTGAGTACAGTAGTTTCAGTTCCTGAAATCCAGCATTGATAATATTTTTTGAAATTTTTAAAGTATCCACCTTTTTTCTTTGCCAGTCATTTAGTTTCTAATGAGGGGTTGGAATCACGCCCAAGTGCAAGGGACGGCAGTGAGTGAGTGAGTGAGTGGGAGGGGCAGATGACAGGGGGAGGACAAACACAAACAGCCCTCCCAGTAGAACAGTGCATCTACCATCACCTAATTACAACTGGCTGCTTTAATTGACTCTACTACTAACCCCAAGTGTCTCAAGTGTTTCCCTGCTTCTGCTTGTGTGAAGCAAGACTATGTCACCCATTTAATGAACAGAGGGACCCTTTTTGTTTTAAAATGTATTATATAGTCAATTGAGTGTGGTAAGGCTGTTTGTTAATTCAATCTCTGGAATTGCGTGCCACATCCTACAAATGAAGATTAAATCCAGGAATTGTGCAAGGCAGACAAATTAGTTGGCTTGGTTTTATGTCTTGATTGTATGTAAAATTAGGCGTGTGAAGGGATGATAAACAGATAAAACATGTTCATAATTATGATGATTATATTTTTCCTGTCAAAATGTGATGAACTAAAAACGAAAGTGCAGAAACTGTAATTGCCACAATGGACAACAAATAGTCCCCTTTGAATTGTTTGGTTTTGATGCTTTTGGAAGAAATTTAGTTATTTGTTCTTGTTTCTGGGGTGTGCATGTGCAAGATATCCACATTTCAGATTAATCGCTGCAACAACAAAAATGATTTTAATTTCAGACTTTTCTATTGGAGATTTCAGTCGTTCAATTGCCGTTAGAAGGTTCAATCTGCCAGATCAAAACGTGGAATAAATTTAAACTGACCAATCACCTCGTTATTGGCATTAAAAATGGCTAAATTATTTCTTATGTATTAAGTCTGAAATTAATGCATTATTTTCAGACATAACGCCTTTATTTGGGAATCATTGATCTACCCCCATCATGATCTATCATGATGCATATGCAGAAACTGAAAATCCACTTGGCCAAATCAACCTACCCAATCGGCCAACAGATTGAAATTCGTCCGCTGCATTTGACCCAAATGCCCATAGGCCCTAACCCTAATGCCAAGCTTTCCTTCAAGTGTCCAGTCCTCCCTCCATGATAACACAAAATTGGTGCCCCCTAGTCACCGTGTGTCCCTGTGTTTGTGCTCCAGTTTTATTTGCAGTCCTCTGGCTATACATGATCTAATTTTAGCCCATGCGACAAAAGTGAATAGTAATGAAAATCACACTCATTATAGCGGACAGGTTTGAGAGAGTGAGCACACATGCTGCCTGTGTCAAGGACGGCCCCTAGTTTCACAGGTGAGAGAGCAGGCTATTTCTGCCAACAAGGAGAGAGGAGGCAAGGACTGAGACTGAAGGGGGGCAGGATAAAGACGCAAAGAACGGAGAAAGGACGAAGAGGCAAAAAAGACAAGGAAAGTGTTCTGGAGAAAGATGGATAAATAGTAAACTCTATTTTCTTGCCAATCAAAGAAAAGGTGTTACCTTGTTATATTGCCCTACTTTCAACAAGAACAGATTGGCAGAGAAACAGAGTGACCTTGCATCTGTTCCCATTGCTATCAATCAATAACAACGTAGAACAGCCTCTTCTACAAGCTGTTTTCTATGTTCTTTTACTTTATCATTCACTTTGACATCACAAAATCACATTATATTGACCTTTTATGTATAGTGCATGCATCAAGGGGCAATGGCATAAATAAGGCAAAGCCCATACGCCTTACTCCCAAAGCTGTACTGAATAGACAAGGCAGCACATGGATCATTCTCAGGTTCATATTACCAATAAAAAGATTATGGAGAGCCCTAAATGGTGAACTTTCCACCAATTGAAATGTGTGTATGTATTTTTGTACCCAAATATGATATAATATTGCAGCTACATTTTTGTCTTTTTTAATGCGGACCATGTTGTAGTTTGAACACTTTTTTTCAGTTGATCGTAACACCATTTATAAAACCATAAATGCTTAATTTGCTATTCCACATCTTCTATCAAACTCCTTGCCTCTCTGCAGGTGGGCTCTCTTTTGCTGCGGCTGACATTTCACAGATTACAAGTTTTTGATGTTTTATTCCAGCTCTCAATCTCTGATAACCACACCCTTTTGCCCCCACCACCACCACCACCACCGTCTGCTTTCATGGTGCATTGGTGCTCCTGTCGGGCGCCAGAGCGTGTTGCTCTAAAGGAATGGGCAATGAGTTGATGAAGAGGGGGGTGTGGAGGGGGATGGGGTTTGAATGAGGAAGATGAGAAGCTGATGAGATGAAGGCGAAAGACAAAAGTTTAGCACAGGGATGGAAGATTTTTTTTCCCTTGCTATTTTAATCATTAACAGATAATGCTGATCTGAGGTGTCCTTCAACACTTTAGTATCACATTTCATATTGGTACCCTTTCATATAGACCCTCCCCTGCAAAAAAAAAAAACCTCTCCAATTTTATTAACCTCTCCCCGCATAATTCTTAAGGCCCATTCAGCACGCCTCTTAGTAATTGCACTGTTGTTGAAAAGGCATGAAATGTAAATTAGAAAGCTGCCATTTTCTCACATGCTTTTACTTCTCATTAGTTCTCTCTGTGGTGCTTCGAAAAGGTGTTACTACAGTAATTTCATTTTTGAAATTGACGCTTCTGAAAATACATACTATGGTCTACATTACCTTATAAAGAAGAAGTAATATATGGTATTTCTTTCATTGTTACAGATGTTGGAACAATGAAAAAAAATAACCTGTTATTGTCGAGTGTATCCATTTGTTAAATATTTTCCTGCTGTAATAGAGCATTTATAAAATAAACAAGTACTGTAGAAATGCAATTGACATACGAGGCTGTTTTCGTATAAATGTATTAATCCTGATGGTACCCTTGATGTGTGACTAGTATTTTCCATTAAATCATAAGTGCAGTGCTTTAGTCATATACATATATTTTTTGTATATCTACTAGCGTGACCTATTTTTTTCCCTCAGTCTTTCTCTGTGGAGGTCACCGTTTCAGGCTTATTCCTTAAGGGCATTCACAAATCAATAAGTCACATGATGCACCCTTCAGAATTTCAGCCAAAGGACAGTGACATATTTCACGTTTTGTGACGATCCCTTATCGTTTATATCTAAAATTTCAGTCATAATAAATTACTAATTACTTCGGCTCGCTGAGTTGCCAATATATTCCTGGCGGCGACTGTATTCGTCGGGTCTAATAACCTCGGTGACATGTACAGCTGGTGTGTGTGAGCTCCACTGAGCAGAAAAAAATGCTTTTCCAGGACACTGGACACACCGTACAATCACTACTCATTCCTTACAGACATCGACACTGACCCATGTAAAAAAAGGCTTGGATTTATTATACAAATCATATAAGAAACCTCCATCACAAAAGGGCTGTTCTTTATGTGGTTCTCTTGTGAAGTATGATTGGTGCCCGCTCAGGAGGAGGAATCAGCATGTGGACGTCTTGTTGTGCACGGCCATGCATCCCATCACGCTGTCAGAAGGTGCAGGAAAACACTTGCCTCCAGTCACCCACCTGCTGTTGTTGACTTCACACCAAACATATGTGTGTATACGTGCATGCAATCCTGCTACTCAATGCTTTTTACTCATGTTTTTCATAGTTACTATTTTTTGTTTTCATTAATCTTTTGAAATATATTTGACAATATTCTGAAAGTACCTGGATCGGTGGCTGTGATTTTTTCCCGCTTCAGTTTGAGCTGCATTTTTTGTTTTGAGATTGCCTATGTATAGGTACATTTCAACAATAATGCAGATCGTTTGAACTTTTGTTTGATGAAATATAACACACACAAAAAATAGTAATGTATTTAACTATATTTCTAATCCAATATGGCTGGCCAACTGCTGTAATGGACTTTTTAGCAGTTGCAGTTTTGTCTAGGCATAGTTCTTTTAGGTTTTCCCTGATTTAGAAACCTACCCGCTTGTCTGCCAATTAGTTCAAATGAATAGATTAATATTCTTATTAAACATGCAGTGATTAAGTGGCTGGAAGAGAACTGGGGTATCTTGGTGCAGACTGGAGGAGGTTGATGCTCCTTGCCCTCCTTTATTCAGGAGATGGTGTCCAGTAATGTTTGTGTTTTACAGTGGGGCAAAAAAGTATTTAGTCAGCCACCGATTGTGAAAGTTCTCCCACTTAAAATAATGACAGAGGTCTGTAATTTTCATCCTAGGTACACTTCAACTGTGAGAGACAGAATGTGAAAAAAAATTCAGGAATTCACATTGTAGGATTTTTAAAGAATCTATTTGTAAATTATGGTGGACTATTTGGTTAATAACAAAAATTCAACTCATTAATTTGTAATATAACTTTTGTTGGCAATAACAGAGGTCAAACGATTACTATAGGTCTTTACCAGGTTTGCACACACAGTAGCTGGTATTTTGGCCCATTCCTCCACGAAAAACAGCCCCAAAGCATGACGTTTCCACTAGGGATGTAAATCGGTGGCCGTTTAACCGGTGGTTGACCGTCACAGCGTTAACCGGTCAAAGCTGTCGGTTAAAAATAAGAAAAAGCGGAGAGGGGAGGTCTCTTAATAAGGCTATTAATAAGCCCTATTTGTACGATGTGACGAGCGGGTCCGTATCTAGCTGTGTGCGCCCATGTATTAGTAGACTACGGGCGACTTTCATGGCGCACGCTCCACATATGCACGCAGCCACGCACACGCACGCGCGCGCACACACAAACACTTTCCCCCCCTCCATACGTAACATCCACACGCATCATCTCTCCCCTCTGTTACCGCCAAAGTTCCACACTAGTGCAGGTCAGAACTACATTGGAGCTTATATTTACACACACATACATACATGTATTGTACACACACACATACCGGGCTGTCGCGCACCTCTGTGTCTCGCAGCCCAAAGAATCCTCGCAAATACGCGGCCCCAGCCAAACACATGAAACATGTTTGTGCTGCTGGTCCTTGTCATTAGATCAGATCCACACACATCACTTTTAAACTTTAGCGGAGACCTGCGAGACGCGGCGTGTAACTCGCTGCTCTGACCATGTGAACGAGCAGTCTTTTGCTTAAAAATGCTTTAACCCGCAGCACAGAATGGGAAGATTAAAAAAGCAGTTCTCTGTGCGCAAAGGTGCCGAAGCTGTTGCGGGTTTTGGCGCCGCTGTCTCAGCTCTGATCTAGTAGAACGCATAGATAAACTTATGAAAAGTACGCGGCTCGAAATGGCTGCTATTTCAAAGAACGTGGAATATTTTAAACTACGCGGTTAACCGATTTCAACCGGTTAATGAGGCTCGGTGGTCGGTCATGAAAATGCATAGTTTTTTACATCCCTAGTTTCCACCCCCATGCTTCACATTAGGTATGGTGTTCTTGGGATGCAACTCAGTATTCTTCTTCCTCCAAACACGACGAGTTTATACCAAACAGTTCTACTTTGGTTTTATCTGACCCCATGACGTTCTCCCAATCCTCTGCTGTATCATCTATGTGCTCTCTGGCAAACTTCAGACGGGCCTGGACATGCACTGGCTTCAGCAGGGGGACACGTCTGGCACTGCAGGATTTGATTCCCTGTCGTCGTAGTGTGTTACTGATGGTAACCTTTGTTACTTTGGTCCCAGCTCTCTGCAGGTCATTCACCAGGTCCCCCCATGTGGTTCTGGGATTTTTGATCACCGTTCTCGTGATCATTTTGACGGGATGAGATCTTGCGTGGAGCCCCAGATCGAGGGAGATTATCAGTGGTCTTGTATGTCTTCCATTTTCTGATAATTGCTCCCACAGTTGATTTGTTCACACCAAGCTGCTTGCCTATTGTAGATTCACTCTTCCCAGTCTGGTGCAGGTCTACAATTCTTTTCCTGGTGTCCTTCGACAGCTCCTTTGGTCTTGGCCATAGTGGAGTTTGGAGTCTGACTGTTTGAGGTTGTGGACAGGTGTCTTTTATACAGATAACGAGTTAAAACGGGTGCCATTAATACAGGTAACGAGTGGAGGACAGAAGAGCTTCTTAACGAAGAAGTTACAGGTCTGTGAGAGCCAGAGATCTTCCTTGTTTGAAGTGACCAAATACTTATTTTCCACCATGATTTATAAATAAATTCTTTAAAAATCCTACAATGTGTATTCCTGGATTTTCTTTCTTCACATTCTGTTCCTCAAAGTTGAAGTGTACCTATGATGAAAATTACATACCTTTGTCATTATTTTAAGTGGGAGAACTTGCACAATTGGTGGCTGACTAAATACTTTTTTGCCCCACTGTATGTTTTGATTGGAAGACTCTTGTACACATGTACACATTTAAGCATATATCCAGGTTCATCAGATGAATTATTACTAAAAAAATAAACTAATAAAACTTGGTAGAGGTATTGTATTTCAGTATTATTTTTTATTTGCTAGTTGCAAGTTCATTTGGAATGCAGTTTACAGTCTCAAAGTTCATAACATTGTTATTCATAGCTATTGATAATATTCCAAACATTTTGAAATTCTTCAGTTATCACATTTTTTTCAATCTTAATGTCTCATCAGTAATCCTGTGGTGACTGATTAGACATTCTATCTGTTCAGTGGTTTTCTAAGGGACACACAAAGGGCTGACATATGCTTGGATCGCATCAAGACGTTACAGTTTCATCAATGTCAGAAGCAAAAACGAGCTTTGGATTTAGATTTCTGTTCACATAATAAGACCAACATATTGGTCTTGTCTTCCTCCAGTCATTTCCCTACTAACTAAACTTAAACCCTATAGTTCTCTGTAACTAAAATTACACTTTGTGGTCGAGTTACACAAGATTTATTTATACGCTTTTGCTTTTCTTGTATAACTGTATTTTCCCATTGTTTTGAGTATTACTATACTGTATTTCTGTGTCTGCTGGAGACTATGGTTGCCTCAGGGATTTAGACAAAAATATCAGCGATGATGTTAGTGTAATGAGGTACTTTGTCGTGGGTTATGCTGACATTACTGTCCCAGGGTAACATTCAGTGCAAACGTGCCTCCATTTGTTGTATTTGTGTTTTGAAGTCCAATAATGAATGTGGATAAATATATGAATTATTTAGTATTTTATGAATTATGAATGCGGCTGTGCTAGTATCTGTGAAATTATGAATAATTATCTGGTTGCTCTGGTTATTCGAAAAGAAAGCACATCAGATGTTTGTATATGTTTAGAAATACTGTTGTATACAACAAATATGTAATGTCTCACACATAATATTTGGCTGATTTCATTTGAAGTAACACATTTCTTGT
This sequence comes from Knipowitschia caucasica, assembly GCA_964034765.1. Lineage (NCBI taxonomy): Eukaryota > Metazoa > Chordata > Actinopteri > Gobiiformes > Gobiidae > Knipowitschia > Knipowitschia caucasica. The sequence goes on along the minus strand of OZ035826.1, from coordinate 24,794,034 downwards.
TTTAAAACGGTACATTTTGAATTTAAGTTTAGATCTGCAGATGCACCCTTGCAGTGGTGACACTGTTCCTGACCGTTTTGACGTGAGATAGTTGACCCAGGAGCTGCTTGTATCTCATGCAAATGTGACGTTTGACTCTGTTTGACTTTGGTTTGATACTGATATTGTGGAGCTGCAGTGTATACAAAGATCTGGGAGGAGGATTCTGTGAAAATAAATATACAGTATTTCTTTTTTTGACATGATTTGTGTCACCATCTGCCACACATTGTTTTCAGGTAAACAATGAAAGTCATATCTTTCTCAAACCCTCCTACGGCAAATACATTTTAGATTCATTTCAAGACTAATGTGCCCTTTCCTTCGAAGATGAAACAATTCAAATTACAATTTACCATTATGCAAATGTTGAAGTATGTATGCTAAATAACTCCTCTGTTCTGTGAAGGGCAGCTGTCTCTGTGCATGAATGTATTCACAAATATGAACATGAGACAAATCGTCTATAGATCGCAACTGTGTAAAAATCAGTGTAAATGTCAAGTCAATCAGTTTAGTCTTCGCTTAAATGCAGTTACAATGCAGCATATTAAAATCCCCACTTGCTTGTCTTTTTATGGGATATTTTTCACTTATGGACAAATAATAGACTCCTCCCACATGACCAAAACCTGATATACAAACATCAGGTTGGCCCAAAAAAAAAAAAAAGTCTTGTAGTTTACATTTCACTTCAGCAGGTTTTGTCTGTTTTAAACACAGCATTATTAATGATAGAGTTATGATAGGACGAGTATTGACTAAACCCCATTTGAGCTATAAAAAACCCTATTACCAGCACACCAACTTTGCTCAAAGCACACACTGGGGCCTCGCTGCACTGTAGTGGGCCTCGTGCCATATTTGAACGTAAAATCGGGCAACAGCACATGCACTTTAATAGACACTCCGCACACAGGAAGCACGCACAGATAATTGGATAAAGCATTTGGCCTTTAACCTGGCATTCGTTCTGGAGAGGCTGATAATTGTGCTTTTACAACCTCAGGGCTTCTGGGTCACCGTGCCTCATGATACCAAGTCATGGGTGGATGCCACAGCAGCATGAGGAGCTAAAGCGAGATCCACATAAAAACCATATTTTACGGTTTAAAAGTTACAATTTACTTTTTATTTTTATTTCTAAATTTTGTAATTCATGACTAGGGTTGATGTCGCTTGGCCTTAGACACCATAAACTCCGGTCAATTATCATTTCCCTACATGTACAAAATATATGATGGTATAGTAAGACCAGGCTAGGGTTGATGTGATGACTGAAGACCTGACGACCCCTTTGCAAAATACAGAGTAATAATCTCGCTCAAGTGTTTATAATCTAGCTAACATTAGTCTGTTTCTAATTAAACTGTATCTGTCTATTTTATTGCAATATTTACATTCAATTTAAATAGAGAGATAGATATTTTGGTGCAAATTAAAATTTCAAAAACAGAAACAATATTGCATACTTTACACTGACTGAAAAGGCAAGGGCTGAAGCGTAATATTATAATGCCTGCCTTTACAACACAACATGTGCCTTTGCTACATTTGTGTTTCAATAAGTCGGTCAGTTATTCTTTCAATGAATCGATTGTTTAGATCCTGAAAGGTAGTGACCAAAACAAGGCTCAATTGATGCCCCTGGAAAAAAATGACATAAAGATGAATGTTACACATTAGGTTGTTTGACTAAAAAGACTATGTAAATTTGATTTCGATTTCAGTCTGCTGCCATTATAGAGTTACCTGATACATAAAACCTTTTCTCAGCATGTTGAAGTCTATGTGAGGTTAAATAATAATAATAATAATCAATTATTGAAATATATGTCAGTTAATTTAGTAATAGATTAGTTGCGATTAATCAATTAACTCGTTCCAGCCCTAATTTAGGTTTTACACAATGTGTTTGTGTCTGGTAGTAAAACGTATTGATGTAATCCAACAGTACTGCAGCGGCAACTCCCTTATTATGAATATGAGGGAAACAAAACTACACTACTATGTTAATTTGATTAATAAATCAAGTATGTTTGTGTTTGTGTAGTCTCACACCAATTTCATATTTCACCCATGTTTAGGCCGGCACTGCACACTGGATGCAAATGAGGCTTGCTCGGAACAATGTAGAAAAGTGCTGTGTTTGTATTTTCACATTGCAGATTCACAGCAGGCTTCCACAACAACGTTCTTTTCGTGTGTTGCTGCGGGCGCGCTAGGGAGCAGACTTAGCATTACAAAAGTGAAGTCCTCCAAGATAAAAAAAAAAGTCAAAAGTTAAGTCTGAAAAATATCTATGGCTGTTCCTATAGGCGCAAATCCACCGGCCTTTAAAGTAAGGGCCATATTTCTACTGGTTTTATTTTGTTTTGTAGATGTGTGGGTTATAGATGGATTAGGGTGTGGTTTTTGCTTTGTTATTCAAAGAAATACATCTTTTGGGATGAATGATGGTTGAAACAATAAGACACCAACATTTTGGAAACTTTGCACCTCAGGAGGTTAACAACATAAAAAACACCACTTTTGTTGTCATGGTTGAATATCTATCACAAGCTCTGTAATACCAGAAAACTGATAATGAACTCTTGGCTTATAGCGTCTAACGATGCCACACAGCTTTCTAATCTATAGCAGGATAAAAGGTGGAGTTGTTACCTGGCAACCATCTAAGTGCTAATGTAATAAGTGGGCCGCCAGACCTCGTCTTTCCCAAGCGCTGCTTGGAGCCTTGTTCGACATAGACCCTGTGATGTAAGCCCAGTGCACTTATGACATCTCCGTTTTGATTCTCCAGGAGCTGCTCTCATGTCACTCAAACATCACAGCGGAGGAACAATATGCATTACCAAATACCACTGAACCAACGCAAATATGTTGCACCAATTTCAGTTTTGTTATGGTCCCCCTATACAGTGTCTTGCAAAAGTATACCTTTCAACATTTCGCCACATTTCAGGTTTCAAACATAAAGATATAAAAATATAATTTTTTGTCATGAATCAACAACAAGTGGGACACAATCGTGAAGTGGAACAAAATTAATTGGATAATTTAAACTTATTTAACAAATAAAAAACTGAAAAGTGGGGCGTGCAATATTATTCGGCCCCTTTACTTTCAGTGCAGCAAACTCACTCCAGAAGTTCAGTGAGGATCTTTGAATGATCCAATGTTGTCCTAAATGACTGATGATGATAAATAGAATGCACCTGTGTGTAATCAAGTCTCCGTATAAATGCACCTGCTCTTTGATAGTCTCAGGGTTCTGTTTAAAGCGCAGAGAGAACCATGAAGACAAAGGAACACACCAGGCAGGTCCGAGATACTGTTGTGGAGAAGTTTAAAGCCAGGATTTGGGATACAAAAAGATTTCCAAGATTTTAAACATCTCAAGGAGCACTGTGCAGTAAATTGAAATGGAAGGAGTATCAGACACTGCAAATCTACCAAGACCCGGCCGTCCCTCCAAACTTTCATAAAGCCCCAAAGATATCCATAAAAAAGTCTTGTTTAAAGTTTGCCACAAGCCATTGGGAGACACACCAAACATGTGGAAGAAGGTGCTCTGGTCAGATGAAACCAAAATTGAACTTTTTGGATACGTAAAAGAACACAGCTCATCACCCTGAACACACCATCCCCACTGTCAAACATGGTGGTGGCAGCATCATGGTTTGGGCCTGCTTTTCTTCAGCAGGGACAGGGAAGATGGCTAAAATGGATGGGAAGATGGATGGAGCCAAATACAGGACCATTCTGGAAGAAAACCTGTTAGGAGTCTGCAAAAGACCTGAGACTGGGACGGAGATTTATCTTCCAACAGGACAATGGATCCAAAACATAAAGCCAAATCTACAATGGAATGGTTCACAAATAGACGTTTCCAGGTGTTAGAAAGGCCAAGTCAAAGTCCAGACCTGAATCCAATCGAGAATCTGTGGAAAGAGCTGAAGACTGCTGTTCACAAACGCTCTCCATCCAACCTCACTGAGCTCGAGCTGTTTTGCCAGGAAGAATGGGCAAGAATTCCAGTCTCTTGATGTGCATAACTGATAGAGACATACCCCTAGCGACTTGCAGCTGTAATTGCAGCAAAAGGTGGCGCTACAAAGTATTAGCGCAAGGGGGCCAAATAATATTGCACGCCCCACTTTTCAGTTTTTTATTTGTTAAAAAAGTTTAAATTATCCAATAAATTTTGTTCCACTTCACGGTTGTATCCCACTTGTTGTTGATTCTTGACAAAAAAATGAATTTTTATATCTTTATGTTTGAAGCTTGAAATGTGGCAAAATGTTGAAAGGTTCAAGGGGGCCGAATACTTTCGCAAGGCACTGTAGTATATACACAAACTCAAATAAAGGTATTGCTTACAGTATTCATAACAGTTCTAAAGACCATTCTTCACAAATAGCTTACAGAAAGTTATCCCAAAGTAAATGTGTATGGAAACAAGCATGAGGGGCTCAGAGCCAGGTTTGTGAGGATCAAGGACACTAAGGAAATAATAACATAAATCTGTACCCATCAACTTGTCCAAATTAGAAAGAACATTTTCTTTGTGACTTTATTCACTGACATTGGCAATGAAGTGTTTCTGAATCTAATTAGTTTTTTAAGTTCCTGGATGACTCCTTATATGAGCAGGAAGTTGTGGTTGCATAAATTGCCTAGTGGGAAACCCTCAGAGGAAGCTACAGTCAGAGAGCAGTGCCCCACCAAACGCCTTTGATTTAAACTGCACATGAGCAGTCAAGCAGTGAAATACAATTTCCTCTAAAGAATACAATACTGAGATGGTAAATGCTGTTTTTGTCTTCTGCCAAAAGCCATCCCTATCTGTGGTTTTTCTCGGACCCTCTGCTCACCTCAGTACACACTTGCGTGCGCACACTCACTCACGCACACACACAAGTGTCCAGCAGCAGAAAACTCATCCAGCTCTGTTGTACATTCCGACAGCCGAAGGAACAAAGGATCTTTTTAAACCTTCCGTTCGGCAGCGTAGTGATAGGAGCCTGTTGCTTTGATTACTCCTCTGAGCAGCCATAGTGTCATGCAGAGGGTGTCTGGAGTTACCCAGGATGCCCTGCATTACAGCCCAGTTGGAGTAAAGATCAACAATATAATATTGCTAATACAAATTGGATGAATATAGTGGGTGGTAATATCAAACCAAACAATATATAAGAAAATAAAATATGTGTACATAAAGTTGACATTGCCCAGACTTACACCAAGCTCCTCGAAGACATTTGGTGCATTGTGCTGTGTGTATACACTAGCTGTCAGTTGGAAATGGGGCAGGAAACTGTACATTTTAAGCATGTTCTGCTTAAGATTCAACAAATGTACTGTATGTTAGCTTATTTTCTTTTGATTGGATTGATTGATGCATCATTTTATATTTGCCGGCAATAAATGATTGTAGAAGGCAGACTCGTGTTTAGATACAGCTCAGGTTTTGTACATGCATATGTGAGTGAAGCATCTGGTAATTACTGAACAGAACATAGCTCTGATGCTCCGCTAACATGTACTATTCATTATGTATATCCTACATGTCTTCAATGACGTTACTGTGGGCGTTGTGCATCTGTAAACATGAGAGAATACAGTATGTACAAATAATGCTGGACACAAATAAACACACTCTAGAAATTATTTTCTTCATCTCTTAGAACTGCATTACAAATGGCCAGAATACACAATACAGGCTAATAAACGGAAAACAGTCGTTAAACTCTAATTCATGTTTTAAAGAACAGATATGAAGCTGTTTTTGTGCTGTGGGATGGTTGACATTACGCCTAACTGTATTTCCTGGATTGACAATAGTTGAATCGTTCCCTGCAACATTAAAGAGATGATGGATCCAGCTGCACTTTTTAAGCTGGCCGAGCTCACTGCCCTATGGCACAGCTTGGGCATCACAGGACCTCCTGCTGCGTTCAGTGTCAGACCCCTAGCTATTCACTCACCAACGTCACTGCAGTCGTTTGATCCGTTTTGCCTCCACAAAAAAAAAACAGTAAACCGGTTTAGATGCATGTGAGGGACAGTGCATTGATGAATGGTCATTTTATTGTTGACACCAAAAAAACATTGCTTGTCAAACCAGTTTCACAGTCTGCTCATGCTGCTGCTCATCAATATCCAATTCAACTTTAATCAAAACCCAATCAGCTGAAATAATATGTGACAATCAAATGAACAAATCAGTACAGACACGACAGAAACACTGATCCTTCCAAGGCCAAAATGCACTCTCTTGTTTATTCAAAAGTACCTATTTTCTTTAATTACGCCCTGGCGTTTATAAATACATTGTTCTTATTCTGTTCAACCTATATGGGTTATGTTTATGGTATAATTCATTGTCGGAATAACTTTGTGAACCCATTTTCCTTGGAGCAATGGATCAAAATAAAATCAATTAACTAACATCAGATTTGTCCACCTTTTTTTAATAACAAAAACATCTGAAAATGAAAGGGCATTGAAGAGCTCTAATAACAAGATAATCTGCACTACAATTTCTAATGAAAGGGACCACCGCCATGGTTACTAACAGTGCTTGGCTCTTTTAGACCTGCATCCAATGAAGAACTCTTCCCTAATGGTTTTTATCAAAAGGAATTCTTCTTAATGGAACTATACATTACTCCTATACAAGTCCTGCAAAAAATAACAGTCACTACGTCTTGTGGTAACTATTTTGATCCTTAATTCTTAAAAAAATACACAAACAGCCTCATCTTGTAGACATTGGAAAGAAATACACTGTTCATGATGATATCTTAGGTTACCATACTCATAGTGAAATAGGGTTGAAATAAATTTGACATTAAACAAAAATAACCTTTTATGCGATTGAGAATAATTTGAGAGTGACAACAAAAAGGATTGACAAAAGATTACAAGAGCTTGAAGGCCATCCTCACATTTTTATTTGCATGTGGTGTTTGTGTCTATGTGTTTGAATTAGAGATTCAGCAGGCATATGCCATCCAGCGCTGCAGATGTGGATGTTCTGCTAAATTGATTCTCAACCCTCCAGAGGCCCCGGCGAGCATGAGTGTGTGTTGGTGTGGCGCAGTGGTTTCTGCCCAGCTCCATGCCCTACCTCTGCTTGTGTAAATTTACTCCACAATCTGTCGCCTCCCATGTGCTCCTCTCAAAAACATGCCTAATGCCCTGTGTGTAGTGCCACGCCTATCATCCTAACCTGCCATCACTGACTGTTAATAAGGTGAAGCCTGCGGGGAAGAGCACAAAAGACCAAAAACATATTTGTAGGCGGCAAACAATGACGTTTTTGCATTTTGTGTTGTTCTTTCCTTAACCTTGTTTTTTCAGCAAAATATAAGACCTATGCATCTCTCATGTTTTTATGTCCATCTCATTTCGCCAGGAGTGGGTTCATCTGCAAGGCACGTTTATATCCATCCATCCATTTTCTTCCCCTTTATCTATGTCTGGGTCGGGGGGGTGGCAGTCAGAGCAGCAGCCCCTCACTGATCCTCCTGCAGGTGGTGAGTCCACAGGAGCCTTGATCTTTCAGCGGGGGCTTCAGGCAAAGTGGGGTTAAGTGTCTTGCCCAAGGACTCAACTACAGCAGACATCAGTGGGAGTTGTGAAGTAGGTCTTGTGATGGGCTTGAACCCACGACCTTTAGGCTCAGAGGCCAATGCTCTACCAACTGAGCAACTGTCGCCCCTTGTTTAAATGTACTGCACAATTCATACAAACTTGTGCTTCCAAAAATCAAAGAAAGCATACAAAGTATAAGCAATCATACATTCAAAAGACATGATTATAAACAAAGTAGAGATACACACATCTGAAAAGGGTAAATAGAATGACTTGGAGGAAATCGTTTTAAAATGTATTAAAATCAAACTCATTCAATCAAAAAAACACTCTTTTTGTATCACATTATGTTTGTCACAACAGAAAATGTCTTGTGTAAGTAACATTTGGTGAACAAATCAGAAAAGGCGTCTTCTTCGCATTAGAAAGCATGTTATCTTTCATGTACTGAGAGCTTTTTAAGGTGGTCCTCTCTTTTTCACTTTTCTGATCTAAACATATGGCAGAGGCCAAAAATCAGGGCCTGTGAAAACTAGTGATAGAACCAGTTTTGAGAGCAAGGTACAAGAAAGGTACTCCAAATTGAAATTGAAATAAACAAATATGGCCATTATCAACATGTATTAATTTAATTGAAGACAGCTCCTGTTTAAAATGTGATCCAGAGTCCAGAAAAAGTGGCCTGCCTCCGTATTTTGTTCGCAATATATGAAAATATATATGGTGTCTGATTTAAAGTGGTAATATTTTCATATACGTGATAGTGTTGCACAGTGACACTTGGCGGTTACTCACACTATCTTTAGCCATTCCTTTATGAGGTCTTATCTGTTTCCATATTTTATCAAAGCTCTTATGGCAGACATGATGGATGCCGATGAGCACAACTGAATTACAATGACCGAACGTGTGTGAAATGAACAGACTGACACATTAATGCATTGTTTATGGGATTCAGCGTTGGGAAGATTCTATCATGGATTTAGTTTGTAATAAGTTTTCTCCTGTCACTGAAATGCCTCATATTCCCGTGAGGCCTCAGCTCTAATGGTGTTTATTAGAGTAAGGATTCAAATGAAATCATTGTGTTGGTGCTGTGATTTTTAGCCGGATGGAAAACATCTGTCTGCTTCTCCTCTTCTAATCTTAGCATCCATCTTTGCGCCCATAGATCCCTTGTCGTCTTTTAATGTGACATACGAATACTGATCTTCCCTGCAGTTGTACTTATTTATTTGTGCGCTGACATTTTCCCCAAAACACTCCTGTTTACCAGCAGCTGGACCCGCTCTGTTAGAGGAACTTCAAAGGCATGTATTCTTTTTACAAGTGCCTTGTCAAAACTTATTGCAGTCTGCCCTTCTTCTTTTAAAACTGGTTTTGAAATGTGTTTACATTGGCACCTAATTAATAACATTATACACAGTGTGGGTCATAGCATCTGGAAACATGTTTTACAGCTATTATCAATATTATAAACAATAGTTTTCTTCTTTTTTCATTTTTCTGTCAGGTGACGTGCAATTCTTTCACCATCAGTGATGGGGAGCTGCAGGAGATCGGAGTGGGCCTGTATCCAAGGTAACACCTACCCAATCCTGGACATCAAACAGCCTCATCAATTTCAATCATTCTCATAGTTTTTTGTTGGAAAAGATTAAAGTTTGTGGTTTGCAATATAAGCGATTCAAACGAGATACAGTTGTGAGGATCAGTGCAGCCGAGACAGTCCCACCTTCTCCTAATGTTCACTCTAAAGTCACGCGCTCTCCCTTCACTCCCTTCACTGAGCGCTCTTTGAAGTGAGGGAGTGGTGGGGAAAGGTAAATACATTTGTTGTGAGGCAAAAAGTAGAAAACGAATCTTGACAGAATATTTTCTTGGACTTTTTTTGTGCTGTGCAGGACTGATCCAGATACAGAGATGTGTACTACATCTCTGTATTGAGACTTGGCTGAATGCGAGTTTCTGCATTCACACAGTTCGCTGTGGAGGGATGTCACATCATCAAAATCTAAATGTTTTGTCAGTGTGCTGGGCCATCTCTCTCATAATTCATTCATTAATAATGCTATATTCACAAGACCCTCTGGGACATTCATATTTTGGGCTGCTTAACAACCACGTGTATGGGGGAGTGCTGAAGTGGGACAATACCCAGATATAATGCACCGCATAAATGTAATTAACTTTATTATTATTGCAACGTATTGCAACGTATTGGAGTGTATAGAGTTTTCTGAATAATGCATGGCAAATCTGGAGTGATATATTTCCACAGCATTGTCTGGCCACTTATGGTGGTTTTATTGAAATAGAGAAGATTTTTAGTCTTTTTTAATCTTTAACCACAGTAATCTTTCATAGGCAAGACATAACACAAACGTTTGTCAAAACATATCTTGTCACATTTATTTTATTATTATTGGAGATTATTGGAGCATTTGTCTTTTTTCAAATGGAAAATAGAATGGAGAATTTTTTTTTTTTAGTCATGTTTAATTGTCCCCGATTTGGATGTTTGTTGGTTTTTTTCCCTGCATTTCCATAAACCTAACGTGTAGTTGAGTTGAGTCTCTTATTTCTTGTTTCCTTGGAATGTTTTGTCGGTTATTATCTTTAATGACATAAGTTATTTATCTCTGTAGAGTCATGTTTCTTGTACACATGAGGCAGTGGCACAATAACGGGGCTAACATTCAGGATGACAAAGGAAACAAAAACGCTGCTTTGTCTTACATTGTGGTCTGAGCAACAGTTAAAGATCCAGTGGAGCAGTGTGCATGTGTTAATTAATCTAATTAGTATGCAAATGAGCAGCACTCCGTCGGATAAAAGCATCGTTTGGAGGTTTGATATCTACTTGATATTCACCTGGAGCGTATCTGCACTGGTTTAGAACAGAGGTTGGCGAACACTCTCAGTCTCGTTCTGAATTTGATAAACAAGGATATGATCAAGAGAGCGGCACTAATGGCGACACTGATAAACTCTCCAGGATTAGCCAAGTGTGCTTCATACGCTGTGCTTATTCACTTAAGTCACTTCAGTGGTTTATGGCTTAAACTAATGAGATAATAACTTCATGTGCTAGTGTTGTACCATTTTACCTTTTATCAGAAAGCATCACAACAGTGTCGGCTTTTGTCGAGATATTCTTTCTATTGGTGCCAGCGATGACCTACAGTGAAGCATTACACTTATTTCCATCTTATTTTCCGGTTCCTGTTGTTTTTTTCTAATGCTTCTAACACTGGCCACAGCTACAAAAGACTACAAGTGAAGTAGGTCACACAAATTAATCACTTTATTAACAAAATGAATTAATACTGATTTGCGTCAGCATGTGAAAAACAGCACTAAATGTAACACTTAATTAACAGCTAATAGAGTAAAACACATGATCACAACATGATTTAATTTTGGTAAATATCACAATGAACTCTGAGGAGGCAAACATTAGCTCAGGTTAGCATGCTTACTTACACTGTTGGGAATCATCTACCAATCCTTAGTTTAGCTTTACTCGTAGTAGTTTTGTAGTTTATTTTCTTATGTACACCAGATCTCAGGTCACACGTTTTCAGAGGTTCACATACATTTTACAACATTAAAAAAAAGGAACCAAAATGTGTCCATTAAGGACCTTTGTGCGAAACAATTCCTGACTGAAAGGGGTTTAGGCTTAAGTTAAAACGTATACTGCCTTAACCCTATCCGTTTGGTCTGAGTCTGATTCTTAACACTATTACGATGTGACAATACGTCCAAGATGACAAATTATACAGTTTCTCATATACCAACGATAGTCTATCGAATTTAAAACTTGATAGAGTTTAAATAATAAGTCCCCCCCTTTTATCTTGTGCGTTTCCTCGTATCACAGCTCTCTGCTGTTCACATAAACATAAACCACAGACAATGAGCTGTGTCCAAATTATTTCCTGCGCCCCCTGTGGGATATACTGCATATATACAAACATTTATTAGTTGTGAAAAACGTAGCAGTTTATAGTCCCACAATTACGGTTTTTAATGTGAATTCAATGCACCACAGAGAAACAATGTTTTTGAGTGATTTATGTTTGAGTAAATTTTCTGAACCCCTCTCAGATGATCCTCATTTTCAAACATTTTCCCATGTGCAGAAAATATCTTATTGCGAAAATGTTGAACGTCATCACTAACGCCTGTCTGAGAATAATACTTGTTAATTGTTGCACTGCTGATTATGAGAAAAATAATTGTAAATCGGACAGCTTTTGTTCTACTCTGTAACTCTGACAGCTGTTGTACCTTGAAACCATGGAGACCACATAGACACCCATCTAAAAATTGCACGCCATCAAGCCTTTAGACATACATTATATCCATTAATAAAAAGGGCAGGGAAAAAAAACAGTCAAATCTCAATCTCTGCTGTGCTTTAAATGTTTACGCTTCACATGAAAGCTGAGTGGCACATTATTTAACAAGAGATCTTCTGTCTATGTTGGTAAATAGCTACATTTGCTCAGATGTGAAACTTTTTAAGAGCGCCACAGTTTGTCGTTTTCGTCGTCTCCTTGTGTCTCAACAAGTAGACACAGGATCCCCTCATCCCTGTGTTTAACCCTGTGACAGCTGAGTGATAAAGACGTCTCAAACCGCTGCTGTCACGCCGCTGGAGCCTCTGGAACGGGCGCCGGTCTTAAGGGATCTGGTGTAGGGATTTGGCTTCTCCTGTGTTGTCTTTCCATCCTGAAATATGTGGACGGCAATTACCATTTTTGTCAGCTCCGGTCGGTGTTAAAAGCCTCGAGGAATTGGGAGACGTGTTTGTTGAATTTTTTAAACTTTACGGAGATGCATAGCAGCTTGGGTTTTTATTGTTTGCTGTTCTTTGATCTGTGGACTTCTGGATGTTCTGCAAACAATGCGGATTGAAGGGTTTTCTGAATAATGCATGGCAAATCTGAAGCGGTATTTTTCTACAGTATTGTCTGGCAACGTCTTATGGTTTTAAGTTTTAAGTCACTGCACTATGACTGAAAAGAAACCTGCACTACTATTGACACTTCTTTCTTGATTGCCACTTTCTAATTGCCATTTTTTGTTCATAATATGTCCTGCATTAACATTTCTTACTTTTTGCACAATTCTTGAGTGTTCCTATTCCTGCCAATGTGACATGTAAATTTCTCCTGTGTGAGATTAATAAAGTACATCTTATCTTATCTTGGTTGTTTTATTGAAGAGAAAAGATTTTAGTCTGGGTAAATCTCACTAATCTATCATCTCTGCCCCATGGTCATCGTAAATGTGGCAATATCAGACCATGTATAGATCATATAAGAAAGGCATTTCATTTTTTTATTATTTTTTTACCAGGAAAGGTAATTTAACCAGGAACCTTTTTTCAAGGGAGTCCTGGACAATATACTGTACATTTTAAACAGGACTTCACAAGGAGAGTGTAACTAGACAAAACAGTATATCAGTATGACGTAAAAATAACAAGTACATGGTTCGAAAAGGGGTTGGACAAAGCCAATGCTTATTTGATTCCATCGCCCCTCCCCATCACAGATGCCACGCTATACACCAGTATAACAATATCATGCATTATAATTTAAAAAACTCATAACTGTAGAGTACATACAGTAATACAATATATGACACTACCACAGATGGTATAAGACACACAAAGCAACGCACACACAGACACACACACACACACTCAGAAATATATGAAGGCGCCAGATTGTGGAGGGCTTTATAACCAAGCAGAAGGAATTTAAAGTCAATTCTGGTCGGAACTGGAAGCCAATGGAGAACCCTTGGCAAACTACAGAATATGTTTTTAATTTGAGCCAAATTACCTACACAGTGCGGCCATCATTTGTGTGTCTGCAGAGTCCAAGAGCAAATATAGGGTTGGTTACAGAAGAATAAAGATTGCTCAAACAGGCATAAACCAGTGTAAAACAATTGACAGTAAACAAAGCTAATCTTTTTTTCTACTCTCTTTTGTGTAGTTTATCTTTATTAAATCATGACTGTGAACCAAACTGCGTGATGGTGTTTGAAGGAACCAAACTCCACCTCAGAGCTGTGAAAGACATCAAGCCCGGCGATGAGGTTAGGCTCTCCTCTACACTGCCTGTTGGACCATTTCAATATTGATGTAACATTTAAATGACTTTGGGTGCATTTTTTTCAGCTCACTTTAAGTTACATTGATTCATTGGACCTCAGCGAAGACCGGAGGAAGAGACTTGAAGAGCAGTATCATTTCACTTGCTCCTGCCATAGATGTGACACGAGAGACAAGGTACACACAACATTGCACCATGGTAATAACCTCTATATGCTGAGAATATGGTGTGCGTTTCTAAAAAAAAAGCCTTTTTTAGCCTGTTAGCTGTTGTATAGAAAAATAATAATCACACTATCAGGGCTGATAATTTCTTCCGACTTGATAAGTCCATAGCATTTCTTTTATTCACACTATCGGATTCAATTAGAGCCTTGCATTAGTGTTATACATGTAATTACACCTGAAATATCTCAATATGGAATGAGCTGTTGAGCTGGTGAGGTTAAAAAATACCTCACTATTTTTGAATTAGCTTCTTTACTCTGAGAACTCAAAGTTAGTTTTCACTTTCGACATTGCATTGACAAAGGGTTTCAGATTAGTTTCACGCACACACGACATAGATACTTACATGCTTCACTCCATTCTTTGCTTTTCTCTTATCGCTCGCTCCCCTCCACTTCCTGTGTGTCTGTCATGCTCCGCCTCTTCTCAACCCCCATCACTCAAACGTATTCCAACATGGAAAGAGAAAAATGAGAAATATTATCTTGTCTTCTTTTCCCCCATCCAAATAGAGTTGTTCTGCCATGTTCTCTGTGACAGTCACGGCTCACTCCAGTCTGGAGGCTGTGTTTAAATTGATTTTCAGTCTTGGTTTTTGATTGATTAATGTTGGGGTACCTAACTTTCAAACCACCGAAAATAGAGCTGTGTAATTAAATTGGTTCCTTTCTCTAAAAAAGTGTAGGTCTATCACCTCTCATGCATGACAATATTGTCCTCTGTCTCAAGATCAGCTTTTTTCTAACAGAAAATAGGAAAAAAATCTCCCTCACTCAGCCAATCATCTTTCTGTGTTTACATTTCGGTGTAATGTAAAAACAGAATCAAGTGAGAAAATGTTTACTGTGAAAAATACAATTATTTAATGATATTTTCTGATTTCCCTGATACTGTAAGAGTTTAAGTAAGAGTCTCTGCTTAGGATGCGCTCATGGTGTCCGGTGAAGAAGCAACATGGCGACTGCTTAAAGAGGCTCTTCCCAGACTGGATGAACTAAAGTCTGAAGCAAGTATCCTTTTCGATGTTGAGTTCACTCATTCACCTGCTGTGAAACACTGCTCATGACTGCTTAGTGTGTGTGCAGTTATAATGTCTAGGAAATATGCTTTTATACTGTATTTAAAATGTTGATATTTAATACTCTCCTTATCCTGCCTTTATCAAAATTGATTAATAAATGAATACGTAAACAAAATAAATGTAGTACAGTGGAGAGAACCTTTGGGGAAACTGCCATTTATGTCTTTCTTGCAGGAGTATTTTAAATGGGGCGGCACGGTGGGGCAGCGGTGAGATTTTGTGCTTCACAGCAAGAAAGTCCTGGGTTTGATTTCTAAAGTCTGTGTTGGTTTCCTCTGGTGCTCCGGTTTCCCCTCCTGCTAAAACATGTAGAATACGTCTTAATTTCATGAGCAAGTGAGAGTATGGATGTTGTTGGTCCGTGTGTGGAGAGAATGGATAAATAAAAGAAGAAGGTCCTTTATTCCTCCCACAATGGGGACATTTCTTTAAACATGTTTCTGGTGCAGTGTACAGTATACAGGTGCTCTTAAGAGTCCTGCAGTGTATTGCTTTTCCTTATGTGGTTCTTCAGACTGGCCGGAGCTGCTGGCCGAGTGTAAACGTGTCCTGTCTGCGGCTGCTGACACTGTTCCTGATCATAATCTGTACAAACTCAAAGTCACAGATGCAGCTTTAGACGCCGGTATTCAGCTTGGACTCTGGGAAGAAGCTTTAGCATTTGGACTGAGGACACTTCCAGTTTACAGGTAAGCAACAAATATATGGTTGTTTATGATGTTATCATTCAACATGTATTATGTTTAAGCATTCCACAAAGACCATAGGTTTGTAGTCATTAAACCTGTCGTCAATAATGGACTCAGACTTGAATTTCAATAGTCACATCAAAATGGTGACATCAGCAGCTTGTTTACTGGGCTTTCCAAACAAGTGGTAAAACAGCTGCAGTGTGTCCAAGATGCTACAGCTCATGTCCTGACGAGAACCAGGAAGTACGACCACATTAGTCCAGTTCTCAGGTCTCTGCACTGGCTTCCTGTGGCGCAGAGAACAGACTTTAAAACAGCTCATTTTTTCATTTAGGAGGGGCTACACAAGCTCTGCTTGTGTACAAGTCTGTCCAGTACATCTGTGACATGTTGGTGCCAACTCAGACTCTGAGGAGCACAGGGACTGGCCTCCTACTGGTGCCCAGAGTCAGATTTATGCAGCTAAGGTCTGGAACAGTCTTCCTAAGGATGTGAGACAGGCGTCTACTCTGGCCGTTTTGCAAATCTTGGTTGGAAACAGTTCTGTTTGGCTGTGCACACAACTGAACAAACAGATTTTATCTTTTATTTGATCTTTACTATTTTTAATGCACTATGGCTATTTATGAGTTTAATCCCATGTGTGTTAATGTTTTAAGGTTTTTAAATACTTGTGTGATTTTCTTTTTGTTTTTAATATTTCTTGTGATCTTTCTGTGTGTTTTTAATGCTCTGTTAGATTTTGATTATATTGTTTATGTTTATGAAAGGCGCTCTACAAATAAGAGTTGATGGATTGTTTGAATGATAGATTGTGAACTGATAGTGTTTTGAGATTGAACTCCCAGGACCATGTAACACTGACAGCTCTTTATTTCAAGGAGTCAAACAATTATAGAACAATTTTTGTTGAAAAAGACATAAGAGTTTAGTTGTCTTGCATTGCTGTACATGTGTTGATCAATAGATAATTCAGGTATCCAGCAGCAGAAAAAAACATCCATCCATCAAACCACATAATTCTATAAAAGGCACTAACAACAGTAATAAAATACACATGTTTAACATTTATACAATGTTATACCAATAGAAGAAGTTATAACATCAAATATTGTCAAAAACACAAGAAAAAAAGCAATTTGTGGGAATTACGCAAATGTATAACTGGCCCACAAATCATTCTTTTTTATGAGAAGGTGGATGATTTTCATGAATAGGATTTAAAGTATGTTTCCTGCTTACTGCCTCGACTCTAAAAACTTTTAAAACCAACTCGACACAATGCCCTAAATCACCACAAGGCGCCAAATAATCAGGGTCAAGTTCTATGTCAAACGTCTCTGCAAAGCAAGCCGACATAAATTCAATAATTCTACTGAATGGCAAGAAAATGTGAACAAAATAGAATGTGCAGAGCTGTGCTGAAAGGGTCAAGTGGACTCGCTATAGAGCAGCCGAGTGAAAGCGTATGAAGCTAGAAAATTGGGCCAGACAGTTGAAGACGTGTGGCGAGTGAGAAGTCTCTGTATCAAAGGTGCAGCACGGACAGACGGAGCAAGAAAAATGCGGCGCTAAATTGATACAAAGAAGCAAAGAGAGACTGGGAGATAACGACTGGAGGGGGGAGAGGAAGGGGCTTTCTGCTGCCTTCCTCTGGGCTCCTCAGATCTACAGCGAGAAGACGAGATCGCTGCTGGAGACTTGGACTTAAATCGCTGCTTATTCTTTTCTTCTCCCACTCTCTCTGCCAGTTATTTTCCAGTCCTGTTCGTTGGTGGAGAGCTTTACACCTGCGGCAGGCTGCTCCACACATTGGGGGAACCATGCCAAACACATTCCAATGCACACATATATTCATGAATACATTAGTTATTTCACGCCTGCAGAAAGGTGTCAGAAGACATTTGCCTGCGCTCCAACTCCACGTCTTCGTTCCACATATTTTCAACATTTCTATGAAGAAAGAAAAAATTGCGTTTTCCTTATTACCATTAACTCATTTTTGATTGATTAACACATTATCTTTAGTCTCTTGCTTGAGTGGTTGGTAGATTAGTGGGTTAGCGCAGAAAGCAATAATCAGCATTTTCTCTCAAATCTCAAAGCCAAAAGAGCTTGTAATTCTTTAGTAGGAGTAGGCTCTGGCTGCCAGGCTTAGGAATAAATCATGATCGAATTGTACTTTTTTTTGCACTGGTTTTTCCAAGCTTCTTTGTACAAACACAAGTTTAAAAGTATTCTGTATGTGACGTGAACTTGTTCTTTTGAGAAATGCACTGACTATTGTGTCCAGTGTTCAGTGGTTCGCAAATATTCATAGAAAAATAGAACTCTTCTGGTGCTGTTCATTCGTTTTAACTTTAATCCAATTCAGATTTGTAATTTTGTCGAGTAACTCTTCGGGCACAGAAGCAGGCGAGGCTAGGTTCTTGTATAGCACAGTTCATACACAAAGTGCTTAACAAAACAAGGAAAGGAATTAGCATCATAAAATACTCAGTGCATTTAAGATTCTTCAGATGTATGTACAGCTAAACTGAACTGTTTTAACTTGAATTTGAGCATTGTCAGACTTGAAACCTGTCTCACATTTTCAAGAAGACTGTTCCAGAAGTAACACACTGGCTACATCTGAAGAGCTGAACCCAGGACACTTTCTTTACCGCTGCCTGGCTTCCCACAAACATTTCCCTACATTTTTCTTCTCTTTCATCTTTCATCTTTCTCTTGTAGTTGTTTCTGTTATCGAATGTAGCAGTCCTCTTTTTCTGATACAGTTTCTGAGCTGGAACGCCTGTTTATGTCTACTCTGGCGCCTAAAGTGATACGTCATCTTCATTTTGTTTAATCCCCTCTTACTGGTAAACTTCCTTAGTCTCTCATGCACAGAAAACAAATTGTATAAAGTGCATACATGTTATAAATTAGGCCTACAGTATTCTCTTGGTAAAAGGCAAAATACTTCCAAGTCAGCGAGTTAATATTATGTAAATTGTGCCGTTAGACTTCATGCAAACTCAAATATAATTAGTATGGTCTCATGTGTTTGTATTAGGAATAAACTCACAACACGCTCACTAATTAAATCAATATTGTTGCTTATTATTCATGTATGATAATAAAACGTGTTGGTTGGTCTGGCTCTTTGAACTGGGTGATTGTGGATCTTAGTCCGGTTGTAATTGCAGCTGCATGAATGAAGAGGATACAGCAACAAATGGTGTGTTATTATTATTATTATTATTACTATTATTATTGAGTGGAGTTAACTATGATTATAAGGAGTTAATTAACTTATACTTAAACAGACAAGTTTTACTTTTCAAATCAAAATCATTCATTGGCTGCTGCAGTAGTTATGTTTACAGTAAAACCTTTTTGTGGTTTGTTTTCAGTTTCAGTTTCTCCGGTTTCTGAAACGTGCCGTGGTTTTAAAAGAAGCCACTCTCAAGTCTCATCGATGTTGGATATTTAGATTCTCTCACACTAAACCTTTTTTCTTAACTTCTTAACTTCGTTCACGGATAAAGATTTTGAACTACAAGTAAATGAATGAGACAAAATCCTTTTAACTACTTCCTCGCTTTCAAAACAGTTTGGTTCTGTCACTGGTTTTCTTGAATTGTTAAGACTCTATTCACTTTAAAAGCTGGTTTAAGGATGTGACTAAGTGAAAAAGGTTGGACCACCCTCACTCAGCCAATCAGCTTTCAGCACAAGGCGTCAAACAGTGACTCCGCTTTGTCTCGCGAGTATTCAAATGATCACATGTTTTTCTAATAAGATGAAGACTGCATGGAGGATTCACAAAAACATTACTAAGATTTGGAAAGGCCCTACCAGGACAAACAACATTTATTAGTTATGGAGAAAATGCTTTAAAGTGTAGTGCATTGTTTTATAAGTGTGGAAGTGATCATCGGCCTTGTTTTAGACACATTTCATTAAACCATTGTTATTTTGCTAATATTAATATCAAAGTAGCAATATGTCAAGTCATCATTAAATGGCTCTAATCTGTCAAAAGGCATTCATTAATCATGCTCTTTTTGAAAAACTTCTTAAAGTGATAACAGTAGTTCAGCCAAGATATTTGAATTTCAAAATTAGTTTTACAGCCCCTAAATCTTGTATTGTTTTCATTTTCATGTCCCGCCCTCCACCGTTTTACCAACCAGAAAGTCTGTGATCCGGGTTGCCAGAATTTACCACGTCGAGCTAATCCCACTGGTAAAGTAACATGTGGCCGCAGAACTAAAGATGTCTCGTTACGATTCTCAAATCTTTAATAACAAAACAAGGAATAAAAAGAGGATTTCTATTGAGGCCTTCTGAAAAAGGTGTTGGTTTTAGATTTGTTGTTGACAAAGCTCTTGTCTATTCAGATATAATGGTCCCATCTGGAGACGTCTGAATATCTGGCAACCTGAGTCAGGGAGAGTGGGAGAGGTTGCAGTACCACTTTTGGCCAGACTTTTTACATACTGCTCCTTTAAACCTTTAATTCAGGCACATAAAAGGTGTCAGCTTTTCCTATGATTGATTCTTGTTGCATTTTTTGTATAT
Source organism: Knipowitschia caucasica (assembly GCA_964034765.1). Lineage (NCBI taxonomy): Eukaryota > Metazoa > Chordata > Actinopteri > Gobiiformes > Gobiidae > Knipowitschia > Knipowitschia caucasica. The sequence continues at coordinate 24,773,690 of OZ035826.1, read as the reverse complement.
TTTCAGACTTTACTTTGCTGATCCACATCCAGTGCACGGAGTCCAGCTGATGAGAGTCGGGAAACTGCAGCATTTCCTTGAACACATCGCTGATGCTTTTGACACATTCAAACAAGTACTTTCATTTGTTGCTTTAATTATTTCACTTTTTTTCCTATTGTGTAAATCTAAGTACGATTTTTTTTTTTCCCCTCCTTTTAAGGCTTTTGAAATCTTGAAAGTGACCCACGGTGACTCTCACGCTTTGACGTCTGAACTGAAGATGAAGATGGAAGAATGTCGATGTGAACTAAATCAATGACAACATAAACAATCGTGGAAGTCAGGAGCAAGTTTATTTTGAGTGATCGCTTTACAACTACAATTATGTCTTTTTAACAACATTTAAATACATGTCTTTGTACTCACCTCGTCTATTGACCTGTTTTGTTGACGACAAATGTTACTCCTCTAGAAACTGCTTTTTCAGGCTATGTTTTTTAAGTGTCCTCTGTTTGTGAAGGCCCAGTGTCTAATCTACACATACCATCTGGGTGACTGATGTGTTGTCTCTCGTGTCACCGTGTGCCTGAATGCAGTTATGTTTTCTTTGCTAAGTCATCCTCTCCAAACATCCATCTTTGCTGCGTGCATATTCCTCGCCCGCGGTAATCCCTGCTTTGCTCTGTGGGTGCTCTGGTCTGCTACGTAACCGTCTCGCACAACTTCCCCATGGTAATCCCAAAGTTGTCCCTATACTGCAAACCCATGACACAGTTTCCTCCTCTGTGGGCCTCTGTGGCTACAAGGGATTAAGGCCATGTTGCGTTTGCTTTAGATCTGCAAATAATAGGGGCCCGTCTGACATGTTTAACTCTTAGTCACTACTGGGCTAATTTATATTTGACCTAGATAAAGTGAATTAAAGGAGTACTTTGCTTTCAGGTGGACCAAAATGTATAATAATCGCAAACTTGAACTGCAATGATGAATGTCTAAACTTGGGGGAGGCAGGGAGCATCATGATTTACATTAAAGCTTGGGTACCTGCCTTTATAACAATAAACAACCATGTCATGAATTGCATGTAACTAGCTCCTCCACCTCAAAGCAGTCTGCTTCTGTCTCTAGTTTTCACATGCACGTATATTTGGCATTTTTAGATCAGATTTTTCTCACAGGAATTTGAATGGGGAGGACCACCCCCACTTGGCCCAACTGGCTCTTTAGCCTAAACAGTCAAATAGTGACTCACAGGCCTCTTTCTTACCCGTATGCAATAGATCACATGTTTCCTGATAAGATGATTACAGCATGTTGTGGTCTGATGTGTTTTGTGTGATGTACCAATGTGAATGTAGATAGGTTTTCATTACCCATTTACATTTTTTGTTTGTTTATTCATTTCAGGCATTTCACATTGGGCACAGATCCCCTCTTGTCCATCATAGTTTCCAACAAAAATAAATAAAGTATTGCTAACATGCATAAGAGGGATAAAGTAATAATAATAAATGAACCAAAATAGTTTCCTGAAAGGGAGTTGGAAGAAGAAAACTTTTTTAATCCTACTCCCATAATACATATTAAACAAAAAATAGCTTCTCTGTAACACAGGGCTATCAACAACATCTATTCTATTTTTGTAAATGTATAAGTGATAACAATGTATGAGATATTAAATCAACATGCGTCATATAGTTGCCTTTCTGTGTTTTTGAGTGACGGGTAGGCCTACTCGACAGCATTGACAGCTCTGGTGGGGTATTTCCTGGCAGGGCTGGTGCTCGCTGTACTCTGGGTGAGATTGAATGGTGGTGAGTCTGAATGAGCGGTGGAAGACTATGTCCTGTCTGGTCGACGCTGCTCAATCTCCTTCCATTACTCACTTGGTTTTGTCAATGCCCCTCTTCTGTCTGGCCTCTTCCACCTCATAATGCCCATCAAATTAGATTTACCATCACTTACCAACAGCTCCCTGCTCTCTCGACTGTTCCCCGTCTGTCCTTTTTATAAATCAAATCCACTGCTGTCAGCCAATCACAGGGAGAATACATGGAGCTTATTCAGTCGAGCTTTTACGCAGCGCACTTTCAATCTTCACTTCAAAACCTTTCCCCTTGCTCTCCACTGACTATGGTTTATTAGTCATTCTTGTATTCGCTGCCCTTTTCTACACAAAGGAGCAATCTGCAAAGGGTCAGGGCCATCATTATAACATAATGGGATCTCTCATTAACTTTGACTGAGGCGGCTTCATTATGAAATCCAACACGTATATACAGCCAAATGAATGTCCTGGTGTTGCAGGGAAGAGCTCAAAGTTTCATTTTCCCTGCAAGTGGTAGATGGAACTTTATCATCTTGACTCCATTATGTCGCCTGGTGTCTCTGAAGATGGATAAAAGAGATTAGCAGGTATTGTCATCCCCAGTCTGTTGAATCTGGACAAGAGATCATGAATAGATGTGTCTGACTTGGAAAGAAATGTGGGCAGTCAATGATATAGATCAAAAATATAATAATTCACTTTTTTGGATTATCTGTTCATAATCCAAAAAGACCTGTTAGAAAATTAAAATGTCATCTAATCTAATTCACCCTCGCTGTGTGAAGGAGAGGTTTCGCAGGTCTTTCCTTCCTGCTGCTGTCAGACTGTACAACGAGAATGTGTAACAGGAACTGCTGAGTCTGCACAAGTGTTTCTGATAATTCACTAGTAACTTGTCACTAGTCACTTTACCTGTTATCAGTACTACTACAGTACTACAGTACTACATATCTGATATTTACTGTTATCAGTACTACTGTATTATTTCATATCTGATAATTCTGCCTTTCACCGTCACTTTACCTGTTGATATTATTTCGGATGTTTATTCTGCTCATATTCATATTCTCATATTCTCTGCTGCTAATGTATAATATAGACATCTGTAAATACTCCGAACCAAGTGCAATTATAGCCCAGAGTTTATTTTATCTTAAATTTATTGTCTATTATCTTAAATAGACGTTGATGTGTGCAATCTGAGTGCTCTTATTTCCTTTCTCGCTGAAACGATGACACTGAAATTTCTCCACTGTGAGACTAATAAAGGTTTATCTTATCTTGGCCTGACACCAAAACCCTGGAATATGTGGATTGTTTATTTGCGAACACATAAGTGGCATTAGAAAAATATTGGAAAGCTTTACAATTTTCTCTTTATCAAGTTGTATGTCATATTTTAGCGGCACAAATATTTAAACTACTGACAATAACAAAACATGTCAAGATTGTGACACATTTTCAAAACGGAGAGATCTTTTTTTGTTTTTTGATATTTTATACAATAATTCTACTCCTGTATGTGCAAGATATAACTTTTCCAAGGCTACAGTGAACCCCAGCATCTTTAAGATTACTCAAATATGACGCTCATTTATTTGTTCATAAGTTGTTAATTTTTTTTGTCCAATTGTTTTTTGTAATGGTTTAGTTATTCCCTTGAATCATGGCTGCTGCTTTTTCTATTAACCCGACTCCTGGCCTCTCCTTTTTGCCAAATGCATTTCTCCCCTCTCTCGTCATACGTCTCCCATTCTCCAGGGTGGTTTTGGCAGTGTGCAGTGATCAAAGCGCACTCAGAGGGCATGATATCACACTGAGCTGCCTACAGCAACAACAGCAGGCATCACACCAGCACAAAGGAGAGGTGCACCCATTCAGACAAAGTGCTGAAGAAGGAATACAGAGGTGCCTTTGTCGTCTGCAATCAACCAATGTTTTTATATTTATTATTTTATGGATGTTTATGAGTGGTGGTCAGAAAACCCTGCAGGTATGGAGTGGTTTGGTCTCATGTGGGTTACTCTATTCTCCGCAGTAGTTTCAGTTTTATCAGCGTATGGATAAAATTAAAAGTGTTTATTTAAATATTTACAGAATCGATTCTGTAATTACAGAAAATAGTAATAATGCATTGGTTTTATATAGGGCTTTTTTGACATTCATTCACGCAGTAAACATAAACTGCTACAGCCATAGCTGCCCTGAGGAAGACTGACCATGAAATGACTGAAAATAACATCTAAAAATATTCCCCTTATTTGGGACTACATCGTCTACACATATTACACAAATTCCCATAATTCTCACATCGCTCTATTATTATGTGCCAAAATCTAGCACTCAAATTTCAACCCAAAGTCCTTCCTTTTCCTCTTTACTTTTACTTGAAATAAAAGATCAATCAATTTCCTCCTCTCAACTCTAAATTAACTCATAATACTGTGCGCCTTAGCCGGGACAGACAGTGTGGTTATTGAAGCCTGAAGCCAGCCCTCGCCACAGCGTCAGCGTCTGGTGTGTGCATCTGTCAGTTTGGTGCAAAGACGGAGGACTCGCTCATGTCAACTCTTCCAATACATTCCTTTATTTACATCCCTCCATCTGCTCTGCTGTCGGCACAATGTGTCAGGCCTCATTTCCAAAAAAACTGCAAATCTGTACTCTGGTCGTAAATCACAAAAGCTGCATGTGTTTACTCGCTGTTTCCCTCTGTGCAAGTTAATTTACAACGGGTCATTTTGAATAACTATAACAATATTTGCCAATGCTGTAAATACAACTGTTGTGGAAAATGTGGCCATAAACAAACATTGACTCAAAACATTTTGTGGATGTTAAACATGCTGTGTGTGGGTCCACAGAAAAGAGGTGTAGTGTGTGCTGGAGATCCATCATTCGTATTAAAGGAGACATATTATGCACCATTTTTGAGCATTTAAAATAATGCATTGCAGACCCAGAGCTTTTTAGATCCATCTGCGCTAATAAAAAGGAACTCTTGGCATAAACATGTAACTCCAAACCTTCAGTCTAAAAGCTCCTGTCTCAGTCCTGTAATAGTATGATGTCATTGTACCACACCGCTCAGAGCAGTTGTCTGCATTTTAAAACAAAAGTATTGCCCACAAATTAGTTTGTGAAATTACGTTTGCATGGTAGGGTTTGCAGCTGGTAATTTTTGAATTTGGAAAAAATGATACTCCTCCCTCTGGTGGTATCCTCGGAAGTTACAAGCAGTAAGCATGTTTAATCCTTCATATAGTTTCAGCATATATTTTCTTAAGATATTGCTTCAGATTCTAAAACATTAAATGGCAAAGTGAATAGTCTCATCTCATTACAATTGAAATGTCCATAAATAATGCATCATATTTCTTTCTTTATATTTGGGACTCAAAATGGTATTTTGGTAAATAAAGCACTTTGCCTATTTCCGAAAATATCTTTTGAGCCTCGAAGCGTCTGGGGTATTGCTTATATTATGGACAGCAGATTTTAGCACTTTGATAATGAAAAATATAAACTGACCCCACACGTAGCATGTTAAATCCAAATTTGATTACCTGTTTTTGTAACACATACACATCTCTGAAACAAAACAACGGAGCAAAGTAAGTACAAAAAGAAACAAAGGCAATGTTTAAAGAGTGTACAGTGTAATAATCCATAATTATGTAACATACAGGATACAGGTATTTCTTTTAAATGCATAGTTCTATAGTTCTTTCTATGGACTCAGCAAAAGCTGAGTCCATAGAAAGTGACTAGCATACATAAATAACCATCATTCATGATTTGTTGTGAGTGCAGTGTTAAAAGCAGGAGAAGATCAGAGCGCCATGGCGACAGCGTGGATTATGTCTCACCTGTCTACTGTATTTACATGTACGTGATGGAAAAATAATGACCAACATTTAGAATTACCATCCAGACTGTTTTCTTTTGAACATGCGTCTGTTTTGCTTTCCCTTTTCCTGCTTTTACCGTTCAACAGCAATAAACACAATTACCCAGAATGCAGAGGGTGACATGAATTATGCAGGAGAGGCATTTCAGAAGGACGCTGACTTTTCTGAATATCTATATTTGTACAAATATTTGTCGTACACATCTCAAGCACCACAGAACAAATGAGAGGCAGAACCAAGCAGAGACATATGCCTCTGATTTTGTCTTCACTTCATATTAAATACATTTATTTTAAATATATTATTCTTATCTATTCTGTCTAACTTGGCTTATACTACATTACCATTTGTTTTTCATCCCAAGATGAAATACTAAAAAATTGCAGTGCCCCATTTTCTTATTTGGCTCATTTTCAACCCTTTTGCCATTTGTGGACATGTGGCATAGTCTCTACAAGGTCCCATTGCACTCAGAGCGATGGATATTTCTTCTTACAAAACACACACATGACACATCTTTCACATTCTTTAAGATTAGAAGTGGAACAACACAGTACAAATAACAGACAATCTGTCGATGAATGTGCTCAACACTAAATTCAGGAAACATTTCTCTTTTAGCTTTTTCACCGAGGGATCAACACATTTCATTGCTTCGTGAACACAGAAATGCAATCACAAAAGCACCAGGGACATAAGAAGAGTGCACTATAAGAGAATGTGCGAGGGGCTCCGTTTGTGTACGGATTCAAGGTAAAAACATCACAAAACCTTTCATAAACACCCATCGGGTTTTGCAAAATTGCAGTCCATGTCCATGTACAATTTCCCAGTCATTATTAGATAGAAACACTGACTGAGAGAAAACATGATGTTAAAACAGCTGGAGTTATCTTACCAGTACTGGTAGCACCACACAGAGGTTAGGGTTACACAAAGGGACTACAGGTCACAAGGCACTTATCTTTTCACTACTCCTTTCTTCTTTGCAATTAGCTCAGTTTATCTGCAGTGAAAAGCAAAAGAAATGTCTTTGTCCAAGTGTTTGTCTATGGTCTTGACCCATAAAATCCTCAAAAATAGAAGAACAGAGGTTTCTGAAAAGATGGGATCTATTGACCTCCTTTGATCGCACTAACCAAGTTCTGAGAAAAAAATTGCAATATTTCCTTGATAATTTCCATCAAAGCCGACAAGTTTGTTGCTGTGAACACTGAACACATCCATTGCTTTTGTGATATAAATTCCATTAGGTCTTTGGGTGGGTTTCTGGCTCAGTTCTGATGCCTGGTTCTATCGGTGTTTGGATGACACGTCAAAGCATGTGACCATCATGAGGTGAGCTTTGCAGAAGTTCACTCTGGTCTCCAGTCGGTCAGTGACGATCTCCAGGGCTTGTAGATACTCCAGAGAGTCCGCCTCATAGACCTGCTGCAGCTCGACTGAGGACAGAACACACAAACAGCAAAACATCACAATCTCAATTTTGGTAGGATACAGTTATTGTCACCTGAATTTAAACTGCAATTTTTTTTGAAAGCCTTCACAATGAGTTTTAAAGATGCAGTAAGCAATTTTGTTAGCTTAGCCGTAGCACCAACTCGAAACCACTCCCCCTCCCCTCGCCTCTCCACCAAACCAAACATCCGGCAAACGTGAAATTGGCATTTTCTGTTCAGCCATTTTAGGTTTTAGAAAATCCGATAACTCAGATGCGCACACTCGCAAGAAACAGGAAGAGGGTTCGTTGAGGATGAATGGAATCCCATTGGTTTATTTTTATCGGTCCGCTCCAAAATACATTTTATTATTTTTTGGAGACTATAAGCATCTAGTCAATTAAATTACTATTTGAAAACACATGATAACTTGACTAATTTTAGGGTTTAGGGACATTTTCCCACAATATTTTAAATAATGCGTCGGGAAAAAATCACTGACTGGATCTTTGATAGGCAAACCAATAAATCTAGATAACAGCATAGTAGACACAAGTTAGACACATAGTTAGCATATAATAAACACATAGTAAGCAAATAATAAACACATAGTAAACACATAATAAACACATAGTAAACACATAGTAAGCAAATAATAAACACATAGTAAACACATAATAAACACATAGTAAACTCTGGTTTTGAAGGGCTGCAACACTCGGCCCAACTGTAAGCAGTACTGCAGGGCTGCTCTGTGCACCTTTTTAGTAAACTTTTAACAACTTTTTAGCGCGTTTTTATTGTTCAGTTTTTTAATATATCTGAGTGTTTTATCTTTTTAATTCAGTGGTTTCAGCAAATAGCACTTAGTCCCGACTGAAACCCACTAGTAGCACAGAGGCTAACACAAGCTAACGAGGACATGGAAAGTGACAATGAAATTGGCTCAAACATGCACAATATTAGTCGCCTCACCTTGGAGCTCCGTGAGAGCGACCGTGCCACCATTGCAGATCTACGAAAAGAAGTCCTTCGTCTCACCGCAGAGTTGAATGAGAAACAATCTCTAGTATCCAAACTTTTTGAAGTCGCTGGTGGGCAGCACTCACGGCTGATGTCACTGAGCGCTGCATATTGTGACACTGTCGTGTGGGAGAGATCCGTCAGCTCCGGACCCTCCTGTTCTACACCTAAGCGCCCGCTTCCGAATAACGAGCCCGCGGATTCCGAGGAGCCATCCTGCGCCGTGGCCCATGTCCTTAGTCTGGCAAACCGCTATGCAGCCCTCTCCACTGACATCCCGGCCCCCTCAGCAGAATCCCTGGACACTGCAGCGTACTCTACTGCTCGAGGATCCAAGTCCACTACGAGGAAAACGCTCCTAAAGGAAGCAGTCCTCAGGCGAAAGAGCGGTCCACCAGCCATGTTGGCCTGTTCCCCTTCTTTGACCCCAGGCAGCAGCCTCAGACTGGGGTAGCGAGCCATCATTACCACCGCTCACCTCCACCGGGTCAGCAGCAGCGCCCAGAGCCAGCCCCTCTCACCGCTCCAGCGTCCCCGAGCACACAGCGTGGGTCGCCTGTAGCTGAGAGTCAGCACCCCCGCTCCTCCTCTCCATGTGTTCAGCGGCGCTCAGGCTCGGGTCCTGCTTCGGGTGAACCCGCTGGTTCCGTCCACCGAGCTCCTTCTCCGAGGCCACTCTTCGCCCCGACCACTCTGATTATTGGAGATTCCATCGTGAGACACGTCCGCTTCTTTAACGCGGTCACTCGCTGTATTCCCGGAGCTACTGTCCCAGACCTGCTCATACGTCTCCCTCCTCTGCTTCAGTCCCTGCCTGATACCGTTTCCAAGGTAGTCGTGCATGTGGGAATTAACGACATGAAACTTCAGCAGTCAGAAGTCACGAAGAAACATTTTATGGATCTGTTCCACCTCCTTCAATCCACAGGATTATCTGTTTTTATCTCTGGTCCAATCCCGACTGTAAACAGAGGTGACTGCCTCTACAGTCGTGTTGTGGCGCTGCATATGTGGATCCAGGCTACATGCAGCTCTTTTAACTTTGTCTTTGTGAATAACTTTGCCCTTTTCTGGAAACGTTACGAAGCCTATCGTCCAGACGGATTACACCCAAACAGATACGGTAGCAGCCTGTTGATGGACTACATGCGTTATGTTGTTCAGCGTTCCCCGAGGGGGGCGTGACTGTTTACATCTGAGCCCCCTCGGACCCCACCGCATTCCCCCGCCTCCTGCTCACCAGCACCGGGTGAGTACAACGGTGCAAACACTGCTCCCTGTCCGTCTGGCAGTGTATTACCAGTCCAAACACTGAACTGTGCTGACTCCCTTCTGATTCTGGGAGCTAAAGAACAACAACAAGGGTTTTCACATTTTAGGCCAATTGAGACTGTGTGTGTTCCTCGCACCAGCTCAAAAATGTTTTTAAATTCTAAAAAACGAAATCAAAACAGGACAGCAGTTAGACGGTCCAACTCTGCAAATCTAATTTCTGTTCCCTGTAGAAATCAATCAACCACATTAATCGACTCTGACGTTATTTTTAAACTTGCTATGCTTAATGTCAGATCTCTATGTAACAAATCATTTTTAATTAATAATTTTATCACTTCTTATGATCTTGATTTTATGCTTATGGCTGAAACATGGCTCGACCAAAATACAGGAAATGCAGTTCTAATAGAAGCAACACCACCCAATTTTAAATTCGAATCCGAAATACGAGAAAACAAAAGGGGGGGAGGCATAGCTGCAGTTTTTAGAGAGCACTTTGTCTCCCATAGAATGCCCCTTGGAAATTTTTCATCGTTTGAGTATATTTCTTTTAAAATGGAACAAAAGCAATCTTCTACTCTTTTCATTGTCCTGTACAGGCCACCACAGTCATGTTGCGATTTTATTGACCATTTTACTGAACTACTTTCATTCGTGTGCACAGATTTTGATAGTTTAGTTATTACAGGTGATTTTAATGTACATGTTGATAATGTTGATGACAGAAATGCAAAGGAGCTGGCTTCTGTATTTGAGACCTTTGGTTTCATTCAGCACGTGAGTGGCCCCACCCACAGCAGGGGGCACACTCTTGACCTGCTAATTACAAAGGGGGTTAATGTATCAAATGTTAATGTAGTTGATGTTGCTTTGTCAGATCATTTCTGTGTATTTTTTGACATGTGTTTTGCTAGCAAACCACCAGCTGAATTTACAAATGTTAGAAGAAGACACATACATGAAAACACAAGTGAACTGTTCATGGGAATGCTAAATTTTGAGAAAACTCCATGCTCTACTGTTGATGAATTGTATAACTCTGTCACCACCAGTGTTCTGACTGTTCTGGACGCCATTGCTCCTGTGACGGTTAAAATAGTTACCAGTAAGAAAAAGGCCCCATGGACTAAGGCAGACTCGGTTAGGGCACAGAAGCAAGAGTGCCGGAGGGCCGAACGGAAGTGGCGAAAGTCCAATTTCCAGGGCGATTATGAAATCTTTAAAGATGAGTTGGGTGAATTTAACCGGGTTCTACGTAGAACAAGAGAAATGTATTTTTCTGACATTATTGGAGGTTGCAGTAACAATTTTCGTGTTATGTTTTCAACAGTTGGTAGATTAACGAACCCCCCTGTAAAGTTGCCCCTAGAATTTTCCTCTAAATCTAGGTGTAATGAGTTCGCACAGTTTTTCGATGACAAAGTACAAGGAATCAAAAACACTATCACCTCCACAGCACGTATAACAATGCAACAGCCAGAGAAGCTTTTTGAGCTAACTCACTTTGCACCTGTGGATACTGAAACTGTCAAAAAGATAATCATGAGTCTGAGCTCCTCCACATGTAGCCTGGATATATTGCCCTCTAAATTTCTGAAGTCCGTCCTGAGCAGTTTGTTACCTTCACTGACACAAATAGTAAACATGTCTCTGTCGTCAGGAACATTTCCTATGGCCCTAAAAACAGCAGTCATAAGACCTCTCCTAAAAAAGAGCAGTCTGGATCCTGCGGGACTTCAAAATTATCGCCCCATATCGAATCTGCCATTTATTGGAAAAATTCTTGAAAAAGTGGCCTCCCAACAACTTACTGAATTTTTAACAATGAATAATTCTTTTGATATGTTCCAGTCTGGGTTTAGACCCCACCACAGCACTGAGACCGCTCTAGTGAAGGTAACAAACGACATTCGACTTCACACTGATGCAGGTAAAGTCACAGTTTTGGTCATGTTAGATCTTAGTGCCGCGTTCGACACTGTCGACCATGAGATCCTCATGCAGAGACTGGAGGACTGGGTTGGTGTCACTGGCACAGCCCTAGACTGGTTTAGGTCTTACCTGGAGGATAGGAAGTACTCTGTGGAGATTGGAGACTGCGTCTCAGATGATGTGGCCCTGACCTGTGGTGTACCACAGGGGTCGATCCTGGGACCTCTCCTATTTAATCTCTACATGCTGCCGTTAGGTCAGTTAATACAAAGAAACAAAGTGTCCTACCACAATTACGCTGACGACACTCAGATCTATGTCTCACTGACTGCAGGAGAACATGGACCACTGGATTTGCTCCTTCACTGTATCCAACAGATCAGTGACTGGATGCAAAATAATTTCCTCCAGCTAAATGCAGACAAAACCGAAATCATTGTCTTTGGTCCCCAGAAACAAAGAGAGGGCGTCATTTGTCAACTTCAGTCTCTCTCCCTACTTCCTTCAGACAAGGTCAGAAATTTGGGGGTAATACTGGACTCAGACCTAAATTTCAATAGCCACATAAAATCAATAACATCAACAGCTTTTTACCATCTGAAGAACATTGCCAAAGTTAGAAATATAGTGTCCAGGGCAGACTTGGAGATTCTTGTCCATGCATTTGTCTCCAGCAGGCTAGACTACTGCAATGGCCTGCTTACAGGTCTGTCCAAACAGACCTGTAAGCAGCTGCAGTACATCCAAAATGCAGCAGCTAGAGTCCTGACAGGAACCAGGAAGTATGACCATATTAGTCCGGTCCTCAGGTCTCTGCACTGGCTTCCTGTGGCTCAAAGAATAGATTTTAAAACGGCTCTGCTTGTGTACAAGTCTCTCCATGGCCTTGCACCAGAATACATTAGTGACATGTTGGTGTCATATGAACCGGCCCGGACTCTGAGGAGCACAGGGACTGGCCTCCTGCTGGTGCCCAGAGTGAGAACCAAACATGGGGAGGCTGCGTTTCAGATCCATGCAGCTAAGATCTGGAACAATCTCCCTGAAAATGTGAGGGAGGCGTCTACTCTGTCAATGTTCAAATCCAGGTTAAAGACTGTTCTGTTTGCCTGTGCATATAACTGAAGGATTTTATCTCCATTTTTAATGCACTGCTGTCATTTATTTATTTTTTTAAATTTCTTGTGTAATTTTGAAAGTTTTAATGGTTTTATTCTTTTGTGTGATTTTAATGTTTTAATTGTGTTTTAATCTTTTGTGTGATTTTAATGTTTTAATTGTGATTCTGGTGTTTGTTTTATGTGATGATTTGTGATGTGGACTGTGAAGCGCTTTGTGTTGCCCTGTGTATGAAAGGCGCTCTACAAATAAACTTTGATTGATTGATTGATTGAAAATCCGGAACTAAAAACAAACCAGGAACGAATATGGAATAGACAATGGGCAGACGGATAGAACCCCATAGTGTGGTTTTAAAATACACAGAGGAAAGAAATTGAATACATTGAATATATTCAATGTAAATAAATTAAATATTTTATTATTCAGTGTTAAAATATTCAATGTTTTAAAATTCAGTGTTTAAAAATTCAATGTTTTAAAATTCAGCGTTAAAAAAAATCAATGTTAAAAAAAATTCTGTGTCAAAAAATGCCTTGGATTTTTTTTCACTGGTTGAAATGCCATGCTTGATTTCCGGGTAAATAAAGACCGAAGCAATTGATCAACTCCATCATATGCAGCCGGGGCTAGAATACGACTTGGTCAGGTATGTACCCACTGTGTACTTTCTGAGCGTGTTTTTAGCTTAGCTTATCATTAGCTAGCTCCACTAACTAGACTATAAGCCCAAGATTTTCATGTTGTAATATAGAAGATAGACTGTTTTTACTGGACACAACAAGGTGACTCAGCCACTTTCTTCTATTTTGACAATAAACAAGTGTCCTGTAGCTTGAGTCAAAATATAAAGTCCACAAATGAGTTATAACATGTCTATTTTGGCTGAAATGAAGTTGGATGGATGACAGAGTGAACATGTGTTTATGCTTTCAAAGACTATTTTGGGTTAGCAAGGCAGAGGGCAGTGTGAAATTACACTGAGGGCCGCAATTGGCCCCCGGGCCTGCGTTTGGACATGCCTGCTGTGGATACAAGACTTTGGAGTTTAATTTCTGTCCAAAATTCCAGTCTATAGGAGCACAAAGCTGAAAAAACCCTTTCTGTCCCAATACTGGGGACATTCCCTGCTTTTGTTTGGTCCAAGTTCATAGTGGTATACTTTTTTGTGTTAGTCCAACAAAATGTGAACCATATCCTATAACAATTATCTTGTCCCTAAATCACCATAAAGTAAAGGGTCCCATTTTGTAATTTAGCGTATATACAGATTCCGATTCATTTTCTTTGCCATTTGCAGTAAAACCACATTGGAATACATGTGCAAAGGTGTGCACCAGACAAACATATGAAATAAAGCCGAAAAGTTTAAGTAAAAATTGTCACTGTGACTCAACCCAAACATTTTCAACTCTGAGCTCATACTTACTTGAGCAGCCTCATGCCGGCTGTGGCCCCCAGATACAGAGGGGTCTCCTCGTGTCTCTCACTGGGGACAAACCTTTCAGCGTCCCTCATGCAGGCTTTAAGAGACTCGCCCGCCAGCTTCGGATCTGACGCGTAATCCGAAATGCCAGAACCTGAGGCACACAGCAGCAAAGCTAAGCCTCAGACAGTTTGGAAAGTTACATTTTTCTTTCAAAACTCAAATGGCATTGGATTTAAGTTAGAGTGCAGTGGCAGGGGGCAATCTGAAGGCCCAAGGCGAAATTCTGTGTGATTCTATCTGACTTTAACGTTGACAGATTCTTTTGTACTTTTAGATTTGATCTTCATCGTCTTGGGACATAATTCTACTACTACTACTACTACTACTGTCTTTTGATGCACAGTGGTCATCCAGCTTCCTTTGATCCAATGGCTCCTTTGTGTTTTCTATTGCATTTCCTGTTTTTGATCTGTTTGATTCTCTGATCTGTTGTTGCTGAATGAACAACTTTGCAAAAGTCCTCAAAGATGACTATACAATAATAGATTGAATGGACTTGAATGGGAAAAAAATGTTTTTTTGGACACTCAAAGACACTGTTAAATTCATTCCCTCCATACACGGTGGTGATAAACTACTACTATAGCCACAGCTGCCCTGGAGCACACTGACAGAAGCGAGGCAACCCTTATGTGCCACCTGCCAATCTAACCGCTGCCATTCTCACACACACCAGACTTATTCTAGGGAACGTGAATGAAATGTCTTGCCTTAGGCCACAAAAACTGCTTAGCATTGGTGTTCCCAAAAGTCTTCCATCACAGCACTAACCAGGCCCTGCCCTGCTTAGCTTAAGGGGTCCGACAGGATCTGACTTTTTTCATGAAGGTGATGCACAGTGACCTTGTGAGTTGTGTGAGGTCTGTCAGTTGCAGCCCCGGCGATCCAAGATGGCGGCATATTCAAATGAAAGGTTTGTGCTGCTCAGTGGCGCATGTGCCGGCATGGGCGTGGACATATTGTATTCGCCTATCGTCTGGTCCTCCCGGTTCTGTGCAGTGGACGATCTCCCATGATGCGTTGCGCCAAATACGCGTCTGTGGCTGTCATGCACGTGCACAGAGGGGCACGTGCACAAAGAAAACACTAAAGTAGACACTAAAATCCCCACAAAATCCGACCTTTATGAAAGCTGTAGGTTCTCTGTCAGCTAAGGTTGAGCTGTTTTAGTTTACATTGAGTTCTATGGGGAACATTTCTGGGTAGCCCACATGAATTTAGTTTCGTTTGGTCTGCAGTACCGCGGGTACATGGGTCCTTCAGCTCCAAGCGAGTAATACCCTATCCAGTTTATTATAACAGAGCCATGGTTTCTGTCTCGCTTTGTCAAATGATAGCGTTTCCTTTGAACACTCTTGATTTTAATTTTGAAGACGCACAAAAACTCTAATCTTAAACATACTTTCTGTGACTCCCAGTGAGCTGAAGGAGCAGGACATCACAGTGTTCATTAAAAGATTTAGAGTGCAAATGAAGCCAGGAATAACTGCTCAAAATAATCTGTAGTTGGTTGCATTTTAAACATTTAAAATCTCTGTGATTGTCTGTTCTCTATTCCAAAATGTGAATTCCTCACATACAAAACTTGGGGGTATAGGTTGGAAAATTTCCCTTTGAGGAAATTCCTGTGGATAAACAAGGGGTCAAATACGAAGTTGAGATCCCAAACACCACAATATCTGCTCCTCACACTGACACAGGTAAATATCTAATGTTGAAAATCTCCTTTGAAACACTTAGATAGATCTGTGTATTTGCCTTCATTCCCTTTTAGTGGGTTCTACGAGGAGGACAAACGACCAGCAGTTGCAGGACATAAAGGAGGTGGTGGAGGAGGCAGAGCTGGCACAGACCATGATCCACAGTTTGACGCAGAGGTCTGGGTCTCCAATTGTCACCTGTACCAGGAGTGTTCCCGGCAGCAGCAGCAGCACCTCCAACCCACTGCTCAGGGCCAAGAGCTCCCAGCTTCACGACAGGTTTGGACGATTATTCTCAAGTTTATCAAGCATTTTGCATTTTTCTTTAGTGGTGTACCTGTGCTGACGTCTCTAATGTCTGAATAGTAGAGAAAATCTAAACGGAGCTAATAATGTTGAAGGAAAGACTCGCGCTTTAGGATCCCCACGTCTAGGAATTGCCAGTTTAACAAAGACCGCTGAATACAGGTGAGAGTCCCACACAGGAATGTGTTATGTTAACAGTGAATTAGGATTATTGTTGTTTCCCCCAAGGCCCCCATCGTCCCCGTCCCAGCGCTGTAAAGTGTACACTCAGAAATGTGTGATGCCGACAACTCCGCCTCTGTCCTCCAACACTCTGGCCCAGGACGGCCAGGCCACAGAGGCTCAAGCCTCAGACAGTGAGTGCAGGATTAAAATACTCATTATATCATTGTCTATACTAATACTACTTCTCTTATTTTGTAATTCTACCTAATCTAATATGTACATTAAAAGTATCTTAAAGCATGTATTTAAATAATTCAATGAAGGATTCATATAAATGGAAATATATCCTCTTTCCAATTCATATTGCATTAGCATAAACGCAAAGCCAAGTCTCTGAAATTGCCAAATGTATATTTGTAAATTTGCAGACAGCTTGGCTGCAGACAGTGGCCGCTCCTCCACAGACTCAGTGTTGTCCAGAACTTCTCCTGTCGGCATGAGTCCTCACGTGAAAGAGAGCGCTCCTTCTCTGTCGGCCAGTCTGGGCTCCGCAGAGACACTGTGTGATGATGAAGTGCCCCCAATACCCTTGGACATGCACCGAGATGGTAACTATTACTTGACTGTTTTCACTGGTTATAAATAAACCTGATTTAACAGCTATATAAAAACCTATTCAGGATCAAGTCCAACTGTTGATATTCAAAATAAGGATGAAGTGTTGCACACAGCTTGTGAGTCGTATCCTGGTGTTACAGCAAACACAGCTTCAGAAGAGCAGACTCTTGGTCCAAGTAGCATCGTCAGCTTCACCGGAGACGGTGCCTCTCTCACTGGAACAGTCTCTCAAGAGTTCAATGGGGCTGTTCAGGAATACCACGTTCCCTTCACTACGTCGGGGGTGACAGAAGTTGTAGCCATGGCTGAGGTAAAAAACAGCAGTTGATATTATCATGATATTAGTATGAGATATTATTAAAGAATAATGTGTATTTTGTTAGTGGCATTTTTGTTGTGCAAACTTGTGAATGTAAAACACTTGTACACCTGTTTTCCTAACAGGTTGCTATGGCAAAGTTGCGAGTAGAAGGGGAGGCATTGGCCACGGTGATGCCCAGTCGGGCTTCACCAATGTCCTCGTGGATGAGTGATCTGAGTATGTGCAGTGAGGCAGACCAGTCGCTCCACAGCTTCAGCCAGTCTCAAAGCCAACAGGGAGAGGCCATGGCTGAAGCTGATGTTGCTCTTGGACCAGACGAGATGGGCCAGGCACAAAATGGAAGTAAAACACAAACGCCAACAAAATACAAGCTCCGAAAATTGCCCCCACCTATGACTAAAACTACCATTCAGACTCTAGTTGGACCTTTCAAAGCTACCATCAGTGTTCACCCGTGTGTCGCTGTAAAACCAATGATAATAAAAGAGCCCTCGGTCCTCTCCTCACCAGTCAAAGGCAGCCTAATTAAAGAGCCCATCAAATGCAGCACACCACTCAGTGGTTCAATGTCCAGTGAGATGAGCTTTGAAGATCCCTGGTTAAAACGTGGCTTTGAAGAGAGCTCGCCCAATGAGCTGGTCTGTGAAGTGAAGCCTGAAAAGAGAGATGCGGGACATTCTCAAGTCAACCAAAGTCCAGAGGGCAAGAGTGAGGGGCAGACTTTATGTAAAGATGGTAAGAGCATATTCAATGAAAAAACTTATAATATAAGTTGATCATTCATCTTATAATATAAGTTGATCATTCATATTACTCAATGTATGCTGCTTTTTATGTGTTTCTTTACCAGGTGAGCACCAGAACACGTTTGGAAATGAAGTTGTGTTGTCTCCAGAGTCCATTAAACGAGTGGTGGATGGTTGTGAGATTATGGCGGTTGTTGCTCAGGGTGACGGCCTCACCACTGTCTACAATCCAGATATTCACCAGACAGCCAGTCTACCACGGGGATGGCACCGCATCAACCGCTACGACGGCTTGGATTACTCTGAGTACACAAATCTCAAGCAAATTTCCTCGACTCCATGCAGTCCACGTGCAACTCTTGACAGGCGGGGATCCAACGGAAAAGTTGGACTTTTTTCCCACAAAAAAGGCGGAATCCCTCCCCTGCCACCAGTGAGAAAATCCAGCCTGGATCAGAGGAATCGTGCCATCAGTCCACTTCACCACCCTGTTCTCCAGGAAGAATCCTGTTTAGCTGCAGGAGTCACAAGGCAACGTGGTGCTAGCATCGACAGTTGCAAACTTTTCAGCGCAAAATTGGAACAGCTCGCCAGCCGGACCAACTCTCTGGGGCGAACGGGCTCTCACAGCGGCGTGTACCATTATGACTGCTTCTCTCTGGAGCGACGGGAGAGTCTCAGGGCAGGAGCCAAAGGGGACAGCGCGATGCCTCGAACAGGTCGCAGCCTCATCCGCACTGGATCTCTGTCCTCCTCAGGCACCACCAGCCCGAGTCTCACTCCCAGCCTGGGGCCCAGCAGTGCTCCACAGTCACCAGCTAAAACCAGCTGCCAATCGAAAATCTCTGCTGTCAGCAAGCTGCTAATGACCAGCCCCAAAGGCCGGAGTCTGTCTACTTCAAGCACCAAAACTCTAAGTTTCTCCACAAAGTCTTTAAACCAATCCAGCAGTCGGAGCTCCAGCCTTCCACCCAACGGAAAGGTACAGAGTTTCTCCTACATGTGACAAATGCAAGTTGTTGTTTTTTTGGCTTCATTGACAGTGATTTCTTCTTCAGTCTCCACCAGTCCCAGCACCTGTTCAGCAGCAGGCTCCTGTCCTTGGACCTTGGTCTACACAGTCTTTGAGCCGCAGTCGAGGAGGTCTGGCTGCCAAACTACCTCTCAGAGCGGTCAACGGCCGCATCTCTGAGCTTCTTCAAGGATCCAGGTCCAGGACAACGGCCCCAGAAGGAAGTACTGAACCAGTAGAAGAGAAAACCACGACAGTCTCCAAGTTTGTATATTATTAGTATACGAAGTTCAATTGGGGATGTGAATCTTGAAATTCAACTATTTATTATTTGTATTTATTCTTAATTTATACAGAGAGTAATTATTATTATATTCCCCATGTGCTTTAGTTCTTGTGGAATAACAGGGAATACTGGTCCAGGAGATGAGAGACTTTCTGGGGTTCAAACGTTACCCTCTCCATACAGCAAGATCACAGCTCCCAGAAAATCCCATCGCTGCAGCAGTGGCCATGCCAGTGACAACAGGTATCCTAGAGTCTTTGCAGAATAAAACATGTTTTAAAACTGTGACTAGATGTCGTGCATCTGTCTTACAGTAGTGTTCTGAGTGGAGAACTACCCCCAGCCATGGGTAAAACGGCGCTGTTTTACCACAGCGGAGGCAGCAGTGGCTACGAGAGCATGCTCCGGGACAGCAGTGAAAACACAGGGAGCACCTCTTCAGCTCAGGACTCTCTGAGCGACCACAGCACTGCCACCTCTTCGTCCCGGCGGAGCTCCAAGAGCAGCAAAAAGAGTCGCAGCAACACAGGTCTGTCACTAACACACACACATTTATTTAATGCGCTCAATGTGGACTATAACAGTAATGCTCACTAACTGTAAAGCAAGGGACCCTGACTGTAAAATTATCCAGCGCTACCTCTCAGTGAGGCACACACTGGACAAACTGCAAACGCTGTAGTTGAGGCAGGTAGGAAAGGTGACCCTGAGCACCCATCTGTGAAATGGTGAAGGGATTGTGCTGCTGCAGTTTCTAATGAATACGGCATATATTCCCCAAGACTGTAGCGTGGAGAGCCTGCTATGTGTGCGCTGAGCAGAGGGAATGGATCTGTGCCTGTGATCACATAAGACAGAAGCAGGGCATTTTCTTATTAGTGATATGAATTGCAATATTCCTCAGCACCCGTATGCTGTGACTGCTCTGTTTATCCTCTCCAGTTACTGTTCATCTAAAGGGTTTCACAGTTCACATTTCAACCATCTCGACGTTAGAGATGTAGACGTAATGAACTTGTTTTTCAGTGTTTATCTCCGGTGGGCATTTTCCCCATCCTTCCAACCTAATTTTCCAGCACTTTTTATCCATTGGACAGCTCCAGCTCCCTCATGTGCTGACTCCTACTATAAGGAAATACAAATGTCTCTGCTTGACCTTTCTGCTCTGCCCAGAGACCAACATACAGCCTCCGTCTCATTAAATTCCCCACTATCTTTCATACTCCTTATTATTGTGCATTGACCCAGCTAGTTATTTGTATTGGTTGGGAGTAGGACTATTAATTGCAACTAATTGATTTTTGAAATAATTTACTCATGTAGTTTTTGATTAATCTTTTTTTGAACTTACCTTAAATTTGAACATGCTGAAAAGTGTCTTTAAATGACTCTGATAATATTTTTATTATGACTGCAGAAGGAAATGAAAAGAATGAGTAAGTATTTTTAGTCAAACCACTCAATGTGTCTCCAGAGGCATCACTTGAGCTTTGTATCAAAAAATCCCATATTCACTGACCTTTCAGGATCCAAACAACTAATCGATTAATAGTTGAATAATCAGCCTAACTAACTGATTTGAATAATTACAGCCCTAGTTGGGAGCATTGTAAACTTAAAGTACGTTGATGTTTTAGCTTCTGGGAAAAGAAAAAAAATCTTTTAGTGGATAGTGCGACATATTTTCAGCATGAAGTGGAGCAGGAAGGTCAGAAAAACAGACAATGGTGTTGCTGGTTTGATCATCTACAGAGGCCAAAACTGCAGAGCATCAGTTTGCCAAAGAGTCCAGCCATTAGTTTTTGCTCCAAATGGTTTGCAGACAGACAGCTCAATTGTTTACAACATGTTGGAGGGGTTTCAGAGAAAAAATAAGGAAACAAACAAAACACTTGATTATTTTCAGTGACTAATACCAGTGTTTTTGTCTTGTTAGGTCTCCAGCGCCGGCGTCTCATCCCTGCTCTCACCTTGGACTCTGCATCTCTTTCACCGTCGCACCGCTCCTCCAAACAGGCCATCACCTCCTCGTCCTCCTCCTCCTCCAGCCCAGGTGCATGCTGGGTGGACGGCCCACTGGGACCACAGTCCTCTACTAACCACCGCGTCCCATCAGCCACGACAGAAACCTTTGAGATCAAGGTTTATGAGATCGACGATGTGGAGCGGCTGCAGAAGAGGAGAAGAGGCAGCAAGGTGAGCAGTGGAATAATGACTGTGTACAAGGAGAGGGCAGCGAGACGTGGTTTAGAAAAATGACACAGAGAAACATAGATAATGTAGAGGACACACAACATAAGCCCCGACAAGAAGAGAAAGAGTTTTAATATGGAGGGTGGGTAATATTCAATCTTAGCTGGATAGATTATTCTTTTGTGTGTTTTTACATAAAATATTCAATTTTCTTGCTGAGTGCCACAGGATTCAAATGAATTCAGGTTTTTGCCTTGACTCATAAATCTATATGTATTTAGAGCGAGGGCATTGTGAGCTTTGGGAAATGAGAAGTAGAAAAGGCAGAGTTAGTTTACCCTCAGCGCTGTTTTAAATGCCACTTAACTCCCAGCCACTAAGGTGAAACAGCGACCGACATTTAGGGACTTTATTTGTTCAAAGCATAGCACGTTTTATCAGAAGCATTTCTCAATAACATTAACAACAACATTGAGAAAAAAACACTAAATAATCCTCTCAATAACCTCTGCAGAAGTGGATATCCTTCAGACATCCTTCAGCTTTGTCCAATTATGGTTGAAAAGAATCAGAATCAGAATCAGAATAAATGTATTGCCAAAAGACAACCATAATTGGATTGGATAACAAAGCCATATCTAATCATGTGTGTTTTGTACATCAGGACTTGGTGTGTGTGAGTGCCAAGCTGAAAAAGCTTGAAAACAGGCAGCAGCGCATCAGTGAGGTCATCAGCAAGTATCAGAGTCTGAAGAAGGAGCTGGAGCAGACCAAGCAGCACCTGATGTTAGGGCCGCAGACCTGGACCACCGAGTGTGAGTGTACACTGTTTACTATGTGTTTACTATGTGTTTACTATGTGTTTATTATGTGTTTACTATGTGTTTACTATGTGTTTACTATGTGTTTATTATGTGTTTACTATGTGTTTACTATGTGTTTACTATGTGTTTACTATGTGTTTACTATGTGTTTATTATGTGTTTACTATGTGTTTATTATGTGTTTATTATGTGTTTACTATGTGTTTACTATGTGTTTATTATGTGTTTACTATGTGTTTATTATGTGTTTACTATGTGTTTATTACAGTATGTGTTTACGATGTGTCTATTATGTGTTTACTATGTGTTTATTATTTGCTTACTATGTGTTTATTATATGCTAACTATGTGTCTAACTTGTGTCTACTATGCTGTTATCTAGATTTATTGGTTTGCCTATCAAAGATCCAGTCAGTGATTTTTTCCCGACGCATTATTTAAAATATTGTGGGAAAATGACCCTAAACCCTAAAATTAGTCAAGTTATCATGTGTTTTCAAATAGTAATTTAATTGACTAGATGCCTATAGTCTCCAAAAAATAATAAAATATATTTTGGAGCGGACCGATAAAAATAAACCAATGGGATTCGTTCATCCTCAACGAACCCTCTTCCCGTTTCTTGCGCATCTGAGTTATCGGATTTTCTAAAACCTAAAATGGCTGAACAGAAAATGCCAATTTCACGTTTGCCGCTCACTCTCCCTGTTGTGACAAAGAAAAGAAAATGCCGGATGTTTGGTTTGGTGGAGAGGCGAGGGGAGGGGGAGTGGTTTCGAGTTGGTGCTACGGCTAAGCTAACAAAATTGCTTACTGCATCTTTAAAACTCATTGTGACGGCTTTCAAAAAAAATTGCAGTTTAAATTCAGGTGACAATAACTTTATTCTACCAAAATTGAGATTGTGATGTTTTGCTGTTTGTGTGTTCTGTCCTCACAGTTGAGCTGCAGCAGGTCTATGAGGCGGACTCTCTGGAGTATCTACAAGCCCTGGAGATCGTCACTGACCGACTGGAGACCAGAGTGAACTTCTGCAAAGCTCACCTCATGATGGTCACATGCTTTGACGTGTCATCCAAACACCGATAGAACCAGGCATCAGAACTGAGCCAGAAACCCACCCAAAGACCTAATGGAATTCATATCACAAAAGCAATGGATGTGTTCAGTGTTCACAGCAACAAACTTGTCGGCTTTGATGGAAATTATCAAGGAAATATAGCAATTTTTTTCTCAGAACTTGGTTAGTGCGATCAAAGGAGGTCAATAGATCCCATCTTTTCAGAAACCTCTGTTCTTCTATTTTTGAGGATTTTATGGGTCAAGACCATAGACAAACACTTGGACAAAGACATTTCTTTTGCTTTTCACTGCAGATAAACTGAGCTAATTGCAAAGAAGAAAGGAGTAGTGAAAAGATAAGTGCCTTGTGACCTGTAGTCCCTTTGTGTAACCCTAACCTCTGTGTGGTGCTACCAGTACTGGTAAGATAACTCCAGCTATTTTAACGTCATGTTTTCTCTCAGTCAGTGTTTCTATCTAATAATGACTGGGAAATTGTACATGGACATGGGCTGCAATTTTGCAAAACCCGATGGGTGTTTATGAAAGGTTTTGTGATGTTTTTACCTTGAATCCGTACACAAACGGAGCCCCTCGCACATTCTCTTATAGTGCACTCTTCTTATGTCCCTGGTGCTTTTGTGATTGCATTTCTGTGTTCACGAAGCAATGAAATGTGTTGATCCCTTGGTGAAAAAGCTAAAAGAGAAATGTTTCCTGAATTTAGTGTTGAGCACATTCATCGACAGATTGTCTGTTATTTGTACTGTGTTGTTCCACTTCTAATCTTAAAGAATGTGAAAGATGTGTCATGTGTGTGTTTTGTAAGAAGAAATATCCATCGCTCTGAGTGCAATGGGACCTTGTAGAGACTATGCCACATGTCCACAAATGGCAAAAGGGTTGAAAATGAGCCAAATAAGAAAATGGGGCACTGCAATTTTTTAGTATTTCATCTTGGGATGAAAAACAAATGGTAATGTAGTATAAGCCAAGTTAGACAGAATAGATAAGAATAATATATTTAAAATAAATGTATTTAATATGAAGTGAAGACAAAATCAGAGGCATATGTCTCTGCTTGGTTCTGCCTCTCATTTGTTCTGTGGTGCTTGAGATGTGTACGACAAATATTTGTACAAATATAGATATTCAGAAAAGTCAGCGTCCTTCTGAAATGCCTCTCCTGCATAATTCATGTCACCCTCTGCATTCTGGGTAATTGTGTTTATTGCTGTTGAACGGTAAAAGCAGGAAAAGGGAAAGCAAAACAGACGCATGTTTAAAAGAAAACAGTCTGGATGGTAATTCTAAATGTTGGTCATTATTTTTCCATCACGTACATGTAAATAGACAGGTGAGACATAATCCACGCTGTCGCCATGGCGCTCTGATCTTCTCCTGCTTTTAACACTGCACTCACAACAAATCATGAATGATGGTTATTTATGTATGCTAGTCACTTTCTATGGACTCAGCTTTTTACCCCTCAGCTTCAGGGCCTCTATGCATTTAAAAGAAATACCTGTATCCTGTATGTTACATAATTATGGATTATTACACTGTACACTCTTTAAACATTGCCTTTGTTTCTTTTTGTACTTACTTTGCTCCGTTGTTTTGTTTCAGAGATGTGTATGTGTTACAAAAACAGGTAATCAAATTTGGATTTAACATGCTACGTGTGGGGTCAGTTTATATTTTTCATTATCAAAGTGCTAAAATCTGCTGTCCATAATATAAGCAATACCCCAGACGCTTCGAGGCTCACAAGATATTTTCGGAAATAGGCATAACTTAAAGTGCTTTATTTACCAAAATACCATTTTGAGTCCCAAATATAAAGAAAGAAATATTATGCATTATTTATGGACATTTCAATTGTAATGAGATGAGACTATTCACTTTGCCATTTAATGTTTTAGAATCTGAAGCAATATCTTAAGAAAACATATGCTGAAACTATATGAAGGATTAAACATGCTTACTGCTTGTAACTTCCGAGGATACCACCAGAGGGAGGAGTATCATTTTTTCCAAATTCAAAAATTACCAGCTGCAAACCCTACCATGCAAACGTAATTTCACAAACTAATTTGTGGGCAATACTTTTGTTTTAAAATGCAGACAACTGCTCTGAGCGGTGTGGTACAATGACATCATACTATTACAGGACTGAGACAGGAGCTTTTAGACTGAAGGTTTGGAGTTACATGTTTATGCCAAGAGTTCCTTTTTATTAGCGCAGATGGATCTAAAAAGCTCTGGGTCTGCAATGCATTATTTTAAATGCTCAAAAATGGTGCATAATATGTCTCCTTTAATACGAATGATGGATCTCCAGCACACACTACACCTCTTTTCTGTGGACCCACACACAGCATGTTTAACATCCACAAAATGTTTTGAGTCAATGTTTGTTTATGGCCACATTTTCCACAACAGTTGTATTTACAGCATTGGCAAATATTGTTATTGTTATTCAAAATGACCCGTTGTAAATTAACTTGCACAGAGGGAAACAGCGAGTAAACACATGCAGCTTTTGTGATTTACGACCAGAGTACAGATTTGCAGTTTTTTTGGAAATGAGGCCTGACACATTGTGCCGACAGCAGAGCAGATGGAGGGATGTAAATAAAGGAATGTATTGGAAGAGTTGACATGAGCGAGTCCTCCGTCTTTGCACCAAACTGACAGATGCACACACCAGACGCTGACGCTGTGGCGAGGGCTGGCTTCAGGCTTCAATAACCACACTGTCTGTCCCGGCTAAGGCGCACAGTATTATGAGTTAATTTAGAGTTGAGAGGAGGAAATTGATTGATCTTGTATTTCAAGTAAAAGTAAAGAGGAAAAGGAAGGACTTTGGGTTGAAATTTGAGTGCTAGATTTTGGCACATAATAATAGAGCGATGTGAGAATTATGGGAATTTGTGTAATATGTGTAGACGATGTAGTCCCAAATAAGGGGAATATTTTTAGATGTTATTTTCAGTCATTTCATGGTCAGTCTTCCTCAGGGCAGCTATGGCTGTAGCAGT